>JAWWEV010000134.1:70296641-70324575 GCA_035583235.1 Hafferia zeledoni
CCCTCCGGCCTGCCTTCCGTCCTGCCTGCCTTCCGTCCTTCCGTCCCTCCCTCCCTCCCTCCCTCCCTCCCTGAAGGAACTTGTGATCAACTGCACAGAGGAGCACAAAACAAATTTTTGTGCTTCAGATCCATGAAATGGTTTTGTTGGGAAATAATTCCCAAAGTTGGTTTTGGATAATATTTCTTCTCCTTCACTTTTGGCTTGCTGAAGGATAAGAACTGGAGTCTCATTAATCAAGTCTTTGGTCTAAATTTTAGTTTTCCTTCTGTTTTCTGAGTTTGCTGTATTTTAACACTTACTTTCACACCTTTAATTTAACACTTTGGCTTGATGCTTTCTCCTGCAAGAAGTTTTTATAGAGTAATGCTAATTCACCAATCATTGACTTAGATAGGTTGAGTAATACAGAACATATTGAAGGATTCTGGCAATACTTCAAAAATCTGAGTAATATAGTAATGATGTACAATAAGCTGGTAGTCCAAAATTTTGTCAGCATGCTCTGCCATGCTACACCTGCACATGTAAATTGTCTGACATACAATGCTGCAGGAAAACTGGAGAACCTGCAGAGTAAAGTCTTTAATAACTATGGAATATACTCAGTAAACTGGCCAGAGGAGATGCTTCCTCCAGATGTCCTTATCAGCCACTTGGCTGCATCCTTTGGGTTGGTTATGTCCCTTCCTAGGGCTCCTACCTCTAAATTTGAGTTTTATTGTCAGTTATTTTGAAAGCAGTTAAGGTCTTGAACCAAGTTTTTGTGGGAATATGTTGCACATGTTAAATATAAAAAAATAATCTCAAGAATTGACTTCTATCAACTCATCTTTTGGCCAGTGGCCAACCCTACAACATGTGCTGCAGGAGGGCAAACTGGGGCTTTCTACCCATATGTGTTGAGTTGCTTATTTTAACATTACTCTCACATGTTTGGGGGTTTTTTTCCTGAATCATTTCTCTTGACCATAAATTAATTCTGAAGGGGGCTGACCACATTTGATCACAATGTGCCTGCACAGCACTGACTTAGGCCATGGCATTATAATCCATCCCGACTTAAACTTTAACCTTCTCTTAATACATCTTGGCACTTTGTTTGCTTCTTGATCCCTGCTGTGCACTGAGAGGATGTTTTCATAGAGTTGTCTACGGTGACAGCAAGATGTTTTTCTTAACTAATTACAGTTAATTTATAACTCAGCTATGGATATGAGCAGCTGGATTGTCCTTTCCAGCATGTGTCTCCTTGAATTTGTCTGCAGTGAATTTCATCTGTCATGAATGTTGTGCAGACAGTTTAGTCTGGCCATCTACAATTCTCCAAAGTCTTCATTAGTCTTGTCTCATGTAAATTATGTCACATAAACCACAATTTTCCTGGAACAAAAAGGAAAAAAAAAAGCTGCTAAAGGCCTTGTTCCAGGTTATTAACAATATTTCTTACTGTTTGTCTCAGTTGCTGCTTGGACTATGCAAGATATTTTTCATATCAAAACGAAAGCAAGCACCATCCTCCAAGGAGTTCAGTTTTGAGGCAAGGGATCCACAATGTGACTTGAATATTCAGGGTGATCATTAATTACACCTTGTTAAAAATAAATAAATAAGGCAGCAATATATAATTTTTAATGACCTATGGTGAAACGCCCAAGTGTTCACAGTTACACTCCAAGTCTCTCAGTGTACATAGCCAATATCCCTGTAGGAACATTCCAGAGCTTCATTCCTGTTGTTTATTCCTATGACAATTGTCCTGTGATGAAATGTGACTACCAAGTCTGACTCTGTTTTTACCGGTTTTTAACCCCAGGCAGAGCTTTACCCCATGATAGATGAGTTTCTGAAGCAGCTTTTTATAAGGAGTGCTGTTAAAACCTTTTTAATAAATAATGTTAACTGCTTCTCCCCTGACCACTATTTTAACAACCTCCTCAGGCTCAGACTCAGCACTCAATCCATATTTCGTCACAACCTGAAAACTAAACGTATCACAGAGTTTTGTTCAAGAGAGCTGGATTTCAGTATGATTCCAGCTTTGCTGAACAGGTGACTTACAGAGCAGACCAAGCAGATGCTGAGCATGGGCTTGGACATTCAAAGAATTCTTTATAACCTTCTCTTAATCTCTCAGCCTTCAGCTTTCATCTTTTCTTGTCAGCACAGTCCCCTGCTGTGTGTGTAACACAGGGGTGGGGATTCTCCTGGGGCACTGCCCCCTTTGCTGTGCCACCTGCCTGCCTGACACCTTGTGCAAGGCAACACCCAGCCCCACTTGGGTTTTTTAGATGAAATCTTGTAGATGTGTCTTGTACTACTGGTAGAAAGTAGTGGTAACCTTTCCAGTAACTGGGAATGACAGAGGATTTACCTGTGTGACTGATTACCATTTGTAAGGGTAATATTGCCAGGCTGGGAGAGCTGAGGGTGTTCAGCCTGGAGAAGAGAATGTTATGGAGAGAACTTCCAGCACCTAAAGGGGGTCCAAGAGAGCTGGAGAGGGACTTTGGACAAGGGCCTGGAGAGACAGGACAAAGGGGACTGGCTTCACACTGACAGAGGACAGGGTTAGATGGGATATTGGGAAGAAGTTCTTCGCTGTGAGGGTGGGCAGACCCTGGCACAGGTTGCCCATAGAAGCTGTGGCTGCTCCATCCTTGGAAGTGTCCAAGGTCAGGTTGGACAGGGCTTGGAGCAACCTGGGCTGGTGGGAGGTGTCCCTGCCCACGGCAGGGGTTTAGAACTACATGATCTTCAGGAACCCTTCCAACCCAAACCATCCTGTGATTTTATGAATATCTTCATGGACCCAGGACTGCCACTTTCCACTCTTGCAAAATCTCAGTGGAGAAGTGACCATCCATTTTGCCTGAAAGGAAGATGAAAAGTGTTCATTCTTCCGTAGCTAATTCCCAGCGAGAGAAGGTTTCAATATGTCACTTGTGCCTGCAAGTCTAACACTCATGGCAGCCCACAGATCACCCAAACAGCTTTTAGCTGGAGCTCTCTTCCTTCCTTCTTTGCTCAATTTTCTGCAAATTATTGCAGTGTCTGGTGACACAGAAGATTGATGCAGATCAGGCTTCTCAGTTTCCCCCATCACCAACTTGGCAACGACAGCCAAGGAGAAGAGCCTTTTCCAGCACTGAATGAAGAATAAATCTATACAGATTTAATTAACCTCTGCAGAGCTTGCTGAATTCTGACCAAGTTTAGTTGCAGATTTTTGTAAGTTTGGAGATGCTTGGCTTATTTTTGATTCTTGTACAATAGCTTGAACTGGCAATACACACAAATCAAATTTGTAAAATGAAATTAATAGATGCCACCCACATATACAAGCAAAACCCCACTTCTGTTATAAATACAGATTTTATTTAATTTTCTCCAATACAGATAACAAAAAAAAGAAGAAAAACAAAATCAACAAAGGTGACATGAATCAATGGATGGAAACAAAATAGTAACATACTTTGTTTTCTGGTGACTGGGCTTAACATGGCTGGTGTTTTTTGCATCCCAAAGATGTCAATGTGAGTTATGTCAGTCCATGCTGAAAGAGTAGATTGAAAATGAGTGGTCTGGATTAATCCATGCCCCTCCTCTGTTTCAAGAGGATTCATTTAAAAATTTTGCTCCACAGCTGAAGACCTCTCAAAGCTTCCTGTGTTATTTAGAGTTGTTTAAGGCTATCACATCTCCATCTGGGGGTCATGGACCAAGACTCCACTGAGCAATGTGATGTGCTGAAAGTGGGGTTGGGGAGAAGGAATTTTGGCACTGAGAGATTGGCTCTGAGAGTTAAGGGAGGTCATTGTGTCAGAGGGAAGTACGAGGAGAGAACCAAACAGTGCTGATCAGCCTGGTGGAGTAGGCAGCATGTCTTTACTGAGCTGCTGGAGGGGAGTCAGGAGGCAGCTCCTGGATGTGAGGACACATAGAGCCAAAATCTTCTTTTCTGTGTACATTCTGTCCCCCTCTCCCAAGCTGTAAGTGAAATACAACTACTTCTCATATATTGGTTCCTCTTTTCTAAAAAAGTGGAAAGAAGTTCTTGGACCTGCTTTTCTTCCTTTACAGTTAAATCCTTGTCCAGGCATTTTTCTCCTTTCCTAGAAGCCCACAGGAAGAGTATCAGCCTGTGCCACACTGCTGGCATAAGTTCTTAGAGTCAGACAGCAAAGTCTAAGGCTTTAAGGAGGTCTCCTGAAGAACCCAGGTGTGACAGTGAGCCATAGGTGTAAAAATTGTCTCAGGTGAGTGCTCAGTCTGGTGTCCTATCTGGCTACCACCCAAAATTCTTGCTTTCTACAAGGATTTCCATAGATAACAGTGCAAGAACCACAGTGCTGATCAGTCAGTCATTGCCCATCCAGTATTGTCATCCCAAGGAAAAAAGCAAGGCACTTTTCCATGAAAAAATATTGGGCAACATAGTTGTCCCTTCGCTCCTCAGGGGTTTGAGAGAGTGAAGTGTTATTCTTTGGGGGGTGGTGTGAGGGGACCAATCCCTGAATGAAAATCTGGCCCAGAGGTTCTCACCCCGTTTCTGGACCTGATCTCCGCCTTCCTCATCTGTCTCTTTTCTCTCTTCCTGACTTTCTTTCTTACAATGTATTTATCTCTTTAGCATTTTGCTTTTCTGGGGACATTTTAACTTCTCTTACTGATTTCTTTGAGTAAGATTTAAAGACTAAAATAAGGGTATATAAAAGCTGTCATGTTTCCCCTCCCACATTTACCATTAAGAAGACTACAGGTTCCATCTTTTTTAAAATGAGTTCTGCTCTTTTACCTTCCAATACACGAAGGGAGCCTACAAGAAAGATGAAGAAAGACTTTTCACAAGGTCATGGAGTGACAGGACAAGAGGGAATGGTTTTACACTGAGAGGGCAGGGTTGGATGGGATATTGGGAAAAATCTTTCCCTGTGAGGGTGGAGAGGCCCTGACACAGGTTGGGCAGAGAAGCTGTGGCTGATCCATCCCTGGAAGTGTGCAAGGCCAAGCTGGATGGGCTTTGGAGCAACTTGTGCTGGTGGAAAACATCCCTGCCCATGGCAGGGGGTGGCACTGGATGGTCCTTAAGGTCCCTTCCAACCCAAACCATTCCATGGTTCTATGATTCTGTGATACTACACATTTTTTGCCATTCATGAACTTGTTATCTCCAGGTCGTAGGACGTAAGCTCAGATTAACCAGAAGTCCATGCAAATCCCCAGAGTAAATATCATGGCCAAAAAGTTCATTTATTTGCCACACTGTGATTTTCTTCCACGTAGTAAAAGGTCAGATGTGCAGTAAATTTACTGAGGCCAGGACACTATCCATATAAATCCTGCCTTTCCCATGTCAAAGGGCCAGACACTTTCCTTCTTGTGCTGCTTTTCATCCCTCCATAAATTTGTATCAATTTAGACACCCAGCCTCTATGTACCCTAATTTATAACATTCTGAAAAATAAAAACAAAACCAACCCCGCAACCTTTTGAAAGAAAAACAATTCACTGCATGTTTGGCTTGCTACAGAGACTGGAGAAGAAATGTGACAAGTGATGTTACGTTTCTCAGTGTGGAGAGTGTTCAGATGTCATGGAGATGATCTCAACATTGATATTAAAGACTTCCAAACAGAAGAAAAGTGATCTTGGACTAGCCCCAAAATTTCAGTCTACTCCTGAAACACAGATAACACTTTCCCCCTTTTAGCTTCAAAATGCTTATTTCAGGAACTGCTGCTCACACCACACAGGATCTGTCTAATCAGAAATGGAAGACTTTCAGTGCTGAAATATCTTCTTCCAGATCATCAACTGGCAAAAGTCATCCGGTCTCCATTACCCACCTCTTTGCACCAGCTGAGCTCTGACCACAGATGTTTTCTTGCCAGAGAGTAGGAAATGAGCATCCATATGAAGCAAGAAGAAAGCCCTGAAAGCAAGAGAGTCCTCTATTAACTATTCATGACTAGAAAAAAAAAAGGAAATGCTATGTGTTCCTGCTCACAGAAGCTCTTAACTTTTGGACAACTCTATAGCACAGGGAAGCAGGACTGCCCACACCTGCAGTGCTGCTTTACTCTTGATTAAGGAAAACATTAAATATGCCTCAGAGCCTTTAGTGACTCATTTTTCATTCCATATGTGCAGTCATGTGCTTTAGTTACCCTTAGTCCAGCTGGAAAGGGTGAAGAGATAGGAGAAATCTCAGGTAATATTTGAAAACTCTTTAATGTAAAATAAGCCAAACCAGTGTTTTCTGTAATTGGAAGACAAAATATGTTATATATCATAGTCTGGGGTCTGAAGGGAAATGCTGGACCTGCAGTGGAACAGGACATCTTTGTTTTGAAATGACAGAAGGCCTCTACTTGCTTATAGACTGTATGTTATAAGATGATTGATTTTCAACTTGCATGGAAACACTACTGTTCATGCTGCATCCAAATGAAACCACATATGCCAGGCAAGAAAAATTCTTTGTTCAGGGAAAATGGAGAAAAAGCCTCAGAAACTTCACATGATTATATGTCAAATAATACAGTGGGTGCTCAAAGCCCTTCAGTGCTGTTGAAAGTCAGAAGGAACTTGGGGAGTTCACACTGATGGTCATTACCATGGGCCAGGGTGCAAAGAGGTTTGAATGGATCTTTTAAAAATCCCATTTTAAATACTGCCAGGAACTGAGGGGTGTGCAATCTGAGTGCAGGGAGAGCTTGGGAAAGGAAAATACACTCTGCAAATGTGCATTTAGCTCTGAAAGGGCACTGAATGCTCCCCACACTGGTACACTGGTGAACCCTACTGTGGGATGCAGTTCCCTGCAGTCTGTCAAGGGCTTGTCAATGGGTAATGTTTAATTACACATATCTTATAATTACACCTCGTTAGCACTTTGCTTGTTCTATTGTCAAGGCATTCCAATGATTGCCAGCTCTAGATAAACCATAACCAAATAAAAAACACCTATTAGGATGATTATCATTGTGAGGAGAAAACAATTAAGCCCGAATTATTGTTTTAAAGGGACACTAATTAGTTGATTTTTTTTTTTCTGCTTAATTTCACCGGACTTTTTTTTGCTGAGGGTAAACATATTTTCTATCCTGGCTCTTCGCCAAAGAATGGAAAAGATGGAGGATAAAGGGAGAGAGAACTTGGCCTTCAATCTGTAGCCTTCATGTGCTACAAGGCACCAGGTATCTGTCCTTTGTTCTGCATTCCTTAAGTAGGAAAAATGGTCATTCCTAAGGAGTAGGATTACCATACCTGGTGATGGGGATCAGTTATAACCACTGCTGTTAGTTGGCTCTCATTAATAAGAATAGGATTCCTTTCCAAGCCTACCTTAATTTAACTTTCCATGCATTGTAACTTTTCCCAGTTTCCTTTTGTTACTCAAAGCACCATAACTTGGGATTCGTAGGTTGCCTTCTATTGCTTCTTAGTCACTATTTATGGAGAAAGGCACTTTTGCTGTTACATCATTTATTTAGAAATTTAGTGTTTAGTCTTCATTCCAACATGTAAATGAGAGAAAAAGGCAGAGCTTGGATTCTCTGCCCTCCTGCTCTGTGACCTCTAGAAACAGTCCTAACAGAAAAGCAAACTAAAATTTCCATTAAAAAAGTAGAATATTATTAATCAGCACTCTGCTTGTAGTATGGTGGTCCTTTAGATGTAATAAGTCCTATGTAAATGCACAGAGACTCATCAGGTCCTCAGTGGAAGTTATTATAGTTTTCAATGGTTTTAAGGGTTTTTGCATCACAGGAATTGCACTGTTTGGCACCAGATGTGGACCTGATGCTTTTTCTACCTGTTCAAATGCTACTGAGGGCCTAAAATAGATGCACCAAGGTCACATCTATTCTGCATAGAGAAAGGAATGGATGGAAACTTCCAGGCAATGGGAATAAAAGGGAATTTGTTGGTATTTTGCTGTCTGTCAGTGGGAACTCTGCTTGTCAGCAGGTCATCTCACAAGCAAAATAACCCTCAAACTACTCTGACTGTATGAGAGATCATTGTGGGTTTTTCTAAGCCAGGTCCTTACAGAAGAGTATGGATGAGGAAGAGGAAATGAAGGCATTTTGGCTGCACCATTTGAGTTTTGAGGAGGCTTTGCTGCCTTATTTTTAAAGGTAGTGACATGCAGATCCTCTGACTGACTGGAGCTTTTCCACTGGGAAGAGGTGACTGGGGCCCAGCAGTGCTGAGTGACTGGGAGCCAGCAGTTCCAAACTGTGGTGGGAAGGAGGGAGAGCCTGAAGGGAGGCCTTAGGTGGGACCATTGTGTGGGTTTTAAATATGTAGAATATAACTGGGAACTAGGCTATAGCACAAGGAAGGTGGGACAGAAGAAGAAGGAACAGTGACTGAGGTTTATTTTAATTGTATGCTCCCTGTTTGCTTAGGTAGCAGAATTTTGGACATGAAGAAATAGGCTCAGTCTTTGTAGGGATGCTGGGAGACCCAACTGAGTGGGAATGGTGGAAGAGTAAGGGATCTCAGTCAAACTGATCCCTGTAGCACTACTTCCCTCCTTTACACACTGCAAAAGCACAGTCACATCTTCCTCAGGATAAAGTCCTGAAAATTAGGCACTAAATTAATAGGAATTAAGATGCAACTGTGATTTGCAGAACACTGGGGTATGTGCATGTTCTTAATTAACTTGAGTCCCTGCCCATTCCCAAGGGAGTCAATGCTTTCAGGAGCAGGGATGTGGCAAAGGGCATAATTTCATTTGGGGAAGCTCCTGTAACACCAGGGGTCCAGATTAAGAACCTCGTTTACCAGGAGGCAAAATATGTGATAGAGGAGATCAAACCCTTGGGAAGCAGGATAAATTTGGGGGCAGTATGGGCCTGCTTTGCCAACAAGCAGCCACTTTTTATGAGACAGGCTCCTATTAAATAATGATGACTCACTCTCCAGACAGTAATTTATTTATATGCCTCCTTTAATGTTTTGCAAATCACTGCTTTAAAAAATGTCCAGCTGGAAGACAGGAAGACTTGGGAGACAGAGAATCAGCTTGATGGAGAATCAGATTAAATAGAAATGACATGGAATATGACAGCAAGGGCACGTGGTTGGAAATAAAAAACAAAACCATCCCCCAAGCAGAAATGCAGCCTCATTGCTGGAACCAGTTGCTGTAGCTTGAGAGACCAGGTTTGTACTGTGTCTAGTGAGACAAAAAAATTGAAAAAGATAGGAGGAGGAAAAGAGACATTGGCTGATATTTAGTAAGAGCATTTCTTCCAGTCTCAAACACTGATGAGCTCACATTTTTTCAAGCCAGAAGGGACTACTTTGATATCATTGTCTGAATTAAAAATAAACAATATTGCTATGCCTTGTAAGGGAAGAGCAGTGGAACCACTAAGAGACAGGAGAAACTTTTACATTATAATTAATATTGCAGAAATTTGTATAGCTCACCCATAGAAAATAAGCATGTGGACCACAGGTGAGGCTTCAATGCAGGTGTGACAGTCTGGGTTTGGTGTCTGAATTGTCAGAAAGGTAAGGACAAGTGGAAGAGACAAGGCTAAAGTTCCTGTTTAGTTTCTAATGCTGCCACCAAGGGTTCCCCATGCCTGTGTGCCTCGATTTCCCTGAGTGTGTGGAAGGCAATGCCCTCCTTTATAAACTGCATTCAACTTCAGAAGCATAAACTGCTTTAAAAAGAGCCAAAGGGGGGATTGCCAAGAGACTAACTCAGTTTCAAAGGTAATGGGACTGAGCATTAAACATACTAATGGTGCTTTTAAAAATCTCCCCTATCTGAATTCCTATCTAAGTACCTCAGGTGATGCCTTTGGTGGCTGTCCCAGGCCCCCCATTCCCTCCATGCCTAAGACTTGCTGGAAATTATTCCAGTAGCTTGTAGCCTAGAACAGCTCAGCTCCTCTTGGCATTTTGCTTTGTGATGATTATTAACTTTAATATAACCTGCTCTTATTGACACTACTTCAATATCTGTTCACCTGCTTTCACCTGTGTCTGGATGCACAACCTGCATCCTGAGCTACTCTCACTGTTCAGAGCTGGGGCTTAAAGCCCAGAGAGGGCTTTTATTGTTTACTGGACAGCAAAAAATTGTCCAACTGCATTAGAATAATAGAATAATTTAATTGGAAAATGCTTTTAGAATCACAGAACCATAGAATCAGTTGGGTTGGAAGAGACCTCTGAGATCATCCAGTCCAACCCTTGGTCCAACCCCATGTTAATTACCAGATCATGGCACTCAGTGCCATGTCCAGTCTCACCTTAAAAACCTCCAGGGTAGGAGAATCCACCCCCTCTCTGGGCAGGCCATTCCAATGTCTGACCACTCTCTCTGTAAAGAATTTCTTCCTAATATCGAACCTAAATCTCCCCTGGCAGAGCTTAAGCCTGTGCCCTCTTGTCCTACTGTTGGTTGCCTGAGAGAAGAGACCAATCCCCACTGGCTACAACATCTTTTCAAGTAGTTGTAGAGAGTGATAAGGTCTCCCCTGAGCTTCCTCTTCTCCAGGCTAAACAAACCCAGATCCCTCAGGCTTTCCTCATAGGACTTGTTAAGATCATCAAGTCCAACTGTTAACCCAGCACTGCCCAGGCCACCACTAACCCATGGCCCCAAGTGTCATATCCACATGGCTTTGAAATCCCTCCAGGGATGGGGACTCCACCACTGCCCTGGGCAGCTGTGCCAGGGCTGGACAACACTTTCCATGAAGAAATTTTCACTATTATCCAACCTAAACATCCCCTGGCACAACTTGAGGCCATTCCCTCTCACCCCATCCCTTGTCCCCTGGAGCAGAGCCCAACCCCTACCCCGGGCTCCCCCCTCCTGGCAGGGATTGCAGAGAGCCAGAAGGTCCCCCTGAGCCTCCTTTTCTCCAGGCTGAGCCCCCCCAGCTCCCTCAGCTGCTTCTCACTCTCTTTACAGGACAAATGGCTGAACAACAGGACTTTCTCTTGCCTCTCTCTAGAAGGGGTCAGATGCTTCATTGCTGATTTCAATGTACCCAAAGTGGTGCCTGGGTGTGTGGTGCAAATAGCCCCAGCCTGCTCTGCCCAAGCTCTCAGCTGGCTGGATATGAGCCAGCTCCTGTCAGGCAGCCATAAAGCTCCAAAGCCATACAGGGTTATTCTTCTCCAGGAGCATTAAAGCATTAATGTGATTATACAACTTTTCGTGGGGAGTACGGTGAGAGAAACTCAGGTCCTGGGGCATCATAACAGTTTTTCCTCAATAGTTCACACCTTGATGTTTCCCTTAGTTTGGGCTTTCCAGAAAGCTACTGGGAAAGTCTGAACCCCTGTGATTTATCCCCCCACTGACACTGAAATCCCCATTGGCTTGGTTCACATTCTCTGCATGTACATTTTTTTAGGGTTATCCTGAGCTCTTCTGAAGATTCAGAGATCCTTTGGTTGGAGACCAAATGCCAGGGGAAAGAATGACTCATTAACAACAGAATTCTCTTAATTACTGGATAATAAAGGAGCACAGACTGGTGTATTTTCATGTTAATATTTTCCATGTTCTTTTAGTTATCAGAAGGACAGAGTAAGAAAAAAGTTAAAACCCATTATTTTGATAAATCCAGAGGTGCAAAATCAATTGATGCTCTGGATCTGTGCCACAACCTGATTCCAGGTGCCACTTGTCCATGTGTAAGTGGTTGTCCTCGACCTCACTGCTTATCTTCAGCCTTTGCAAAATTTGTCACCTTATTTTAGGAAGCCAAGTGCTTTTAAGGTAAAATGAAGACACCTCTGGAATTTGCTGATGCTCTCCATTGGCAATGGGAAGGGCACAGGTACTTGGCTTTTACTAAACACCAAACCTGAGTATCTCTGAAGTGACTTTGAGCTTTAGATTTTGGTAGGCATTGGTTTCATCAGGTACTGGACACAGATGTGACATGGGGCTCTGATGTGCCATTGAATTCAAGTTTTTTTTACACTTAACATTTAATTAAACACCCTTGTTTGCAAATATAATTAAGCACAAAATTACCAGGAAAACACACAGCAGCCAATGGTCTCCTCACATCAGTTCTTTACTCCTGTGACTCTAAACTTGTGGTTATTTGTGCTGAGCTTTTCCTGTGAACTTCAGTGTTCATAGAAGCATCCACTGAGGAAAATGCTTTGGAAAACCTGCATCTCCTTTTACATGTTTGGCCAAGTCAGACCTCTGCCAGGGCTGTGCTTTTTGCATGCAGTGATCTACCCCAGGCCACAGCACCATTCAATTAGTGCTGCATTTCTTTTTCATGAGCCCATCAGCAATTTTCATCAAACCTGTTCCATCAGTTGCCTTCAAAGTGCTCATCAGTAAATCCCCACTTAGTGTCTGCTTTATTAAGTAGAAAAACATCTGGATAAGGGGCTCAGCTGTATGTTTAAGCCCCCACCTCTGGAAGGCAGGGCACCTCTGGAGGCACAGCACGGTAAGGAGGGGCTGCCTGTGCTGCAGCTGGCAGTGGGATTCCCCCCGCAGGTCTGGGATAACATAGGTGACAGTGCCCTTGGAAAATGCATGGGTAGAGATGGGGGAGTGTCTGGAGGGACTGGGTCCTGCCATCTGGCTTTTTGTACAAACACAACCCCCACGGCCACGTGGGATTCCAGTAACTGTGACCTTTCACAATGCAATTCGATCGCTCTCATTATGATTATTGCATCGGGTGCTGTTCTCCTCAATTTATCTGCTTTTCTCCTTGTTGCTCTCTTTTCATTTTCTCCCTGCTGTTGTTCTCTGTGGTTGGATGGCTGTGGAGAGCATTCAGTTCCACTTAGCTTTCATTTCAGTGAAATGCTTTTTGACGTACAGAAAAAGCCAAGTTGGGGGTTTTGTTCTCTCTTCTTTTCCTGAGGTGTGTGCATTTCCTTGCACACTGCTCTGTCAACTATATACTTTGCTCCTCAAGAGAGAGCAAGGAATACTGTTTTGGTCTCCAGACACCTTGTAATGCCACAATCTCTTTGTGTAGCACATCTAAAATTTAACAGTGAAAAAAATTAGGATGTGTGTAGGATGGATTATGCAACACAGAAACGAGTTCTTGTCATTTTCCATCTTAAATGTGACCTCCAATGTGACCTAATTATTACTTTTCTCTTCCCTTTTTTCCAGGTTTCATATCAACATTACAGCACCATTCAGTTCTTGCTTGCTGAAACATCTTTCATTTGGGCCCAGAGTCAGGAGTTCAGTGGAATTATTCCCGTGTAAGATCACAGTGAAGAGGGAATTCCAGTTCTTTAGTCTTGGCTATTTTTCCTTGGCTCCCTTCTACATTTTTTTTTTTTTAAATGTACACTTGAGGGCTCTGATGGATATCTGCTAATATGTTCATGTTATATGTCTCAGAATTTTACACAAAGTATGATGTAGAGTAAAAAAATGACTTTTTGATAAATGAACTGGTCTCTGGTGTTCTACCACTGGAATAAGCTATTTTTTAAAAAAGAAAAAAATAGGTTGTGAAATGTGTCGCAGTGGAAAATGGTCAAGGAGAAACACAAGTTACAAAAAGCACAGGGTATCAGCACAGACTGCTCCTATTGGGAAGATATTCTTGACCTGGTATTGGTTATACTACAACAATTTGCTTTCCCTTATCCCCCTCCAAACAAATGAGAAGTATTATTTACAGCTACACCTATACCAGAGCTGGTTGGGTTTTTTTACTTTGATATTTTTTCACTGGTCTTATCTCTGTTTAAACAAAGCCTAATAAAACCCAGAATGGCTCCTTTAATTTACCAAAATCCCAGTTGACAAGCTCTAGTCCAAGTCACTTATTTGTGAAGCCTCTGCCTTCATCTTCAGCTTCCTCACTATCTACCTGGAGTCTTCTGTGTGCAAAACCTGATTAAGACCTATGCAATTCCAGCCAGAAGGATTAGGACACTTTCATCACCTGTTCTACCAGTCCAACCCTCATTTTGAGCACAGTGACACCTCCAGCCTTTAGAAAGGTTATTCTCCTGAACTTTCTGTGTTGTATTCTGAGTTGTCATTTAAGCAGAATGGACAGAAAATGCTATGGGGCAACAAAAAAGAAACTAATTTCCAAAATTTCACAGACAAAATAGATTTGTTTAACTGGGAAATAAGACTCAAGTCTCAGCAGGATGTGTTATTTTGAGAATCTGAAGCCATTGAAGCCCATGAAGATCATCAAGTCCAACCTTCAACCAAGCCTCACCATGCCCACTAAACTATATCATGAAGTGCCACATCTGCTCTTTTTTTTGAACACTTCCATGGATGTGACTCCACCACTACCCTGGGCAGCCTTTTCCAATGCTTGACTACTCTTTTAGTGAAGACATTTTTCTTATATAACTTGAGGCTCCCATGGTGAAACTTGAGACCATTTCCTCCTGTCTTATCAAATGGCTCATTAGTTGACACCCTATCAGGAGAAAGGAGAAATTATTCTCTGTTCACTGTCTGACCCACACTGACTCTTCCATGTATCACAAGTCAAAGTGAAATCTCTCTTTCTCACTTCTAACTCATTTTAACTCCTTCTCCTTCCAAACAGCAATGTAATATTATCTGTTTAATATCTTTATTGAATAGGGGTGGCTAGAAGTGTATGCACGACTCCAGATGAGAAGACAGCTGCTTTGGAAAGTGCAATTAATACCCCCTGATATCTGCTTGAGACATTCAAACTGAATCCCCCTGGGACCACATTTGTCATTTTGATGGCCATACCATGCTGGGGGCTCACAGCCATACTCTGACTGACTAACATGCCATGTCATGTTTTCCCGTCAGCTGTTTGCACTGTAAAACTCAAAGCTCTACCAGATTAATAGTTCTTAGTCTCCAACTGTGTGACCTTAGAACGTCAAAGTATTAAATCTCATCCCATTTCTGTTGTCCTTATTCCCATTCAATTATTTCAGTGGACTAAAACCTTCTGTGTCAGTGATGCCTCTTGTCATCATTGTACTCTTAATTTTGCCAAGTTTATTAGTGAAAGCATTATCAAGAACACTGTCAGCACCCAGTGCTTGTAAGTCTCCTCAGAAAATATCTTCTCCTTTAGGCCAGTCAATCGACACCCTCTTATTGCCTCTCATTTACCTTGTAGCTACAGGTCCTTCCTTGTTGTTCCACTAAACTAAACACTTGATTTGGAACACCCTATGAAAAATGTCACTTACATTTAAATAAGCCAATCTACCATCCAAACCAACAGTTTCCAGAAGATGAATGTCTGTGACAACAGAGAGCTCCTTTACACATCAGTGACAAAGAAGAAAATGCTTTTCCTTTTATGATATCAAGATTCCTAACTAATGACATTTGCCATGGAGAGCTCTATCCCTTGGACACAGATCATATCTCTGAGAATTTCCTCAAAAGGAATGTTTTCCATGATAAAAAAAGCAGACTTGGGAGATAAGGAAAGGAAGAGAGCTTCACTCCTTGGCCATGAGGACAGGTGTCCCAGATGGGCTGCACGGTCTCCAGCTTTTCTCTAGGCTGGACAAAGCTTTGTGTGACTTGCTCTGACCTCAGAGTTGATCTTGCTTTGAGCAGAGACCCCTGATGGTCCTTCCAATCTGAATTTTCCTAGGACCCTAATCCCATATATTATTTTACATCACCATTCTAAAATTGATAACTAATTTCCAGGTTATCCACATCACTGACAGAGAGAAAAACTGTTCTCAAAAGGAAAAACTTCTTCTCTAGACATCCTCAGCTAAAATCAATTGCCTATCAGTCCTCACTAAGCCCACAGAGGCACCTTAGGAAAGCACAGCTTGGATTAGCTGTGACTTCACATGGTTAAGGTTAGTGAAATGCCTCCCTCCCAACTCAGGCTATTCTATATCCTGTGTATGTCCCATGTGTTACACAAGTCCTTAAGTTAACCACAATGCAGTAGATTGAGCTCAGATTGCAATTACATCCCTGTAAACCTTCACCAGGGTGCCTCCACTGACTTGTTTTGGATGGACTTGTTTTCTTTCTTGCAGAACTGAGAATGTGATAAAAGGGAAAGGTATCTGAATACCTTCTGTTGTTTTTACAGGAGGTTTGTTTGTTGCTGGGTTTTTTTTTTTCTCTTTTCCCCACTTTCATTTGATATGAAAAGCTCCTTTCACCACTCTGCCTCAAACTGTTATGAAAAAGCTTTCTGCATGTACATGTTCAGAGAGCATAAAATAAAGCTGCCTGAATTGCTAGGAACAAACCTCAAGTCCCTGACATAGACCCAGAACAAACCACTGTGTGCATGTAACACACCACACTGTCTGCACTCCTTCCCAGCTTATAAACCCTGCCCATGCAAGGAAAATGTGGTAAAATTTCGCCTGGGGACAGGGGGTTACTGAGACTATGAATGCAATGCCTGCAGCTAAAGGCTGAAATTTCTTCCTCTAACACTGAGACAACTGGTTTTTTTTTTTCTATCCAGAGGGCAATATTTCTCTCTGCAGTTCCTCAAAACAGAAGGTCAAAGAAATATTACAACTCCCTCAGTGATTTTTTGCCACACAAACCCCTATATCCCACATGCTTTTATTCCATTTCCTTTTAAACAACAGCTACTAATGAATTATGTGCAGGTTGAACGTGTTTCATATATGGAATAGGAAATAACTGGAAGAACTAAATGCTTAGGCTGTAAAGTCAAGCAAGTAAAACTCAGGAAATGCCACAGTTAAGGCTGTTCATGCGATTTGACCTTGACTTTGTTGTGGCTGTGCCATGGGTTGCGGTTACATATTGTTTTCCAAAGGCACATGTTGCAATTAGGCTATTTCATTCTGCTGCTCTCTGCCCCCTCTCAGAAGTATCACATTGCCAGAAACCTTTGCTTATTTTTGCTTTGAGTCCTCAAGCCTTCTGTCCTCAACTTCTGCCCTTCCTGGAAAATAATATAAAAAAAAAATAAATTAATGAAGCAACCAGTGACAGTAGGGATAAAGTAGCCCTTGCAATTTTTTAACCATGAAATTAGGAAAGCCAGGGGTCTTTCTTACTTCAGCGTTTTTTTGGCCCCTGTGTGAGAAAGCTGTGTTTGGAATTAAATGGAAGGTGGCAGTAGAAATCTTTACATCCATTCACAGGTCCTCTTGCATAGAGGAGTGTTTTCCACTGGATTGCTGGGATCTGGTGCTGCTGTGGGGTATGCAAAGCTCCAGCAACAAGTGCTATTCTAGAGGTTATGGTAAAATATCTCCCAAGGTTACAAAGGGCTTTTGACATCATAGAGACAGAAAGAGAACAAAGCACTGATTTACAGCTCAGCATCTTAATTGCAGGACCATTCTGCCGAGTTTCCCGTACTCTTTTCCTTCTTAATTCCTACCTAGAAGCATGGAATCATAAAATCATAGAATGGCTTGGGTTGGAAGGGACCTTAGAGATCACCCACTTCCAACCCCTCTGCCAAGGGCAAGGACACTTTCCACTAGCCCAGGTTACTCAGAGCCTCATCCAGCCTGGCCTTGGACACTCCCAGGGACGGTGAATCCACAGACACCAAACCTTTGGTTTACCCCAGGGATGAGCATGGTACAAATGAGCATGCAAAACGTCTTACCCTTCTCATAGGATGGTTTATGGGTCTCTTGTGAAACTTCCTCTCAGAGATTTTTGAAAACGATGGTTCTCTATTAGTTTTCTTTCTTGGCCTTGTGAACACATATGGAGTGAATTAATTTTACACAGTATTGTCTGCCAGTTATTACTTTATGCACCATGAGGTTTATTTGGAAAAGAAAATTAGGGTGCTGCTCCTTCAAGCATTAAGCAGATGTTCACTGTGAAGGCAGCCCCCCTGAAATGCATCAAATTGGTTGTGTGTGGGAGGCCAAACAAACCTGCCTGCAGTTGTAGGAGGGGGGGGCCTCGGGGTTAAAAATGCTGGGGTTTGGGTAAAAGACCAAAATTTCCCATTCAGACAGCTGGTCCAGAACTTGTCATAGAGATATTGTTTACTCCTTTTTTTTTCTCACACTGACCTCCTAATTAACCATATACTGGGGAAAGGGCAGCACATAGACCTAGACACAGAAATAGCAGTGTTAATTTGCCTGTTCATGTGCAGCCATTGCCAGCATATGGTGGCTCCCCCTCCACAGCCAGCCTTCTCCTCCCTCAGTCTGATCCAAATTGACTGAGAAGGGAGCTATGAATCTTTCTTTCCTTTTTTTTTCTTGTTGTTGGCATCACATATTAAAAGGTGACAGCTCTATCTTATCATAGCAGCAAACCCTTGCCTGATGCCTGAGTCACACGACACTCCTCCAGGCAGAGAGACCTGATATTATTCTTACACTTTGAGACACATGTGACCACATTGTATAGCACATGAGTGCTCTGATGTGTGCAGGAATTTCTACCACCTGCCCTTTGTTTATGCCATTTTAGAACTATTTCCATGCTGAGTTCCTTAGAATTGAGACCCATTTCAACTGTTCATATTAATCAGTCAATTTTTGGATACTTAAAACGTATAAATAGATGCTTTATTTTTATTATTATTATTATTATTATTATTATTATTATTATTATTATTATTATTATTATTGTTGTTGTTGTTATTGTTATTGTTATTATTTATTATCATTTAAATATGCCAAGAAGGAAAGTTTATGCTTTTTTAAAAAATAGAATCACAGAATCAGAGTATTTTGGGTTGAAAGGAGCCTTAAAGACCACCTAGTTTCAACTTCCCTGCCATGGGCAGGGACCCTTTCACTAGAAATACCACATTTGGTTCTCCACAATTTTAAATAATTAATACAGCCTTTATTTAATTTCTTTTGGAAATATTGATGGAAATGGAGCCGACTCCAAATTTTGTCCCATGACAAGAATTGGACTGTGCCATGTAAGTCCTTCATGCCTCAGTTTCCTCATTTGTAAAGCAGAAATACTAATGATACTGTTTTGGAGACATGGCCCATATTAAACTGATTTTTATTAATGAGGGAGAGGAGTCTCATTTATCCCCAGCTTAGACTCAACATCCTGAGGGGATCAGTGAGGAGAGCCCATGGAGCCTTCCCTTCCCAGCTTAGGAAGGGCACAGTGCCCTGAGCCAAATGCACTCCCACACTGCCAGTTTTGCAATTGATTTTAGCCAGAGCATTTCTAATTTCCTTGACTAGTGCAGGTGAAATCCAGCTGGGAACCCCTTCTCCTCCCCTCATGCCATGACATCCCTGAAGTCTCTGCTCACAGGATTTTTTCCAGCCTTATTGAAACCACCTCTTGCCTTATGGCAGTAACTTCTGGCTTTGCAGATCCTTTGTACCAGGGCTCCAGAATGCACACCCTTTCTTATACCTTTGGATTTACAACAAGGACAGGAGATTCTGTGGGCACACACCCATGCAAATATCAGAACCCGAGATCTTCACATCTCTGCAAACTTCAGCTCCTTCCACAACAAGCTGCACATTCTAATTTCTCATGAACAGCAAATTTCTGGCCCTGAACTGCAATTACAGATGTAGAAACAATTGCAACAACAAAAAACCAAAACAAAACCAAAAAAAGAGGAAAAATAAAGACCATTATCTTTTCCATGCAGGCTTATAGACCTCCACCCAAGCTAACAAATTATAGCATAATGAGTCCTCTTAAATCAAGCACAATTTTTCTTGGGTATTATTTGTATGAGACTACAGTAAAGAACTGATGGTATAATTTGACTATTTAGATTAAATGCTGTTCAATGCCTTTGAAATGAAGGAAGCAGGGAAAGAAGGATTTTGGAAGGGAAAGGGTAAGAAAACAATGGGAAAAATTGATTAATATTGTCATGACTAAATAGCTTCCTTCAGGGGACAACAGAGTGGGTTGATGTACTGTGCATACCAGAAGCCAAAAAGATTTGTGGAGCTTGGGAATTCAGTTTCTGCTTTTTCTAGAATGATTTTTATATCCTTCTTCTCCCACACCCCTAGACTGCAAAACAAGTTAGTCCAAGGGTTTGGAAGTTAAGGTGCTTCCTGCTGAAGTCATTAGTGCAGTAATATTTGTGAAGTATGCCAGGTTGGACAGGGCTTGGAGCAACCTGGTCCCATGGAAGGTGCCCCTCCCCATGGCAGGTGGATTGGAACGAGATGGTCTTTAAGGTCCCCCCCAACCCAAACCATTCTGTGACTAAACTTTTGATGTGAGGATGAAAACCTTGCCTGAAAGCCAAGCACATCTCTGTGTATTTACATTTAGCTCAGTCTGTTTCTTCACAGTCTACCAAAAATCAGGGGCCTGATTCTGTACAGTGCACAAGAAGGTAACACCTACTTGTCAAAGCTTTGCAAATTCAGTGGCAAGGACTCAAGATGAGGCTCAGACCGTAGATGATTGCCCCTTGGAGACATCTGAACTCCTTTGCCAGAGGTTTCAGGGTGCCAGCTGGCACAGAATCAGGCCTAGAAAGCTGAGTTAAAGTGTTAGGATAGGATAACACCTTTAGGTTCTTTGACTTCTTGCCTTGTTATCTTGTTTCTCCCTCGGCATATTGTCATTGGCTTTCATTGAGCAGTTCAGGCAATATCAAGCCAAACTTCTTCCTCCTCTGAGATGACCAAACTCATAACAGTGAAAAATGAAATACATTCCCTCTTACACTTTATTTTTATTTCTTTTTGGTTTTCCCTCTCAGAGATCAGGAGCAAAGCTTTGAAATGAAACAAACTCCCTCCTGGCCAGGGCACTGTAGAAGCTGTTATACATCCCTAAGTAGAATAATGAGCCCTTGGATCAAATTTTAAACCTACTCTATGAGGTGGTGACCCTTTCCAGAGCCTCCACCTTGCAGTCTCATCCTTCTGCAACCAGCTTGTCCTCCTTGAACCTAAATTTTTTTTGTTTAAACACCTCCCCATTAAAGGCAAAAATGAAAGGGGAAATCAAAGTGAAATAAAAATGAAAGATTTATTCCTGTGAGAACACTAATGTGATCAGTTTTATTGTAGAGAAGAGCTGGTGGAGCTGCAGGTTTGATCTCTCCCTGCCTTGGGAGCTGTAACCATGTTGTACAGGAGGCCTTAAGATCTCAGTGCTCTTGGGCAAAGGGATTGGCCTTTTGAAGTGCTTCTTTTCCCCTCTTCCTTTCTCTCTACTTTTTTATTTTTTTTCCTGAGTGGACAGGAAAACTAGAAGATATATTTAAGCAGCCAAGATTTTTTCACAGCCTGTAACTGATCTCTGGGTAGGAATAGTCCTCTCAGTTTGTGTTGTGACCACCAGCACCAGGACTGTATGTTGGCTTTGCTCTAAATATGATTATAGCAGTTCCATACATCCCAAAGTGCTTTGCAGATGTAGAAGGGCAAGCCCTGCTTCACAAATGGGATATTTGGGGTACAGGGAGATTAAGAAACTCCTTAATTTGCTGCAGTAAGTCATGGAGCAGGAATATTCACCACATCTCCAGGCTCCCATCCACTTATTTTGGAAATGATCTCTGAAAGTATGAGGTACACAAGAAAACAATAGAATCATAAAATAGCCCTGCCACCACCACCAGCTCCATCCTGCAATCCTGCTCAGTGCAGAATAGAAACATTTTTCTCCTCCTGCTCCCTGGAGTGCTGTTTGTCATCAGCGTTGCTGAACTGCTCTGTGTTTGTCTCAGTGTAATCACAATGGTTGGGGCTTTAAACTGCATTTGAAGGGCTGAAATCTCTGCTTTGCCAGGAGATTTATGCTCACAGCATTTGCTTGAAGCCAGTGAAATTCTTACAAAGAAAGTTGATAAATGCAGCTTGTTATTGACTAATTAGTAAAGGCTTCACTTATTAGTCTAGAAAGCTGCGTTAATCAAGGTCAATTCAGGATGGAGTCAGAGCACCACGTCCTGTTCGTGTGGGCAAAGGAAATGAAGGACAGAGGCAGATCACTGAGTTGAGGAGTTTACAAAGCAGGTGGTTCACCTCTGGGGTAGTTGTTGAGCACTCCTTTAGAGTCAACAGGGAGAAAGAGATGCTCCTACAGCCCATCATTTGTCTCACCACACAGATACCTCAAATCCATACAGTGATGGTCTGTGCTGGGAACTCCTGTGAGAGCCATTTAAATGACCAACTCAGATGTGGACTCCCAGATCACCTAAAATCAAAACTTAGAAGGAAAGTGAATCCCAAACACAGTTACTTTATCTACAGTACTTTAACAACTCAATGTGGCGTCCAGTGCTGTGGTTTAGTTGATATGGTGGTGTTTGGTCAAAGGTTGGACTTGATGACCTTGGAGGTCTTTTCCAACCTTAATGTTTCTATGATTTATTTCTTCATCTGTTATAAATATTTTCTATTTCCTGAGTTTATGTAATTTCTAGAGATGTCTATATGCTTGGATGGAGAAATAATTACAAGAAATAAAGGCTGAGGAGAGGAATTCATAGACTCATAGAATATCCTGAAGTGGAAGGAACCCCCAATGATAATTGAGTCAAACTCCTGGCCCTGCACAGGATACACCAACAAACCCACCATGTGCCTGAGAGTGTTGTCCAAGTGCTACTTGAGCTCTGGCAGCCTTAGGGCTGTGACCACTGCCCTGGAGAGCCTGTTCCAGGGCTCCAGTCTATGTTCTGAGGAGGCAGTGGATGGAATTTCCCAAGTAATGAGAAGCTCTGGAGACTAGTTTGATATGCAAGAGCTGACAAATTCAGGCATCTAGAGGTCTATGTTAAAACTTGGAAATTACCTAAATGAGAGAATGAGCTTCTGCAGGTAGGTAGGTCACAGGACATCCCACCATTGGGGGGATGTGAAGGTGCTGGGAAAGCTGGTGAGAATAGTGCAGAACAATTAATGGATCAGAAGGGTAATCTTTGGGTGGTGTAATATGATGTACCTGTGCCCTCTCTCAGGCAGAATGCCAGTGGCCATGAGACAATGGACTTTAGCTTTAACTGAAATTACATTTTAGCACCAAAGGTCTCAAGCATATGATCTGTCAACAAGGAAATCAATAAGGCAGCCTCATGCAGGAGACCTGATGACTCCAAAATCATATTATACCAACTCTGAGAGAAAAAATGACTGATGCAACCTAGCCATTATTAATTATCTGCATGGGAGTTATCTCCTAGAGATCCCACCCAGCGTTCACAGGGGCAGGCCCTGTCCATATTGATATGAGGAGGATCTGTACTATGAAGATTTTATTCAGCCTTACTTGTAGTGGAATGAGAAATGGGTGCAGAAACCACTTGTTCCATGGAAAACTAGAAGCTGTCCTTCCACACAAGCACTTCTGTGGCCTCTTTTAATAGTTTATTACTATGACATTCCTCTGTTGAAGGTAAGGCTTGGTGGTTTCATGCTTCCTTCTGTGTGTTTTATTTTGCTAATACAGTTTTCTCCTTGATTCTAACAAAGTGAAAAATAACAAACTCCGAGTTTTAAAAGGACAAAGTTTCAGGCAGAATTGCAGCACTGCAATAAAAGGTACTTAAACTTCAGAAAGTCTCTCTCTAGGTTAAAAGTTAAAAATGAGGCTGCAACATTATCTGCTATTGGTGTCCAGAGCTCACCGTTTCCACCATCAACCTCCTTGTTTTATAGGATTTATAAACCAGCTTTGAAAATTTTCTTCAGGCTAAATTTTGGCATAGAAGGTCACAGCCAAGACTTGGTTTCACTAAAACTCATTAAAAATGGTTTGATGTTTTAAATTACACTGAAGCAAGAGAGGAAAAATTCTATTTCTGTGGCTTTCAGCATTTCCTCCCCCGCAGTCCCATCCAATTTGAATTAAAATGCATCTGAATAACTGTGTTAGGGTACCACTTTCTTTTCTTGTGGTGTTGCCATCAAGTCTTTCTGTGGGCAAAACAGTCCCTCTCTAATCTCCAGAATGTGCAGCTCAGCTGCTGAACACAGTTGGAAAACATTTCTATTTCAGAAGTGGTTTTTAACTTCAAAAAGGTTGTAAAGTCTATGACAACCTGATACCATCTGAGTCCAGCTCAACACCCATCTATGTTTCTCTGTTGACCTCAGTGGACACTGGGAAAAGCAGTGTAAGGACCAAATGTCACTCACTGGGGTCATTTTTCATTGAAATCATGATATGGGTGGCTGGAAGAGGGAACAGCAGATGGAATTAAGCATTGCTGAACACAAAGGAACCCAAGTGGAAAGAAGCAGACATAAATATCCATCCTCAGTGAAATGCTCTACATTAATTATTGCCACTGAGAGCAAAGATCTTGGAGACACTTCAGACTGGTGCAGCACTTGGAAGGTGCTTAAAGACAGAAGGGATCTTAGGGATCACTAGGATGGGAATGGAGATTCAAACCACAGTCCTGTTAAAATGCACATCTGCAGTGTCTGCTGAGAATTGTTTTGTCTCTGAATGGATAATTCAGCTCAGAAGGAGGGGTGAAAAACACACAAAAGTGGCAAAGGTGGCCAGAGGTGTGTAACAACTTGGCAATAAGGAAAAAAATCTATGAAACAGTCTCTTTAGCTTAGCAACAACTAGGATGGACATGGAAAACAGTGAATGACACTAAAAAAGTGAGCAGGGAATCATTGCTCTTCCTTTCTTGAAATACAGAGGAAAAAGGGCATCCAATTCAATTATCAGGCAATCAGCTCAAAACAAACAAAGTGAAGTACTACTTCTGTGGAGTGTAATGAGATTGCCCCAGAAAGTTGTGGAAATTTGAAAGATTGGGCTGAAAAACTGACAAGACCTTTTCAAGGACTAGATATCAGTTTGAAGCTGTTGACTGCAGTGGCAAGTCCTTATCCCACCTTCTGCCTGAAGGATTTGCCAGGGAAAAGGTTTCATTACAAATGTCACACACTTTTCCTAAGGGTCTGCCACTGGCCAGTATCAAAGGTAAGAAACTAGCCTAGATGAGTTTTGTATCTGGCTCTATACAGCTGGTTTTAAGCTCTTTTCTTACTTTATTTTTGGATTTATAAATTCCAGCACTGGAAAAATGTGTTTGATTAATTAATTTTTATAGCCTGTAGGAAGGGAAGTCTGTTCTGAAAAGCTTAAGAAAGCCCATAAATCTCCCAAAGAATGTTCAGCTTAGAGAGACCACAGAGATAGGGAGGGTCAATTCTGGGCAATAACTGTAGTTGGTTGCATCTAGTTATTCATCCACTTCATCTTCATCCTGCATCTTTTCAAAACATTTCTAATCCAGACCTTAATCTCCAACTGTCCTTCCTATTGGGTGGTTGGGATAAGGAATGGGACGAGCTGCTGTATTCCTGTTACAAAGTAAAGCAACAGATCTATTTCTTTTGACTGTGGAGGCAGGATGGAATCCAGGGTCACACATTTCATAACCAATTATTTCTCCTGAATAGTATAAAAAGTTTATTCATCAGATATGACAAGGTAGTAAATTGGTTTTTCCAGCTCTTGAGGTGTGAGCATTGTTATAATGCCACAACTCCAAGATCCTATTCATTATTGGGGAATCTCAGTTTATATTAAAAAAAAAATAGAAGGACAAGATTCCTGCTGCCTGTTGCTGAACAGCCAGAAACCATGGAATCATAGAATGACAGAACTGATTGGGTTGGAAAGGACCTTATAGGTCATCCAGTCCCACCCCCTGCCATGGGCTGGGACACCTTCCATCAGCCCAGGTTGCTCCAAGCCCAATCCAACCTGGCCTTGGACACTTTCAGGGGTGGAGCAGCAACAGCTTCTCTGCCCAACCTGTGCCAGGGTCTCATCACTCTCACAGGCAATTCCTTCCCAATATCCCATCTAATCTTGCCCTCCTTCATCTTGAAGCCATTCCCCCTTGTCCTGTCACTCGATGCTTTTGTCCAAAGTCCCTTTCCAGCTTTGAAAAAGTTGTAAAATCTGTGACAACCTGATACCATCTGAGTCCAGCTCAACACCCATCTCTGTCTCTCTGTTGACCTCAGTGGACACTGGGAAAAGCAGTGTAAGGACCAAATGTCACTCACTGGGGTCATTTTTCATTGAAATCATGATATGGGTGGCTGGAAGAGGGAATGGCAGATGGATGCTGAACATAAAGGAACCCAAGTGGAAAGAAGGAACCATAAATATCCATCCTCAGTGAAAGGCTCTTCATTAATTATTGCCACTGAGAGCAAAGATCTTGGAGACACTTCAGACTGGTGCAGCACTTGGAAGGTTTTTAGAGGCAAAAGGGATCTTAGGAGGATCTTGGAGCTCATTTAGGCACTGGATGTTGCTATGAGGTCTTCCTGGAGCTTTTTCTCCAGGCTGAGTCCCCCAGCTCTCCCAGTCTGGCTCCAGAGCAGACGAGCTCCAGCTCTCTGAAAAACTTCATATAATGGGGTGCTCAGTCTAGGACTCAATAGGCAAGGAAATAATCAAATTAGGGAGTCCTTACAGACTCTGTGTTGTGAGAGTGGTTTCTTTCTATACACTGACTAAACAAGATCTCATCTGGACCCCAAAATTTCAGACAGGTGGAAATAGCAGTGATAAAGCACACCTTAAACTTGAGTTGTTTCCTAAATATGCTACTAAAAATTATCCCAAAAGGATAAAAATACATTTGAAAATTCCAAGTGAAGTAGCAAGACATAGGACTCATCATAAATCGCATGGATTTTGAAAGTCTTGAAGCTGTTTAACTTTGCCAAACACACCTGACTAGCTCTGGGAAGGCACATCAGGGAATAAAATGTCCCTATAAAAAGAGGAGCTCAGCAGTGCTGTGAGTTGTGTAAGCATGAGAGCCATGGCTGCACAGCCTGGTTTTGTTCTATAGTGTGCACATAAACTTTAGTCCACCCAAAGCTGAAAGCAAGAGAGGTAAAGAGATTTAATTGTTTGTGGCAATTTGCCTGGTTTTCACAATGTGCTAACAAGAGACTCTTATCCCATAGCACAGCTTACTTAGGGGTTTCCTTAATGGAGAAAAAGGTTGTGAGTTATTTCTTGAGTCCCATCACAGCTTCTTGTTTTTATTTAGAGCCTCAAATCACGTAATGTATTGAATTTTTTGGAACATCTCTGCTTTCACCTAGAAAGGAGCTGCTGTTGTCACCGTAACTGAAGAAAAATCCAGGAGGGAGAACCTTGCAATGCTCAGAAATAAATAAAAGGAATATCTGTTCTAGAAACTTCATGCAGTAGGGGCCAAGCTTTGGGTTTGTATTACCTTTACAAAGTATTTCTATTCCTAAATGTTCCTCACTTATTCCTTCAAAATATTGAAAGTATATATGACGCATAACAACAATTTCTAAAGATTTGGATTTAATGTGTAATCAGATATGAGAACATCAAAATCCCTGCTGTGATTCAGTAGCTTTGACTTTGTTAAAATGCCCCTTTACAATCTGCTGGAGGGCCAAAGTAGTTGTACTGTATCAATAGAGAACTTTATCTGTGAGGAATTATCACCTGCTTAACTTAATGCACTAAGAGTAGTTGGGTTCATGAATTGAATCTTCAAAGATAGTGAGCTTTCATTCCAAAGATTCTGCTTTTTCATAAAATGAAGAAGAGTCTTCAAGAATATCAATTTCCTGTTAAGGCTTGAAGGTTGTTTTTGGTTTTTTTAAAATCAATTATTTCCCCTTGAGCAGAAATAGGCACCAAACCTCCTTTAAGATCCTCACTGAAATGTATCATATTTTGAAACTGGCCATCATAATCAAAACCATCAGCTGAACACAATCATTAAAGAAAAAGAGGAGCTGTTTAACCCATCTGAAATGCTTTTTTCTTCTGGGGAATTATATTTTACTTCAGGGCCTTTTTTCTTCCTGAGAAACAGTGAGTTAGTATATGTAAAACTCAAGAAATCTATTTTTTTTAGCAGAAATTCTTATTAGTATCATAGAAACATAGAATCATAGAATGGATTGGGTTGGAAAAGACCTCCGAGATCATCAAGTCCAACCCTTGGGCCAACTCCAGTCC
>JAWWEV010000134.1:70325988-70345617 GCA_035583235.1 Hafferia zeledoni
ATCAGCTGACAGCCCCCAGGCCCAGGCTGAACTTCAAAAAACTCCAATTTAGGTCCATCTAGGTGAAACCATAACACTTACCTAACCCATTTTACTGCACACAAGAAGTGATCTGAGGTTTACCCTCCCTGACTGTGTCAAAACTGTTACTTTCTCTAGATCCATTAAGAAAAAAAATGTAAACTTGTCCATGGAATCATAGAATCAAAGAAACAGAATATCCTGAGTTGGAGGGGACCCAAAAGGATCTTCGAGTCCAACTTCTGCAGCTCTGCAATATCTTTTCTACATATTAATTGTTGGAGCAATTGCTGAAGGTCAATTCAGTCAGGCAAGCACATTTTTAACATATGTAATATATTATTTTAAAGCCATGCTTCTGCTGGCTTGAGCCCTGCTGCACTTTTAAATTCAAACAGGCTGGAAGGAGGCTTTTTGCCTGAATCCTTATTCGGTTGAAGGCAATGGCACAAGTCCACTCACTTCAAGGGAAATAAGATCTGGCATGAGTGAAGATGTTTGGCTAAAGTGCCTTTGCCTGAAAATCATTTTCGTGGAATATGATCCCTGCTTTGCAGAGAGTTTGGATCACCCCTCAAGGATATGTCTCTCCTTAGGTACAATGTGCAAACTTTATACTTAAGTTCTGTGCCTAAACTGTTGATGATGACAGCTAAGCCCAGCTCCAACTTTACAGAACTAACTTACCTTACTCTTTACTGACTAAGCTGGAGTTGAGGGACGCAGAGATGCCCCTCAAGCCTGAGCTCCTGGGAAACCTTTGTGACCTTTGAGGCAGATTGGTGCAATGCAGTGCATTGCCTCACTTTTAATATTGAGCCAGAAAGGATCACTCCTGTTTTTTAAATATCATATATTCCTGTTCAGCCTGTGGGATATTATTTCTGCTTTGCCAGAGACAGGTAATTCACACAAGTGCTTTTTCTTCCCTTCTTCCACCTGTGCTGAGCAGTAGGGAAAAAAGCTTTTTCTTCAAAGGTTTTGCCTTCACCCTCATGGCAGGAGCACTAAGAGGAAGGGGGAAATTGCTTCCTTGCAAAATATCTGATAAACTGGCACTTAAAGCCTGTCTGTGAAAAGACAGGGCTTTATTTCCTTGGACTGAGGTGGAAATTAAAGTTATGTTAGCTGTCTCCTGGGGTATTGATCTAAACACTGCTGTCTTTGGGAGGTTGCTGATGTGCACTTTTTGCACAGATGACCTCAGTGATCAGTGTACTCATCCAGAGCCCCCTGCAGCCAGCAAGGCTTCCTGGATCCCTATGGACAGGAGCTGGGACTTGCAGCATTCTAGGACACTTAGGAAGGGGTAAGGAAAGCAGGTTTTCTTCCTCTGGTCTTCCTTCTGCTCTTCCTTGCTGTTTCTTTAGCTCAACAATTATCTAGGGTGAAGTATGTAATCAGTTTCTGGAGAAAACAGTGAAATTGTTTCCTGCCCTTTAGGTCTACAATAATGCCCAGCTCTGTAGCTGCAGCCCATGGAAATGTGTCCTCAGCCATGCAAGAGACAGGTTGAAAGGCAGAAAAACACCTCCTGTTAATGTTTCTTCTTGTTTTGTCATGTTAATTACATGACTCTCAATCAGGATGTCAGTGTTGCATTTCCTCCTGAGATGGTTTTCAGACTTTGAACGACAGCCAGTGCTGATGGCTGCAGTGCCAAATTCCTGACAGAGCCTGCATCTCCTCCTTAATGGAAATGCATTGTTTCATTCCCACCACATCGAGAGAGACTGGTGGCATCTTGTGAGGAACCGACCAAACAAAATCAGATTGCTCAGGGTCTTGTGCAGTTGCATTTTGAGTATCTTCAAGGAAATCACTCTACCTCTCCAGGCCCCTGTGCCGATGCTTATCAGCTGTTGTGGTGGGAAAAGTTTGCTTTTATCAAATTTGGGAACAGCTTGTGTCTGTTGTCTTTTGCCCTTGGACAGTGCACCCTTCAGAATCATCTCTCTCACCTAAATCTGTGTAGCTGTGGGACACATTAACATCTATCCTAAGACTTTTCTTCTGAAAACTGAGCAAATCCAATTCCTTAATTATCTGCTTGCCAATCAAATATGATAGATGCTCACCTGACTACAGGATGTCACAGGAATTTATAAAAAAGGGGAATTGATGGAAGGTGTCTCAACAGGTCTTGGGATAATTATTTCTGTACCAATTTGGGCAGAATTTACCTACCTCATTCTAACAAAGTATCCTGTAGTGGAGTGTAGGGGTGACTGTAAGTGCATCCCTTAAGGAAAGCAGTTTAGAGTTCTCCCTTAAAGAGAAAAGAGCTACCTGGAGTGTGTGTGGTGTCTTGTAGCCAATGAGATGCTTTGGTGAATGTGAGGTGAATGGGCTGGGCAATAATGTCATGACATGTTGGATGTGAGAGGATATAAAGGTGTGGATGTTACTGAGAATAGACCTTCTACTGGAACTATCTACTACTTCTTCTACTACTATTATGAGCTATGAGGAAACTATCTGTGAAACTATCTTGAATAAACTCTTGTAAGCCTTCTGATAAAAGCCTTCTGATGCCTGCTGTGCCTGAGCTCTTCTGACCATCATTCATGCTGCCCCCTTACTCGGGATAAGGGGACCCCAATAAGTGGTGACCCCCCCATCATACCCCAACAATGGTGTTTTCACTGTCTCCCTAAATGCTGGTGTCTTGGTCTCTCTTGGTCTCAACTTCCACTTCCTTCAGCTTAACAATTCAGTCAAAAACTTGCTCACTCTCACTCCTTCTCTCTGGATTCCCTCCAGCTGGCCCATATTTCCCTTCAGCTGTGGTGTCCATAGCAGGACAGTGTTCAGTGGAGCTGGAAGTCCTGTTTATGCCTCCCTGAGGGTTTTTTTCTCTGCCTTTCCCCTTTCCAAGTCCTTCACTAATCCCAGGGTTCCAGCCAACAGGCAAAGTTGCTGGATATTTGCTTAATGAACAGCAGGATGCCAATGTGTGGCCAGTCTGGATGAAGGAAAATGAATATATTATGTTTTTGAAGGTTTGCGTGAAAAGAGATGTCCAGGACAACTCTCTAGAGGGGCCATCTAACCTGGCACCAACCAGATGAGACTCCCCAAATACTGAGGTGCAGCCAAACATACCTGGCTCCATCTCTGCCCACTGTCCTCTGGGATGTGTTCCCTGCCTTGATGTAAGGATTTAACATGCTGAGGTGTGAAATGTGGGGCTGCCACCCACAGATGGGCTCATCATAGCAGAGATGGTAAGGTTCTGTACTGATACATTTAGGATTCTTGGAGGATTTTGTTTGGAATAGTTCCTTGCAGCTGGTCAACAGTGGGCTGGTAGAGTTTTGTGAATGTTTCTCTATCCATCTCCAGCTATTTTTTTTTCCACTTTCTTCCTTATTTGCCATTCACTGTAGTGAAGTTTTATTGATATTATAAACGCTGATCAAAATTCATTCTTACTTACTAATAAATTTCCTATAATAGTAATGATTTTAAATGTTAATGCAAAATAGAGAAAACCAAGTAGATTGAAAGTAAAAAACACCAAACCCAACAAAACCAATAAAAGAGGGGGTTAGAGGGAAAATCAGTCTTTTGTGGTATTTTCCTTGCATTTTGCTGCAATATTTGAAAGCTCCCCATGACAAACCCTTATCTTGCATCTCTACTGTGTGTAGCAGCTGCAGGCTCTAAGCTGGATCCTGTCTAATAGTTTCAATTTCTTTATAGCATGTGTGAGCTCAGGACTGATGGAATCAAAGAGTTCACAGGAGGCAAACGCTTGTTCACAGATAAAACTCCTCAGCTTTACATGACTGAGACTTTCTAAGCTGAGAGTTTGAATTTAAGTGGTCATGTACAAACATTTAAGGAAATGAGTTCAAGAACAATGACTCCATGGGGCTGTTTTTCTAAACATGCTCTACAAACCCCTCACTCATAAATCAATGATTTGTGGGCAACTAATATCTAGTGTACAAATATGAATAAATTGCCTACAATTAGATTTTTTTGTTTGGAAAGCTGGGGCAGATTTTACTGAAACCTTAAATTTAAACCTGGGTTTGACAATAATAATATCAACACCAGATATACACATGTCCAGATCAGCTGCCCATGGCAGCAAATAGGACAATTTCTTGTCAAATGGAGAATTTAAAGGCCCCAGATCAGGAAGGCTTATGAATTTGTGTAACACTTTGGGAAGAGTGCCAAAGCTGTAATGCAAGCCTGGCCTTTTTAAGGCTCACTGAATTGTGTTATTAACCTTGGAATAAAAGAATAGAGGACCAGTTTCAAATCTTATTTGATAATTAACATGCACAAGCGATAGAAAGCAAACAGCAACCTTCCCCTGGACACCTACTCCTCATTTGCACAGTCTAATTACTTGCATTTGCATACACATATGAAAACACAGTGCTTTCCCCATTAGTGCTGATCACATTCCTCATTAAGTTAAGTAAATACCCCCAAAATGCAAACACAGTTGTGGCAGAATTTAACATTATTTTATGCAGAATAACAGCCAATGCATTCTTAAGGGTTTGGGCTATTCTGGATAGTAACTGTAAAGGAAAAGAAAATAAGTAACAGCCTGGTTTGATACTGGAAACAAATCAAACCGTGGCTGGGTCACCTCCTGGCATTGTTATGGTTTTGGTCTGCAGTGTCAGGTGGTGGAAAGCTGAGCAGCTGCTGGCACAGGCTGCTCATCTGCAGGCAGCTCATCTCCCATTTCCTCTCTGTGAACCCTGACTTCAGCTCCAGTCAGCCCTTGCATCGCTGCTGCTGCAGCACCACGGGCTCAGCAGGACCCTCTGCTCTGAACATGGAGAGTTTGGAGGGGAGGGTGAGGTTAAACACATCACGTTTCTGCCTGGAAGTTGGGATGGATGTCACGTAATCATAGGTGTTATTTTGGGGGTGGGATTTTGGTGGAGCTGATTAAGGAGCACAGAGATTGGTTTTAAAACACTGCTGTGAAGTCATTCAGATCACCAGTGAAGCCTCTTGCTGGTATAAAAATCCAGCTCAGAAGATTATAGGTGAGTAGATCATCACACCAGGAAGAACATTTAGCTTAGACCCACAATTTACATTAGGAGAGTAATACCTAGATCATACAATCACAGTATGGCTTGGCTTGGAAGGGACCTTAAAGACCACCTAGTTCCAACCCCCAGATGCCTTATACACTCTGAAAATAGCTCAGTGCTGGTGTATTTTGGATTCCCAAAGGCACAGACTCTACAGCAACCTCAGTGTTCTGCTGCCCTAAGTTGAGGTGAGCAGGGCTTCCATCTGTCCTGTATCAGCAGAGCAATGCAAAGCAGCCACAGAACACTGACATATCTGTCCAGGCCTGGGAACATATTCCTGCTGCAAGAAGAGAAGTGTTGGCATAAAGATGCCACTTTGCTGAAACCCTTCAATATTTCATTAAAGGGAAGGGACAAGCTCAATTTTCCTCCTGGGAAAGCTACCAGTGGGGAAGGTGAAAGGTGCCCTCCAGTCATGGTGATGTTTAAAGGATTCTCTGATAATCTCCAAGAGACAGCGGTTGGAAACGGAGAGAAGTTTGCAGGTAACCAAGGCAGGAGAAATCTAGGCAGAAGGAGCCTTCCAAGCTGTGTAAACAGCAGAGGAAATTCAATGCTCAAATGCTTCCTGTGGAGGCAAGGTCAATGAAGAGAATTCTTAGGGTGCACCATAATGAAGAATAACAAAGAAAACAATACAAACCTGTATGAAAATGCCTTTTCACCTTGAATGCCATTTGCAGTTCAAGGCATCTAATCTCAAGAAGGAACACAGCAGAAATGTAAATGATTCTTTAATTTGTAGCAACAACTATTCAAAAGTGAGATCATTCACGTTAGAGAGTTAAAAATTATCCACACCATTATAAATATGTAGAACTAAATAAATTATAGAGGTGATGTAGCTGCAGAGCTCTGTTCAGCACTTTCTTAAATTGTTAGAATAAATATTATTTCCTGGAGTAGAAAGGCAACAACAGTTTTTAAACTGGAAAGAAAAATATTTTTTGCAGTAAAATAATAATTAGGTTTGCACTATATTGCTACCACGGTGATCATAAATTTAATAAGCATAAAGGTGTTGTTTAGTAGAAGTCCCAAACCTGGGATTCCTGCAGATTTGTATCCTAAATCCCTTCTCTTCCCTTGTGTCATTGCCAACTCTCCTGCCTGCTGGGTTGAGGAAGTGGCCTGTGTCCTGGGCAAGACAATGATTAGTTATCAGGTATTTCTTCAAGGGATGAGATTAACGTGGTGAAATCTTCCCTCTTTCTTCTCTCTTTCTAAAGACTGGTAGAGCTTGACAGCTTGGAGACTCCTCTGGTTGCAACTAAGCAAAAGAGAAACAGGTAGAAAGGTTATCAGATCCAAAGGAATAAGGATAAAAGAGGCCTATGCTTGTCCCTACAGAAATATAATGTCCTCTAGACTGCTGTTCAGTTTTCACCCTGGAGTAGCCTCTAAGGAGACTGACCCCAGAATGCCACCAGGTGTGGGGAATTACAAAAGATTTTGTGAGTGTTTCCAGCATTGGCTGAGCATTGAAGCTGGATGAGGCTCCAGGCTGGGCTGGACAGGGAGCCAGGGACATGCCACGGGGGAGGATGGTTTTTCTCTGCCCTCCTGCCCAGCTCTAGATCAGCTGGAGGGGCACGGTGGGGCTGGAGAATCCTGCCAGGCTGAAGGCTCAGATGGAGGAGCAGAAGGTTTGTTGAGGGAAAGCCATTGCTGAAGCTCAAATTTGAAACAGCAGAACTCGAAGAAGTTGCAGAGCAGTTTGATTAGGAAATTTTACCAACCTATTTCTCTTTGTTGGAAAGATCATGTGTCAAGCTAAGCTTGTTAGCTCCTTCCTACTGCAAGAGATACATTCTCCAGTAATTGTGGATATTTACTTTGTATTCAGATAAGCCCTTTATTTTCTCTGACATTTTCCCTGAGAAATAAGGATGTCTTGTTTCTGATACTCCTTTTCCAGCTTGCAGCACTAAAAGAGCATGTACTGTTTCAAGAGAGTGAAGAGTGGGTATTTCCAGTCTTGCATCACTTACCTGGGATCAAACAAACCTGCAAGGAAGAATAAAATGCCTCCAACAGACATTTTATTGTCTCTACATATCCCTGCTGCACAAACACAGAGCAGCTTGGAAAATAAAACACCTTCTGCCATCACATGCAGGTCAAAATCCTTCAAAATCAGAAAGAGCAATAAAAAGCCAAGTTTTCTGAGCTGTTGAACCTCTTGTGCAAACAGCCCAGTTTTTATCCTTGCCCCACTGTTACTGCCAGAGAGCAGTGTTGGAATATTTGAGTGGTACATTTTGGTCCAGCGCCCTCTGAATCCTCTGCTTTGTACTGAAAACTTTTCCATTAGTGCTCCTTAAACCTACTGTGAAGCAACATCGGGAGCTGAGCCTGAAAAACCACGTTCCATCTCCTTGATCTGCCTTTTCTGTAGGGAGCCAGTGAAAGATCAGGTGCTGGAAGAAGTTTTGAGGAGTAGGTATTGTAGGGCTCCAGCAAGAGCAGATTTCCGTGAGAAAGTTCCACTTGTTACCACTGAATAAAATCTGTGATAAATTTAAAGTTATTTCTACTCTTCCTGAGTACTCTCCTATCTGTACAATATCTGTAAACTCACTGAGATGGTCCTTTTGTGCCATTTACATGGAAAAACCCATAGAAATGAATGAGTTTTGCTGAGAGGTCAGACCTATTTGCAGCTTATTCAAGGGATATTAAGCAGCAAAACTTTGAAGTGGGAGGTGTAGAAATGCATCCTTGAAATTCAAATTTTTTTTTTCTATCATTTTAGGAAATGTATGTGTGTGCCAAAGTATCTCGTTGTTCTTCTGATGTTTTTATCAGATCCATGCAAAATGCAGTTGGTTCCAGCCTTGAAATGCAAATTTGTCTTACACTGCTCTTGCTGCCAGTATGAAGACTAAAAATACATGTGTAATGATGTTCCTGGAACGTTTGCAAATGCCTTTAGATGATGATTCCAGTTTGGTGGGTTTTATTTTTTTCCCCTGCTATCCAAAATAGTGTTAATTTCACAGGCTCATTTTGGCCAAAATGTATGGACTTGTATTTAAATTAAAAATTCCTCTGAGGATAAAATAACTCAGCTATTAGAGGAACTTTGCCAAGTAGGTAGGTCACCAAAATGGAGCCTTAAAAAAAAATAAATTAGGTTTTGCCAATTTATTATGCTTACATCTGGTTTTGTGATTTTCTTGTTACTCTCAACATTCTTTGCAGTATTAGAACCCCAAGACAGCCCCCAAGCCTGGTAATTCAGGAAGGCCTATAATTGAGGCGGGTCTATTTAATTTTGTTAACAGAGAAAAATGAGAATAGTAACAAAAATGAAGCATAATTGTTGTAACCAAAGGCAGTTGTTGCAAAGGCTTCTGACTCATGCCAACAGAGATTTTTGAAAGTGGGGACATTTTAAGGCTGGTGCCTAAAAATACAGGTTTAGGAAAGCATACTTAAGTAGCTATTTAAAGCTTGGAGTTAGGAACATTTTTCTGCTAAAACCACATTTTAAAATTGTCCTGAGTGGAGGCAGAATTAGATTGATTTCAAGAGCCAACATACTGTTTTCTGAGGAGACTCTGTGTTGCTGAGCTTTTCTAATGGGAGCCAGGAGCACTCAGACCTTTTGAAATCAGGCATTTTAAAGATTTTGATCCCATAAACCTAAAAAGGCAATATTTGAGCTGGTTTCAATGTCATGGAGTTCATCTTGTTGAACTTCAAGTATCCAGTGTGGATATTTCTGCTGTGTTTGGTTGATAGGGGATGAATCATCTCATCTTTCAATAGTTGTCTAAAGCTGGTCATGTGAATCTTCCCCTCCAAGGGCACATTTCCCTCCATGCCTCTAAAAGCATCGTAGGATGGGCCCACCACAGATGTCTGAAACTTGAAGGGGTGCATCTTGTTCTGGATACCAAAATCCAAGCACCATCCTGTGAGCATTTGGCTTCTACTTTTATTCTTCCTTTCACCACTTGACTTCAATCTTTATTCTTCCTTTCACCACTTTTAATGCATGATAAGATGATGCCCCTTTAATGATTTCTTTTCCACAGTGCTCAGAGGTGTAAGAGATTTATGCTGCTGGGTGACTTTAACTTTGTACTCGGTGCAATAAAGAAAGTGAAAGTGCACTTAACAGTTATAAAGATTCTTGGCTCTCAAACCATAAAATTTCTGCAATGTGGATGTTTCAGGTGTCTTATTGCTGAATGTGCTTAAAGGAGCCTGAATGGTCATTGATGACAGGAAATCAGTGTCAGGAGAACAGTAAATCCATGTGTTGTCAGGAGGTTAAATATCATAAGCAATGATATCAGAAAGAGGTTTGAGAAATAACACTTACAAAATTCTGGAGAAAGAGGCTTTAAGGTAAAGCTAATAAAAGATAATGCAGCTAAGCTGGAGTGATTCAAGGTGAAATTCAATTCCCAGAGAATTCTTGGTCCTTTGACGAGAGCACACTTTGCTACGGTAAATATGGTTCCTAAAATTCATGGCAGGATCCTTCAGACTTAAAACTGAATATAGTTTCCTAATTACCAGCAGAAAGGGAATTGAAGTTATATACAGTATCAACAAAGAAAATGAGTAACCAAATGCTTAGCAAAATTACATGTTCTTAATGAGAAGCCACTCAACTTCATTTAAAATTACTACAGAGACTGGAAGGTCATTTCAGTCATCAGTCAGTCATGATTTATTCCATAGAAACTAATAGGCACACTCCAAACCTAAATAGAAATGAAGGATTTGCAGCATATTGTAATATTATATATTGGCACTGAGGAATAAGGTTTCCTGCATGAAGGCAAATGACTTTTTTTAGCTGTAGTGTGGTAATTGTTTGAAGAACAACAAAAATCCCAACAAAGCAAGCAGCGAGCTATTTCTGAAATACAATGCACCAACAAAATAAGAAATGGAATTGAGCGAGAAAAATAAATCTGCTGAGGACAAAATCAGGCAGGAGAGAGAATTTATAGCCCTGTGCTAATTTCCTAATATCAGACACTGAGCTGGATGGAAGAATGACAGAAAAGGACCTTATCAAATAGATGTGGCAGAAGTGATGGGGTTGAAAGACGATAATCTTCATGTGAACTGCTAACAATGATTCATATTCAGAGAGATAAATGTTAAACGTTAAACTTTCTCATAAAAGTGAAGTGTTTGCACTTAATATGTTTAGAAATTAGAATCAGAAAGAGCTTCTCATTCCATCTCATCCCCTTTAGCTTTCTGGAATAAACTAAATGGCTTTACTGTGCTTGGGAAATCAGGTAAGTGCCTGCTGAGCCTGTTTGCTCATTTACTCAAATCCCCAAACTGAAAGGCTTGTAAATGTGTTCGTAAACAGTGAGTTATGGCCTTATGAATCTGCTGTGCTGCAGGACTATGCAAGTCACGTAGTGCTGTATAGTTCCTCTTGCAGGATTCTCAAAGCAAACAGGACCAGGCAGGGTTTGCAGGGGATGGGAGGCCCACGTGATGCAGAAATGTTGGGGTCAGTGTTTCACGAGCTGACAGTCTGCCCTTTGAAACAGGAGAGTAGCAGGGAATGAATCAGCTTTACCAGGATTTAAACCTCAGCCTTTTACTTCACTGCATAAGTCTAATTTGGACTGTTTTGCTCGAGCTTCTGAGAAGCTCAGGGACTCTGCTAGGATGTCTGGACTGCAGCGTGGCTTTGGGGTCTCTGTGACCCTTTCTCTCTTGCTGTAAGGTCAGCCTAGGCAGCATCTACAATCTACCTTGATCTTTGGCTCTGGCCACCTGAAAGTTCCTAGTAAACCTAAAATCAGTATAGTCAAAACTGATTTTTTATGTCTTTCCCTACCAAGCATCAACTCACTTGGATTCTTCAGACACAAGGAACTTGAGTGTTCTTCTCTGTTACTCTGCTGGGTGGCTTTGGTTTGACTCTGACTCATCTCTGAGCACTCCTGGCACAGCCAAATCTAAGCTATATATAATTTGGGGTGATGCAATGTCTTTAGGCTTTAGGAAATCTCTCATTAGGGTCATTCTCATCTCACACCCTCAATTTTTCTTACCTCTGATAATCTCTTCTTCATACATGTGCATCCTGTAAAAAAAGAGGTGAAGTGGCTGTTCCTGAAATTCATCATTTAAGGGAATAATGCACTTTGTCCTTTTTTTTTTGTTTTGTTTTGTTTTTTTTTTTTTCATTCCTCCACTGGGAATCTGCACAGCATTCAGCACAAAACACGTGTGCACTTTCACAGACCTCTAGAGCCTTTCCTAACCTCAGGATGGTCTCCTGGCTTCCTTATGCTTCCCAACCAAAGAATCTGTATGTTTTGCTTAAATATTTTGGTTAAACAGCAAAGAAAAGTATCTACTGCTGATTTTAGGGATGTCTGTAGTGTTTGGTGAGCCCACTGAAACACTTACTGCATAAAATGAGAACCCTGCTAGCAATGCCATGATATGAGAAGGGAATGTTTACACATTAGTTTTTATAGGTGAAAAATTATAAATAAAGCCATAAACAATGCAATTAAGCACTGGTCTGGAGTCTGGGCCTGATGCAACCCTATTTGAGCTGATTATTAGTGTTAAATCCCATCACTATGTCCACTAGGGCACAAAGAACTTCAGCTCAGGACTGAGCATGAGACCTGGGAGGAGAACTCACCTCCCTGATGTTTTTGCATAAATATAAATGCTGAGATCAATTATACAAGATCCAGACTCTTTGCTGGCTCATTTCTCTCCTAGCAAGGAATCACACTCTCCAGAAATTCAGTTCTTAAAGTTCTCAGAAGCTGGGACAACTCATTATCTAATGGAGATTGCACACCTCCAACATGTCTGAAACCATGAATAAAACAAATTCCCTCACCCAAGATATGTGATTTTTTCTGCACAGACATATTGCTTGAAGCACCCTGCTGTCTTAATTGCAAACCAATCCTCACACTTATAAGGATATCACACATTTGTTTTGCAATGTGAATATGATTAAATATATATTTTTTAAAATTTTTTTCCTCCCATTTGTTTTGGCAGCAAATAAGTACTAAATAAGTGTCTGCTTCACTTCTGGTCAGCTGGTGTCATAGTGGTGAGCAAAGCTTTGGAATGGAGAGAAAAATAGTGTTGGCTCCAGGTAAGAAAGGCTTGGAGTAGTGTGATCTGTTTGGCCATTGACTGGTTAAAAGAGAGGAGTGCAGAGCCTCCTGGCAAGGCAGTGAAACAGATGGACAACTTTGCCCAAACTGGAACTCCTCTGGAAGAGAGAAATGTTGGAAAATCTGTGATGAAGGAGATAAAAATGAATATTCAAGAAAACTGGTAAGATTTGGACTGTATCTTTAGCTGGTGCAAACTGGAAGCTCATGGAGCAGTGAACTGGGGGTAAGACCTGTGGCCTTGTTCCTGTCTCTCTACTGAGTGAGAAAAAACCAGTGCTGCCCCTCCCCAAATGTGTGACCAGCAAAGTATCTGCATGGATATGGTTAAGTCAGAGGGAGAGCAAAGAGATTGCATTCCATGAGATATGGAGTGTGTGCTCCAAGGCAAATTGGGACACCACAGAATAGTCTGCCAATGATTCCCAGCCTTAAATATAACATTTTCTGTGAGAAGAATCATTTCAAGAAGATAACCCCAAGCCAGACTGGGGCTGCAAATCAGTGAGATAACCTCAGGTAAGGGTTGCCTATCAGAGATGTCTGAGTCCATGTTCACCCCTAGTGCAAGATGGGGCTGCTCTTTCTCACCCCTAGAAATGCAGCTGGCAGACAGTTTTTGTGCTTCCACTGCATGCAGGGCATGAAGAAACATTCCTTCCCATGCCATAGGGCATTTTATTGCTCATGGGCTGCTAAAGGATTATCAGTAATTCAGGTGATTTGCAGAGAACTCCAATAACAGCCTCTCACTGAGCCCTGTGCGTGAGATAACGATGAAAATGTATTTCAGGCTGGAAAGATGCCTCCTATCTCTTATCCAGTCAAAAATAATTCTACAGCAGCAAGGTACTGTACTCTGAGATGGATTTTAATCTTCCTTACACCAGCTGAAATTAGAGAAACTTCAGGTGGAATCAGTAGAGTTGCAGTAACATAAATCAAATCCCTTTTCAGCTCTGCATGTAGGGAGAGAGATTTTTTCCCCACATAAAGGAGGCTTGAAAGGCAGAATTCTCTTTCCTCATATCTCCATCCCTGTATATACTGATGAATTTCAGGTGGAATGAATTAAGACAGGGCAAAGCACAAAGCAGATCAAGTAATGCTGACAAGAAGTAGCTGGTGACAACAGCAGTTAATACCAAGGAGGCTGAGAGGGGATTTAGAGGTTATTGGCACTAGTACACCGACTACTAGAGATAAGGCAGGGACAGCCAGCAAGGAAGCAGTAGGAACAGAGTCAGCAAAAGACAAAAGGAAGGAAAGGAGCAGCTTAGTCATTAGGAAAGTAAAACCATTTAGACGTATCTGTTGCCTTCAGGGTGAGCTCGGCTGCCAGGGCAGTGCAAAGAGACTGTTTCGTGCAGGAAAAAGGAGCCCTTTAAGTGGGAAGGATGTAAACCATGATCTGTACAGTCAGGCAGTTATGTGGCCCCATCACCATCATTCTGCTTTGTGCAGGTGGGGTTACCCACTCTGCATGGCACCTTCCCCACCGCAGTGGACCAGCAGAGTGAGGATTTTGTCTGTCAACCCAAATTTCAGCTGATCTGGGGGCTGGTGAGCTGAGGGGCTGCCTCGTGACTCTGCCATTCCCTTTCTACTACTAATATCACACAGGAACTTTGCACAGTAATTTACTCCCTTAGCCTCTGTCAGAAGACTGGTTTTCATAAGAGCAGTGGCATTTCCAACGAGCAAAGCAACACTTTTTGCAGGATGCTGCTGCCACATCCTGAGCACACATCCAGATGCCATCGCCAGCCAAGCCAGGTGGTGCTCAGAGCATTGATGTACTGACATGAGGGAGGAAAAAAAGGATTTCTATGTGCTTTTGAGCATTCCTTCAGTTAATGGGTTCAAAGAACTGGAGGCAACACACACAAAACTGTGCTGAACAGGGATAAAAGAGGCACGGATCCAGCGCTCTGACCCAGCTGAGCACGTCGTGTCACAGCTTTCTGACAACTCTGGTCCTGTCACTCAGGGACTGGAGACAAAAGGTCTCCAGAGCCCTGGCCCCGCTGACCATCACACGCTTGCAGAGAGAACAAGCTGCCAGCCCCGTGGGTGTGTTTAGCCCAGAGGATTGATAATTACCATTTCTCTTTTTAAGCACCCAGAGGCCAGGACTGTGGGCCAACGCCCCTCCATGAGTTAGGTATTGATCCACACTAAAAAGTAAAATCCTACTTTTTAATAAGGCAAAGCAGGTGGAGGCTGGAAAACTGTGGCTTTTACCTATCAAAACATCTTTTTAATTACTTGTTTGCTTAACTGTGAGCATTTATAGAGTACCACAAAAGGACTCATCCACTTGTACTCAGTGTCTTTTAAGGAATGATTTCGAAGATTTCACCTTGCAAATTCAAATCCTCACCTCCTATAACAGAATAAGAATATTCTTCATTTTTCAACATGGAGATTTCAAATGTACAATACTATGAGCAACACTAGAAGAGGTGAAAAATGTTGGGCAATACCCCAGTTTAGAAGAGAGAGAGAGAGAGAGAGAGAGAAAGAAACAACCGTCATCTGCTTTTTTTTCTCCCTGTTTTTAATGAATACCAACTGCCCCAAAATCTGCCCTGGCAGCTGGGGACCAGCAAGCCAAATCTGGACACGTTCATGTCCAGCAACAGCCCTTAATTCTCAACCACATCTCTTGCTCTGGTCAGGGTGAGACCATTGCTGTGAACATTCAGATTTTTGGGGTTGTGGCCACAGTCCTCCTGTGGTCACAGTGACCTCAGGGCTACTTCATAGTGGCAACAGCTGCAGAACAGCTCCAGTAGAGCTGAGCATGAGGCTTGTGGCTCCGGTCAGTGTAATAATTTATATTTGGTACGAGCATCACTCAGCTCTGAGCAAAGCTGTGCCAGAAGAGTGGTGGGAGCTGCACTGCATTTAAATGAGAGCTTGAACATCACTTTGAGCTGCTCGGATGGCAAAGACATCTGCAACAACATCCTTAGCCCATAATTATAAAAGGCACAGATCTCTAAGCACCAGTGCACAGTTTTAAGTTCACCAGTGGCATGAAAAGAACCAAGACAATACAGTCTTGGCCACTGATCTGTTGAATCTGTTGCCAAAGGGAACCCAGAAAAACACCCCAAGAAACCATTCAGCACAGATGACTTCAATGAGAACTTGCCCCATCTCCTGCAGCAAGTTAATTTCCCACAGAAAATAATTGACAGAGAATCACAGTTGCAACCCTTGTGTGTGTGTGAGAGAGAGACTGTCTCTATATCTCAAAGCATATTTTTATGAGATTCTGGAATGGAGCTGCTCCAGGATAATTGTTGCTGGAGACACTGAGAGGCACTGAAAGCACCAGCAGGCATTTTTGACTAAACCCAAGAAATTCTTAAAATATAAAAGGGAGTGTGAAAGAGGGGGAAAAAAAAAAGGAGAAGAAAAGAAAAGAAAGAACCCACTAACCTCCCCCAAACCCAAACTCTGCAGTTGTGAAGCCAAAGGAGCCCTCTGAAGACAGACAATAAAGTTGACTCCCTGCAAAGGAGAGTTCTTGCAATCAGAGACTCACAAGTGTGACTTTTCTTTCCCCCATGCCCTGGGAAAAAACGTCTTTGATATTCTGGAAGGAATTATGAAAAAAACTTTTGAAAGTGAGTGAACTTCACTAGCAGCCTTCTCCCCTTGCCAACCCCCTGGCAAAAGTGTCGGTATTAATTTATGCAGTTGCTGTATAAAACTGGTCAGATGTTTTCTGGCAGAATTTTCTGTTTGAAAATGATTTTTGCCTGATATTAATTATTTTCCTGGAAGTTTCTTATCTCCTTTCTGAAGCCTGATCTGCCTGATTTATTTCTGTTTCTTAATGCTCAGAGTTTTACCTTATAAGTACCAATGAAATGAATGTTGTACCTGTGAAAGGGGCCTGAAAGTGTGTGATGCTTGAATGGCAGGGCCAACACATGCAAAAGGCCTGCAGAGAGATTTTAAAAGCAACAACTGAAATCAGTAATGCACTTGCCTCAATTGCTTCTTACTTATTACTTAAGCTGATTACTTAGCTAGAAAATTCAGGAGTAAGTAATTAACAGTAATTCACTTGCCCATGACACGCTTCAGCCATCAGACAGTTTTCTCTGCCTCCAAAAACTACCCAAAAGGAGATACTCATTGCATTGAAATCTTTGCTTTATCCTATGAAATACAAGCAGATTTAAAGCCTTTCCTCTACAGCACTCAGCAAGGGAGCCACATATGCAATGTGGGGAGCACAGCCCCCTTTTCCTATGTGGGGAATGGCATGGAACAGCACTCAGGAACTTCTCTTTTTAGTTATTTCTTCCACGTAGTTACTTTTGAGGTCCCTTTTGAACCACGGTCTGGGTATGAGACACCCTGAGAGTGGGATGGCTTTAATCCACAGGATGTGAGTGGTTCCCCAGCACTGCTGTCCTCGTGACAGACTTTTGGGTCTCACAGAGAAACAATTAAAACTGACATCAGCTGCAAAAATAGCACAGCTTCCCATTAAAAGGGATTGTTTTTCATCACCATTTAAATAAAAAGGAAGTATAACGGATTTTCATTTGATTTTGCATCTTTTCTCTATATAGTTAAGACTCTTTTATGCACCTGTCAGTAACATAATGTTGCCTCAAGAATGAAATTTCCTCCAAGCATCTGTTTCAACTGCTTGAATATTCTCTTACTGTAGAAGACGAGTCCATTGTCTGATGAATACATGTTATTTAATTTCTGAACAACATGCCAGGGACTCCTACAGCTTGTGTATGCAAATTCTTCATGTCTCTGAAAGCACCATCCTTTTTGCAACTTGATGGATCACTTTAAAGGGATAAGGCAGATATTTAATTTATTATATATATTTGGTTGAAAATATAAAAGGCTGATTTAACACAGAGAACAATTAAGATGTGAAAAGTTTGCAGAATTAGTAACACTGGCAATGCAGATTGGATTCCCTCACAAAGAGCCTTTGTTGGGGACACATTGATATTCTAGATAAGTCCAGACACTTTTATTTTTTTTTTGTTGTGGCTTTTTATTCACAGTTTGCTTTAGGTTGGGTTTTTTTCTTTCTTTTTTTTTTTCTTAAGGTTGTCTGAGGTTTTACAGAAGCTGCTCTGAGATGTACAAATTACAGAGCTAAACACAAAGTGAAGTGGAAATGGGAAATTAGTGTACTGCACGGCACAGTCTGGCTGATGGATTGCTGCAGTTCGCTTTCAGCTTGCTTTGAAAACAATGCTGCTTTAAAAGTGATCTTTCAGAGCTGACTTTCCTTTTCACTCTTTAAGAAAAGAAAAAAAAATATAAGAAGACTCATTCTTAGCTTGAATTGACTTCACATCATTACTTTGAGATAAAATCCCTGAAAAACAAGGCAGGTGGGTGCTTTTGCACAGGTTACTGGTGTAAATTAAAGCCTTCCTGAAGAGACAGACCCAGGCTGGTGTAAATCAGGAGCAGCCAGCCCAGGGACTCCGATCCAGGCAAATATGCCAACTTCATGACTAGCACAGCACAGAGGGTTGCTGTGGCTACAGAGGAAAAAACCCAACTTGTCCAGGACCTCTCCCACAAATCAGCGATGTCCATTACTGGCGGATTTAGCCAACATGTGTCAAACTGGCATTTCAATATGCATGACTGGGCAGGAGATGTGACACCAAATAGCCCTCCCAAGCCCAGTTTATCTTGTCTGCCTGCCCACCTTCCAATCCTTTAGTGGCAGTGGAGTTGAAACCTTGGCTGTGATAGTCCCGGAATGGCCAGAGGCAAAGCTTCTCCATCACGGCTCAGCAATTCCACCACCAGTGCTCAGTGTCCCTGTGAACCTGATACAGCCCTGCCCTCAGTGAGCCCTTTCACAACTGGGTAAGCAATTCTCTCTCTCAAGGCTGCCTAATAATGCTCCAGACCCATCCTGCATGTCTATGAGGTGGCACATTTTCAGAGATATTAAAGAATAGTCTGGCTGCAGTAAAAGCAGTGAGTAACAGTCCCTTGGGGCCCTCCAAACACAGACTTTTTTTTTTTTAAATCAGCATTCCTACCTCAACCTTGTGCAATGTGGAATAATGCAAAGATTTCCTTTCTCATAGGAGATTTAAGTACTGTAGGCAGGTTATGGATTTGTACTTCATTAAAACAATAGGGATTTTCCTTCACATGCTGATATATTCAGTCTTGTTTCTTGTACACAGCAGAGCCAAAATATAGATATAATTTTGGACTTGGAGGACTCAGGACAGGTTGTGGCTGTTGTGGGGGGTGCAAACAGCTCTTTAGCCACATGGTGAATAATCTTGGATGCAACTGGAACCATGGAATCATTGAGCCATTGAATGGTTTGGGTTGGAAGACATCATAAACCTCATCCAGTCCCACCCCCTGCCATGGGCAGGGACACCTTCCCCAAGCCCAGGTTGCTTCGAGCCACATCCAACCTGACCTTGGACACTTCCAGGGATGGGGCAGCCACAGCTTCTCTGCCCAACCTATGCCAGGGCCTGCCCACCCTCACAGGGAAGAATTTCTCTCCAATATCTAATCTATATCCTGCCCTCTGTCATTCCCCCTTGTCTTGTCACTCCATGACCTTGACTGAAGTCCCTCTCCAGCTCTCTTGGAGCCCCTTTAGAAAGCAATCTGGACAGTGGGAAACCTGGAATCTTCTTCATCTGCTGCCTACATCACTTGTGCAAAATGAGACCCTCAAGGAATTAAAATAATGTGTCAAACCCTCTCTACTTCTTCCTATTTCTGGTGTGAAAATAGATGTGGCTTTGAGTCATTAAAAGGACTGGCCACACTGTGTCTTTTCTGCCCTGCTCATTAACAGTAAAAACTGCAACGTGACTCTTTCCCCCCCATCATTGGATTTATGTAAGTTGTAAATTCCTGCCTGGGCACTGACAGATTCTGCATAAAACAAAGGTTCATCAGCTGGGGCAGTGATCACTCTGGTGTGCATGATCCTGTTCTGAGCAGAGAGTTACCTACTCCTGTGTCACTGCTCCATGTCCCCAACCTCTCCAGGGCACATCTGGCCTACATATGTACATAGCTATAGCTATCTAGCTATAAACTACATACATAATCTGTAGAGAAAGTGTGTGTGTATATATATGTGTATGTGTGTGTGTGTGTGTGTATGTATATGTTTATAAAGAATCTCCTTTTTCTATTGTAGTCCTTGTTTATTTCCTGACTGTCTGTTTTCTCTCTTTGATGCTTAAATCAAATTTTTTTCAGGGTATTGCTTGACAAGCTTATGTCATACCAGTGCCCCTTTCTGCTATGTCACTGATAACAATAGTGGCAGCAGCACAAAATACTACACAAACAAATTTATGCCTGTTTATAGACTATAACCT
>JAWWEV010000134.1:70345717-70372961 GCA_035583235.1 Hafferia zeledoni
ATGTCACTGATAACAATAGTGGCAGCAGCACAAAATACTACACAAACAAATTTATGCCTGTTTATAGACTATAACCTCCTTTCCAAACCCATTGTCTTAACCACAAAATCCATCCTTCATGTCAAATCCCCACTGGTCAAGGACAAAAGGGATTTTCAGGTCCTTGCTGCTAAATTGCATATTCTAGAAATATGTGCTGCCTCTCACTAGTGGTGGGCTGGAAGGTTAAAACCAAACTCCTGGTGAAAGTAACTGGGAAAATAAGGGAATGGCAGCAGATTGTTCTCACAAGTGGGAGTTTATCATTGGATTTGACAAGGAGACTGTCAGCAGGGAGTGTGCAGCCACATGGGAGGTGAGGTAATGCAGGCAGAAGCATTAAGTTTCCGAGGGTCACATTTTCATAGCTGATGGCACAAAATGTAATTAGAGAGGGAAAAAAATGAGATTTGGTGACTTTCCATCCATAAACACACGCATTTTGCACCAGCTGCACAGTCAAATGCAAAGTATGGAGTTTAATTTGAGAGACCGGCTCCTCAAGTCTTAGGCCAAGATAAGAAATCAAGGCCAGTTATCTCAGCATGGAGGAGATGGAAGATTAGAAATCTCTTTTAAAATATTCATAGAATGCTTGAAGCACTGTGTGGATATCAATGGATATCAGCAGTCCTTGGATAAGATTTCATTCTGAACTACAGACCCACTGAAGATTTTCTATTCTGACTTGGTGAGGACCAGGGAGGGAGGATTGTTCTTCCATTGTAAGAGAACCAATTTCTGTCTGAAATGGATGCTTTTTCTGGAAATTTTTTATCTCATCCACTTCATTAAATACAAGGACCCACATAACCTTTTTAATGCCCAGTACCAATGTGGCGCCTGACTTTATTCTTTGGCTTTAAAAAAATCAATTATTTAGATTTCTTGTCCTGGCCTACGATTCTGAGGAGCTGGGATCTCCGAGTTGGTAGAATAATCTGCAAAATTTTGCCCTAACCTCTTCTTGAACTTCCAGGAGCTACAGTAATGCTGCTTTCTGATAATGATGAGAAAAGAGGTTGTTTTTTTTGTCTAAAATCACTTTCAGGAAAGAGTAATTGGGTTATAGTGATGCAATATTTATTTTTAGACAGTTGTATTTTCAAGTACTTGCACTCGTTATCTTTTTTAAAAATGAAAAAAAAAAAGAAACTAAAAAATGTACAATCCCCATAATTTTTGTTTGTATGTTTGTAACAGAAGAGGAATGTGGCAATCCTTTTTTGATCCTCTGGTTGGCTGCCACTGAGAAATGAAATGGTGTCAGGTGTTTCTAACATAGTTTAAGTTTGATCTAGAGTAACAGTTGTGAGTGAAGTGTTATCTGGAAAGCGAAAAAGGGAAGAGATTGCTTTAACCTTCACTCAAAACCATCACACCGAGGATTTCTAATGGAACTTTAGCCATGTAAGAATTAAGAGTTTGACTTAAGTTAGTTGGAACAGTAAAGTGAAGGATGGTTTTACAAGGCTGTTCATCTTGCCTTGGCATAGATAACCAAACCAGTGGCCTGGATCCCATCAGGAGGCTCTACCTGTTTCCAGTGGAGTTACTTAACGAGGTATGACTTAATTAGCTGGTCTTTGATGCCTGGCTGTGGGATAAATCCCACCAAAGTGAACATTTTGAAAAGCCACATCACAAAGAACATTCACATAGACAGGAGGAGTTATATAAATCAGACCACTTTTTTTCCTTCACAGACATCATCACTCACAAATCATCTCTAATGTGTGTTATAAAAATAATTAATGGCCCAATTAGAACTTATTTCTTTCCCACAGTACTTCAGACACCTGATGTGTGTAGGCATGCTCAGAGAACCCCAGACAGTGCCTGTTTGCATCTGTAGGAGCCTGGAAAGCTTTGAAAATTTCATCCTGAGGGGATATAAGAATTCTGCCCTCTTTTTAGCCTTTATTATGTGAACCTTCCTGCTGTCGTGTTCATCCCTTACACTAATGAAATGCAGTGTGGTAGAACAAGTAAGAGCTTTTCTCCAAACGTGTTTGGAAGCTGCAGAGCAACATTTACAAATTGCTTTTTTGACTGGAGTGATTCAATGACAGCGATTTGTTAACTCCAGTAATATATGTACAAATCTGTTTTGTTAAAGACTGGCTTTGCCAAACAAATCACTGGCTTAGAGTAACCTACTCAGCCTGTGTGTGTTGCAAGGATGTGAAAGCTTGGACTACTTATGCAACAAGAAGAGGGTGCTGGTAAATCCCATAATATTGCTTTTGTCTTTAAATAAACTATGGTGTGAATCCGACATAAAAACAGACATCAAGCACGTTGCTCGATAGTTTGGCTTGGATTCCAATCAACAGCCTGTTTACTCAAGTGAAACACAGTGATAAACACACTGAATCAGAGGCACATTGTGATTCGCTGCAAAATCCTCAGTGTAAAATTGGTTTCCCCCCCTCCTAATTGAAACTCTTTCATTATTTGAACAGAGATGACAGAAAACAATTTCTTCAAGGAACCTTGTAAGTCAAACTCTGGATGTATCAAAGTCTATTCAATTAATCTGAAGCTTCTATAATGTTCCTCCTAGAAAGACAATTATGTAAAGATGATTTGCATTGAAAGTCTAGGATTTGGTTTGGGCTTTTTTTATTTTTTTCACTTAAAGAAAAAAGTCTCCAACAAACTCTCTTCCTTATAAATTTCTTTACAATTTTCCCTAATTTCATTTACATGAGTGAGGATTGGGAATGCCACCATGGAGAAGTATGAAGGAAAGAAGTCTCCATGTAAGGCTTGTTTAGATGTTTTTTGATAGTTGCAATGAAGATTTCAGAGCTGCTATATTTTATTGCTTGGTCCTTCCTCTTTCCTCCTTCCCCTTCCCTCCCCATCCCCTTCCCTTTCCTTCCCTTTCTTTCCCTTGCCTTGCCTTTCCTTTCCTTGCCTTCCCTTCCTTTCTCTCCCCTTCCTTTCCCTTCCCTTGTCTTCCTTTCCCTTCCCTTGCCTTGCCTTCCCACCCCTCCCCTTCCCCACTACAAATGCATGAGAGACAAACACTTCTCACAGAAAACCAGTAGAATCCCAAGTCCAACTGAACATCCTTCCCCAAGCAGGCACAGCCTCTCTCACGCTCCAAGGATCAGAAGGAAAGACGAGCCCCTGATGAAAGCACCCAGCGAGCCGCTGGGGCCGCTGTTCTGCTGTGCTCTGCAAGCAGCAAACCACAAATTCAGAAGTGTTCCATTCTTCCTGTGACATTTATGACCAGATTTGCCAGCTTAGCTCACCGCCTCGTGTCCAATGTCCCGAGGAATATCCAGCCTTCACAGTAATTCTTCTTGCATGACTTTCACCCAAATCCATATGTCAGTGATCTCAGAGGGCTTTGAAAGCGCAGAGGGTGCACCAGGCTGAGCAATGAAGACAAAAGCTTGACCAGGGGAATCTGGTCTTATTTAGTTTCCTAAATGGTATCTGAGGTCTTTGGAAAGCCTTATCTTCAACCTCAGTTCTCCATCATGCAGATGGAGAATTATCCTTTCTTCTACTTTTTGTACATCCTGTTTGCATAGAGTGTAAACTCCTTAAGGCAGGGTTGGTCCTGTGTGAAGCACAATAGGACCTTGATCCTGGTAAGGTTCAGAGATTCTTCAATAATACAGATAGTGCAGAATCACCTCAGTTCCCACAAATGAGTATCTTGCATATAATGTATTGATTTTTACCCTCTTAGTGAATTTCCCTTTTCTCTTCTCCTTTTTCCTCTGATCTTTTTGATGGATGAAGGAGATACAGATTTATGAGGTCAGAAGCCTAGCAGAGAAAGAGCAATTTAACTGGGCAACAGTAAAAAGAAATCTGAGCAAAATATCAATCTGCAAAGGAAAAAACATTCAAAAGATAAATAAGACGCTGAAGAAAGAACAAATTTGAAAGAAAACTCCACTCTAAAGGAGATGGAAGATGAAAGGCAAAGGATCTTTAACATCAAAAAGAACTACCCAAACAGAAGTTCAACATGATTTGGTTCTAAAATGGTAAAGGGAAGAAATAACTAAATAGACTTGATACAAAAGATGGAGAGAGAGCTGGAGGGAATTATAAATCAACAGAAAGCAACGATACGAAAGCAAAATGTAAAGTGAGTAGGAATTAAGAGGAAAGGAAGAGCCTTTGCAGGCTCAGAAGGCCACACAGCAGAATATTATTTTCAAGAGATAGATCTCTGCTTCCTTGAAGCTTGATGGAAATACTTGGTATGAAAGTTTCAGCTGCTTTTTAACATTCCTGCTCAGTGATTGTAACTGGCAGCTCCTTTCCCACCAGTGTTTTGTGTCTACTTTCCCCCCTACAGTCCTCTCTTATTTATGGGGCAAGACTTCAGTGGAGGTGACTGTCCATCAGCACTGCTTGTGTCCAACCCTGTATGATGGACTCTGAAGAAAGAGCACAATTTTTATTATAATTCCAGGTAGGCTCATGTGTTCCAGCATTAATTACTGAACTGATGAAACCACCTCTCAGTCCATTTCTTACCAGAGGAAATCCAGACAGCAACACCTGTGTAGGAAATGCATTTTCAGGGCAGAGTTCCTTTCAGTGCTGACCCTGCATGAGCTGGTGCTTAGCAATCCACTAAAATCCATTTAAAAATGCCATCTTGAAAGAGCAGCTGAAGGAAAGCTGGGCATACACTCCTGAAAATACAGGCTGGAGGTAGCTGGGTAAATTGCCTTCTTTGAATTTGAAATGAGAAATCCTACTCAGTGACCTTCCCAACTAAACCTGTGTATGGCAGAATGCATATAAATCTGGATGTAAAAGAAATGCATGGCAACCACCCTCCCCTACACATAAAAGTATAGGAATTTTGTATACATATAATTCAGAGCAATTTTCAAGGCAATTTCCTATCTCTGCTATCATTGGCGGTATGAATAAATGTCCCAGCAGTGGGTAAATCATAATCCTTGGCTTTCTATGGAAGAAAAAAAAAATCCCTTTTTCTTTTGTAAAATGTTTGCTAAAGACCTTGATTTATTTTTATGCAGACATGAAAAGTGAAGCCCTGCCTGTAACCTGGGAAGCACAGAAAATGAATGTTAAAGAATGCATGATGGGTCCCAGTTAGGATAAAATATTAATAATGTGAGTAGGGCTGTGTGGATATTGCAAGCCTGCTGCTATCTAATTAGAGCACATTGTCTCCTAGCAAAGTTATAATACAAATGTGGGGTGTTTTTTTGTATTCCCAAACACTTTGCTCCCCACCTCCAAAATGCCTGTGAAAATTTAGCATCTTTTGTTGTTTTGCCTTTAAAAAAAAAAAAATCAAGTCTTTCTTTCTTATTTCTTTGGTGCCAGTAAGAGCTTAGTGGAGGTCAGCCCTCCTGGGAATTCAAAATACAACTTTCACAGAGTTTCTTCTTTTTTTTTTCTTTTTTTTTTTTCTTTTTCTGCTATAATGTAAGGTGAATGAAAATAAGTGCTGAAATGTGGAAGGGAAATTGGGTGCTTTTTAGAATCAGTGTCTTTCTAAGCATCCTACTTACTGGCAGCAAAACCACTGGACATGACAGCATGTGGGTTGTGGGCAAACCTGTCCCAGGACCTTGGTCTTACAGGATGCTCTAAAGGTTTGAAATTTGGACCGATGTCTTGTCAGGTTCAAAACCATCTCAAGTTTCACTTTACTCCTCCAAGTCCTCCTCTCATGGTTATTTATTAGCACATAATAATAATTTTAGATCATTTAGGAAGAAATTCCTCCCTAGGAAGGTCGGCAGGTCCTGGTACAGGTTGGGCAGAGAAGCTGTGGCTGCCCCATCCCTGGGAGTGTCCAAGGCCAGGTTGGATGGGACTTGGAGCAACCTGTGATAGTGGAAGGTGTCCCCGCCCATGGCAGGGGGTGGAATGAGATGAATTGTCACCCAAAGATACCCATTTCTCTGAATAGGAGTGTACAGATGAGAAGACTCTTTTCTAAACTTCTCAATTACAGATAAAATGTAGGTAGGACTGTGTCTGTTCTTTGCAGGGCAAATACCTGAAAGCTCTGACCTGACCCCAGACTATGGGACTGCATCTAAAATGGGAAGGGGCTAAGCACTTGAAATCAAAGCTCACACTTTTAATATTTACAACAATTTGTGTTTAAAAGTCATGAGGCAGACTCAAAGATCCAGCAAACTTGGCTGACAAATAATACCTTAAAACCAGACATTTACTTTCTTGCCCTGCAATTGCCTCTGGATTACATTTGCAATTTCCCTCTTTCTCATCACAGTATTTTCTCATTTCCTCAATGCCACGCTCAACATGCCTTGACTTCACCTCCTGGCACCCTGCTCTCCAAAGTGTCAGCACCTCTGCAGTGTGACACCACACAAGGCACTGGGGGACCCGGGATGAGAAATGCTTTATCAATGTACAGTCATAATTACCGTAGTCAATGGTTCCTGCACATCTGTCAGTGCAAAACTTGCATCAGGGTTTTTTTTTTTCAGAAGGTCATTTTCCTTTCATCACCTCACATGAGCATTTCACACAAGACTGCCTTCTCCTTCACAGGGTGTGGCAGGGAATGTTCCAGTCCTTGCCAGATGACCACTGCTACAGAACTGGGGGTACTCACATGACAGATTCTGAGTTAAATCTATGTTTCTCTCAGGTTTTTCCAGTCACCCCAGTCAGTGAATTCCTTTCTCCCTCTTTGATAGTAGTATTCAAATACTTTAAAACAAGAGACTAGACTCTATCTTCACTACAAAGTCTGAGTAGTATGTAATAATAAATCACAAGCATATTTTGGTTTGCATCTTCTATCTAAGGATGCAAAGAATTTCACAGGAAATCTCATGTTTGAAGCGACGCTCATTAAAGTGTTAACTTGAAAAAGGCAAACTTGAAAAAGAAACTGCTGGGAATTTGCCTGTGATGAATGTAGGGCAAGATCAGCCATGGAGATTCTACAGCATTTCTTGCATGATCTATTAAATGTGGTTGTCGTGTCCCATCTGACGTGATCTCATTTCTAGCTTTGCCTTTGTTGGTGATAGTCAGGGCTTCTCATGTAATTGAAGACAGTCTCAGCCCCTGGCACTGACTGCACCTTCTAGGAAACATCTGGCATTTTGATTGAAGACCCCAGTGAATCAGACTACTCTCACCACTGAAGGATTTTGTCATATCAATCAGCAAGAATGTCCTGTTAATGAACTGTGATGATTATTAATTTTTGGGGGGGGTAAGAAATAAAACAAAACACTCACAGATGATCAGCCAAAACGTGTGACATGAATCATTCAGACCTCAGACCTTTCCCTGTGTCCCAAACCCTTTTGCACTTACAGATGAGGAAAACACCCAAATATTTGGTGTTCACAGTTTTTGTTTCTTGTGACTGGGGATTCTCTGATTCCTGTTGTGACAAGTAGCAGTTCAGCTCACTTGTTATCCATGCTAGTCTGGGAACCCTTTGCAGCAAAATGTGTGACTTTGTTCATTAACATCCCAGTCATAAGAGTCCTCTTTCTCATTACCATTCTGACAAGGATATTTGAACAGGTGTCTTCTCTGGAGGGACATGATGAATCTCCATCCCTAACAGATACAATATTCATTAGACATTTCTTTTTCATTCAGTATTGCATTTACCTTCTGTCACAGACCAGCAGTTTTTAATTCTTGGCTTCCTGCAGCTCTTTATCTTCTCACAGACTGTAGTGGAGTACATGCTTTCCTGATCCAGCAGAGGCTGGTCTATCTAGTGGACTGGAAGAAATATGGCTAAATCAGAATTCAGCTGAAAAGTAGGACTTTCTGTAGCTACTGCAACACTGCACTAATTTTTTGTATTGTTGGGAAGACCTAAGATGATGTTTTGGTGCTGCATTGTTTTGTATAAGATGAACCAGACAATTGCTTCTTTGCTATCCCAGCTCAGATGTTGTCTGGTGATGGTGGTAGCACTGCTGGGATAACGTTCTTAAGAAGAGGGAAAAAAACCAAAAAACCCTGCTGTGTAACTTCAGCTGAAGAGAGGAGTGAAAATATGTGAGATTAACAACTCTGGATCCAGAGACAAAGGTCAGTGCAGAAAGAGGGGCAGGAGGTGCTCCAGGTGCCAGAGCTGAGGTTTCCCTGCTGCCCATTGGGAGGCAGCTGTGCCCCTGCAGCCCAGGGAGGTCCAGGGGGGAGCAGAGATTCACCTGCAGCCCATAGAGACCCCACACTGGAGCAGGGGGATGCCCAAAGGAGGCTGTGACCCCGTGGGAAGCTGTGCTGGAGCAGGATCCTGGAGGAGCTGTGGCTCTGTGGAGAGAGGAGCTCAGGCTGGAACAGATTTGCTGGCAGGACTTGAGACCCCCACAGGGGACCCACACTGGAGCAATTTGGGAAGGACTGCAACCCATGGGAAGGACCCACACTGGAGAAGTTCATGGAGAACTGCCTACTATGGCAGGAACCCCAGGCTGGAGCAGGGGAAGAGTGTGAGGAGTCCTCCACTGAGGAGGAAGGAGAGGGAGAGACAACATGTGATGAACTGACCAAGGCCCCATTCTCCACCCCCCTATGCCACAGAGGGAGGAGGGAAAGAATTTGGGAGAGAAGCAGAGTGCAGGAAGAAGGGAGGGTTGGAAGGAAGGTGTTTTAAGATTTGGTTTTATTTCTCATTACCCTACTCTGATTTGGTGGGTGTTAATTTAAACCAATTTCCCCAGTTTTGGTGGGCACCTGGTGACCAGCCAGGGCCAACCTGTCACAGACAAACAAAATTTAGGACTGAGATGCCAAAGCTGTAAAAGAGGGATCCAAACACACTGGAAGGAAGGCAGGAAGGGTGTCTGGTTGCTTTTCTTCATTATCAGCTTTCAGCATGTAGTAAGAAAGCTCAGACTACGGATTCACTTGTGTCTCTTTTCCCTTCCCCACAGTCTCAGAAGAGTCTGAATTTTTAGGTTCTTTTCAATTTCCTTTTTTAAAATTTGTGATTTTACTTATATGACAACCATTGCCCCTGTACAATTAGCCTCTTTCAGAGGCCAGTGGGATCAAGGTGGAAGGAGTTACAGCTCAGTCACATGGTCTATGATAATAGTAAAAGGGAAAAAAAAAGCTGAACTTGCTAAGCCATGTGGGAGAAATAGGTTTTAATAAGGACATAGACTCTATCTGCCAATTCCCTGCTCGAATTTCTCTCAGTGTCAGCAAAGCACATTTGTGTTGAACTTTTTCAACTACCTTGAGTTCAGTGCAGGATTAGCTTTGCACTAATCTTCAAAATTATCTTCAAAATTGGGAATGACCTTAACATTTCCTGCCAGGTGAGCTCAGACATAAATACAGGAATTGTTTGAATGTCATACAATTACCTTCAATCTCCTGCATGTGTTTTTACACACCTAAGTAAATAAACAAGTTCTTATGTTTTGTCCTTTTAAAGGGACTGTGGAAGCTTTTTTTCAGTGCCAGGCTGACAAATCAAGCATTTAATTTCCTATAGAGGCAATCAAATTTTGCCTGCTCTTAAATCCCACTCCTCCTTTTCAGTTTCCTCTGCCTCGCTTCACATTGTTTGCAAATAAACAACATATTTCTATTTTCTGCATTCAATTATGTATAACAGTGAATATAAAATATATGAAAACTGAACAGAGGATTCAGAAAGGCTTTCCATGGTTTCAAGCAAAGCAACCAGCTGGTTACTCTGTATTACAACCACGCTTTGACCTTGTGTTAGCCAAAAACTGGTTCCCAAAACTGGGGAATTTATTAATGCAGAAAAGCCTTTATAAAAAGTTATGACCCTTCCCCTGACCCTTTCAGATGCAGCACTACCAGGCTTGCTGTAGGGCTCTGCAGAAATGTCAGGCTCTGTCTGCACTGATCACATTACAAACCCAACACCTTCCTTTGTCAGCTCTCAGTGCCAGTATGTCACTGAGGAGTTCCAAAAGTGCAAGGAACACATGTGATAAGTCCAATAACCCAAGAATCAGTCTCAAACTCCACTGGGCATACAAGAATATGCTTAATTTCTACTTCTGCCACAAAGCATACAATCATATGCTTAACTCAGAGTCCCATCAAAGGCAATTACTGTTAAGTGCAGGCTTGAATACTCAACTGAAAGCTCATGACCCTCAGAAAAGAAACCCACATTTTCTTTTAAGCTTTTTTGGCCTTTTTTGGGGGGGAGCTGAGAAGTGATTTGTGAGATACAACGGAATGTCAATTCTTATAAATTAATTAACTTCAGGTAAATAAATGTAATTCATGCTGTAAAGTGAACATTTATTGAATCAGCAGTTCCATCCTATTCTTGCAAGTATATGATAAAATTGGACCAAGGGTTGGACTTGATGATCTCAGAAGTCTTTTCCAACCCAATTGATTCTATGAAAATACTTCCTCTCGTTCCTTCTTTTAAGGTGTCTGAGCTGTTTCTTCTTAAAACTCCTCAGTGAAATTTAAGGGTAAAATAAGGTTAATTATTGTTGCTCTAAGTCTAAAAGAGAATGGAAAAGCGCTCACTTTGAAGGGTTAAGGGTCTGTTCCTTAAAACACCACCAATATAATGTCCTGGTTCTCTCAGGGGTGAATAACAAATACTGTTGGAAATGAAGTGCATATTAAAATACACCATAAAGGAAGGGAAATTCAGAGAGGGGGAGTGGGAAAGAAAAAGCAGAGGCCACTGTCCCTTTTGCACTGAGACTTGATTGTGACAACGATAGATCTGCCCTTCACAAAGATGATGTAAGTCCCTGTTTGGCAAAGCTTTCCTATACCTCTTAACTCTAAGTTGGAGCATTCATGCTTTTTTCTCTCGGTGAGGGAAAAGAATCATGTTTTAAACCTGAGTGCCTGACAATGACATCTTGGGCATACAAAGTGCTCTGGTATGAGCTGTGAGATCATTTGATATTTCCGTGTGCAGCTTCTCTAGAGACTTGATATTAAGGCAACTGCTTGTTCAATATTTTCAAGAACATTCAAATATCAACAAATTCTGGATGCAAATGTATTTGATGGACACAGATTAGGTTTTCTCAGTTTACAACCTGGCTAACAATACAGCCCATGAGAACTTATACTGAAATACATTAAATAGATTTTAAGGTCCTCACAGCTAATTGCAATCATTTATAAAATGCCAGTTTGGTGAAAGAAACTGCTAAGTCAGTTGTGGGCAACAACATATAAAGAAAATTAAATAAGTGACTGTCAAAGCTCAACTTATCTATATGGGATCATATTCAATGCAATAATGTTGCCTATAATATGTTATAGCACAATACCCTGTTAATTAAAAAACAGTTTAAAAAGAAAATATTGCCACAGTTTTTTCTTAGGATGAAAAAACTAAAAACTGCTGATAGTCTAAAGAGAACTACAGGCAAATGGAGTGTTAGGAGTGAGTCATGGGCTGGATTCATCCTTGGCTGCATATTGAGGTCAATGGTTTTCCAGGGAAAGTTTCTTACGTGGGGCTGTGCTGGCTTGATCCTACTGCTGGATTTAAGGCCTTTGTGGGCCCAGAGAAGAGCAACAGAGCTGGGGAAGGGTCTGGAGCACAAATCTGATGAAGAGCAGCTGAGGGAGCTGCGGGGCTCAGCCTGGAGAAAAAGGTAGCTGAAGGGAAACATTATGAATTCCTCCCAATAGGAGGCAGTAGCCAGGTGGGGATCAGTCTTTTCTCCCTGGTAATAAGAGAAAGGACAGGAGTAAATAACCTCAAGTTGTGCCAGGAAAGGTTTAGATTGGAGATTAGGGAAAATTTCTTCACCAAAAGGGTTGTTCAGCCCTGGCACAGCTGCCCAGGGCAATAGTGGAGTCCTCATCCCTTGAGGGATTTAAAAGCTGTGTAGATGTAGCCCTTGGGGTTTAGTGGTGGCCTTGACAGTGCTGGGGGAATGGTTGGACTTAATCATCCTAGAGGTCTTTTCCAATCTAAATGAACCTATGAGTCTAATTCCTTATGATTTGTGCTATGAAACTGCAGTGCCAGAAGATTCTCCTGTGTTAGGTACTGTTTAAACACACAACAAAAAGGAAGATCTTCCCTAAAGGATTTAAATGTAAAAGGATATGAAAGACAAATGAATATGACTACCCTGGGAACTAGGGGAGAAGAAAGGGCTGGACCTGTTCAGGATGACAGGACACAGTCTGAAGTGGACTTCTGAAATATCAAAGAGAAGAACATCTAGGAACACATTTACCTGTCACAGTTACATTTACTCTGTCAGCCTCCTGTCTGCCTGTCTGGCTAAAGGGTAGAAAAACACAACCTGTGCCGCACCCCCATATCTTTTTACTAACTGCTCATAGGGCATAAGTCATGAGCTTGAACTGGATGCTGGGCATGCCTGAACATACCTAAGACAGCTAAAACTAGGGAGGATGAATATGAGGTGATAGGAATCTGAATGAGAATTTTGGCGCAAAGTCAAGTAGGAAAGGCTGGGGTTTTGGGTTTGTTTTAAGGTATGTTAAGATAACTCTTCCCTGCCCTCAACCTCAATTCCTTGCCTGAAGGACGAAACAAGCAGAAAATGCTGTCTGAATTCATGGATGAGCACAAGAATGGCTAAGGAGAATGAAGATAGCCCAAAGGGATCACAAGGAAGGATTATAAACTCAGTTCTGACCTTGCTGAGCTTGAACTGGTACATAATCACACACAAGATGATGTTAGTTTGCCTGGAGGGAGACTGGAGTAGAGAGATCAATCTCTGAGCTTCCTGCTTAGAAAGGATGAACATTCTTCCTGAGATTTACCTACAGGTGAGTGACAGATCAAGATCCAGAAGGACCAAAGAAAATGGCCTTATGAAATCCAGGAAATATTTAACAGATGAGAGGAGAAGGCAGAGTAAAAGCAGAGTCAGAACTTACTCTCTTAATTCTGGGCTTGCTTGGTGGCTACAGCTAAACTTAGTGTGGTACAAATTATTTTGTCCTTATACAGGAGTTCAGAGATGTTGGAACACAACTTCCAAAAGACAGATATCATGAGGCCTTCCTGGAAATTCAAGTGCTTTCCAGAGGTTATTCTCCTCCTTGCTCATTGCAAGAACAAGATGACAGTCAGATTAAAGAATTGATTCATCCGTAGAGGAAAGTATTTGCTTTCACTCTTGAAGGTTGTCACTCTACTGCAAAACTAGAAGGGGAGAAGGAAATTTCTACAGACCTGAACTGCCTTTGTGGAATGTGATACGAGGTCATCTGGGTGTGTTTTAAAATACAAAGCTCGCTGAGGTGGCTTTGCAGAACTGTGCAAGATGGAAAGAAGGTTCACACATGTCCTCCATGCAATGTCCTGAGTTCCCAGACTACACCCAGGCAAGCACTCATTGACAAAAAGACACCAAGGACCATGTCAGTAATTAAACAGCTTGAACAGTCATGGATTAGTCCTTTAACCAAATACCCTGTTGTATTTGATACCATGAAGAAACTGGAGCAGCACTACCTGTGTTTCCTTGCTGTGCTGACTTGGTGCTTCTGTGCAGTATCCACAGTAGACTGAGGTCTCTTCGGCTAAAACTGGGATCCAGATAATGCTTGTTCTCCTGCTTCATGCAGTGCCATATCTTTAATTTATTGGTCTGCTTGTGGCATTTCTTTCCTCAGAAAGAGTAAAATCTCTCATGCAGAAAACTTGAAAGAGAAAAAAAGAAACCAACCCCAAACTTGCATAGATCAAATTCTTCAGTGAAAGTCACATCTTTGCTCTTGTCCATCCCACCCACTTCAAGGTATTTAACTGAGAAGACAATACTAAGACTTAAGTGATGTCTAGAGTTAAAAGAAGGAAACAAGAGAAATTAATTGTTTAGGAGGTTTAAACTCACCCTTTGAGAAGTGTTTTTCCCAACAAATATTTTACATATTCATTAAGTGTTTAGTCACACTGTAATGCAATGCATCATATCAAAATAGTTACATTTTTGCATATTCTCCCAGTTATTACTATTTTCCAATTATTAATCAACACCAGTTAGAAAACATTGACTGTCAAGTGACTCAAAAGTTGGGATAAAAACTACCAACCCATGAGGCAAAACTGAATGACTTTCAGAAGCAGGGAATAAAAGTTGGTTTTGACATTCACAGCCACTGCTAACCTAAAAAACAAGCAAAGGAAGGAGTATTTTTGTTAAAGGGAAGGTGCCTGACAAATGCTGGGAAATTAAGTAAATGTCTTATGCAGAGAGATTAAAAAATGTTCATTTAGCTGTGGGTCATGGGGCAGGAGTGAAAACTTAAATAAAGGGAATAATAGCACAGCAAATGCATTTGTAATAAAGGCTAAATCAATATTAGCAGAGGTTGTTGGCAGAGGAGTTGAATTTTGTTGCAGAAAACATTAGAGAGGGAAAAAAAATTACAACAAATACAGAGAATAAAAAGGAACACAAATGAATATGAAAGAGGACTGCCTGGTAGGGTGGTCAGACTGCTGCTTTTCTCTTGGAGGAACCACTGCAACTACAGGTGGAAGGAGGTGGTTTGCATTTGTTCAGAAGTGAAGGCAAAAGCAGTGTCAGGCTTTGTCTCTCCCACATCACCATCGAGGCTTACTACACTCATATCCCAGTTTCCACACAAGCTGCAGGACCTGGTGGTTTTTTGCAGTCTACAACCACAAAACTCAGCCATGAGCTACCACCAGCCAGGGAGCAGCTCAGGGCTCCTCACCACCCCTTTATGTGCTTTCCCGGGACCTTGTCCTTACACCCTGATCAGGAAACAGGTGCTGGCACCACTTGTGCCCATCCCACTGGTAATGGAACAGGCTGGGAATCTGTGCATTTATACCTCATTACTCCTGATGAGCTGATCACTGTTAATCACCGACTGACCCATCAATGTATGCAGGTGTTTACCCAAGGACACCTCCAGAGAGGTCAGGGTTAGTAGCACATCACTGCGTGCCTCCTGGGGAGATGTCACCTTGCAGTTCCTGTAAAGGCCTCCTAATGGGATCTTTCAAATTATTTATTATGGTTTATTTTTATATTCCTAATCTTATGTGTAACAGTTTAGAAATGCTTTATATATGGATTTTTGTTCATGTGTACCTAGAAATAAACATCCACAAACACATGCACACCCCCACACATGGAGAGGAGAGGTGCTGAGATGCTCTAAATTGGGTTTGCTGTCATACTGCCCTCAATCCATTTTGTTCCATATGGTCTCATTCCTTGGCTGGCTATATCAGTGCACAATAATCATAGAATCATAAAATAGAATATCCTGAGTTGGAAGGGACCCACAAGGACCATTGAGTCCAGCTCCTGGCCCTGCACAGGACAACCCCATGAATCCCCCCATGTCCCCAAGAGTGTTGTCCAAACACTTCTTGAGCTCTGGCAGGCTTGGTGTGTGACCACTTCCCTTGGGAGCCTGTTCAGTGCCAGACCACCTCTGGATGAAGAGCCACTTCTTAAAACCCAAGCTAAACCTCCCCTCCATGCTGTTCCCTCAAGTCCTGTTCCTGGTCACAGAGGGCAGAGAGCCTCTCATGAAGAAGCTGCAGACCCTGATTAGGTCTGACCTCAGTCTTCTCTTCTCCAGGTTGAACACATGTCTTGATTTGAGCTGGCAAAATACCAACTGCTCAATACCAAGTCAGAGTCTCTCTCCCCTCACTGAGAAAAGAGAGAAAGGAAAAAAAAAACCTCTCAAACTAAGTTTATGCTTAAACTAGCTACATATACTCATACAGAAAAGAGAAAATTAAGAGAAAATTGCAATATAACACACACTTACACAAGTTATGTATAAGAACAATCTTCTACTTCCCACCAAAACCAGATTCTATTATTTTGGATCTATAAGCACCCCAAAAGACACCCAGCAAGAAACAGAAAGAGTAACAACAAAATATTTCTACTTTCCTGAACTCAAACAAAAGGCAAGCAGCGGTAGCAGCAGGAGCAAGGCCTAGCCCAGCAAAAAACTCTAGCATGTCTTGCTTGTACTTCAGCCATGGTGGAACTGAGCTAACACCTCCTACTCTTGCACTCATATCTTAGGTTTGTGTCATCTGGTATGAAATATTTCCTTGGTTACCCAGTCAGGTGATAGCTGTCTCTCTCAATCCACATAGATTCTCCAAGCCTGCCAATTTGAGGCCTAACTAAAACCACTACAACTGACCAAGTAACCTCAGCCACTCCTCATATGGTTTCCCATCTAGATTCTTCATCATATGCATGGCCCTCCTTTGGATGTTCTCTGATAGCTTTATCTCCTTAATCCTTTTATCCTAATGACATGGCTGACTACTCTGACTGGTTTCTAATGGCGTCAGCTCCCTGAGCTCTCTCAGTACAGGATATTGCATAAAATATCAATGTTTTGATATTTGTATAACAAATCTGCTGGTGCCAGTTTGAAGATGGAGGTAGAAATGTGAGGCTGGGATTAAAGGAGAGAGAGTGACTGCAGTGGCAGGATTAGATGAGCTAAAGCACCGTGGAATTGCACTCTCAGAGTGTAGTTAGGGTTGTGCAGTGATTTACAGGAATCCTGATGTTCCTGCATGGTCAGGAGTGTGTGTGGTAATAAATGTGGCAGAAAATCTTGGACAGACAGAGAAAAGTAGTGTTAATAAAAGCTTTAGGGAATGACAGTACCTTTCTGTCTGTAAAGTTTCCAGCACACAGTGGCAGTCAACAAAATAAAAAAGTAAAATTAGCAGGTCCCTAGAATGGAGGAGGTTGGCAAGGGAAATGTTCCCAACCTCGGGAAGGTCACAGCCTGGGTGTGTGGAAATGAGGTGTGAGCCCTGCCATCAGTCTGAACCAGAGCACAGCTGATGGGGTACAGCGAACGTGCTCACTCTGGGGCAGCAGAGATTCACAGCCACAGGGTTTCCATCCTATTAAATGGAAATGAGGCGTCCCCAGCCGAGGCACCGGCGCAGGGAGGATTGTGGCTGTGGCCTTGCAATAGGAACGGGTGAGTGATTTTGCAATTACTCACACAACTCTGAGTGAGAAGAGCTGCCCTCCTGTTCAGAGAAGCCACGTGTGCTGTGCCACAGTCATGCTTCCAGAGGAGTTATTTACAAACCTTTATAAGCTCCCTCAGTTCCGTGCAGGTTTGACTTAGAATTTTAGATCTATGGGATATATGGATTTATTTGGATCCATAACAACCTCTTCCCTCTCCAGAAAAAAAGTTTGAACACACTGGAGACTCACACTGGGGGTCTCCTGATTGAAGTTCAGTCTTCCAGAACCAGTGAAAAGTTCATCAGGATCAAGGGAAATGCTTCTATAGTCTTCAATCATCTTTGGATCAGGCTCTTAATGAAACTGTCTTAATACATCTTCAAAATAAGAAACACAAATTCAGAAGAAGTTTGAGACCATTGCTCTTCTTCACCTTTTGTTTTTCATCCTTCATCATCTCCCTTTCTCAGGTGAGTAATGAAAAGTCCTTAGGTGACACAGAAGGAGGTGACAGGTGAGATGCAGCCTGGAAGGTTTGTATGATGCTCCATCTTCTGGCTTTTGGCACCTTTTGGAAAGGTCTGCGTAAAATGCTGAGGATTCTGTGGTTTTGGGAATACAACCCAGAGCTAAAGCTCTCCTAGCTGGACAAAAATGACCTAACAGCAGAGTCTGCAGCTCCTGTTGGTGGTCTTAACCCATATTAAACCATCGTTGGAGGAGAATGTGAGCCACTCACTCTTCATGGCATCTATTATTGGAGGAAGGATTCTTTCCCATAGCTGGAGTTCTCAGTTCTTTGGCAGAGGTTGCTGTCATCAAATAAACAGTCTTTACAGGGCTCCAGGGCTCTAGGAGGAATCTGCTCTGCTCCCACAACTCTCAACAAAGAGCCAAAAATCACTTCCTTACTCAGGTGATGTTCCTGGAGTTGGTATTGATGCTCCTTTCTGATACAAGTGTTACATTGCATGGAATGTGGAGTGTACTGAAGCAGGAAAGACCTCGGATAAAAGTATCATATTTAAGCCCTTTGAGGTACCCAACACCAGAATGAAGTAGAGAAAGCAAACATCTCACCTCACCTCCTCTCAAGGAAAGTTGGAGAGAGATGAACAGAAGTGACAGAGTTGAGAAACAGTTAATGCACAAAGCAATGATGTGATCTAAGAAAGGGTTTGGAGAAAATGTGGACATGGAGCACCCACCAGGCCTACCAGGATGGCTAAATATGTGATGCCATAGGAGCAATAAAGCTATTTCAGATGTGATAATTTCTCAGCAGGAGTGTAGGTACAAACACATAAAGATAAATGCAGGTATTGGTAACCCACCTTTCAGGTTTCATCCCCTTGACAGGTGCTAGCAGTACTGAGTCAGTTTTCTATGAATTTTGTTGTCTCTTCCTTTGGAATTTACTGCCAAAGCACATGTACCTTCCACTGACAAAACCAAGCATCTTGTACAGAAGGAGGAGAGCTAAAAAAATCAAAAGAGACAAAAGTGTGCAGAATGAAAACATCTCCCACAAAGCTTGACCATCCTCAACTCAAGATTTATACAATCAGGAGAAATATTGTGACTTCCTTTTCACAGTTCATACTAACTACCCTTCTCTCTAAGTGTGGCAAGTGCAATTGCTGAAGACTTGTTGCTGCTCTTCCCTCTCTGTCTGTTGTCTATCTTTGCTGATTGGATGATACATCAGATCCATTCATTCATTCATTCATTCATTCATTTATTTATTTTTGCGAATGGGAGCATTTCAATTTGTCTGGCTGAAAGCTTGACTCAAAGCCAGCAGAAGGCATTCCATGGGTGGAAAGATTTTAAGCCTTTTGTTTCAATCCACCTTCCCAGACCATGTAGGACTGCTCTGCCAGGCCATCAGACAGCCTGTTATCTATACAGGTATAGATATTGAATATATATACAGAAATAGTATTAGTGCAGCTTTTCGTATAACCCACATCGATTGCAGTCAGTGAGAGAGGAAACATCTCACCTATTTGAAATCTGTATCTAAGGGTGGGATCAATTGTACCTCCAGAGGTGCCAAAATCCTTTTCCATTTTAGTACTCAGAGAACTCAGACAACAACCTTAGGCTGGGCTCTGAGATTTTAGATGCATCTACTTAAATGAGTGGCTTTTGTGTAAATTCTCAAGGCTTTCTGCTATGTTCTCTAGTCAAAGAAGAGCTTTCCCTTCCTCTGATACTCTCTGCAGGACAGCCTGTGAATCGAACCACATGGTGCTTCACAGACAAAAAGTGATAATGTGATTTTTTTTTTCTGCATTCCCAGAGCAGGAGGGGCTGTATATGTTGTCCTCTTTGCTTTCTTCCATTGAAGCTGCAGTAGGTGAGGCAGTGAGATCTTAGCAGGGAAGAAATGAAGTTCAAGAACACTCAGTAGAATGTGTTTGTCCAGTCATGTCATGTGGGAGCGATGCAAAGCTAAACTCTCCCCTGCGGTGGAGATAAAACTTGCCAAGTTGTGGGATGGACGCACATCCCTGTTACCAGGGGCATAGTTTGCAAGTGTTGTGTTGCTCTAGGTCATTCTTAAATCACACTGGCTGTTGAAATGACTAAGGTATAAAATGGGAACTCAGAGACTCAGAGATATTCTTACTGACAACAAAAATATTACCTTTTTTTTTTTCTGCATTACCGGTCAGAAAATAAGTTAGGATTGTGATAAGAAAATGTTTTTTGTGAGTTGGATTTCACTTCTGAGTCTTTTACACTTACCTGGAGTAGTGCCTGAAGTGTCAGTAGAGCTGAAGTATTTCCACAGTTCCCCTTAACATGGCTAAAACTCAGGCAAAGCATTGCAAGCACTTCACAGAAATAAAACTGATTTGAGGTCACACTGACTTGGGGAATAGAAGTCTTATCTACTGCCTTAAATGGTTGTGGGAAAGCCCTCGAGCACTTAATTTCAGAAGCAGATTTTTTTCCAGAATGCTGAGTGAAGAAGAAAATATTTTTTGCAGCCTGTTTTCTTAGAAAAGTGGCTGAAAGATTCTTACTGTGATTTTACTGTGTACTGAAACTTGGCTCAAATCTGCACAAATTACATGTGAACCCCTCCATTCCACCAATATATTTCTGTTTTCTGTTCATTGTGATCCTCTCTTGGGTCTGCCAACCTGCTCTCCACTGCTGTGTAACAATGCAAAGAATGTTGCCTTAACCCCCCAAAATTCTCCTTGTTGTCTTTTTGCAGTTAACTTGAAAAGCATAGCAAAGTTACCAGGCTGTCAACAGTCAGCTCTGACAATCCAGCTGGGATCTGAAGATAGCAGATCGAAAACTGTCACTGAAATCAGGGCACAACACTGCTGGTGAACAAGCTGTCCTAATATTTACAGGTTGTTTTAAATAATAACCATGCTCTGATTCCCCCACTGATAAAATCCCTTTGCGGCAAGACTGCACTGCAAATATCCTGGTTATTAGCCCTGTGTCTCCATCTGATATAAACCTCCTGCCAGTGGCTGGCTGGCACCATGGGATGATATATGGCCTTCAGCTGCTGGATGTGGCAGGAAGATCCATGAAGCCATGGGAGATAAGAAGGTCAGAGGCAGAGCCTGCTGGATAAATGGATGGTTCCTTGAGGATCTTTGCTGGCTGGTATAAGTCAGTTGTCTCAAGGGAGAAAGAACATTTATGAAAGTCACAAACGTAAGTGCCTGCAGAACAGAACATCAAGGCTTTGATATGAAAGTGTTTTTCCATTCCTTGATTGTAGTAAATTAAAATCTACTGCTCTGATCAGGCTAAACAGAAGTACAAAAGCTTGCAGAGTTCCCTTACCTTCCCTCAAATAAAATATCCAAATATATTTATTGTGGCTTCTGTCTGCTAATTTCAACTCAGCTCGTGATGTTTTTAACTACATCTTGTAACAATTGTGCAGCTACAGGGTCATGTAAGACCCTTGGAGCATTAGGACCTTGGAGAAGTACGAGTGCCTTTAACCTATTTGAACTGGGATGGCAGAAAGAGGGGCTGGGACAGGATAGTCTTTAAAGTCACTTCTAACCCAAACCATTCTGTGATTCTCTGACAGCTAAAAGTGCTGCATTGAAGCTGACTTGGAAACCATGAAATGGAGATGGCTTTTGGACTGGTTATTCCTTAAAATAGGTGTCTCAGAAGTGTTTTCTTCCCAGCGAGGACTGCACTCCAAGGCATTAGCAAGGCCTAAGCAGATGTGAATGTCACTGTAATTTCCTTTTTCTATGGTCTAGTATAGTCAAGATCTCAGAAGAAGATGGAATGGTACAAGCTGCTTTGAACTGGATGACCCAAGAGCTCCACGTATTAAGAAATCAGGATATCTTGACAAATATGTACTTTCTTGTCAAATTTAACCATGACTCAGTGAAAAAATTTAATTCATTTCTTAAGTAAAATTGGACCTCCTTAGAGGACATTTTGGGAATGCATTTCAACAATCCATGAAATACATTCAGGAGCACAGCTGCAGGGGAGGAATAAAGCACAGGCAATTATACTGAGGCTTGAGAAAGATACAAACTGGGCAAATTGTATGAATGTAATTGAATAAAAGCCTCCATTTTCATCAAATTATTCACTGTGCACTAGCAAGGTACTTACAAAACAGAAAGGATTTTTTCTTTAATGAGTGTTTAGGTTTGGATTTTGCAACACAAATGAGGTACCTTAGTCCATCTATCTCATATGGAGATCCCAGACACAGCAGTAAAATTTAAGAGTGTTCACCACTCCAAAAACTAGATAATTTTAACTGTGTGCTAAATATAGGAGTGGTGCTGAGCTTTGTGCATCTCTTGGTAAAGTTTGGCCTCAGGTCATAATTACTTATGCAAAATGCAATCCAAGATTAAAAACACCCTAAACAATGAGGCATAATGACAAAGATAAGGAACTACTTGATCTAAACTCACAGACTCATCATTTGGAAAATGCACTGACTTGGACATTTAACTATGAAAGAAGGTGCAATTAGGTCTGCATATTTTAAAATCCTTATCTTAATGAATGTAGGAGTTAATACATGACTACTAATGAAGGGGAAAGAAGACAAGAGGTCTCAAGTGTTAAGCAACTATTTTCGCTACTTTTTAAGACTAGAAGTTGCTGATAAAAATGGGGACCAGAGTGAAGTGAAAACAAAAAGTAACAAGGGTTCATTAAATAAAAGCACTGAAAGCACAGATAGATCTGATTGGTCACAATCTGGACCACAGGCTGAACTGCAGGGAAAACCTTGCTGTGAAAGATAAAAGCACATGCTAGGAATGATGTTAAACTTTACCCTTTGCTAATGGTAGCTGACATTCAGGATCTGTGCTGCCTCACTCTGCCCTTCCCAGACTTTGCCCTTTATGCTGTAGAGTGTCAAATCTCTTTGACTCCATGTCATCATAAGGATTTTCCCCTGACTGCAGCCGGCAGAGGGGCTGAGTCTGGCGGTAAAAATGGAATAAAAGGAAACCCAGACAAAAAGCAAGAAGAGAAAGGGTACAGAGTAGGAAAACAGATGAAATAAAAACAGTAGAGAAGGACTGAGGTGAGGAGTGACCTTTTCCACATCCCCAGGGCTGCAGCACTGCAGGGTAGCAGCCAGATCCTGAGCTGCTTGAACTGATAGAGAGAGACCCAGATAGAGCCTCTCAGACTTCACAGGGATCCCAAAAGGTAAGATCCTTCTATAACTGGTGAAGACCATCCCACAATGAGAACAACGTGGAGATTCTTATAAAAGAGGAGGTACTTCTCTTCCTTTGCTAGTTCTCAGAACAGAAGTATATTCATGTTTGCAGAGTTCAGCATTGATTTTTGACTCACAGATCATGAATTTCTGCGTATTGGCAGCTGTCAATCCTGACATAACCTGAAGGGGATTCAGAAGCTTTCAAGGCAGGGTTGAGGTCTCTTTTCTCATTACTAACCTTTGTACTGAGGGCTGAAGTGTCAAAAGCAGCCACCAGAAAGTGACAATTATGCTATTTTTTAAGAAGTGGAAAAGAAGATCTGGGGGACTACAGACTGATGTACAGACTGGTACAGACTTCTGTGCCTGGTAAGATCATGGAACAGATCCTCATGGAAGCAATGGTAAGGCACATGCAAGACAAGGAGATGATCCACAACAACCAGCACAGCTTTACCAAGGGCAAATCGTGCCTGACCAATCTGGTGGCCTTCTGGATGGAGTGACTGCAACAGTTGACAGGGGAAGACCAAGTGAGGTCATCTACCAAGACTTTTGTGAGGTTTTCTGCAGGGTCTCACGTGACATTCTTACCTCCAGATTGGAGACACAGGTTTGAAGGGTGGCCTATTTGGCGAACATGGAATTACCAGTATGGATGCAGCCAGGGAGTTCTGGTCAGTGGCTCCATGTCCAAGTGGAGACCAGGGAGGATCTGCTCTGGGACCAGGTCTTTTCAATATTTTCATCAATGACATAGATGATGACATCAAATGCACCGTCAGTGAGTTTGCACATGACATGGAGTGGTGCATTTGGCACAACAGAAGGATGGGGCCACCCAGAGGGACCTGCAAAAACTTGAGAACTGGGCCCAGGAGAACCTCATGAAAGGCCAAGTGCAAGGTGCTGCAATCCCAGACATGGGATTTAGGTGAGATGTTAAAAGAAGATCTTTACTCAGGGGTTGGTGAAACACTGACACTGGTTGCCCAGAGAAGCTGTGGCTGCCCCATCCCTGGAAGGCTGGACAGGGCTTGGAGCAACCTGGTCTAGTGGAAGGTGTCCCTGCCCATAGCAGGGGATTGGAACAAAATGATTTTGAAAGTCCCTTCCAACACAAACAACTCCATGATTCTATGATTTCCAGTAAGAGGAGGAAGACCCCTCTTAGGCTGCAGTGACTACCAGATTTGTTCCACCTAACAAGTATAAGACAAGAACAATCTAATACAGAGCTCCATGTCTCCTCAGCTGGGACAAAGAAGGACTCTTAGGTGGTGACTGGGAGCTGAAGAAGTTGCTGTGTGCTGGAGATGTCTGACTTGCACTGTGTCAGGAGAGGATCCCAGAGTGACTGGCCTTCAGAATGAGATGCTACACAAAGCTGGATGGGAACAGTCCTGTGGGGGTGCACATTGTCACCTCATTGCTGCTACAGAGGCACAAAATACAAGTGAAAATCCAGCAGAGCACTGTTTTGACACAATGCTTGACACAATCACACGATACTTGCTGTAAAAATGAAATAATCTAAATAAAACATGCAGACAAAGGGGCTTTTTTATTTTTAGCTGCTCTGACTCCAAGGGAGCTGGAAGAAGAAGACACAGAGATGCTTGGTGGGCAGCAGAGTTCCATGTTGCCATGACTACACTGGTACCCAGGGCAGATGCCTGTATTTTCAGTCCTGATCACAGTGTGGACAGACTTCACAGTCCCAGAAAAATCATACACCTGGAAATGTTCCAGAACCTCCTTTTGGTAGAACTTGTCTTCTCCAACATGTTTCCAGATTGAAATGCAATGTGGGAACCATTCTAGTTGAGTTTCAAGTAAGTTTTTGGTGTTTTTTTTGGTTTTGGGTTTGTTTTTGTTTTTTTTGGTTTGGTTTTTTTTAATAATTCATTAAAGATACATTAATTGACCCTACTGCCCCAGATTAGCTGAGATCCCTAAGAAAACACCTGATAGTTATGTGAATAATATCAGTGTTAGAACAGAAACAAAGCACAGATCTCTGAGGGATCAGAACCACCAAGACAAGAAATCCAGACAAGTCCAAACCTATGGGAGCACAAATTCCCACCCTAAGTCCCCACCAAATGCCACATCTTTTGGTGAGAGCTTTGATATTCCACTGTTTATAGTTGTGACATTGTGCAACAAGCACTTGGTGCTCAAAATTCTGCTGACAGAAAAATGGATACAGAGCAAACTGGGGGAGAAAATAAAAATTTTATTAAGGTCTGGCTTGTTGCAGGTTGATATCCTGCAGAGCAAGATATGGCAACAAGGATCCACATTCAATCAAGTGGGGTAACATTCTGAGGCAAAAGGATATTTAGAAAGAACTTGAGAAAAAGCTAAGCTTATATTTTTTCCATTTTTTTTGGTCATACACTTAATAATTCCATAAATTGGTAATTTTATGTACAGATATAACATCTTTGTATGCATTCTATTTGAAGGGTGTGAGGGACATAGGAATCAATCTGAGAAGACAATTTTATACTTCAAATTCCAAATTCTTTTTAAATAAATTCCCAAGTGGATTCCTCTTTTTTTTACTGTCAGGTAAAGATGACAAATGATACAAGCTTAGTGTCAGGCAAAAATGTAGGCAGCTGTAAGTCTTTTGAAATTATGGTGAGACTTTTACAAATCTCAGGTCAAACTTCTCTCAGTGCTTGGGAGAATAAAATCACACTGTGTGTCTTGAAAGGGTACAACAGGGTGCAATTAAGCTTATCTCAAATGAAAAGGGACATGTACAAAAAATGTCAAACAAATATAATATGTGGCACAGCATTATTTGATGATTGAGTGGTTAGTTCTATGGGATTAATACAATTCTGATGCCAAAATGAGGATTGTATGGATCTACCCTTCTGGAACAGATCACAGATCTGTCACAGATGTTTTCTTTGACTGAGAAATTGATGTTTTAAAGGGAAAAGGAACACACTCAGACCCCTTTCAAGGGATCAGAGTGACATTTCAGCTTTCTCATTTTAATCAAAATGACTTGTGTTTGAGTGTTGTACATATTACTATTCAGTAGAATAAATGATTAAAAGAAAAGATACAATATAGTCTTTTAGGAATGACCTTTCAGTCTTGGTCTCCATAAAAACCCAACCCAAAACCAGCAGTTCAGCAAATAAACAAAATCAAACAATGGATAAAATAAATCCATTCATGGGAATTTAAGCTCCTTTCCTCATCAGAGAGCATCAGGAAAGTGAATATTTTGGGAAGCCATTATTTATATTCACAACATAACACGTTCTGAAATCCAGCCTTCTTCAAGGTGTCTCTAGCTGAGCACCTACCACCTGAAGCACCTCCAATAATAAATTGCTTTTCCAAAAACTGGACTAGGACCCAGATTCCAGAGTTTTCTCAAAGTCAGAACAGCAATATGAGATTTCCTTCTCATGCCACACTCTTCTGAGTTGCACTTTTCAGAGTGGTACTGAACTTGGAAAGCTTCCAGCAGTGTTTTAGATGCTACCACAGTACAGACAAATGCAGCAGGAACAAACCTTGTTTGCTATTAGATATATTTTCTAAAATAAACGTGGAGGTAAAATTGTCAGCAAATTGGACCATCTGAGGCTTTTTACTTTCCTCCTGATTTATGGCTACAACGCCCCTGCAGATTTTAAGCTGGTATCAAATCCCTGCAGAATCTTTATCCATCTTAAACCAAATAATTGTCTTCTGCAGTAATACCAATTTTCCTGTGCCTCCAGGCTTGCAGTCTTTGATAGAAAGTTCTTTTGGATGCTAATTTATTTGGTTATATTACAGGGAGATAAATCTGTTTGCAGCCAGTTGCTGGCAGGACAAAGTGATATAAAACTACATCACCAGTGTGTATTCCAGAAACATTGTGAAAACTAGAAACAGGAGGAGGAAATTAAAGTAAAATGGTCCTCTGAATATATGGAATTCCCCCAAGGAATAGGATTGCTCACTGTATGTGACCATGCAAAGGGCTACAGAGGACAGTAAAGATTAAAGGTAGCCCTGTGTGTCTCAGGGGATTGTGTTTGTTCTTGACCTGTTGTAGCTTTCCAAAAATTTGTCACCTTTCAAAGGGGTTATCTACAGTCTCAATAGATCAAAGGTAAAATGAACACTACTGAAGGATTTGCTTCTCATCTTAAGATAGAGGTCTGTGATTGTTAGATAATTTTTCTTTACAGAAATAGATGAATTTAATACTGTTCTCATTTCGAGCCACTTTTTCATTCAGCTTGAGTTTACATGTAATTTAAGTATTCCTCTCCATGAAGAAGTGAGTTGTGGGCCAAAAACCCACTTGTAGCTCAGCTGACAGGACATCTGGCTGGAATCAGAAGGACATCAGGCTCCAGGTGTTTCCAGACTTTTCTCTTCCCCCTGGTTTTAAGGTACCTCTGCAGTTTTCAAAGTTGATATATCAGCATCCTCTTTTGTTCACAATCTATTGGAGAAATAGCTTAACTGGTAGAGAAATGAGTTTTGCAGCTCAAGGTGGCTTCTT
>JAWWEV010000134.1:70374085-70389678 GCA_035583235.1 Hafferia zeledoni
GGCAGAGAAGCTGTGGCTGCCCCATCCCTGGGAGTGTCCAAGGCCAGGTTGGACAGGGCTTGGAGCAACCTGGGCTGAGGGAAGGTGTCCCTGCCCATGGCAGGGGGTGGAAGTAAATAATCTTTAAGATCCTTCCCACCCAAACCCTTCTGTGATTCTGTGATCATGACACTTCACTATGACACATTTGCATGACTAACAAGTTGCAGATTTGTGTTGCCATCCTTCCTCACACTGAGTAGTAAACATGATTTTTAAGCTCAGGTATTTTCTCACGGGTGTAATCAAGTCCCAGTTTTTAAAAATCTTTCTTCAAACATTGTAAATTCCACTGACACAGGGACTAAAACTGCAAATTCCCACGGACTTGCTGACAAAGGGCAAGTTAAACCCTTCAAGTTACCTCTGTGAATTCATACCAGGGCACTGACACTGACATCTTTATTCCTGTCTGAGTGGAAAAGGGATTTGTCTAACCTAAAAAAAGTAGGAAAAAATTGCTAAAACCCCCTATATTGATACAGCCAAATTACTGTAAGCAGTAAAATATTTGTATCAGCAAGACTTAGGAAACAAATCCTTAAAACTAACTGGATGTCTGACTCATAATGCTCCATTTAGGGGTTGGTTCTTTGATCCCTTTGGAAAATAGGCTTATATTTTGAAACATATGATGTCTTTTATATTTTAAAAAAACAAACTCATCTGGTGTTTATGCACCTTGTTCTAAGTAAACAAAGGACATACAGACTGGAAATCTTCAGCCTACAGAGTTTTTCATGCTGCTTTTAAATACCTTTTGACTTAACTGCAATGTCTTCATTGTTCATCTGCAGAGTTTTTGGGAACAAGTCATTGTTCCTGCAACTCTGCAGGTTGTGGGAAATCATATTTTTGAAGCTGTATGGATCTCCAAAAAGTGTTTAAAAATCTTTACTAACCATAGGTAGCTGCTGCTCCAGTTACCTTACTGAGTTCTCCTCTCTTTTGCTAAGCAACAAGACAATTAACTTGACCTATGTGTTCGTAAATTTAAGTCAAGTCTCCAGCACTTAATTACAGTAAAATGATAGAAACATTCCACTTAAGACATTCCAGTTTTCATTTCAGTAGGAGCGATAATGTTCTCAGCAAACCTGTATGCACTGAATTACAGCACTAATTTGAAATGGTTATTGTAATCTGTGAAATGATTAAAGTTTCTAGGGCAATCTGAAGGTAAAACAGAAATCTCAGCACTATTAAGGCAGAAAAATTATTAAATGAACAGCCTGGGTGACAGTCAGACAGATTCTGGACCATATTCTGTGCTGATTTGCTTCCCTTGAAGTCAAGGAAAATTTCCCCACAATAGCTTCAGTTATAAACAATCCAGACACATTATAACCCAACACTCAAGGTATATTTAAATTCTCCAGCCCTTTAACATTAAAAACCGTCTGATCCCATAGTTTCTCCCTTTTATGAATAAGTCACAAAGCAGGATTTTATCTTTGGGATTTTCCTCTCGATGCACATCACACAATGCGGCGTTTGCCGCTATTCTGACTTTGCAGCACATCTGCTTGAAAAAACCACACATCATTTCTGAGCTGAAAGCAGGAATTAGGGTTGTTTTTCAGGGCTTTTTTGGTTTTGTTTTGGGGTTTATTTTAACCATCTCACAGCTGAGAACTCATGTATATATTCACACTCATTCAAAAAAAATCAATAATTTGGGCCGGTGGCATATTATATAAGTCACATATTGCCTAGTTGGTTTGCTTGAAACAAATATTAACAAAACCTGCTATGTTGCTTCTTGGTAAGTACCTGTGAATTGAATTGACCTATGCAGCAATATGCTGCTGCAGTTACAGACCATTATATCCTGAAAGAGTTTTCCCTCTTTTTATTGAAAGGGTCATGGGGGTGTCACTGCTCAAACTGCTACAAATGCACATTAGTTTGAGTTGCCTTTGGGTTTTAGGAGATCCAAATTGTGGGCCAGTGAAAATTTAGCTTTTAAAGAAAAATGCAGCTGTGTGACTGTGTCAGTAGAAGCTCTTGTCACTCAAGGAGATCAGAGGGAAACCACTTCAGGGCACTAAGGGAAGCCACTTTCTCACTGCTGCAGCACTTCTACATAATGTGGATTTATGTGTATGCAGTGCAGATGCAGGAAACAGAGTTACATCAGTGCAGAGACCTAATGCAGAGGAAAGGCTCTTTACCTCTGGAAGTCACTGCTCCTCGGAGGAAGGAATGTTATAAAATCACACAGGGGTTTCTGTGTCCTCAGCTAGAGTCAGTGCTGATTGGAGTTTAACTCTTCTTGGAGAAGCCCCAAAAAGGAGGTGTCATAAATACAGCTGATGAACTTTCTTTTACACCAACAGCCTTCTCTCTGGTGACCAGGAAAAGGACCTGAGGGAAGGGATGGAGCTGTGTCAGAGTAGGTTTAGGCAGGATATCAAGAAGAGGTTCTTCCCCCAGAGGGTCGTTGGGCACTGAACAGGCTCCCCAGGGTGGTGGGCACAGCACCAAGCCTGACAAAGCTCAAGAAGCATCTGGACAATATTCTCAGGGACAGAGTGTGATGTATTAGGGTTGAGGCTGAAGCAACCAGCACAGAGCTCTCCATAACACATGAAGCTACAAGGGTGCATTGGTAGCTTAGAACAAGGGGAATGCCAGTTCCCAAATACCTACCTAAACAGAAACAAAAAGATTTTTTTAAAAAATCTACCTACTAGCTTCTTTATTTTATTGTATTGAGATATAAATATAAATCTAGTGTAGGTGGGACCAGCTACTGACCCTGGCTGGGGGTCAGTCTCAAAGTCCTATTGCTTGAGAATGCAAAATAATATAATAGACATGGGTTTTATTCCTTTGTATGATTCTTTTTTCCCCCAGTGCTTGATGAATAAAGATAAACATTCTCCCATTAACTTAATTCATTCTTTCTTCAGTCATGTTTACATTCATTATTAACTTCCTAAGAAGGTGTAGCTGTGTGATCTTATGTCTACAAAACCCAGCTCTCCTCCTTCTCCTCCCTCCATCCTCTCATGACTTTTGAAACTCTCTCAGTCCCAAAAGAGATTTGAAGGGGATGAGGTAGGAGATGCAGAGAGAATTCAATATCCAGGGGGTGGTGAAGGGAATTAGCACTCTTTGAATTGAAAAGACAGGAAGAACTGCCATTAGACAATTTGTTTGGTGGCAGCTGGCCAACCTCGCTGGCACACATCGCCCTCAAACAGGGATAACACACCTTGTTTCTCACCCAGCAAGACACTGAGAGTCTCAGAGGGGGAGCTGGAGTTGGTGCTGTGAGGACACAAACCTGTGACAAAGCTAGTTTTGTTACCTACTCTCCTCACAGAATGACTTCTTTCATTCTCGCTTTGTTACACATCCAGGAACCACATCCATTTCATCCAACACGAGTTGATGAATTTACTCAGCAGAAAACAGATGATATTTGGCAAACTGAAGTTAGTTGACTACAGAAAGCTGTCTGGCTTTAAATTCTGTGAAGTTGTGAAAAAATATACAGATCAAAAGGATGTATAAAGTGATCTCCAAAGCGACCTGTGGCAGTGTGTTAGAAATTAAATGTTTGGCTGGTCATGGTAGTCCTGGTGTGCATTAAGGCCATGCAACTTCTACAGCCAGGCATAAATACACAATCTAGACTGCATTTTAGTATTCTTGATCAGTGTAAGACATCTGACATTGCCCAGAAAAGCTGTGGCAAAGTCAGGCTGGATGGGGCTCTGAGTCACCTGGTCTAGTGGAAAGTGTCCCTGCTGGAACTAAATGGTCTTTAAGGTCCCTTCCAACCCAAACTATTTTATGATTCATAATCAAATTTCAGAAAAGGTAGATGTACAATACAGTGAATTCTTTGGGTAATGTCAGTAACCATGAAATTATTTGCTCAGCTTTAATATTTCCTTTGCTATTATGCATGGGATTTACAATGATGGGATTTCAAAGGTAGTGAATGAAACTTTTACAAGAGGGAGAAGCAAATTAGACAAGTTGGTTAACATACCCTTGTCCTTGAGCTTTTCACCTTTGTCTTTTAGATCCCAACAGGGAAGAGGAGACAGAAGAAAAAGGGGGAAATTAGAGGCTGCTGTTCATATCCTTGTACAATATGCCTCCCTTGAGAAGTATTTGCTCAATGCCACCACTTGCACCCAAAGATCAATCCAATCAAGCATTCTGAGCCTGATGCCAGTGTCTTCCCAATTACAGGATTACCCCGATGGTCAGTGGTGTGAGAGGGAGAAAGATCAGGCTCTCCCTGTGCACAGTCCCCTGTGAGATGCCAACTGGGGACAGAGTGCATTAAAGAGGATTGCACCTGACACAGCTCTTTTTTAAAGGGATGTTTAGTTTCCCACAGAAGTGGGAATCTTGCCTAATCCGTAACAACCCAAATCGTTTTGCAATACTTCCTTTTAAGTGAGTTTGGCCATGTAGCTTCTCTCTGAAAAAATCCCTTGATTGTCTAAGGGTATAGAAAAAGATTAGTGCATAAAAGACCATCTGTCTCCTTGCTGCTGACAGGCTAAAAGATGGTCTTTTTCCTCTCTGTGGAGCAGGTTGCAACCTTCCCAATCTGGAGGCAGCGAGCGTTCATTATCTCTGTGAGACACCAGCCTGGAACAAGTATTTCCTTGCCCTCCATTTGCTGTCCTGGGATGATCCCTTGGCTGCTCCAAGGGCTGACCTGTGTGTGAGCTCCTGGAGCTCCTCACACTCGAGGAACACAAACTCATATATCAGGTATTGATGGTTTGGCTTCAGGACTGGGTATAATCGTTTCTTTCTGCCAGGCCTGTGAGCTGGTCCTCCAACAGGAAAGCTTTCCTTCCTGATTACTGATGAAGGCTTTTGGGAAAGAAGGGAGAGTTTTCCACCTGTCAGAGTAGTGGACAAACAGACAGCATTTCCTCTGTTGTGGCCAGTGCTGTCCAATGAGCAGCAAAGAATTGTTTGACTTTCATTGTTGCTTACACCAGTGTAGCATTTGGAGCCCAGGGCTTTTCCATAATGTGTGCTTTGAAAACTCCAAATAATAACCACTTCCCTTCCTGGGGGACTGTAGCATGAATAGGTAAGGCAGGCAAAGGAAGTAAAGGCTTAATATTCCTGTTTCAGGGATGGAAAACAGTCACGGAGAGACTGAGCCATCTGCCCAAAATTCCACTGGGATATGAGGTCAGAGGCGGGAGACATTCAAGTCTTTTCCCAGTCCCTTTACTGCTTTATTTCTCTGCAGCTTTCCAGCTGGGATTGTTCACATCTTTCTACTCCAGACATGTGCTGACACTTGTGTCAAGAGAATACAAACACATGTGATAGTCTTTAGCATTTACAATAGGTAGGTACAGGAAGCATAATTCCCAATCATGGGTTACTCTCTCCTTCCTTTTAGGTGTCTCATAAAAAATATAGTTTCTTACCCCTTACACATCACACATGCAGTGGGCTGGTTTGATAGCAAGTTAATATTTAATAGTTGCAAAATGGTATGCTATCCTGAGGGAAAGATGCTTTCTGAATGTAAAGTGTAATCTCATATTTGGTGGATTTGAGCTTTGCACGTGTCACTGGATCAGCTGCTGCTACTACCAGATAGGCTTATCTAGATACTTAGAGAGCTCAAAAATTGCATATATGTATCATTTGGATTGTGGTCTGGGTACCCTGTCAGCCACATTCAATTGCTTGTTTCTAGGGATAGCTTTTTATTTTCTTGGAAGGAAGACTTGATTTCTTACCTTCTCCCCTCCTTGCACAATTTTTAGGCATCTTGGTTATCAACATGCACATTTCCCCATCCATGAAGCATGGATAATAAAGCAGGACTGTCTGTAGTGTGAAACTGAAATCCCTAACTTACTCATGGCACCAAAACAAAAGCCACTGTGGCACTGACAATCCTGGTGGGCCAGTGAAGGCAAGACAGTGCTTGTAGTACCATCTTCTTGGTCCATGGATTTAAACAATGAGAACAGCTTCAATCATAAATCATTAATGGTTTAATGGAAGAAAAAGGGATATTTTTAACAAGCAGAAGGAAGGCAAGAACAAAAGAGAAGTAGGAAGCCACAAGAAATGTTCATTCCCCTTGTGGGTGGAAAAAGGAAAGAGACTCCTGTCCTGGGATTTTTATCTGGGGGTTCTCAGAGTTCACACAGCTCATAAGAAAATATGGCAAATCCTCATCCTGGCTGAAGGTCGTTCTAGCATTCACCAGTGACCTTCCAGGCTCTCCAGGAGAGAGGTTTAGTAGTGTTTTTTGTTTCCACAATGCATGTAACAGAGAATCACAGAACAGTTTGGGTTGGAAGGGATCTTACAGATCATCAAGTTCCAACTCCCTGCCCTGGGCAGGGACACCTTCCAGCACAATACCATGTGCTGGACACAATACCTTCACAGCAGCTGCCCCAGCTCAGGGCCATGCTGTATCTGCCCCACTTGGGAATTCAATGGTCTTGATACTCCACTGCTTTTTTGCCTGTAGCTGCTCAAGCTCAAACTTGCCATAGTGATTTTTTCAGCTCTCTGGCTGTTTCTGCACAGCTTGCCAGTTATGGGAGGCTGTGAGAGTGACTTTGCTGGGTCAAACTGATAGTCCTCTTAGCCCAGCATCCCTTTTCAGACAGGACTCAACTCTGGATGCTTGGGAAGAGCTTAGCAGCAGCTGTGCATGTCATCCTCCTTCCTCAGAGGACTTGTTCAGTCTATCAGCCTGTGGCTTAGGGCTGTGCTGAATGAGAGGTGGTGTTCCATAGCCAACCCACCCCCATGCAGGACATCTTTTTCTGGGAGTCTCTTCAGGTTTTTCATGCACAGATGTCAATAAAGGTTAGCTGTGGCAGGAGAGCCCCATCCTGATAAGATCTGAAATCCCATCAGAGAGTGCACACTACACAAGCCATCCTGCAGGCCATGACAGCAGCTCGACTGCTGGCCCAGGGTGCTGTCTTGGTGTTAAATTATGCTTAAAACTATCCTGGTTCACCAGATGCTGAATGCATATCCTACTTTTGAAACTGCATTTAACAGATAAGCTGACCTGCCAGGCTATAGATCTGTGAGTGCCAATCACTTTATAATATACAAGTCCAGTCCCCTTCCATACATCAGGTTCTTCTGCCATAACCCCTCTTGGATATGTGTGTGGAGATCCCTCCTTTGGCTGGAGACGCCCTCCAAGGATACTCCTCGAGGCTGAGAGAAACAGATCTCATCATCAGCATTGATCTGGGAGAGTTACATCAAATCTCTACTTCATAATTATTTCCTTTTTCCCAGCTTTAATATAATTGCTGCAATAATTGCTTCAATATAGTGCCCTATCCTATCTCATACTATACTACTTTATGCTATATGATACTCTACTAGTAATTTTAGCTTTTATATTGTGTAGTAAATAATTCTGATTAAGATCTTTGTCTGATCATTTGTAATAATAAATTATACATTTTATATAAATATTCTCATTTTGCCAATCATTAAAACTTGCAGTACAAAAGTGATTCAACCATATCTCTGTAATTTCTTAAATTTATATAATTGGTATAATCCAAGGCTAAGACTGGATTCAGCCTCACCCAGACTCCTCTCTTAGGAGGGGTTTAGAAACCAGGGAGTCCTTTCTGCACCTCATGACTCAATAGTAGGGCTTCTGTAATAAATTTTGTCTAAGCCTTCCACTCCCCCCTGCAACACTGGCCTGTTGTATCCCCTGCTCACACAGGTTGGGCACTTCACAGCAACTCTTTTAAGTGCTTGTTCAAACGTGTGGGAGGTGCATTCTGATGTGTGGAGAAGGAAAAAAGCTCTGTTTTATCCTAACAAAGCCATATTGCTTTGTAGAGAAGATAATCCAGGTTCCAGCAGCCAGGAAACTGGGATGGTGAGTTTTAAATGCCTGCCAAAAAGTGTGTGACATGAATAGTGTTCATTTATAATACTTGAATTATTTACCTGCTTCATAACCTATTTGCTAGGAAGGATCCAAACCCATTTCAGATATTTTGCTGCCCACTGTATGTCTACAAATTTCTAGCACTGTCATGTATGCCCCTCCCCAAGGGCTGAGCTTCCCTCACTCTTCTTTTACACAGTAAAATTTGTTATTGTTGTGGAGTTGGCAGAAACATGGTAAAGTATGTGCAAACTTGTGTCTCTGCATCCATCCCAGAGGGGCAGCTGTAGCTCTAATATGGTCTTTCCCTCCTTGCCAACAGATTAGAAAAGGATTATGGAAGAGAAGGATACCAAGGGGAATCATCATTTCATGTCTGTACTGAGGCAAAACTCCAGCTGGCATCAGCCACTGTTTACTCTGTGCTTTACATGTGGGATCAACAAGGCAGATGCAAAAAGAGAAATCAGGAAAGCCTTGAATTAGAAAGCATATTGTGTGGCAGTTTTAATTCTTTTATATTTAATGCAGTGCCAGTTTGCAAGACAACTGCAGCACAAACAGGAGGGTTGGATATTAAGGATTTGGGCATCAGCTGACATTCGTGTTTCTGCTCTGCCACAGACTCTCCAGGTAGCCTTGGGCAAGCTGTTGTATGCCAGGCCGGAAGCCAAAAGGTGTTAACACACCAAGCACAGGAACACTGTGAGAGGGACCATCAGGTGAACTTTGATGTGTCCACAGAGAGTAGAAAACAATGTAGAGACACAGCTCAGGATTGGGCAGGGTAACAGCCTGTGTGGACTTCTCCAAGTTGGCTACTTCAAGTTAATGTGGCATAAATATGGATGTTTGCACATCAGAATGCATTGCAAGGCACAAAACATACTGGACAAATGGAAATCACATTCCTAAATCACAAACTATGATCATGAAAATCTGTTCTACAGCCCAACCTCGTGCAGGATGGAGCACTCACATGTTCTACATCCCATGACCCAGATCTGATGTCACCCAGTCTCTATGTGTCCCATATGGACAGTGTCCTCATGACTAGGCTGTTCTAGCCCACCTCTGGAAGCTCTGTCAACATCCAGAAGGCAATTCAATATCCACTGGGCTGCAGGGACTGTGTCCAAGCCCACTGGAAAGTATATCATTGGAACTGGGGATTTAAGGGCTGGAAGGCCAACACAGATATGAGGAAATTGCCACTAATGTTCCAATTTAGGTATCTGAGTTCTCTAGTTTGTTGGGCTCAAACCTCTTCCCAAGGAACTCAATTCCTTGTGGAAGGAAAGCTGTTGTGCCAGATAACAGCAAGTGGCATATTTTAAACTCACTACACTGAGCCTGTTAAAATCATGGAACTCATTTTAGGTTTAAAGTGAAATGCTGGTTTGCCTGGATATGTCCTTACTGGGAAAAATCTTCCTGATGTAAGAAAGTGAGTCACTTCGTAGGGCAGAGGAGAAATGCCAAGCAGTACAACTCTTAAAACTTGTTAGACAGTAGGGCACCTGCAAGGAAAGGCATTACACAAATGGACATGAGAGGAGTTAATAGGTCATTTTTCCCTCCATTTGAAATATGTGATCCAGAAGAAAACACGTAAACAGCAGGGCCACCTCCTGCTACCCAATTATTCAGACAGAATAGAGTCCAGACTCTGCCACAGAGAAGCACTTAGACTTTTCTCATCAAAATGTGACTCTGGCAAAGTGAATACTCTGGGAGGTCAAATGCATTTCCACTCAGTGCAGTATCACTTCCAACAGCCTGAATGAAGGATTAACGAAGATGACTTGACATTTACCTTGATTCATGTGCAGCTAATAGGGTTGATAAAAGTGCTCCATGAATAATGCATATTGGGTAATTCACAGATGGAAAGATTCATCTTCTTCCCATAAGCAGAAGGGAAAGGGGAGGGTGGGGCATCAGACAGAAAAGGTTAGTCTTTAGATCCATAATATCTTTATCAGTGGAAAGAGAGGTCAAGATTTCCTGGTTTAGTATCATGGCTACCTCCATTAAGGAAGTAATTTTAATTTCATGGAAGATCACAACCCCTTGTCTTTGTTTTGGGGTTAAAAGGTGGGAGTGGAGTAATTAGCAGGATGCATTGCAGCTGAAGCCCTTGTTGCTGGTACATGGAGGGGCTGAGCACAGGATCACAGTCACAGAACAGCTGAGCTGGGAAGGAACTTTGGGAGATTTTCTGCACCAACATCCATGATCAGAGAAACTCCAGCTACAGCAAGTTGTCCAGGAAAGTGTCTAGATGTGTTTGAAAACATCTGAGGATGAAAACTCCACAACAACCTGTTCCAGTTCAATCACCCTCAAAAAATAAATGTTTTTTTAGCTTGTATTTAAATTGTTTCTTCTATTTCCATTTGTGACTGTCGTCTTCTCTTCTGTTACTGGACACCACCAAGAAGAGTCTGGCTCCATCTTCTTTACTCACCCATCAGGGATTTACACACCTGGAAAAGATCTTCCATAAAGATTTCTCAAATCAAAGCAACCTCAGCTCTCTCAGACTTTCTTCACTTGGAGATGCTCCAATCCCTTAGTCATCTTTGAGGCACTTGTACCAATGCTATGATGAACTTTTGTGGTGTTGTTTGGACCGTGGATGTAGTGAATCCTTGAGCAACCAGGGAAAAGTGAATGCAATGTTTTGGGGAGCATTCTCATGTACCAGATTACAGATAACAGGAGAAACGATCTGCTCTCATCTGCAGTTCGTGGCAGGGGTGACAGACCTGTGTGTCTCATGTTCTTCAAAATTCTTCATGTTCTTCAAAATTCTTCTTGTTCAATCTCACAGCTACTTGTAAGTGAGGCTTAGAGGAGAGATGTCTTGCCCAGAGCAAGCATTAATGAGGTTGACTCCTACTGGTGACCACAGCACTCTGACTCACTTTGAAAAGCATTGCTGAGGGGTTTGGTTAACTACTGTGATGGGACCACAAATCAAGCACAACTTTCACAAGGATGTGCCTAGATAATTTAGTAATATCCCCTTGAACACCACAGTGGCCTTTAAACTCAAAAAAGCTGGGTTGTACACAGACTAGAACAATTACATTTTTAATTAGGACAACTCAAAGCAATTTGGTAAAGCAGAGAAAGAATGAGGAGACATTGTGTCCTTGCTTCTCCTTTTAATTTTAGTCAGTTCGGTGGTTTTCTGGGTTTCAAAAGATTCAGCACATTTGTTTTGTTCTCTTCAGCAGTTCCCCAGGCTTGACCAGTGTTGACTTGTAGCCTTCCAGGTCCTTACTAAACTCTGCCTCTGTGTCTTCCTGCTTGTGCCCTATCCTTCAGTCCTGGAGCCTTCTTGAGAAGGTTAAATTAGTCCTGAAAGAACAACTCTTTCTCCCTCTGCAGTTTTTCATCTGTGCCATTCACTTTTTAGAGGCATGTGGAATATGACACATCTTTAAAAAGCCAGATATCTTTTGCCATAGTTGATCTGTTGTAGAGGCTCTATCCTGTTGATAGATGCAGCAAGATGGTTCACTGGCCGTCAAAATCCTCCTTTCCTCATGGCTGGGTCGATCTGTACTCCAATGTCAGTGCTCCAGTGCAGTGTCCTTGAGTCAAGAACATCCACATCTCCATCCCTCTGCATTAGAGCTGAATTTTAGTCTGAAGGTGCATTTAAAAGAACGGCAACATTCCTCTTGCTTTCAACAGAAGGCAAATTTCTTTGCTTGAGTTGAATTTTACTCAGTCAAGAGTTCACACTTGTCTTGATAAATAGGAAAAGACAACCCCAAGCTGGTGAGAAGGATTCTGACCAGACTCCCTGAGGCTGCACAGAAGGGTGAAGTCTTGTGGGACATGAAGCCAGGACACTTGCCTCCAACTCTGCAGTCTGCTCCTAACTCAGTGATAGGACTTGGGCATGCCTTGACTTTAGTGTCACAACATGCACACAGCTCTTGTCTTCGTGGGTGTCCTCTGCCACCATCACGGGACCTCAAGGAGCAGTGATATCACTGCCAAGAGTGAAGCTTTAGAGGTCCATAGAGGGGGTCGACACAGCCTGGGATGTGGCCACAGGCTGGTCATGAGCAGATAACCCCAATGCTACTAAGAAAGGGAGGAAGCCCCATGGCACATTGTTAAACCATGTTCTGCACAAAAAGCTCTGAATTGTGGGGCTTCTAAAGCATGACATTTCATTAGGGGTGGGGCTCCTTCGTGTGGTGCTTTGTACAGCTTCAGTCAGCTGAAGCTCAGGCTCTTTGTGTACTCAGAAACAGCGGGAGACACTGTCTGCCTGTGTGACAGTGTCTGTCTGCCTGTGTGACAGTCACTGGCAGCTGCATCTCCTCTGGGACCCATTTGTGGAAAATCAGCTATTTAGTGCCATCTCATTCACTCAGTGGGCAAAACAGAAATCACTGTGGAACAAACTCATACCAAGCCTTTCCTCTCCTGGAAGATCTGATGAGATTTCATCTCTCTTATCTCTCAAGTCCACCAAAATGAGCAAGGTGAAATCACAACCTGAATGTCCTCATTCAGGCTGAGCCTTCCTGCACCCAGTTGGATGTGTGGTTTCCCAGGCAAGGTTTCCACCCTGCTCTGATATTGCATGCAAGGCAAGGAATATTGTTTTTTTGTAAATTGTGACTGAATTTTGACAAGAGGTAGCTTGTAGTTCAAGACTGAATTGCTTCTGAGGACATGAGACTGAATTCAAAGGGATTGAGCATCCACTGTCAGTGTGGGAGAGGAAAACAGTCAATTTGGTGAAAAGTGAAATAAATGAGAAAATAGGAACATGTTCACTTCATGCCAAGTGAAAAATCCTCTTGCTGAACACAAAAATGAAATCTTTCTAATTTGGAGCATCAGGAAGAAAAACAAATACGAATTGAAGGACCATAATCCCTAACTGGGAGAGAGGAGGTGTTTCCTCACTCCATCTGCCAAAGCACTGACCCTGGATGGAGGAGGCACAGATTTCAGCCCTGCTTTTGCTTTGGTGTATAGAAAAACCACATCTTCACACCCTTTAACCCTTCTGTTGCTGGCTGTATGGGGCATAATTTCTTCTGTGACTACTTTTCCAATTTGCTTCTGCATTCTGGGTGTAGATATTTGAAGACAGGTATCTCTCCCTCCATGTGTGTCCCACCACACACTTGGGTTTGAGGAATATTGAGCACAGAATGTGACTGCTTTGCCAAGAAGATTTGAGTGAGGAAATACCACTGCAGTACTCACCTGAAGCTGCAGACTCTGAAACAAGCAACACATTGATGTGGAGTAAAGATTCCAGACTCCAGGGAATACTGATTTGTCCCATGGAGGTAGCGACAAGTCTGAGCTGGGGTTTACACAAGCTCTGCTTTGCTTCACTAAGGCGGGGAAGAAGAATGAGTTTAGCAATCAGAGCAATTAATAATCAAACCTCATATCAGGTGGAAGGGTACTTGGCAATGCCAGATGGAACTGCATCAACAGGAGGCATCAGTGAATGCTCCCTCTCCCTGTAGGAATGTGCCAAATTGCAGCCACACACATCCTCCTCCAGGAGGGGGAGGCTGAGATCTCCTCAATATGGGATTGGATTTGGGTTTTCATCTGTGGGCTGAAACCATAAACCCTGGGCCATTGGTTAAGATTACCTGCTGTGGCTGTTTTTTAACTGTGCTGCTCCTCTCTCTCCCTTTTGTTTCCTATTTGTGCTGCAGCTTCTTAGGGAATTGTCAAAAATGCTGAGTAGCTTTGGGGAAAATAATTTTGGTAAATTAGCTTCTTACCCTTCCATTTCTTACCCAGTTGTCAAATTTCTTCCATGGATGAAACATCCAAGTCAGTGTAAAAGCAATTTTATTTTTTTTAAAGCAACCCTTTAGTAAATAGACAATCTGACTGCAGACTGCTCACTTCTGTATTGAGGAGGTAGAACTCATCTAATAATCATTATAGTACAATACTTCCCTCCAAGAGCTCCCAGAAGGCTCTCTTTATCTGGGAAAGGTAATGGAATATTCACACCTAATCACCACGACACAGAAATACAGTTCTTTAAAGGGGAAAATCAATTTTCCCTTAATATTTAAAATACTAACAATGTACTTTGCTGGAGCTAAATGGTTAGATAAGACTCTACATTGAGTGCTGGTGATCAGGAGCAGAGTCTGAAAGGAAGGCAGGCAAAAGGACACAGTGGGGTTCAGTAGTAACTGTTTGTAACTAAAGAGCAATTTATGAAAAAGAAAAAGAAAAAATGAAAAATGAAAAAGTGTTAAATGACTCTCTCTCCTCAGTCCAGTTCTACACCAGTACAAAAACCCAACAGTGTTGATCCCTAAGCTTAAAGGTCTGTTTGTCAGTCTTTGTGACTTTAACAGCACTATCAGCTGGGATCTGAGATACACAGACAAATCCTTGGCACTCACCTGGGATTCTGGTCTCTTTTCCCTTCCCTCTACCCACCCTGTTACTTTGTTTTGTGAGTCATGGTGGCAGCAGCAGTTCTGTCCCTTGAGATCACATCAGGGACTTGCAGAGAAATTCATCTGAAAGCAGGCTGTGTTGTCAACTAAACATGATTTTTTTAATGAAAAGTACTTCCTTTCTGTTGGGAAGTCATAATGTCTGCTTAAAAGACCAAAACAACCCCCCAAACCTAAATACTTCCATCTCAGATCTTTCATTTTATTGTGTGAGAAAATCTATAGGGATTAAGTTTTTTGTTTGCTTGCTTATTTGTTTAAGAAAAAAATCCATTCTCCTACTCAATAAGACTATATGAAGGAGAACAGATTTACATGAGATATCAGGAAGAAATTTTCCCCTGTGAGGGTGGGCAGGCCCTGGCACAGGTTGGGCAGAGAAGCTGTGGCTACCCCATCCCTGGAAGTGTCCAAGGCCAGGTTGGACAGGGCTTGGAGCACCCTGGGCTGGTGGAAGGTGTCCCTGCCCATGGCAGGGGGTGGAACAATCTTTAAGTTCCCTTCCAACACAAACCATTCTGTGATTCCACATATAGAGGATAGCTGAAAAAAATCCAACCCATTTCTTCTCTGAACTATCCTTGTGTCCTGAGAATTTCAGTTGTGTCCCATTTGTTCCTGTAATCAGCTCTCAGTGCTTCCTTCTTTCTTTCCTTTTGTTTAACTTTATTCCTTTCTCTCATCCTTCCCCTTTTCTGAGGTCAGTCTAAAAAATCTATCCCTGGGAAAACACAGAAAAATCTGGTATTCAGTGTTATTATAACCCCAAACAGAAATGAGATTAAAACTTGAAGCTTAGTGAGACTGTGGATGCATGGATAGATGTGATTTATTGGATGTGTCAGGGGTCCATTTCATCTTTAAATAGGAAAACCACGAGGTGTAACTTGATGACTTACTAAAAAAATGTCACACTACCTAAGAAGAGTGACACCATAAAACACTCACACATACAATTCCTGAGAGGGTCTTGTCAGAAGAATATCCTGGCATACTATTTAATGGGAGAAAAGAATTATTCACTGATTGTTGGGTTTGCTTTTTACAAACAATGAGTCCAGTTAATTTTGTTGTATCACTTGCTTATGTGTGCAGGCTTCAATCAGTCCCCTAAAACAGCTCAGCCTTCCCAGGGCACACAGAGCAAAAAGGCATAATTTTAA
>JAWWEV010000134.1:70392507-70409798 GCA_035583235.1 Hafferia zeledoni
TGCTCCAAGCCCTGTCCAACCTGGCCTTGGACACTTCCAGGGATGGGGCAGCCACAGCTTCTCTGCCCAACCTGTGCTGGCACCTCATCACCCTCACAGGGAAGAATTTTTTCCTAACATCTAGTCTAAATTTAACCTGAACAATTCAACAATATCTTAAAATCCCATAAAATTCTCTGCAATTCAAAGCATCAGGGCTGGTGGGTCAAAATTTCAAGGCAAGCTGTTCTTTTGAGTATAGAGGCCCATTTGGTTTGTCCTTGCCATTGGGGAAGACACTGTGTGTCCCAGAGGACTCTTTCCTAAGGCATCAGATTGAGGGGATGATATAATGAGAAAGAACTGACCTGGTGGTTGTGTCTCCAACAGGCCAAATGCCTGTGAAAACACACGGTCCCTTTGCCACTGCAGAGGCTGTGGGAGAGGCAGTTTAATGGGGCTCTGCACACAAGTTTTAGGGCCTTTCATGCCACAGATAGAAATGATACATTTCATCTTTATGCCTCCCTTCTAAATCACTAAAAAGTAAATTCAGTTAATGCTGAAAGGCAGGAGCCCTGAGCTGCTGCTTTGCTTTGCTTTGCTATTTATAGTGTCAAGACCAGCTCTGGCTTAATCTTCTGGGTGTCGTTCAATATATTTCTGACCCAACCAGGTAGAACCAAAGCCTTGGTTATATTTCCAAGCTCTCAGAGATTTTAAGACAATCCCACAGCTTTTGCTTGAAGGAGTTTTCACAGTGCATGGATAAATAATCTCAGGTAGAGTGTAATTGTCCACAAGAAAACATCAGCTGCAGACCAGACAAGAAAACCTTCAAATATTAAAAAAAAAAAAGGAAACAACAAAAACACAAAATAAAATAAACAAATAAAAAAATTATAAAAGGGGCATGCTGACTTTATTTTCCCAGCAGATGTCTTTGCTGAAGTCCCTCCCTTCTCTGGCTCCCTTTCTGCCATGTTAATTGTCATAACTATCCCCTGTAGTTCCTCGGTAGGAGAATTGTCACAATTAGCCTGTGACTTTGCACCAGCTGCCTTGGCATACATGAGGCAACATCCTTTGGACTGTGAACACCTGCAAACCCAGCGCATGGTGGAGGTTTGGATGTCAACCAAGCAGCTGTTGCATTTCAGGCTCATTGTTTTGGGGAGGCTGTGGGGAGAGAGATGGAAAAATGTCTCTCTGCCCGAATGCCATCATTTTCCCTGGCTGAGGTTTATTCTGTGCACTCCCCTCCAGTGTGCTGCATCTCAGCTGACTAAGGCATGGACCCAGCAGTGATCTGGACATTACACAGTCTGTGGGGTTCCATATGTTCATAGCTCTGAGCAGCCAAATGTAGTGGGGGCAGTGGGGGAGAGAAACAATCCCACGTTTATTTTGATTTGTTTCCAATCCCTCCCTTTCCAGAGCTCTTAAAGGACAGTCCAGTTTGGTTGGTACCCTTCCCCATGAGGCAATCTGGAAGCTGGCAGTGAGCACTTCGGCAGTTTTACCCCAGTGAGTTTAATAACCCGACGAGCATTGCCGGGAACAGAGGGATCAGATCCACAAAACGAGCCCTGAATGCATTTCTGTTCCCCAGTAACTGTTCAGTGGGATTATTCAAGAGATTTAAATGTGGGTGGCATCAATTTGAAATGCAGATGGTGGATCTTATTAAACACCATTTTAGCTATTTGTAGTGCTCAGAACAGTATTTGCCCTGAATTTAAATAACCATGTACAGTATTTGTTAAAAAACATGCTTGGGCATGTTTTGTTTAATTAGTGGCTTGAAACTTCCTAGCATATGGCTTGTCATTTGGTGAAAAGAGATGCAATTATGAACTTCCTTGAAGTTTTACTATTTAAATGCAAAATTAACTTACTATGTTCAACAGTTAATGGCAGGCCATTAAATATAGTATTTACTAAACAAAAGACATATAGGAGCAGCTGAGTGTGCCTCTGCCATCTGGACCTCTACCACTGTACATCTTTTGGTTCACAGGAGGTGGACTGGACCCTCTCTGGTCCCACAATTCATTACCAGAGTTTTCTGCACTTCAGTGCAAATGCCATCGTGTCTGGTTATTATCTTTAAAGGCCTGGATGCTGCTTTAGAAACATCAATTTAATTTCTATACTTCAGAAAAGCAAACAGACCATCTGCTTAGATATCCCAGTACTTTCTGAAGTGCTGCAGTTATTTTATTTTATTTTTTTTTTGCCTGTCAGATTTTGAATGGCCTTTTAAAGTTTTTGGAACTTTTAGTTGCTTGCCTGTTCCTTTTTCATTAGGAAATGGAAATGAGAGTCTGGAAGACGGAAGGATGATGCTTAAGGATTTCCCCTCCCGCCCCATACCTTCCCTGCTCAGTTCCTACTCATCATGACAGATGACTACTTCAGCATCTGACTCCTTTCCACCAGTTTGAGCCAGTTCCTCCATCCAACACCTTCATCATTCCCTAGTCCCAGCAGAGCTGATGGAGAGACTTGCCTCAGGCATCTCCACCACCCCTCATTGCAATATTATGCACTCAAATGACTCACAGATCGGAGGAGTCTCATTTTCGCTCTTGAGAATGACTTATCTCCAAAGCAAAGCAGGAAGCAATGAAGCCTGAGGAAGAAGTGAGAGCAGAGTGACCCCCAGCCTGACACATTCCTTTGCTTCACAAGTCTGATTTCATGGCTTTATCACGCACTGCACTTCTTCAGACACAGAGAGCAGGATTCAGCTTGCTGCATTAGAGACACCTACACATGAGCCAGGCCCTCCTAGGCTTGGAATTTATGCAAGAAACAGGCTATGTCAGGATTTTACCTCTTCTATACATTTCCCTCTTGAAGAGGTGAATGACAGCCCTGAGCTCCCTGTTTCTCCTCATTAACTACGAAGGGAGTGTAGGTATCTACAGTATATATGTCTGATTTTTGAAACACAGACTGCAGGTGCAAAGTTCACAAAACATCATGGCTGAAATCTTTGCTGACATCACTGAAAAAGTCCTATGGGTTTCAGGAAAGTCAGGGTTTCACTTTGTTTCTATTCTTACCACCACTTCATGTTAGTTCAGCAAAAACACAATGCTCTGCTCATCAGAGGACCAACCAAAGCCATGATCCTTTCCAGGATGAGTTGCCAAGCAGTTGAAAGTAGAAGCAAAACAAACAAGAGTGGATAAGGTGGGAAATCAGAAGATTAACTCATATTTCTCTTTCCTTGTTGATGGTATTCACCTTCTCACTTTAGCCATGGTTGCCAATACTTGTGCTTGTATTTTTTCCTCCTTTCTTCCCTCTAGTCTGTCCATGGTATCCCACCATCTCACTGATCTGCTTCTCTCCCTCTTGTTGTGACTTTTTCAGGCTTCTCTTTTGATTTACAAAGACATGACTCGTGGCTGTACCGCTGTGTTTCCTTCTGCTCATCCCTCCCTCTGCCTGCTTCACTCCTTTTCCTGATCACTGTTGTTTTTCACTCCTTTTCCTGATCACTGTTGTTTTCCTACTCCATCTCCGTTATTTTTTACACAACTGTCTTGATCTCTCTGTCTAATGAACAACTTCCCTGTCTCCCAGGTCTCTCCTAATGAAGATGGAGAGAGCTTTATCCCTTCAGTCATAGAACCCTGGGCAATATCATATAGCAAAAGGAATTATGATACAAAAATAGGTCCATAATATGCTCACTCTTTCTTCATCTGCGATACAGACAGTGACTGCCTCAAGAGGAATGTTTCTTTTGTTATATACCTTCACTTATTTCCCTACCAGTTATCTATTGGGGTTTTTTGTGGTTATGGAGCCATAGAGTAGGGAAATGAAGGGCAAGGTGCTCATGCTCTGCACACATGTACAGCCAAGGCAGGGAAGGGAAAGGAAGGGAAGAGATAAGCCCTGCTTTGATTTCCCACTAAACAGTTGTGACTGGAAACAGAAATCACTGGGAGTAGTTCGCCTTGGAGAATATTTTTAGGAATCTAAATATGGTTATTAAAAGTATAGGAATAGTTCATCAATCCTTGGAGAAAGTTCCTGTTAGGTATTAACAAAACACTCTTGCAACTTTCAGTTTTTCACAGAATCATGGAATGGGTTGGGTTGGAAGAAACCTTAAAGATCATCTTGTTCCAACCTCCTGCTGTGGGCAGGGACATCTTCCACTGGACCAGGTTGCTCTAGACACCATCTAATGAATTATCTTTGAATTGGTGCTTCATTTTGACTTATTAAGACCTTCAAAATGCTTCATTTTCCATTCAGACATGATGAGTTGAAATATTGTTTGTTCCTATGACTGGATGTTCCTTGCTGGACAAACGGCCATTTTTTTTCCTGTAGACAAGAATTATGAAGGAAGAGATTAAAAAATGCACCAGATCATCCATCCATTTTGGCTTTAAACTGTTGCTCCAGCAGCAAAATAAACCCATGACCATCAGAAGAAACAAATGAGGCTTGATAACAAAGCATTAGAAGAATGGTGGAGGCAGGGAAAAATCCAAACATCTAAAAACATAAGCCCTTTCTAAAAAAAATATGAAAGTATGCCTTTTCAAACATATCCTCACACATACAGATGGGATTCATTGTGATGCATTTTTGACCTTCGCAGATGCCTCAATGTCTAAACAGTGTTTATGCCATCCAGTCAGGGGCAACTCCAAAAATACAACCAACATCAAAAAGATATTGTGATAGTGATTCACCATGAGGAGGTCATTTCTCCGAGTTGTTGTGAACCAGTGCTCAAGTGGGAAGCCAAGGTCTCTGTCTCTGTGTTTCTGGATGTCATTTCTTAAGAAGGAGACATAAAAGACACCTTGATAAGTTGCCATTAAAGATTTCATGGCAATATCTGTGTGTGCAGGGCTGGCTTCCCTGTGGCTGTGGCAAAATTCTCATTCAGGTGATTACATTTTGCCTACTTACACTCAGGCTGCATTTCCAATTCCATATGTCATTCTCCTTGTCTTCTCCTCTTAAATTACTGTTGTGGTGCTGCTGTGCATTATTAAACAGTTGCCACATTTCACCCCAGTGGATCTTGCATTTAAATCATGGATTCACAAATGTTGTACTGCTTTGTTAGGTTTGCCTGTAAAGTTGGTTGAGTTTTTTTTTTCAAGAAAAAAAATTTCCTTCAGAAACAGACTTGAAAAAATTATTGCTTTTCATTAAAAGTTCTTGAAATCTTTTTTCCTTTTCATTTCCAGCCCCAGTTGCAGAAATTTTCTTGTTTTCTGAATTGAAAACTAACTTAGGTAGAGGTAGATAAAAGAAATTTGTGTTGCAAATCAATGTTATTATTAACAAAAAAGAAAAAGCTTTTCCAATTAAATATTGAGCATAATTCCAACAGTGTTTTAGACATAATTTTTTGGATATTGTAATGAAATGTAAAAAGAAAAGAAAAAACAAACCAATTTCAAACAACTGAGAATGGAAACAATGCCTGAGCTGCGAATATCACAGCAGAAATATTTCTGTTGTTTCTGGCAAGTTCTTTGTGTGCATCTTCTTTTGAAACTTGCAAAGTATTTTACCATTCTGAAAGAAAAGCTGCTTTTAATTCTGTTTCTTAGTAGATGAATCCATAAAATGAGACCCAAGTGCAATCTGTTCATTAGATTAGAAGCTCAATGAGACAGGGATCACTGCTCCATGAAATTAAGCACGTTGTGTGTAGGCTGGAGGAACGTTCTTGCAAACAGGAAGGATTTGAATCTGTCCCAAGGAGGATACAGTGGCTGTGCAGGGGGTTTGAAGAAATGGAGAACTTAATTCAGGCAATGGAATAAGAAAACACAATTGGGGGTTTGAAATGAGACACTGATGAGTGGCGTCACCTGCGGATATTCAAGGCCAGGTTGGATGGGGTTGGAGTAACCTGAGCTAGTGGAAGGTGTTCCTGCCCATGGCAGAGAGTGGAACTGGGTGGTCTTGATGGTCCCTTCCAAGCCAAACCATTCTATGAGTCAATGATATTATTCCATGAAATCTGTTATGCTTCAACTACTGCTCAGTAGTGGCAAAATTAAGAACTTAGATTGGCCCAGCCAAGGAAATCATCAAAGTGTCTGTGTGTTGTGTTATCTTGGGAATAAAACAGTCCCCCAGTGCAAAATTAGAGGAATCAGTACCCTTCAAAGAGAACTCAGACTATTTTAAGACAAGTCACAAGATTTCTAAGGACACAGATTCTCCACAAAACTTTAAAAAGCTTTAAAGCATCTCCTTTGATTTATAGACAGCTTCATAAACTCAGCTGCTAAAAGGTGTTAAAATAATCTGTGTTGTAGAGTCCTTCCAGAAACAATACATTTCTCAGGATCAGAGTTCTAACTGGGGCTGAACATCACTCAAATGTAAATATCTTCCGTAGCTTGGAGCAGTGACTGCAGAGGAAGCCTGAGGCAGACATTATTGTACAGAGTGTAGGTAATTTTGGAAAGCAAGAGCAAAACAAGATGTACCAGGCTTTTAAAAGCCATCACTGTCCTATTCTTAGTGAAAACTTCCCCTTGTATATTTTTGAGACCATAATCTCCTTGACTGACCATAAGTAGTTTCCTTTAGATCTGAGACTGGGCAGAGTTTTTCCTTCTGGATTTCAGGGAGGTTTGTTCTGATTATCAGTAAGATTTCAGGAGATGTGTGTTGCTGATGTAGAAGAGAGGCCTCCCGTCACCATATGAGGTGCATCCAACCTGTGTTTTAAAATAAAGCTGAGATTGCAATGAAATAATCTGGTTTAACAAGCTGGGGCTCCAAGGGTAATATCTGGGATAAACCCAAGAGTGACCGTGTTGAAGTTGGAGGAAAGTATCACTGTTCTTCATACTGACCACAGCATGTAACTGGTCCCTCACGGCCCATATCATCACTTGGCCCAAAAGAGAAATAGGCCAAACTTGCCTCAGACAGTGATTTTGGAAGGAATGGGAGTCCTTGAAACACTCTTTGCAGCCAGACACAAGTAGTGGTTTAGGAATAAGCTTTAAACTGTTTTTTTAATATATCAGGTTAGATCAAGAGAAGTTGCCTCACAATTTGAAGACATCCTTGTAGTTGTCTGTAGCTTGCATGATGGACAATCAGCATATAGAAGTCTTATGGGTGGCTTTGGAGGGACTGATGCTTTTCACATCAGTAAGCAGGGCAGCATCTACAAGAGTTGCATCTTTAATGATTTTAAAAAAGGCCATGTTGGACAGGGCTTGGAGCTTCCTGGTCTACTGAAAGGTGTCCCTGCCCATGGCAGGGAGTGGAACAAGGTAGTCTTGAAGGTCCCTTCCAACCCAAACCATGCTGTGATTCTGTGCATAGACAAGGGTTTTGTGATAGTCCAGTTGAGAGGTCACTGTTGTGTGGTGGAATGAGACAAGGTTCTTACTTGACAGCAAGAATTGCACACGAATTCCAACTATGTAGCACACTTAATTTTCAGCTCATTCCAGGAACATCAACTAATTAATCCTTAGAGCATCTGGAGCAGAGAGCTGGAAAGGACAGTTATGTGGAAATGTCAGTAAATGTTTAAATTCTTCTTATCCCTTTTTTTAATTTTTTTTTTTAAATAGTCTGTGTTTATGGAGCAATCCCACAGCTGGACTCATTGATATCAGCTCATTAAAATAGGAAACCATTATGACATGATAAATAAGATACACTTTCAAAAAACAGTCCTACAGGTGATGTAGCACTGCAAGAAGAAATCACTTCTTTCAGTGGCACATTGCAGAGGACAAATGAAACAGTAAAAAGTGCAGTGACACAGACGCTCAGGGGACCTGCTTCTGGGATTCCTGCTTCATCTTTAACTACAAAGGCAAGATTGTCCCTTCTGTGCAGCAAAGATGTGCCAGAGGAGGGTTGCCATGGCAGAGGATAACCACATTAAGCCTCCCAGTTTGTCTGCTCCTCTTCCCACCCACCCACCCATCTGGCCAGGTTGCAATTGGTCTACAAAGACTGGGGACAAGGCAGGCAGACCCACCAGGGAATTCTTGTCTGGGCAATTTGTGGCTGGATTTTGGAATTTCTCATCCCCACCTGTGTTAAGGGGCTCAGGCACATGCTGTGAGTTCAGCCCAATAGATTTTCCATCCTGGGTTATTCCCTGGCCACCTTCCAGCTAGACCTTTTGGGACTATGATGTTAAATCTGATTTCCTCACAGGGTCAGGATTGATCAACAAAGGACTTATTTTTGGCAGCACAAAGGAATGTGGGTATTGGACAAATCCTGTACCAGTAGAAGATGTAAGTAAATCTCCCTTTGCCTTCAGAAAGGTCACCTTTTCAAATTACCCTCTTCCATGTACTGCACCAGGTGTGAGAAAAGGTGTTTGCGCACCCTTGTCACACCAAAAGAGGGAGGGCTGGAGTTAACTCAGCACCTTTCAGGAGCAATTCTTCAGGGCCATTTCCTTCCACTTGAGCCAGGCTTCAATCCATACTCAACTTTATGCTAGAAGGAGTCCCGCCTGTTTCTTGTGGCTTTGCTTCAGCAGAAATGCAAAACCACTCTGCTGGCTGGATTTCAGTTTGGATAATTACATTTTGCTCACATAAATTACTTTTAATCATTTCAAAGAGGGAAATTACTCTCTGCTAACTCTTCCAAAGCTATTTGGTAGTGATAGTAGGAGAGATGAAATTGGCCAGCCCAGCAGAAACGTGGCTACATTTTGATGGGGGATGAAATTCCCCCTGTTGAGTCCATATTTTGTGCAGGGAACGTCAGTCCATGTCCAGCCTACATGAATGATGGAGAGCTATTAACTTCTTTCAGAAGGCTCCCAGCTCTCAGTCTGTGATATATCTCCCTCAGCCTGACTCTCATGTATCAGACTGGCTCTCTGACAGCTTTTCTGGGATGGCTTAATAAAGCCCTATTAAATCCTTTTTCCCCCATTGTAAGCTTGCTGGATTTTCCCTTTATTTCCTCTCTCACCAGCCCCCTTCCTTCAGGATCCACTCTGTCTGTTGTCTCCTGCCATCATGCACTGACATCCAGGGTGACTGCAGGACTGCTTGGCTCTGCATCCAGCTCATCTCAAGCAGCCTGGATTTTGCAGACAAGCCAAACACCTTGCTATTGACCTGCACCCCTAGTTGTGCATCCCAGTGTCACACCATCCATCCCTGCCCCTGCCTGAGACAAACTGCAGCTCCAAAATCATCCCCTGCTGCTTTGAATGATTCTTCTAGAGCCTGCTGTGGAAAATGTGCTTTAACTTATCTTCATCCTGATATCTCTCTGAGGCAAGCTGATTTCCCCCTCTGTACCCAAGCCAGTATTCTTATATCTGAGGCATTAAATCCATCACAAGTTTCATCTTATTCTTTCCTGCCCTTCTTAAATTTCCGCAGTGTTCTCATCTATCACATCACTCATCCCAGCCTTGATATTTCCATTGTCATCACTTTGGGTGTCATTCTCATGCCTGAAATGTCCTAACTTTTCACATCTTTTAAGTATGTGACCCAAAATGACATCCTTCCTGAATCAGGGAATCAGTTACATTATCTTTATGATTATTCATTAGACAGAACTTTCAGAACAGCTCATGCATATGCATAAACTTATTGTTCACAGGGGCTGATTGTTCAAACACTCATCCTGTGAATCCTTTACTGCAGGATGAGATTCCTTCAGTGTATGAGGAACACAGCAAAAGACACACATGTCGGATGGGAATGTTTTAGAGTGCAATGTTCAACATTTTCTGGCAAAACACATGACATTTGGAGCTTTTGAGCTTGTTCATTTGGTCAGACTTGATGTTCTACAAGGATTTATGCACATTGAATCTGAATATTGCCAGCAGTCCCACTGGTTGTGAACTGCAGGAGGAAAGTGTTGGGTTTAAATCCCTGCAAGGGCTGGACTTTCTTTGGGCAAGGATTGTAGGCAATTCTACTCATCAGTTGTGAACTCATTTTAGGAGATCAAAATATTATTATTTTTTTAAATCTTAAATTTTTTCAATTTCTAGACGTTGTATCAGTTTTAACAGATTGGAGGATTCTGACCTTGCACTGTAATTCATACAGAGATGAACAGCCCAATACTGAAAAATTGCCCAAATATATTCCCTGAATATAGAGGAAACAAAATAAAAGGAACACTGTATCAAAATTTCTCAATAAATAGAAATATGCTGTGTCAGAAAGTTCCTTTCAAAAGCTGTGGATGTTGAATATTTTGGACAGTGGAGGATCTTTCTTACCAGTGACTGTAGTAATTGTTAATGTACAAACATTTACCATTTTACTGAGTTCTTCGTTTGAATAGCTCCACATAATTACTATTTTCTCACTAAATATTAAAAATACTTTTTTTATCACTTTGTGCATCTATTCTCCCTTAGTCCTCTCATGGGCTTAAATGTTATATTTGCATATTTATGTAATAATGTGATTTCAACAAACACAGGATGCAAGAAGACCCATGGGTGCTGGACAGCTTGTGACCAGAAATTCCAGACATTTCCCATAAATTATAGCAATGCTTTGGCCTCCTGTACTCCCAGAAAGCTTTGTTAAGGTCATCTATTTATTATACCATAGGTAAGGTCTACTTCGAAAAGAAAATTTGGGTTCCATAAATGATGCTGTAGTTTTAAATCCTGAATCAATGGCAAAAAGGATGCATTGCTTCATTTTTCCTCACTGCATTTTCATGCTGCAGAGCTGAAATATTCCAACATTTCAATACAAACTCACTAAGGTAGTCTGATCACACTAAAATTATTCCTATTTCTCCAAAATCAAAATGTGCTTCCCACTGCCCCTGACTTTTTGTTGGAATGAGTTGGAGAAAGGGAATCTGCACACTCTGTGGAAAACTTTTTATCAAACTGGCACTGAGAGCTTGGAACCTGGCCAGGTTTGCTGCCAAATGCCTGGTGGGTTTTTTAGTCAAAGGACTTGAAGTTCTGGTGTACCTCTCCTATGAAAAGTGGCCAGATGAGACCTTGTGGTCCCTGAAAGCTTGGAAACATCTACCCTAAACCATCCACACTCAGATCTTCCTGGAAACCCACCCAGCAGTCAAGGAGCCAAAGCCCCCTATAATTTGTAGGCACAGTTTTCTTGGTCTGCACCAAAAATGAAACCTCTAACTGAAGTTCCAGCTCTACAATTTGTAATGGGGAAGCATTTGCTCTGAGAACTCCTAACTCCAGTTACAGAGTCTCTCCAGAGCTTCAGGGTCTATGCCAAGTTCAGCCTTCACACTGAGCTCACAGGGCAGCAAGGTGAGTGTTGGCTGCTTCTTTTTCCAGGGAAATTTCCCTTTTATAAATCACTGAGAGACACTCACAGGGCTGAAAAGAAAGATTTTCTTCCTTCAAAAATGTCACATTAAAATCCCATACCACTTTGCTGGAGTAATTGCAGATTTTGATATTACCTTTGAAGGAGTGGGATTCATATTTTAAGGAATCTTTGCCATCAGTTCCAACCAGAGGAAATGCCAAATGGACATGAGCTCAGGTGTGCTGGAAAGGAGGGGTGGAATGTGATGGCAGTGGCAGGTAGAGTGTCAAAGCTCTCTGAGAAAATGCAGCCACATAATGTGACAATAATCATTACACTTTATATGACTTTTAGTATTGCCTCTCAGTTATTAAGTGTATCTCATAATTCATTAGGAAGTGGCTAATGACAACTTGATCAAATCCAAACAGCTGGTTCTGTGACCCTCCAGGTAACAACAAATGCAGGCACAGGAGGAACAGTAATAATTCAAATCCACAACATATCCAGTGGTTGTTCTAAATCCGAAGGAATTAATTTTTTATGTATATTTCAATGGCAAACTAATCCTGGCACTTTTTCTGTTTAGATATGAAGCCACTGATTTTGGAAAAGAAGTAGATTTTTTTTTTAATTTTTTCTTTTCTTTTATCACTGCAGTGCTGGTTCATTTTGGTATAATAACTCTCATTTGTGTCTTAAAAAACCCCTCAAGAATGCTTTGTGTTCTTAAGAATGTCACTATCATAAATCAGCATAGCTGCACTGACTTTAGAAATGGTACCATGATTTATGTGATTTATACCAGTTGTGGGTCCAGCTCTCCACTCTTTGGTGCTTGGTGCCAGAAAAACAGGTCACTGAAGTTTACTAGAATGAGCAAAAGGAAAAAAATCAGACATTTTTGTTTCATTATGAGATTTTACATATCTTTTTTAAGATTGCCATCCTGCAAGGTACTGGAATCCACCTTTCCTGCTGTTTTCAAGTACCTCTCGTTGAGTTCAGAGGGAATCTGAGGCCCTTGACCCTCTGCAGGACAGGACCCTGATAGCTGGAAGGAAATTGCCTCCCATCTTGTACAACCTGCTAATGTGCTTGTGCATTCATGCACAGTAATTGATCTTACAAACTTCTGAGTGTTCACTGGACTTGCCATTGCACCATGAATATTTTATAGCTGCACCACTATAATAACAGTAATTACATTTGCCCTTTTAGGGAACCTTTTATAGAAGCATTTCAAGGTGGTTTATAGATGGTAATTAAGCCCCGTGGTCTTCTTGTGGAGTGAGAATTATTATTACCATTGTGCAAATGGGGAAGCTGAGGTACAGAAAATCTGAACTTGACCTTGCCCAAGGTCATATCTCAAATCTCTGCCAGGACTAGGGGATGAATTCAGGGATTCTTGCTCTAGGCTCGCTGTAGTTTTTTATTTGATTTGGATTATGCCACCAAATGAAGAAAAGTTTTTAAAGTTGAAACTTTTGATATTTTCCCATTATTTGGAATACTGTACATTTTTACTGCTCTGGAGAGTTGCTGTGCCTCTCACAAAAGAAAATCCATGTGTCAGAAGGACTGTGAGGGGCTATACCCAAGGGCCCTGATCCCATACCAGAGGTGCCAGGGGACACTTGTCACCAAGCATTGCCCCAGTCTCGCAGAACTATTAATGCCATCGTGAGCCCTCAATGAGCTGTGAACAAAGTCCATGCTTGAAAGGCACTTTTCTCTCTATCACTACTAATAGTGAAACCTTGTCCCAAGGTAGATTGGAATGTCGCTGCCTGTCATTTAGATGAATGAAAATGACTCACTGCGATTGCTGCTTTGATAAACTTATTTACTATGGGAGTGCTAGTCCTCGATTGGGCTGGAAAAGGGTGTAATTATTCTGCAATGATTATACAGCCAGGCTTGCCTTTAGAATGAGCATGAAAAACACCTATTTATCCAGAGGAAAGTGAGCACATTCCCTGAGTGGCACCTTAATGTCCCTCATTTTAAGTGGGGTGCATGCTCAGGGCATGGCAGCCCTTGGGAAGCCAAACTTGCAGCAAGAAATTCCGCCTCAGCGAGCCCACATGCACAGCAGAAGGCAGCCATGGTATTTTTATCTCAGTCACAGCTCTGAGGGAACAAGAAGTGTCTCCACATTTTCAGCTCCAGACTTGATGTGACTGAAACCACGTGTGGGATTTCCCTGCAGCTGGGGAGCAGATGGTGCCGCGTTATGCAATGTGGGACGTGGGGACAGCAGGTCCCACCGCCTGAGCTGCTTCTCCCCATAACACGGAGCTGGTCTGGGACAGCAGAACCCACAGAAATCTGTATGCAAACATAAAATGCTCTCCAAGTGTGCAGAATCCTGGCTTTGCAGAAGTAACTGGGAAATTACCACTTAATTCCTCTCATTCTGAACATCCTTCAGGGAGTTCTAAGACATCTTTGGCAGTTGGAAAGACACTGTAATTACTGTAAATGATGTAAAATCCTTTAAGCTATGAGAGATTCGACCAGTCTAATCAATATCTTGCAATAACAAGGTTTAGCTTGGTAAGAACTATCATGCAGTAATAACATTGTTTATGATTTATTCTGGTTAGTTTAAAAGTTTTGAGTCCCACAAACCTACATATTTCAACAAAACAGTAGCACAGAGCAGTGCAAGGGGCTGAGTCATTTGGGTATTACCAGAAGGAAGGAATGTGCTCTTGGCCTGGGTGGAGGTTGAATGGGATGACAACACATTCAAGACAAGCAGAGATAAAACAAGACCACCCTTACCCCACAGAAATGCCTGGTGCAGACAACATACCTTGAGAAAGGAGCTATCCTCTTAGCACAAATGTCCCATCTTTAGTTTATTCTTTTCTTTTGCATTTTTCTTCCATGTGGGATCTATGTATGGATCCTATCCTGAAAATCAATAACGTTTCCTGTTCCTCACAGGGTTGTATGAGTAGCTTTTCCTTTTTTCTTTATAAAAGAATCATTCATGGGAAAAAGATCCAAAGGAAACTATTCACTCTGTCTATAACTACTTATCTGAAGTAAAAGATTGGACATGGCAACATATACTGAGTAATGTTCCACAGATTGCCTACAGCAGCTCTCTGAACTGTATGTTCTGAACAGAACTATATTTTAAGTTCAAGATCTGATTTGCAAACACCTTAAAATGCCTGGCAATTTCACTGTTGCCTTTTACTTATTCATTTCAGCTCTTCTGCCTTAGCACCTTTCAGCTTTGATGCATTGAGATTCATTAGTAAGGAAAGCACATTGGATCTGTGCTTCTGAGTTTATGTTTCTCAACACAAGCAAAAACTCACACCCATTAATTATTTACTGAGCAGGAGACTTCTAAAATATATCTCGAGGAAGTTCATAGATTTATTAATTTCAGTTCATCCTATTTGGAGTTTTGTTAATGGGAGTTTCAGCAGGTGAGTAACTGTTTTATTTTTACATGCATCATATTCAGTTTAAATGCTATTTCATTAAAAGCTATTTGTGAACAAAACACTTGAAAGTAAATGTGAATTGCCCAAAGCATTTTTCCCCATGGTCTCTGCTTAAGCTGTTCCCTGAAATCAAAGATTTGATGGATTTTTTTTGTTTTGCTTGCATTACAAGTTTTTATTTCATGCATGTAACAAATGAAAACCATGAATTGGAGTGGACATGGCATTTTGAAAACCACAAAGCACTTGATTTATTCAAATTATGTTTACATAGGGATTATTTCACCCATCAGTGAAATGAAGCTGCCTCTGGCTTGGAAAACATCAGTCTTTAAAAAGAAACATTGCTAAGTGAAAAGAACTTTATCTCCTATAAAACTTGAGGAGGAATGTAGGCTTGCAGGATGTAATTACTCATTTGGATCTTAGCCCAGACACCAAAGCTATCATTCCCTCTTTAGCAAAAGGAACTTGGACTCTTAAATGGTTACAGATAATGAAAGCCTTGATTCTGCAACCTTTATGGAAAATAAAATTAGTATTAGTAGTATAATGCTTCCCAAATATTTTGATGTAATTACCCTTAGGATTCACACAGCACTTTAAGAAAGAGACCTCCACATGCTCTACAAAAGTAAAGGTGGGTTTGATTTGCAGTACAGCCCTGGTTACCACTTTTGGATCTTCACCTTTCAAAGCCTGAAATACATTGTCACAAGGCAAATAATGGACTTTATTCTGGCCCCTGAATTCATGCAGAGCTTCTCAGTGTTTCTGACAGGGAAGTTTCTTGCACAGATCATTGGCAGATGTAACTACAAGGATGTGGTCACACAGCAGTGACTGTGACAGCAGGAGGTGGATTGAAGGATTGGTTTGCCTTCCAGCTTATTGATTTGGGGGTTTGTAGTAGCATATTTAGCACTGGTGTCAAAATCATGGCTGAGTTTGTGATAAAGCTTCCGTGGTATTCTAAAAGCAGAGGGAGTGAAATTCCAGAGGGGGCACATCTATTTTCTCTATGATGTGCAACATCTATGCAATCATTTCTATCCCCAGCAAAAAGTAACCCATCAGTCCAGGAGAATGTTTCAGCAATGAAGATGTTATCCATTTCCTTCTGTATCCTTGACATTTCCAGCAGTTTCCCCAAAGGATTCTCTGTCTTCCCTTCCCAGATTTTGAGCTATTGCCAGACTGCCATCTGAAGATCGGTGCTATTTTACATTTTCTTGGGGAAATATCTGTCTCATCATTGCAGGGGGAGGGAAATATTATCCAAATGGTACTCAAATAGATGTTTTACATATTACAGTAGTTTCATAGAACCTTTTGGGGAGATAGGAAGAGAGATTTATGGAGAAAAGAGTAGAAGGTTGTAAGGAATGACACATAAATGAAAAGAATGAGAGTGTAGAAGTTTTCTTTAAAAATAAAAAACACAAGGAGTTTAAATAGACTGAAAATTTTTGGTCAGTCTTACTTTACAATATATTAGAGTGTCTTTTATGTGAACTCTCTGTAATAAGAATGAAAAAAATAGTTCCACACTGTTTATGATCATAGCATCATAGAATCTTTGGATCATAGCATGGCTTGGGTGGAAAGGGACCTTAAAGACCACTCAGTTCCAACCCCCTGCCATGGGCAGGGACACCTTCCCCCAGACCAGGTTGCGTCCAACCTGGCCTTGATGTATCAGATGATGTACCAGTTTATTCTGTGACACTGTAAAACATCTTTGAACTGATGAGATCAGCATTAGAGATTTCAAAGCAAATCTTGGTGGTGAGTAAATTTTATCTTGTCCCTCTCTGTGTATCAGGATTACAGCAGGATTTCTTCAAGAGCGATGCTGATTAAATCAATTACAGCTAAAACACTCAGTTTGGAGGAATGGAATAAAATCTGAAGGTCACATAAATTTCTCTGAGGAATAAACTTTTCTGTGTGTGCAGAGGAGAAAAGTCTTTTTCTGTAAGAGAGGTTCCATCATGAATTTCAAGAAGGGGAAGAAAATGCCAAGCACCAGTACGTGCTGGGGGTCACCCAGCTGGAAATCAGCTCTGAAGGAAAAGGACTTGGGTGTCCTGGTGCACACCAAGCTGACCATGAGCCAGCAAGGCACCCTTTCTGCAAAGAGGGACAACATTATCCTGGGCTGAGTTAGGAAGAGTCTTTTCAGCTGGTCAGGGGAGGGGATCCTTTCCCTCTACTCAGCACTGGTGAAAACACATCTGGAATAGTGTGTCCAGTTCGGAGCTCCTGGTACTAAAGACATATGGAGTCACTTGGGTGATGAAGGGACTGGAGTGTCTCTCCTATGAGGAAAGGCTGAGAGAGATGTGACTATTTAGCCTGGAGAAGAAGGGGGTTCAGCAGTGGTGCTGGATTAAAGGTTCAATGATCTTAAAGGTCTTTTCCAGCTTAAAAGAGTCTAAAATTCTATACAAATATCTGGGGGGAGGGTGCAAAGAGGATGAAGGCAGAGGCTTTTCAGTGGTGCCCAGTGACAGAACCAGAGGCTTGTGGACAAAAACTGAAACACAGAAAC
>JAWWEV010000134.1:70419698-70435402 GCA_035583235.1 Hafferia zeledoni
GAAAAGAAAAGAAAAGAAAAGAAAAGAAAAGAAAAGAAAAGAAAAGAAAAGAAAAGAAAAAGAAAAGAAAAGAAAAAGAAAAGAAAGAGAAGCCTGAAGCAATGGGAGATAGAAAGATAATCTCAGAGGCAGACTGATAAACTCCTTTAGCAGCCAAGGAATCCAAAGACACCAGCTCTGTGTTATCAACGTGAGCTGTGCTCCAGGCAAAACTTCCTTGGCGTATTATTGACCTTTAAAATTACATCCTCCTCCCAAATATTGCTCCATGCCGCTATCTTTTATTATACTTGGCTCTCTTACAGCATTTGTTTATCAGTCTGCTCTTCTGTGTTTACCCTAAGCCTTTCAGAAGCAATTACATGGAGGATGGACATAACTCAAAATAACAGGTACAGAACAAAGCAGAAGAGAGGCAAACAGAGCTCAGGATGAAGGAAAAACTGGGGAAGGGACTAAGGCTGGAAGAAGAAAACAGTAATATAAATAACACAGAAGAATTCTTTCACTTTTAATTTGGATTTGACAGCACTGCAGCATAAAATATGCACAAAATGACCACCCTTGGTCTGGCTTGATGTCAGATGAACAATCTATGAGTAAAATAACACTGAGAGGTGCTGATTCCCCAAGATCAGAAATGACCCCTTGGTAGATTAAGACCCTGGAGTTAACCTAAACCAAAATTTCACCAGATGAAGTTCCTTAAATTCTGTCTTGTTAAGCACAAAGTGGATAGGCCCATGGGTGGTACAAAGGATCATCCTACTGATCCAAGCAGGGATTCCATGTTATTTCAGACACCACTGACATAGGTCAATCTTCAATGCCTTCTGAGTCTTGCCTTGAACAGTACAGGAGATGCAAACAGAATATAATTTCCACCTGATGTGACTTTCTTCAAAGGATTTTCTTTCTGGAAGTGCTCCCAGGACACGGTTATCCAAAAAGCTTCATTGCTGCGGCTGCTGCTGCTGTTAACATCAGTCAATGGGTTTCTCCTGAACTTCAATCAGAGAGAGAAAAATAATTCTATCTCTCTATATGAATAGTTTAGGCAATAAATCCACAAATGACAAGCAGGAGAGAGCCCTGTGCTGCTTTCCAGGTCCTTTGCACTGTCTCATGATGTACCGAAATACTGTAAATAAAATCCCATAAAATAAGATGAAGAAAAATTGAAAGACTGCAAAAATTATACAATCATGGAAAGGTTTGGGTGGGAAGGGACCTCAAAGTTCATCTGGCTCCAACTCCCCTGCCAGGAACAGGGATACCTTCCATGAGAATGGATTCCTCCAAGCCCCATCCAGCCTGGCCTTGAACGTCCTTCCAAGGATGTCAACCTGTCCTGGAGTTTTTTTGGCTTGATCTGGCAACTTGCTGATTTGTCAAGTCTTGCTGCCCAGTGCACAGGGATGACACAGGCACAATGAATTCCAGGAGGTTCATGTCAGCCAGTGAAGTGATGTTGGGCACATGGCAAAAGGATCTTCCTTTATTCCTTTATTCATAATTAAAATTATGAGAAATGTCAGATTGACAGCTGAACAAGCACTGAGCAAAGTCATCCAGGCAAAAGGACACACTCTGTGACCACAATGTCTATGGCTGGAAAATCAGTCTGCAGTCCCTGGGAGTTTCTTGGAAGAAACTGGATTATGCTCTTTGTGAGCCCTGGTGAGCTCCATACAGTTTGAACAATGAAAAAATCCAAGTAAAATGTTGTAGTGGAACCCAAGGAGCATCTAAACCCCACATGTCTCCTACACATTCTCTGCTTTGTGTTGTCTGCAACTCCTCATTTAGTCTCCTGGACTTTCTCTGTCATGTACAGGAAAAACAAGGCACAAGTTTTCAAAGGATTAGAAAACTGAATTGTATCCAAGAGCCTTTCACAGAGCCATCCCCAGATTTGTGGAGGTCTATTAGCATGACCTATCTTCTCCAGCTGTAAAGGTGCATTAAATAAGCTCATCTCTGATTCTCAAGAGTATTATATACACATTATGAAGATTACAAGGTGTTTGAACACCAAGAAATGGTAAGAATAATTAACATATTATGGTGTAGGAGTTGCACTGAGATCTCAGGCTCTTCTTCATGTAGACCTACAGTTATTTGTCAACAGCTAGTGATTTTTTTCCTTTGCCAATTAAGTTGTGGTGTAGAGTCCATTTGCCAACATATTACAGCAGATCCTTTCAAAACCTGGGCTATTCCAGCCCTGGAATTATGTTTTCCTAATGCATGTGTTCAAACAGGGCAGATTCAAAACAGGCTGGCCAGAGAAGGTTCAAGAGAAGTGTTAATGTGACACTTGGGGACATGGGCCAGTGGTGGTCTCAGCAGTGCTGGGGGAACGGTTGGACTCAGTGATCTTAGAGGAATTTTCCAACATCAATTATTCTATGATGCTATGAATAATCTACTTTGGGAAATGGAATATTTATTTTTTGTGAACTTGTAATCAGATTTTCTCATGGATCAGCAGAGAGGCCACAGAGCACAATGGAAACATTTGCATAGACTTTAATAGGCTTTGTGTTGGATCCACAGCATCGTGGGATAACACAGTGTATTATTACTTCTTCATCTAATAATCCCATACAGAGATGGTCTTACACATATTGAGTAGATTTACAAGGATAAAAATAGCTCCTTGATCAATTTTACCTCTACGTTAAATTATTCTGTCAATTTTTCGGCAAATTTGTCTTCTCCTCATGATGACTGACATCACAAACACCATTTCCATTTATTTCCAACTATCTGTTTGGAATTTCTGAAGAATTCAAATCCTCTTTATCACAACAAACCATGGAAATTATGTATGTGTTGGTGTTTATGTCTTTGTGAGTTCTATTAGGAGTTTAGCTCATTTCCCTCTGATATCATCCTGTATTCTATGTGTGGTTTAGGACTCAGAGAGCTGAATTTTTTCCACAGTTTCATTAATCATGTCAGGCCTTCTGTCACATTTAATTGTGAGTGCCAGTCTGAAGAAATTCATTTCGTGGCCATTATCATTAGGCAGAACGGTTGGTGGTTTAATACAGCCCTGTAGAGGAAACCCACAGAGCAAAACATGAGGGGGATGATGCCTGGTGCTTTCTCATTTGGAAGCAGGAATTACTCACCAGTTCCTTTTTTTTCTGCTTTAAGCATATTTTCTCCTAGTTCTCCATGCAAGGGAATTATAAATTTAGGGAAAGTGTACCTGAATAATCCTTCACCCTGTAAAAATTTAAACACAGCACTTTACTCTGATGCTGACAGCGAGGACAGGAACATGCTGGCAATATACTTGAGACCTGTGGACAGTCTTTGACTTATCCTCTGGCCTAAATGCTTCTGGACCAGCCAGGTGCACAGCAACTGCTTTGGCTGTGGCCCAAAAAGAAGGGAAGGAGCCTCACTGTGTTAGGAATCTTCTCCAGAAAACTCCACTTTCTTCACACACAATCTAACTCTCAAGCATGCTAAGATCATATTTACTGCTTTGGATGTTTCAAAGGGGTTTAAAACCAGTGTAAATAAATAAATTGCCTCCCAGGCCACATCCAACTCCAAAAATAAAATTCAGGACAGCATAATCCAACTTAGCCTTGAGTACTTCCAAGGACGGGACATCAACAACCTCAGTGGACAGTCTGTTGCAGTGTCTAACTATCTTCCCAGGGATGATTTTTTCCCTACTATCTAATCTAAATCTACCCCTTTTCAGTTTAAAACCACTACACCTCATCCTACAACTGCCAGATCTGGGTGCTGGACAGGGTCATTGAGGCCTTCAAGGAATCTTCATGACATCATAATATTCCAGTAGATTTTCTGTGCTGGGAAACCTCAGGAAAAGCAGCCACTCATTCTTCAAGGCATAGGTTGAATGGAGCTTGGAGAAACCTGGGCTAGCAGGAGGTGCCCCTGTCCATGGCAGGGGGTGGAATGAGATGAGCTTTAAGGTCCTTTCCAACTCAATCCATTCTGTGATTCTGTGATTCCTTCTGGATCTTAAATTGTTTTGTAAAAGTAGAGTTTCCTTTGGATCACAGGGCAGTTCAGCATCAAAAAAATATTTCAACTCCCTAGGAAATTTCACCCTGATAATTTTGGGCTTTTTACTCAATGAAGGCAAGGTTGAATGATAAGAATTACAAACCTGTCCTTTCTTATTCTGCAGTGTTTCTCCACTTACAGCCTGATGGTTTGTTAGAGTGCTCTCACAGGAGATGAAACTCTGAGTCCCTTTGAGCAGAGATCGAAACTGCTCAAAGAAGTGCTGTAGCAATTCAATTTTGGGTTCAGGGGGGTTATTTTCAGGGTCCTTTCTTTTTTTCTCAAGTGCTTTGGTCTCACATACACATTGCAAACCTGTTGGATTGCTCTCTGGTTTCCTGCTCAGAAACAACAACAGCTCCCAGGTCCGGATTCAGCACATACTCTTGGGTGCTCTGTGGTAGTGACTGAGGCCCTCAGGCAGTGGCAGAAGGAGAATGGTGACAAGCAATTTGCAGTGGCAGAGGAAGAATACTTACAAGTAATTTGGAGATTGATAGGGGATTAGGGGAAATGGCAGCCATGCTCTTCCCCTCCAGAGAAGCAATTCCCTTTAAAACACAGACAGAGTATTGGATATGTGGAAAATTTTCAGATAAAAAATCCTAAATATTTGTGGATTTGATGTGTTTGTGACAGCAGAGGAGTGGGACTTTTGTTCTACCCCTCTAAATCATACAGCTCTCAGTTTCAAGTGTATCCCTGTTTTGTCCTGTACATATCTGTGTTACAGACTCTAAAATTTTGTGGAAGTCTGAAAGATGCATGAAGAGTGGTTTCTGAATCACAGAACTTGGTATTCCTCTATCTTTACCTTAACAAAGAACCACTTTCCACCAGAAGGAATTTCCAGGCCGACTTTCAAACTTTGTGACCTTTAATATAAAAAAAGGTGCAGATAGAGTTAGTCTTTGAAATGGGAACATAAAAAATGGAGCAAGGGGCAAAAGGGCCTCCAATATTACAACTGCAGCTGAAGGTGGAAATGAAAGGAAATGTCTTACAGAAAGTATGAGATGTCTGAAGAAAGCAGTGTCCAATATAAACAGCCTTTTCAAGTGCACTCAATTCTCATTAATGTGTTCTGGGAATTTGTTCCTCCCCTGTGATGGGTTTGAAGAAGGTTTTGAAAATTTACTATTGCTTCCAGCAGGTAGACTTAATTCCCCATCTAAAGCTCATTGAAGTCAATGAAAAAAAACCCCCTCTCATTGAGTTTGGTGGACCTTGGCTCAGTCTCTTTGACATTTAGCTGAGGTAGCTGAAACTTGTTCCCCTGGAGCTATCCAGAGGTTCTGTTGAACTGAGCTTTCTCTCACAGTGTGAGGTATAATAGGCCAGAGCTGAACACAGGAATGCAAAGGAAGGTCAGAAATCTGCTTCCTTGTTAGCACTGTGTCATGGCTTAACTCTGCAGGCAGCTCAACCCCACACAGCCACCACTCCTTCCCCCAGGCAGAGGGATGGGGGAGACAACTGGGAAGAAAATAAAGTTTGTGGGTTGAGGCAAAGGCAGTTTGATAGGACAGAAAAGTAAGGGATAACAACAACAACAATGGTAATGATAATGATGATGCCAATGATGATGATAACAATAATTATGATGATGATGATGATGATGATGATGATGATGATGATGATAATAATAATAATAATAATAATAATAATAATAATAATAATAATAATAATAATAAATAATAATAATAATAATAATGAGGATGTTGTAAAACAAGTGATGTACAATGCAATTCCTCACCACCCAGGTACTGATGCCCAGCCAATTCCCAAACAGTGGCCCCAGCTCAGCTTTCCCCAGTTCAAACACACACACACACCACAATGATGCCATATGGTCTGGAATATCCCTTTGGTCACTTGGGATCAGCCTGTCCTGGCTGTGTCCCCTCTCAGACTCTTGGTCCCTCCAACCAGCTCAGTGGCAGGGCAGTGTGAGAAGCTTTTCAGTCTTTGACGTGGTGTAAATGGTGCTCAGCAGTAGCTAAAACATCAGTGTGTGTGTTATCAACATCCTAAATCCAAAACACAGCACTGTACCAGCTCCTGGGAAGAAAATGAACTCTATTCCTGCCAAAACCATGGCACTCTACTAAGACTCAAAATTTGTTAAATGCTCCAGAAGACTCTGAGGCAAAAGTCACAAAATATTGGGGAATATGTCAGTGTGAAAGCCAAATAATTTATCTGTTTTCCTTGTGATCAAATGAGATTTAAAAAATGGGGGGAAAAAAGGCAAATATTTGTCTCTATGTTGCCAAAACCAGCAAAATAACATGGATGCAGAGCAAGACTCACCACAGGACATCAACATCTGGCCTGGCAGAGCAGCATCCAGGACTCCAAAGCAGCCCTGTGTGCTGTGCTCTATGCAATTCATGCCAGGGCAAGGTGTTTCAGAATGAGGTTCTTAAAAAGCAGCATCCTGAGCCAAACCCCATCAGATTCAGAGTGTTCTGCATGGAGGCAAAGGCAGAAGGCAGCACTTTAATTTCCCCCATCACTCAGAGTACACTTTTTGTGAGGAAATCTTTCCTATTTAGGACTGATAAACATTATCCCTTCTCTCAAAAGTAGGAACTTCCTTTGCAGAGCCTGGCAGAGAGTTATTCCAGTATTTCACTGCACAGGAGGTTGTTTCCACTATATATTTACAAAACAGCTTTGTTAGCAGAGAACCTGCAGGGAACAGAGCAGATCAAGTGCTGGTCTCTTCCCACCAGGTGGATTCCAAACCCTGTGCTCAAGGACAGCATCTATGCTGCATGGAAAAAGTTTTCATTGTACAGACATGCAATGAGTGGAGATTACTCAGAAAAGGGCGAAAAGGGAGATTATTGTGGTGTGAGGTCATTAGGACACTCCATAAGAAGAGGGTTAGAGTTTCAGGCTAAGGACAAAGACACTGACCTCCTCTTGAAGGACTAGATCACAGAGTCATAGAACCACAGAATGGTTTTGGGTTGCAAGGGACCTCCAAGTTCATCTCTTTCCACCCCCTGCCCTGGGCAGGAACACCTCCCACCAGCCCAGGTTGCTCCAAGCCCTGTCCAACCTGGCCTTGGACACTTCCAGGGATGGGGCAGCCACAGCTTCTCCTCCCAACCTGTGCCAGGGCCTGCCCACCCTCACAGCAAATGTATTATGTGAATGCAAAGCATATAAATATTAAACTTATAAAGTAAATGTAGATGTGCATTATAAATAAATTTGAAATTGTATAACTTGAAAAAACAACTGCCAGATTGAGGATGCCCACTCTTCTCAAGATAGCATGAACTATAGCTTCAGAAGATTTTGCTTTTTTCTCTCTCTCTGGCCCCCCATTTCTCTTAAGTCAGAAGCCAAAGCTTCAAATACATCTTCCTCTTTTTTTCTTTTCACCCAGCCTGTGTGATTTGGGCTTAAGATCATGAAGAGTAGGACAGGACACTAAACCTCATTCTCCCAGGCCCTTGTCCAGAGGTCCAGACCAGGTAAAGGCAGGGAAGGGTGCACAGCATCCTCTCCAGCCCCAGGTGTGGCAGAGAGGAAAGCTTTTCCATTCCTGTGTGCTGCATGGAGCCTGATCCAGCCCAGCCATGCTCTGTGACTTCTCCCCATCCCAATGCCCCCGGGCACCTGGGCACAACATGCATGACCCACAGGGCTGGCAGGATTTAGGGCTGAGTGAGGCTCCAGGGCTGAGTGAGGCTCCAGAGCTGAGCTGTGCTGGGGCTGAGATGGATCAAGGATTCTCCTGCCAGCCTGGAGAGAAAGCTGTGATGCCCTGTGTTCTCTTGCACCATGTCCCCATCACTACTGCTACAACACTGCTCAGGAGTGCCTGTACTTCCACAGGAGCATGCTTTAAAATATCAGAACAAATCAACAGCATTGATGCAGAAATATTCTGTCTTGCAATGGACCTGCAGCTTGAGCTCTGCCTGCATCCCCAGCCCCAATTTTTGCTGTACTCAGACCTCTGGGTCTGACAGAAGGTTTCTGTAGGATCTCTTTCCTAAGAGAGCCAAACAGCCTAAAATTGCTCCCAAAGTCCTCTCTCCACAACATTCATTAAAGATTGTTTTCCTGTGTGAAGTTAAAGGAACACTGTTACAACTACCCACGGAGCTTGCTCTACCTTGACAGCAATTGCGCTGGTGATTTTTAACTCAAAAGGATGCACCTTTTAAATTTTTTATTGTTTCCTTTTTAGTGCTTCTTCAGTGCAATCTGAGGACAAAATCAGTTTCTATCAACACTGAAATAGCAGAAACAGTGTTAAGTTTGAAAGGCCAGTTTTCAATTTAATCCGTGCAGCATCACCTTCACTCTTGGAACCTGCCATGCACCAATCAGAGGGGCAGGAAGCACAACAAAGCTGCTGAGATGTTTTACACAAACCTGGCAAATCTTCTTATCAACTGAACAACCGCAGAAGGTGTTATTTTCACACACCCAGGCAACTTGAATTTCCCCCCTCTCCCCTTTTTGCACCAAAAGAGCAATTACAAAGGTGTGTTTCCCCAAGCAGAAGCCAGTGGGACTAAGCTGGTAAAGAAATCCATCATCACCACATTGTGGTGAACGTGCCATAACAAGCTGAGCTCAGTCTGTGTGCTGACCTTTTCTTGGAGGTCTGTAGGTCTGGGCCATGGGAACTAGATAACAGATCCTGCAAGAGCCAGCTGGTTCCCTTCCTGGGAGACTTATTAGTGAGTATCCTGAATACCATAGTTGCTTTTGTCAGTCTCATGATCTTTTTGGGACCCATAGCAATAGAAAAATGTGGGAACAAAAGAAGAAATGAGTTATAAAGCTCACAGGTGAAAAGAGAAAGGATTTTGGGTGGAGGAATAACATTTCCAAGGGTTTAGTAGGTGGGGAAGTGAGTAACAGACTGCAGGGCCATTGCTGTTTGTTACTTTATACAGTGGAAAATAGAAATTGTAGGTGTTAGAGGAGCCACTGGAACAAAGTGCAAGACTGAAAATAGAGGTAAATCTTCTCTGTCAAGGCATGAGGTCAGAGGTATCCAAAGAGAACACACTTACCAGTGTGTGGAGACCATCTCTCTCCAGGATTTGCTCCTTCAGTACATTCCACACCCTGGACCTGCAGAACACATTTGGAATATACCAGTAGCCTTTTAAGCTGTTTGTGAGCTAAACACTGTTATTTATGTCCCCAGCTGTGCCAGGGTGATTTCTTAGTGTTATTTTTTATTGCAGTGCTGGGGATACACAACACCTGCTGTACCCAATCTAATTTTAAATATGTTGAGCAACAGGAATTCTCTGTTTCCTTGTGAGGCTCCTCTGCAGTCCCAATCCTCTGGGTTCTTTCCATCACTCCTGAAAATCTGCACATACCTTTTCATCATGAGAATGGCTGTTCCCAGGAAAAATTTTGATGTTCTACTCCTGACCCAGACTAAAGAGTTTCATGTGTGCAATAGGGAATTTTGCAGTTATTGAGTGAACATATTTCTGACTATCAGGAGCTATTTATAGGCCTGGCACTTTTCCTTAAAGGTTTCCTAAATCCTTCCTAGCCTGGCAGAGATTTACAGCAAGTTCACAGATCTCCTAACCTTATTTTTATTTATAAATTCAGACATCAAACCTCCACAGCTGTAAGGGGAAATGGGTGGGGGAATTTGTCACAAGAATCTTCCTTGTGTGTATTGCAGGTTCTGTTTTACTCTGATTTGACAATCTACCCTTCAAGGTATCCTTAAGAGAAGTTTGCTGAGTGTAAATTGGTGACAAAGGCAGTCAATTAAGAATGCCTGAAAAGTCTCTGTTTATTGACTCACAGCCTGCAGAGTTGCATGTTGTTCTTTCCTTAGCAGCAAGATTCTTCATCATGATTAATTACTGTCAAATCTCCATAGGTTTGGAACAGCAAGATACAAGGTATCTACTATAAATCTTCAAATAAATTGTTTATTAGAGAAAATAAGAAGAACAATTTCAACTATCCCACTGAAGCCACAGTCACAGGCAAGTCTGTCTGGTTGAACTGCCTTCCCTGAGATCCAACTCTTAAAAAACCCCAGGTTTTTCCCTTTTTGTCCCCCTTTTTTTGTCTCCCTGGACCATTTCATAACAGATCTGTTGAAAAAGGGTTATTACCCTGTACCTTTCTTTTATATCTTCATGTTCTGTCTGGAGCACGGCTTGAAATAGTATTTCAGATTTAGATGTCTGCTATTCCCAGGGCATGAAGGCAAGCTGAAAGAGATTTGGAAAGGAGCTACAGGAGAAAAATCTCATAAAAAGTACACCCAACCCCCCCCAAATCGGATGCATTTTTAAAGCTCATGTAGACAATCCAAGTTAAGAAAGTAGAAAGCTTGAATTTTACTGAAAACAGTGATCTTGTAGTGTGGAAACAGTGACAAAGCCAAAGTTTGTATCTAGAGGTGAATTTTGAGAAATAATGTCTGTATTTCTATATAATTATTAAACATACAGAACAGTCAGCTTTAAATTGATGCCTTTCAGCCACTGGTAGGTACTTTTGTAGAGCACAGGGAGCAGGTCAGCCCAACCAGCAAGTTACTGGTTTTTTAATCTCTCATGGATGATCCTCTTTCCACCTTTTAATTGGCTGACATTTTCACTTACCTATAAGCAAGGGGGTGTTTGAGGTCTTGTGTCTGGGCACAACTTTTCTTGTGATGCTCAACATCAACCTCAGAGACTCCCCTGGCTCCATGTAACTCCTGCTGGAGCCAGAGGGCAGCTGGGGATCCAAGTCTTGTTCCATTTCCTGTGAGGGACAGCCCAGGGATCACATGGAATCAATGGAAAGAAAAGTTTGCACCCAACAGTAGCAGTTTCCAAGGAAAAGTCCCTGTCAACAGAAGAATGAATATAATTTTGAAAGGAAAAATATCAAAGTGCCAACAATCACGAAGTCAGGAAGATGATTATCTATGGATTTAGAACTGTTAATTCAATGTTTCTTTGAATTCAATGTTTCTTGCTGCTTTTCACTGAATAGGTTTAGAATGACAGAGCAAGGCTCTGTCTTGTTTACAAAGACAAAAAAGAAGTAACACACAAGTCTCAAAAAAAGGGATGTATTTAGGTCAAGAGCCATCTTCCAATTAAAGGCAAACAATCTGAGGGAAGAGCAAGGCCATGATTGCAATGGTACTCAACAATTCAATCACTGGGAAGGCATTTTGCATGTTTTGAGGCAATTGCTTCAGTGGGGAGGCAGCTGAGCACCTGTGGCTAATCCCTTTACCTCCAGTCCTAAATGTTTACGAAGCAAGAAACACTTTTAATTAATCCTGATGAGGGAAATCTGCTTGATCAGGCTAACCTGGAAAGGCACAGCTTCACTAAATCATTTTGCCAAAAAATAGGAGAGCAGAAAACCAAAAGATTGATTAGTAAAGAACCAGAATTATTCACAGTGAAGATCACTGTCTGGGTTCCCAACAGAATAAGTTAGATGTTTGTAGAAGGTAAAGCATCTCCTTTGCAGAGCCACACCACCAAGAAGGACCACATGAACTGAAGCATCTTTGATTCCCCACTTCACAAAGGTGACCAGCAGGTTCCACATGAGAAACTAGAGAGTGCTTGTGCCTATTCCCTGCTGAACAACTAATCCAGGTGTTGAAAATTCAAAAATCTTTAGGGTTTTAATTGCACACCCTTGTGCCAGGTTCAAGCTCACATTCACAGGTGACTCCAGGCCCATTGGAAAGGGTCTCTGTGACATGGAAAAGGAGATTTGAGGGAATTTTGGACTGTGAGATTTGCACTCTCATGGTCAGCAGGTTGTGGAACTTCACTCTCATCTGGGACAAGTGTGTGGGACGGAAATGTAAATATTTTGCTTTTCTTCATGCTCATTATTTAGCTAAAACTGTGAGGAAAGGAGGGGAAGGTTAGAAATGGAAAATTATTAGTTATAGGGCCAGGGAGAAAATTAGAACATGGGAGGAATGGGAGCAGTGAAATGGCAGAGAAGGGTGTTAAAATGAGGACCAGAAACAAGGCATCAAACAAATCTTGACATTCTTTTCTTGCTTTTAATTGGTTCTTACTCATTTACTTTGTATTTAATATTGCATAACAATGGCAAACCTTTGGAGCATCATTTCTTTGTAGCCAATGCAAAACATATACATGTACTACTGCATTTCTGTTCCTAAACAATGAAATATTTTTGAATTCCTGTTAGAAATTAAATATTGTGCTGTTTTTCTACAGAACCACAGTTCATTCCTGTTGATTGCAGAATGTCTTCTTTCTCAGAAGGCATTGACCAGCTCTGGAAACTGTAGGAAACATTTGCCTCTGTATGAATAGAATGTCATTGTGCCTTATCTGGGTTGGTGGTTTTGGTAAATATGAAATCCACATTATGTCAGAACAGAGGAAATGGAGTTGTAATCACACTGATGCGTGACACACAATTAACAATGTTTGTAAATTTGCATTTATGAATAAAATTCCAATTGAAATGGATATTCAACAGGCACTAATGAGGTTTTAAGGGCACAGCTAAGGTATGTTCATACAATATAAATCAGTGAAGCATGTGTGCTGAACAAACATGTGAGCATGGATAACACACTACCCAATGAAAAAGTCAGAAAAATGCTGGCAGGTAGAGCACTTTCATCATGAGCTTTTGAAAGGACTAAATCCTGGCAGCAGGACCTGCTGTTGGATCACCTTGAGGGACAGTAAATATTGCTCTGCTCAGATGAATTATGAAAACGTGCACAGGATTCTCATAACTCTTCCTGTGCCTGATCCTCCCCAGAGTACAACCCTCAGCCATCCCTCACTGCTTATCAAATCATTTCACTTTGAGGTGGTGGGTGCAGCAGGGGATTAGAGCCCAGCTGACATTTGAATGTGCTGGAAAATGAAAATGTTGGTGGCTCTGTTATTTCTCTTCCCTTTTTCTAATTTGGTGACCCTCCAATGTTTTTCCCTGCAATATTTCACACGGACAGGTTTGGCTTTATTGCAGCCTCGGGCATCTCCTCACGCAGGTGTTCTAAGTAATGTTTGGAAGTACCAAGTACCTGCATTAAGGTTTTGCCTCAGGCAAATTTGATGAATATTTGAATTAGGCAAGAAACAGGTAATTTACTGAACACAGTAATGTAAAATATCCAGAAACTGTGAACTATGAAAAGGTGCTGGAGCATTCAGGATGCAGGTTTTTCCAACTCCAGCCTACAAATGAGCTACCTACAATTTTTTTAGAGAAAAAAAGGCTAAACACACCTTTGCCAGCTTGAAATGTGTTTCAAGGAGATTGGTAAAGCGAAGAAACATGAGCCAAAAATGGTAATTGCAGGAAAAATAGCAAACCCCAGCTATCTATGAAAAGTAGCCACTGTCCCTGTCTGGCAGTTTAACACACAATTCACTTGGTAGCAGCTCCTGCCCAGGCACACATTGATTAATTGGAGGTAAAGGATAAATTGGAGGTAAAGGCAAAGAGAAAAATGATTAGTAGGAAGGAGGAACTGACTTCTGAGAGAGGAGCAGAACTAATAAGGTAGAGCTTGGCTAAAGGAGAGCTCAGGAAAGGGGCATAGATCTACCTGTCTGTAAGCTGGACACCAAGCTGATGCCAAAGGCAGGATTGTTTAAGTAGGATCATAGAAAAATTGGGTTGTTTGGGAGGGGGAATGGAGAAAACAGTTCACTAGAAAATACATGTTGAGAGTGGAAGTGAAGATTCCCACCAGTTTTGGCTGACTCTGATCTGTACCAAACCTCTTGCTTGCTATGTTTGAAACATTTCAGTTCACTGTTTCTAAATGCCGTATTTTGACTTCATCACATTCCAAATGATGCTTTAAGGTTCCACATGGTTACACCTCATTGCTTACAACAATTAGAAAAAGGAAATGGACCGAAACACTTTAGTTTAAATTAAAAGAACTGTTCTGTTTGACCTGAAAAATCTCAGAGAAGAGAGCTTTTTTTATGGTGAGAAAAAAACAAATGTGTTTAATTTCCAGTCAACCTGGAATAATTCTCTTTCTCCAGAGTTTGGCAAAAGACTAACCCAAAACCAAACAACAAACCCACCCCAAACAAACAAACAAACAAAACCAAATAAAAAACTCCAAACCAACCAACAACAAAAACCCAACAAACAAAATAAAAAACAAAACAAAACAAAAAACACAACAAAAATCTCCAACCAAACAAAAAAATCAATTATTTGCAGAGCTCTACTCCTGGGGGCACAATTAAGAATAATTGGAAGAAATTAGGCAAGAGAGAATTTCAGCTTTAACAGTAGGATGAGCTTTTCTCCTGGTGAGAAACACAGGCTTGTTTTTGCAAGTCACTGAGTGTTACTTGTGAGGGGCTCAGTTGTGTTACAGAATCCCCTGGGAGGTGCCAGCAGTGCTGGGGCATTATAAAACATCCTGAGAGCACAGCTGAAAATCCCACCGCTCATAACTGCTTGGAAACACTCTTTGGGCCATCAGACATTAGGGTTGTGCTGTCCAAAAACAGGGATGACAAGGCAAAAAATCTCACTTTCTGTCTCTACCTCGTACCAATCCATAGGGAAGCAGCTGCTTTAACACTATCTGTGCAGGGCTCCAATGTCTTCTTTTGCAGGAGCATTGCTGTAATAAGTCAGACAGAATATTCTGAATTCCCTGCTGGGGGTTAAGGAATATTTATATTTGAAGGGCATGAACTTAGGACGCGTACAGGGAGTCAGACTGTAATTAAACCATGTAACTATGTAACAGCATATATATATATATATATATACACACACACACACACACACATACATACATATATATATATATATAAACCAATAACAGTATCAATAGCATATAACTGTAATTAATCCATCTAGTTTCAACCATTGAGGCTGGAACTAGATGAACTTTGAGGCCCCTTTCAACCCAAACCATTCCATGATGACAATATACTCTGATCTCTACACAACCTCCATCACAGTTACCAGTGTTGTCCTTTTGTAATTTTCAGAGCAATCTGTGTTTGCCTCAATAGTTTCATATTTGTTTCCCAAAGATGTGGTTTCCTCATAGCCTGGAAGATAAGGGGCTAAAGTGTGTTACAAACACTGATAGGCAGATGGCTGTGGAGCCAACCATGGGGTGTTGATAAGAGCAAATTGTGAGAAAGAACAGGATGCGTCTGGAGAAGGGACCATATGGAGGAAGGGCAACATTTTATGGAACAAAGGCCCTTGTTCTGTCTCCTGGAGAGAAGTTCATACACAGGAATAAGGTCAAGGAATGGGCATGGACTGTTGACCAAAGGCCAATCCACTGAGGGGGGGGATCAAGCCTCTGACCTATTTCCAGAAATCAATCAGAATGGAATGTGATAAACAGTTTGCATAGAAAATGAAAAATTCATCTCCAGAGTGCAGAAACGTATGTACGAAACAGTATCCCCACAAAGCCCAGGTGGTGCCCCCAGGACCATGGACACCCCATCAGCTGGATTGATGCTGGAGGCAGAACTCTTGAGTCTTTTCTTCCTTTCCTTCCTTTAATCATAGAATCATAGAATCGATTGGATTGGAAAAGACCTCCGAGATCATCAAGTCCAACCCTTGGGCCAACTCCAGTCCCTTTACCAGATCATGGCACT
>JAWWEV010000134.1:70447958-70459380 GCA_035583235.1 Hafferia zeledoni
TACATGTAGTTAGTTTTCAGCATAAACCTGGGTTTTGAGTTTTTTTTTCCTCTCCCTCTTCTTTCTCCTTTAGCTGGGTGGGGGGGGAAGGCACCCTTTTCACTCTGTCTTCGGGCAGTTGGCGTTTTGCCAGCTCAACCCAAGACAATGGAGAAAGAGACTGTAGAATTTTTTCAGAGTTGGATGAAAAAAATCAGGAAGATCCTTATGTGGCCTTTGCTCAAGGTCAGTTTATATAAAATTCTGATTAACTGGAAATTGGGAACTTTTAGTACTATAGATCTGACATATGGTCCTTATGCCAACTACCTTTGGTGAGAACAAGAGAAATGAAGAAGAGATTCCTCTTTCATTAATAGTTCCTGCTGCATTATTTGATCTAAAGCAAGTTTAGAAAGTCAGCTGTCCTAAAGAACACCTAATTTTAGTATATGTTAGAAATGTTACAGTTAAGTTCTATCCATCATGTGAAATTGAGATATATTTGTTATGATAGTAATCTCTATTCTTTTTGGCTCTTAAGCTGCAAGTTATAATCAGGGTCAGGATTTACAGACTTATCTCTTCAATTATATGGAGGGGGAGTTCCCAGTTTTGAGTTATGAACATGAAATTCCCTGTACAGTGATAAGGAACACAATCTGGTGGATTTTCCCATATGGGAAACAGCAAGAAACCATCTTTCTTTTTGACACCTATTTATTACTCTCCATTTGCCATAATGTCTAAAATAGTAATGGTTGGAGAGGATCAAAGACTTTGAGAAAATGGCCAAAAATGGTTTTTTTTCAGTTGTGTTTTTGTGAGTGAGAGTCCAGAACTCATCCACCACAGAGCTGAGATCACACCATTTCACTCCCTCCCTACCCTGAGATTAGCTCCGTTGGTTAAAACTTGGTTGTAATAATGCCAAGGTCATGGGTTCAATCCCCTATGTGGGTTATTGACTTAAGAGTTGGACTTGATGATCCTTGTGGGTCCATCCAACTCCGAATAGTCTGTGATAGTCTGTGATAAACTTCCTAAGATAACTAAAACCATGATAGTCTGTGATAAACTTCCTAAGATAACTAAAACCAGGGATCTCCAACACATTGGTTGCTTCTTCACAGAGCTCCACGAAACTGCTTTTATTTTCTCTTTTTTTTGACCAATAAATAGAAAATGTGACACATCTGAAAACTTTGACACAAAGAGGCTCTTAGAGAAGGCAGCTAAAACAACATTTGTCTCTAGGTAGGCCTGATGGGGGAAAATAAAGGAATGTTTTCAGATGATGACTATTACATAAACTGCAGGAGTGATAATTTTGGATAGTAACACTGCTGATCTAAAAAATGACACTTGTCATCATCTATGGCCTGAGCATAGAAACTTTAGTCTTGCTTCAGTCAAAATTCTGGAGATTTAAGCTCAGTTTAGTGTATAGATGCAGCCACAGGAACCTGCTTTTAATTTCTAGCGACTTAGCCTTTAGTGGCTCTCAAATTTTAGTCAAACTAAGTAATTTTTTACGTTAAACTGGTCAGGGGCAACATTTTAATGCTCTAAGCCCTTTCTGCAGCCAAGATTTTATGTGCTGGTTTAAGTTTTTGCAAAACTGTGTCAGGTGAGCTTGGCCTCAAGTTTAATTGCCAGTTGTAGCTACAATATGCATGTTGCTTTCTATTGCAGCTTAGTTTGAAGTACTTGGGTATAAAATTCCCATGGAAATCCGAGACATGGCTCATAAAATGTCATGAAATACCTTTTATACCCAAGGGCCAGTTACAGTCTGATTATTTAACATAATAGTCTCCTCCCAAAGGGGTTATGCAAGGGAAAGATACCGAGAAGGTTCTTTAACAGACAAACAGCATTTCATTTAAATGTGCCTCTTGTTATTAATCCATTTATTAATTGATCTAGTGGGTGGCATCCCTACCTATGGCAGGAGGTTCAATCTAAATGATTGTTAAGGTCCTTTCCAACCTAGACCATTCTGTGATTCTATGATTGATGTGGGAGCTTCCTAACTTTTCCTACACTAGGCTTTTTCCTACACTTTTTAAGTCATCTTGGTAATACTGGAGTTCTGTTTCCTAAAGTATTAATAATTTTGTTAACAAGGATTTCTTTTTAATTTTTATGGTGCTTGGTAATATTTTCCCTGTAAAATCCTTATGACTCAATAACTCATTGCAGGTCTTGACAGAAATCAGTTTTCTTTAAATCTTGTTTTACTAGAAAATAATCCTGATTTTTATTACACTAATTCCACTTCTTCTGTCTTAGAAGATCAGAAAGCTTAAACACCATTTGATACAAGAAGCAGTTCATTGTCTTAACTTGCCTCAAGTATTTTCTCAGCTTTGAAGGATCCCTCATTTTTCTTCTCAGCCTTTTGCTACCCAAAGGAACCTCAAGACAGAGGCTCTCAATAGTTTCAAGTAGATAGTTGGGACATCTAAAGAAAACATATGGGGGAAGTAATGAGGTTTGGGAGCTGTACACATATTATCACATTTAACTAAGACAGAAGTTTTACAGATTCATCTGGGTCCTATTTTAAGTTGCAGAATTAGGTCAAGACAGTCCTTCAGCATGTCCTTCCCATCAGCCCTTACACAAATCCCCCTTTCTCATTTCTCCAGCTGAAGCTCAATGGGAAGAAGACACAGCTTTAGAGAGAAGAAAAACTTTTCCACATTCTAGGGGCCTGTTTTGAGCTCGTTCATCTGTGATTTCTCAGAGATAAAGTGCCTCCCAAAGTTTAGGTGTTTCTTTTCATGAGCACCATGTGCTGCCAATTTAGTGCAATTGTCTCTGCTCTTAAGGGCTGATACAGCTTATTATTTTCATCCCAATGATGAAGAGTAAGACACTGAAGTCAGGTTTTGCGGGGTTTTTTCCATTGATTTCAGTGGTCTTTGGATCAGCTCTTGATGGTTCCTGAACAAAATGAGGAACATAACGAAAGCCTTGTGCAAAGAAATTTGGGTAAAGGAAGGAGGAGAGGGAAGAGAGAGAAAGAGAGAGGAGGAAAACAACCTCTTCTTTAGTAGGGTGAAAAGATGAACTTTTGAAAACTTCCTGACTTCTCTGAGTTTTTGTCAGAATCCTTTCAAGTACGTTCCTGAATATGTGGCAGCTGAAAAGTACTACTGTTTGACCCCATCAAGACCTCTGCTGAGTTCTTGTCATGTTTGAGAAACTTTTTCAAAATGTCCTCAGTAACAAGCCTAACAGTATTTGGAAATAATTGGGCCCATGGTACTTTTTATTTTTCCCTAAAAGCCCATGTAGTTTTTTCCTTACTGCATTTCCTATCAGTGTTCATTTTTTGCTGTCCTGAATCACAACAGAAACTCTTTTTTTAATCCTACCTGCATATGAAATGCTCTGATCACAAGAAACTAGTCTGTGGAAGAGTCATTGGAATAATCATCGGAGAGACACCTCACATGTTATTCTGCTCATAGAATAACAGGATGGTTTGGGTTGGAAGAAACCTTAAAGGTCATCTCATTCCAACCTCTCTGCCATGGGCAGGGACACCTTCCACTAGCCCAGGTTTCTTCAAGACCCATCCAACCTGGCCTTGGACACTCCCAGGGATGGGGCAGCTACAGCTTCTCTGGACAGCCTGTGCCGGGGCCTCCACACCTTCACAGGGAACAATTTCCGAAGTTCTACCTTCTTTCTTGACTGAGTTAATGATATAATGAGTTTTGTTTTTCATGTATAAAAATGTTACTTCCTACTGGGAAAAAGCTGAGAAGGAAGGTGTGGAGAAAAATGCTTGGTGCAAAGGTGCTTTGCACTGTGGGCAATGCTGGATATTGGTATTTCCAGGAGTGTTCTCCCTAAAAGTCAAGGCAAAGGTGGATAAAGTCACAACTGATGGGAGAACCCTAAAAAAATGTGAAAGATGAGTTCTGTGGGTGCCTCCCACCCACAGCAGCTCATTCCCCACATACCTGTTCCCCACTAGTGGCAGCAGCATCCAGACAGTATTTCCAAGGCACTGGAATATGCAAAGCTCATAGATCCAGGCTCCCCATTATGCAGCTGTTTACTTCACTTTCAACTAGAACCAGCCCTGTGAAATAATAACTCACAGCTTAACTCTGATGTCTTAAAAGCAAAAAGCCTTCCCAGAGCTGGATGGGATTAGAGTTGACATAATTTCTTCTCAATAACAATGGATTCCTCTTGTAAATTATTAGTCCCAGCAGCAGAGAGTGCCAGCCTGACAAGCCAGTCTTTCATCTTGTTTTTGCCTTGAGTTGCCCCAGCAGTGATTTTGCAAGTGTTAGAGGGAATAGTTTTGTCTTATCATTTCCAGCAGAAATGACAGGCTGTTCTTTTCCCACATCATTAATATCATTTGTGCCCCTGGCAGCCTGTGCTGTGCAAAGCGAACCTTCAGTTAGTCTGGTGTTGCAGGACTTACGTTTTCTCACATTTTAGCCATCAAGGGAGGGCTGGGTTGTATCCAACCCATCCATAATGCCCTGTGTTGCTTCTCACTGTGTGGCTTCATGGCCCTGTTTCCAGGTGCAGCTCTCACAGCTCTCCATGCTCAGCATGTCCTGCACAGCTGCCTCTGACACAGACAGAGGGATTCCCCTGGGAGCTGGCAGAGGGATTCCACTGGGAGATGACAGAGGGATTCCACTGGGAGATGACAGAGGGATTCCACTGGGAGCTGGCAGAGGGATTTCACTGGGAGCTGGCAGAAGGATTCCACTGGGAGCTGTCAGAGGGATTCCCCTGGGAGCTGGCAGAGGGATTCCCCTGGGAGATGACAGAGGGATTCCCCTGGGAGCTGGAAAAGGGATTGCCCTGGGAGCTGTCAGAGAGATTCCACTGGGAGCTGGCAGAGGCATTCCACTGGGAGCTGGCAGAGGCATTCCCCTGGGAGCTGGCAGACGGATTCCACTGGGATCTGGCAGAGTGACACACATTCTCCAAATGGGCCTTGCATCCCTAGGCCAGTTTCTCCACTTTGTGTCATGTAAAGCTGTGAAGGGTTTTGTTACATTGCAGTTGGATCCACAATGTGCAGGTGAACTGGGGACTCCTTAGGCTTGCCAGCAACACCAAAAATGAATTCAACCCTATGGGAATGATATAGATCCTTAATTCTGAAAATCAAATACCTAATTTCATTGTGAACTATATAAGATTGCTTAAAGCAAAATATAAGGTCATTTCGAATTGGAAAATTTTCACAATTCCTCTAAGTAATTTTGAAACTCTTTAAAGTTTTCTTATTTCATTGCTGTTCCTTTATTTCAAGCAGTGGAAAAACAAACAAATAAACAAAAAAGGTTAATTATTTTCACATAATCATAGAATAAGAGAGTTTTTTGGATTGGAAAGTGACTTAAAGAACATCCAGTTCCAACCCCTTCCCATGGGCAGGGACACCTTCCACTAGACCAGGCTCTTGAATTAATGGAAAAAGGTTATAGTCTTCTCATTTATAGCGAATCTTCTGGAAAAATAGGAGTTACTTTGGCCAGTGTTTCTGTGCAGTGAAGACTGTAGTCTAAATTAAAATCAATGCTTCATAACATCTCTTTTTTTTTTTCTCCTTTAAGGACCCTACTATGCTATGTTAAGTTCTGAAAACTCCTAGAACGTGTTAACATCCTTATCCTGGGCCATCAGTGTTTAATCAGGAAGACTTATTCTCCCAGACTTTTACTCTCAGGGCACTGAAATGGAGAAATTAAGACATTGTCCAATTAAAATCTTAGATGTTATAACTTTGAAGCTGCTGCACATAAATTTCAGAAGTATGGTCTGCAAAACGGATCCCAGCAAGATGAATAACTCAGGTTAGAGCCACAGAATAACGTGGAGGGAGCTGTGCCCCAGTTAGGATGAATATGGTAATTGGAAGTTTTCCATAAAGAATGTGGACACATGTTCCAAAATAAAGGGAAAATAGGTTTATACTTCAAAAAATGCTGAGTTCTGCCAATGTGTTTGTCATGTTCCCAGACCACCTTTGTTTTGAGGTCCAAAGACTTTTGTGAAAAAATGCCTAATTTTGGGGTGCTTGGAAGCAAATAGAAATTCATTGAGAGGCTAAAATCCTTTAAGTGATCCAGGTTTCTTTCCTTTTCCCTCCTTCTTTATTCTGTGTTCTTTCTTCTGCCTTTATTTCTTTCTCTTCTGGTTCAAGGCCTTCACAATTTCTGCAAGCTTCGTGTAATTCACTGTAGGAATTTCTTTCAGATGACTTGTCCTATGTGGCTGGTTGAGCTTGCCAAGGATTTCTGGTGAGCAGATTTGTGGGTGTCTCTGTGTGCATGTGGAAAAGGGAAGGGAGAGTTTTGCTTTGCAGTCAAGTGCAAGCAGGACCAAGCCAGACATCTGATTTGCATAAAGGAAATATCTGAGCTTCTGAGTGCAAATATGTAGTGGAGAAAATGAAGGAAGTTTTCTTCATTCAAGACTTGGGACTGTGGATGAGATTGGAAGCTCACCCTGGGCTCTAACAAATGCTTAATAAATTATCCTGGATTTTTTTTGAAAGATTGCTCTGAATTACACGAATTTATAGCACCACACCAGTTAGAAAGACCAAACCTTTATAACATTTCCCCAATAGTTAAGTTTCAGCCCCCTTTTCCTAATGAGTAAACTGAAGCCTAAAGGTGCTGGATGACTTGAGGGTTGGAACTTGGTGATCTTTCAGGTTCCTTCCAGCCCAAACCATCCTGTGATTCTATGACATGCTAGAAAATAATTCAGTTTAGCAGCAGCTCAGGGAATAAAACCCCATGAATACCATGACCCATGGAATAACCCATAATTAATATTTAAGGTGATCAAGGAGGGAAAAGTAACCACTTATTTTATCCCAATGCACAGGCCTGTTTTCATGTACATTGTAAATATTTATCCCAATATATCTGGCTTTCCATCAGGACAGATCTTATTTAGCAGAAGAAAGAGAATAGGATTAATGTTTATACTCACATTCAGTGAAGGAGCCTTCACCATCTGTGAAGTTAATGTGACAAAACAACATTTTCACATGTCATTTACTTTTAATTTCTGTTTTTAAAAAAGTAGTCTAATTAAAGAAAGGATTATGAAGGAGAAGAGCAGAAGGGGGAGAAATCTCAGTGCAGAACTTGAAAGCACCATATTGTAATTTGGGTTTAGAAGAGGAAGAGATGAATTTGCATGTTGATGCCTTTCATTTTTATTCAGTTAGAGAAGTGTTTATCAAGTGCTTTAGGCGATGATATCACAAACACGACCAGAATTTCAGCCTCTCAAAATAACCAACTAAAACATGCTTTCTCCTCCTTAAATGAAGGAAGTTCAAAAGTCAGGGGCCCCAAGAAGCACCAAAATCTTTTTTGTAATCCTTCTCTCTGGTGACCAGCAACAGACCCAAGGGAAGAGCTGGAGCTGTGCCAGTTGAGGGTTAGGTGGATCTCAGGAAAAGGTTCTTCCCTCAGAGGGTTGTGGGCACTGACCAGGGTCCCCAGGGCAGTGGGCACAGCACCAAGGCTGCCAGAGCTCCAGAAGCATTGGGATGATCCTCTCAGGGACAGGGTGGGATTGTTGGGATTGACCTGTGCAGGGCCAGGACTTGATGATTTTTGTGGGTGTCTTCCAACTCAGGATACTTCATGATTCTATTAGACATCTCTTTTCCAAAATGACTTTAACACAGTCAATTGCATTGAAGTTTAAAATTGCTTAATATGTGTTGCTAGACTAAAGTCTTTGGTTTCTCCAGCTGGACAAGAAAAACTGAATCATAAAATCTGAAAAGCTGATAAAAAATATAAGAGAAAACTAACCAGAGGCACAAACATGTCATTTTGGCAACTGTAAGGTTCATTAGTAGCAAGGGAAAGGAAGGAAAGTTTCCCTTGTGCTTCTATGGAAAGTGAGAGTTGTCAACAGTTAATGCCAAGAGGTCACAATGCTCAGTGGCTTTTTTGCTTCAGCCTTCACTAAAATAATTAGCCTTGGCCAGATACACCAACAAAACTTGCACAGAGCAGAAAGGCCAAGCTAGATAATGCCAGAAGTAACTAAACCACATATTGGGAACAGGTAGGTGTGAGGGCAGGTATTAAAAGTTCCTACAGAACTTTATAGTGTTTAATTACCTTTATGTAAACAACTGGCTGCAGTAGCTTCCAAACACCTGGTGTTTTTTTTCTGTAGAATGGAAATCTCAATGAACAAAACTCTCAAACAACCCCCCAAAAAAAAAAAAAAAAAAAAAGCCAAAACCAAACAACCCCCCTCCAAAAAAACCCAACCCCAAAGCATATTGACTTAAAAGTGCCAAGTTCAACACTAAGGAATTACTATCATCCACAGAATAAACACGTGGCAGACACTGGAAATCAGGAGCTTAGGAGTTAACATGAATCTATCCAGTAAAAAGGAATGTTTCAGATCAACCTATTTTCTTTCCAAGATACAATAATAGTCCTTAGGGGGAAAGCAGTTGATGTCAGATCTTTAATGAAGTTTATTCTGTGTTATGCCATAGAACATCCTCAATGGTGGGATGTGAAAGCGTTAGCAGAGGGTGCAGAGGGTGTAAGTGCTCTATGGAGGGTGCAAGAAGAGCTGAAAAACTGTCCTCCTGTTGTTAAAGGTTGGCTGCCAGTTCCAACAGAGCCACCTGGCACTGGAACCCTCTTGGATTACATATACTCAGTAACCCTGATTAATAAAAATGTGATTTTAGGTTTATAGACAGCATAAAATTTTGTAGCAAAGACAAACTATCAACACACTGGAGAGGAGAAGTAGAAATTAGAGCATTGTTATTAAAGATGGGAACCATGCTACTATTTATTAGAAATAAATGCAAGTTTCTGCATTTAGACAGTGATAATCTTCTTTATAAATGCAGAATAAGGAAAAGTGGTTAGACAGCAAATCTACTGAAAAGAGGTTTATTGAACTTCAAATTGACAGCCATTAAAGAAAACTCAAAGTAAAAGAAAAAAAAATCATTTCTGGAGAAGGACAAAATTCATGGGTTGTATAATATTAGTATTTTATACTTAAATAGTAATAGACTAATATATTCTTTGTTGCCCAGAGAAGCTGTGGCTGCCCCATCCCTGGAAGTGTCCAAGGCCAGGTTGGACATGGTTTGGAGGACCCTGGGCTGGTGGAAGGTGTCCCTGCCCATGGCAGGGGTGGCACTGGGTGATCTTTAAAGTCCCTTCCAACCCAAACCATTCTGTGGTTCTATGGTTTGAATGCCACACCTCAATAAAGCTGTGCCTTCTCACTCAGATCAGAAGAAAATCATCCATTTTGAAAATACACACCTGTTGTGGTTTAAGAATGGTGTTCCTCAATTTATTACTCCCACTAAAAAGAAACTCACAAGCCTCTCCTCTCCCTTCCCACTCCAGTGGGAGTCAAAAGGCAGAGATCACAGGTTAAGAACTATTTACTGGAAACAGCAAAGAGATGAGTAAATGAACAGTAACGGCAACCATACTAATAACAAAAGTGTACAAAGAGAGGGTGATTTACCTGCAGAAATGCTCACCAAGCCCAGGCCAATGATGAGCTCAGATCCCTGAATGTAATAGGTAAACTGAATTATCACTTTAAATCCCTTTGTATTTTTATTTTATATTTCTACTACAAGATCTCTTTGAATTTTATTTTGAATTTTTGCCTCCTAGAAGAGGGCAGAATTCTATTTTTTTGGAGTGGGGGGTTAAACTTTTTTTTTTTTTTAAATCATCTTGGGGATCACTTAAGCCAGAAAGCTTGGTAATATATATAAAGGGAACACTGCTCCATTGTGCCCTTCTTTTAGGAGCCTACACCACTTCTTCCAATTGTGAGGGAAATTACTTTAGCAACACTTTTGGACTTGATTAATAGTCAGTTGCTTTGGAAATTCTTACACTTTTCTACTTTTTAAGTTGTGTTGTATTTCTCCAGGGCTTGCAAGAAATCCATAAATGAGAGCAATTTGATCCTGGGATGCATTGTTAGAACAGCACAAAAGGCAGGGCAGTTCCACAACCACCAGATTTTATTCCACAGGCATCGTGGGGCATAAATAAAGGCCATTTTACTCCCAGATTGCAGATGCTTTACCTGCAGTTTGGAATGTTTGCTCCCATGGGCCAAGGCATTTACAAATCTGGCACTTTCGTGGTTGTGCAATATTTCCACGAGGCTCGTCAGGAAATGTGACACCACGTTTTGTGACACATCTTACAGATCACATTTCCTTTTCAATTGCTCACCCAAATGTTCCCTGCCTGTTGTGCATAATGCAAATGGATACTGCAAGCTGCTGCTATACCCTGCTGTTAAAATGTGATTTGTTCTTTGTGTTTCTCCTGTGAAAAGGCTGCTGATGTTCATCTCTAATGCTCAAATTGGAGGAGAAACGCAGAAATGAGGTTTGCAATTAGAGCAGGAATTTGATAAACATCAGAGTTCACAACTGCTACTTTTTAAAACTAAATTCCAGAATGTATATGGGCTTGAATAACCATTCTCACGGTGAATGACAAACAAGAGAAATATCTGACTTCAGAAGAGTGTAAAATTTTAATTATGTGGCAAATTTGCCAAGTGTCATCACCATGAAAAGAATAAAAAGAAATGAATATACAGACACTTCAACTTAAAAAAAAGCGAGAAACTCACAAACCCACTCAATTTTCATCATTTGAAAGCAAATGAGTGAATGAAATTTTGAGAGAAATACAGGTTTAAAAAAAAATTAATTATATCTTACAAGATTACCGTGAGTCAAGAGGAGCAGTTCATTTAGCTAAAAACAAAGAAGCATTACCCTGATTTACATATTTGGAATTGTTCTGCCACTTTTTGTTTCTGCCACAGCAAAGGGATCTTTTTCAGAATTCTCCACATTTTGATCACAAGACATGAAACGAGAGAGCAAATGCATGAAACAAATATTTGCTCATTAGGTGGCAAAACTATGTCATTTGATCCCATGTCACTGAGCCCCTTGGGGCTGCAAAATGCACTGAGAAAAACTGAGTGCAGTTCATTAATCTGGAATTTATTACCTGATTTTTGCTGATGAAGGAATTATAGCAGACCATTTGAAGTCTGTGAAGTTTTGAGGGATAATTACTTGAAGTTCTGCTTCCCTATTTTGTGGTTGTCTCCTTTCTCTACAAAGAGGTTTGCAAGGATATAAAGCTCCATCTCCAAATTCTCAGTGGGAAATTGTGCCTTTAAACACCATTCTGCTCAGATACCCCTCAGTTCAGAAAGGATATTGAGGTGCTGGAGCGGGTCCAGAGAAGAGCAACAAGGCTGGTGAAAGGACTGGAGCACAAGCCCTATGTGGAGAGGCTGAGGGAGCTGGGGGTGTTTAGCCTGGAGAAGAGGCGGCTCAGAGGTGACCTCAGCACTGTCTGGAACT
>JAWWEV010000134.1:70475658-70493926 GCA_035583235.1 Hafferia zeledoni
TGCCATCCTGAGTGAAAGAACTGTTTTGTGTTTGTAGTTATTTCTCCACAAGAAAAGTAATAATAAGTAATTATTATCTAATATTTATTATTATTATTATTATTATTATTATTATTATTATTATTATTATTATTATTATTATTATTCTAAGTAATACTGATAATCAAGTTTCCTTTCACACATTTGTCTATGACAAGAGTCTGTCAGTGTATGGCTCTTCTCACAGCCCTCAGAAACTTTTTGCAGCTCATTTTTTTTATTTCTCCAGTGTTGTCCCAGGAGACTCTGCATCATCTGGAGACCAGCAAGAAAATGCTCCAAATGTACGTGTTGGGGAGATGTTGACAAATTTCAGCTTCTTGTTTGAAGTGTTTCTTCATTATTGCAAGGCACAGCAATGATTTTTTTCTGCACACTCAATGCTATAACGAGTTACATCACACATTTTACTATTTTTTATCATTCTGACGTCAGGTGATAAAATGCTTATGTCTGGTGCTCAAAATCCTAATAAAATTAAACAAACAACTTCATTATTTCAACTTAACTAGTAATTTAAAGATGTAATGAGAGGCATTTATTCATTTGCAATGCATTTTTGACATTGCATCAGGTAATTATCCTAAAGAAAGTCACTTATGATTTAATTCTCACCTTCCAGCTTGGCTGTTCAGCCTCAATTTACTGATCACATCCTCTTCTTCAAGGGCAAGAGGCTGTTGAACTTTCTGATTTAGAGTTTAGCTCTGGCACTGCAATCTCAGTTCTGGTTCTAAGACGCTGTAATACTGAATCAGGTAACATTTAGTGCAAACTCACCACCAGAGTTTGAACATTTGGCTGTGATTGACAGCCCAGCCATGGCTGTCTGTCATGGTGTAACCCCCAGCCAGCAGCTGAGGACCACCCAGGCCCTTGGTCAGCCCATCCCTGCCCTGCCCTGCCCTGCCCTGGCCTGGTGGGATAAGGAGAATGACAAAAAAAAAAAATCCATGGGTTGAGATAATAACAGAAAATCATCATCATCATCATCATTATAGTGACAATGATGATGATAATAATAATTATCATCATTAACATTGCAACTATGATGATGATAATAATGATAATGATGATAATAGTAGCAGGAAGAAGAAGAAGAAGAAGAAGAAGAACAACAACAACAACAATAACAACAACAGCAACAAGATCAAGAAGAAGAAGAAGAAGAAGAACAACAACAACAACAACAACAACAACAAGATCAAGAACAAGAACAAGAAGGAGAACAAGAAGAATAACAAGAAGAAGAACAAGATCAAGAAGAAGAAGAAGAAGAAGAACAACAACAACAACAACAACAACAACAAGAGGAAGAGGAAGAAGGAGAGGGGAACAAAACCCAATAAAAACAAGTGATGCTCAACACAGTAGTCCACCACCCAGTGACTGATGCCCAGCCCACCCTGAGCAGTGATTGGCCCCTCCTGGCCAAAGTCCTCCAGTTTATATATTGGGAATGACTTTCTATGTTGTGGAATATCCACTTGCCCAGTTCAGACCAGCTGTCCTGACCTTGCTCCCTCCCAGCAATTAAAAACACTACTTAATAACAACTAAACAGCAATGTGTTACCCACATTATCCTGATATTGAATCCAAAACACAACAATGTGCCAGCTATTGGGAAGAAAATGAACTCCATTCCAGCCAAAATCAGGACAATGTCCTGCAGAGGCCCTTTCTTGGCCCGTTCTGTCTCCCAGAAATGGTTCCACCAAATCACATAAAAAATGTACTGTTCTCACTTTTGCTTTGTCATCGTCTGGCTAAAAATTATGAGTAATATTTTATACAAATGCATTCTGTCTGCCTGTATTTTGTGAAAATTAGGCAATCTGAATCTGATTCTTTCCCCTCTGCAATTTTCTCATGGGATTCATCAAACCCCATTGTGTTCTCACTGAAGATGACACTCCTCTTTTAAGCACTGTGAGGGAATGCCAAAAAGGTGCCAGTCAGGGGAGGATCAGAAGAGCAACAACAAAAGGGTTGGAATCTGTGCAGAGATATGAAAAATGGACCTGAGAAGTTGCAAAATACGAGTGAGCCAGTTTATCCATTAAAAAATTAAATTTGAGACTTAAACTCAAGGTGAAGTTATTGAAATGGGCAGCTGTTTATCTTATCCCAGCTCACAGTTTTCTTAAGGTGCTTCCCAGCCCCTCATTCAGACATCCAGCTCTAACATCTAAGATATTTTCTCTGTCCCATAGGCTCTCATAAATTTTTTTACTACATAAATTTTTTGTAGCCACTTTTTATGAAAAATGATGAAGTAAACCAGATATTTGTGAAATTCTGTAGTTGTAAATTAAACATCGTTATAGATGTGATTATTTCCTTTTATTCTTTTTTATTTTTTTTTAGAAAAAAGCAAAACTCGCAAAGTTTCTCATTAATATTTTATAATAGAGAAAGTGTGAGTTTGTTATAAACACACATTAATGAGAGAGGAAATGTTGCATCAGAAAAACTCCCAACTATTTCTATGGAATCATCAAATCCCAGAATGTTTAGGGTTGGAAGGGAACTGACAGACTATCTCATTCCACCCCTACCAAGGGCAGGGACACCTTCCACCAGCCCAGGGTGCTCCAAGCCCTGTCCAGCCTGGCCTTGGACACTCCCAGGGATGGGGCAGCCACAGCTTCTCTGCCCAACCTGTGCCAGGGCCTGCCCATCCTCACAGGGAAGAATTTCTTCCATATATGTAACCTAAATTTCCCTTCTTTTAGTTTGAAAGTTGCATTTTATTTCTGTCCTTACTAAAATCACTCCTATTAGATGGCAATAATGAAGCAAAATCTACCATGCTTTCCTTTTTGAATTTGTCATTGGATTATGTTATTGAGAGGTTTTGTGGCAAGAACTTCCAAAGCCATTTGACCATCTGAAATTGTTGTACCCTGAAATTTCAGTGCCTGCTTGTCCCAATGAGAACCTGATGTGCTCAATGCAAAGCAGTTCAGATACTGAGCCCCACATATTTACTTTGTTCACACATCTGGCCTTATTTATCCTCTTGTTTTCTCACCCTTTTCACCCTAAAACCCCTCAAAAGCACCATGACTCAAAGAACTACTTGCACTACACCATTCACACACATGACACTGTATCATGTGTCTGTATCAGACTAAACTAAGGGGGTTGGCATCGAGCCCCTGCCCACAAGAATTCCCTGGATCCACGTCTTGTTGCAGGCTGTATCCCATCCACATGCCAGGCTTGGCTCACAATTTCACAATCCCTTTGAGTAAGCACAGTGGAAAATGGTTATTTTGTGGAATTTTGCTATAAATCTGGAGAAAATTTGGCCTGTGGAGGTTTACTGCTCACTGAAACTTAGAGGATTGCTCACCCACAGGAATAAACTAGAAATTGTTTACCCAGAACTGTCCTGTTGAAACATCATATTTTTTGCACGTTGTTGATTTTCACCATAAAAATAATTCTTTTTTTTTCTTTAATAACAGAACCATTAAATAAAGAAGCTGAAGGACTTGGAACCACACAGAAAGGTGATTTAAAATAAAGTAGAAATCCCATTGGATACTTAATTTAAAATCTACACAAAAAAAAGTTGTCTTTCAGCATTACTGTTGCTGTCTATTGTATTCAGTAGAGGAGGGAACAGTTCAGAGGGGGAATACTTGCACATGTCACTTTTTGAAATTGTAAGGATTATGTAAATCATGGAGCCATAGAAAGGCTTGGATTTGAAGGGACCTTCAAGACTATTTGGTTCCACCCCCTGCCTTGGGCAGGGTGCCCTTTCACCAGCCCAGGGTTCTCCAAGCCCTGTCCAGCCTGGCCTTGGACACTTCCAGGGATGGGGCAGCCACAGCTTCTCTGCCCAACCTGTGCCAGGGCCTCACTACCATGTGAGTAAATAATTTCTTTCTAACATCTAATCTGAATAACAAAAGTTTGTGGTTTAAGTGGGCTTCCTCCTCTTCCTATGATCATTTAGCTCTTTGCTGAGGGGTGACATGTAGATTATTATTATCATAGGAGGAATCCAAATCTATTTGGCCAGTAAATATCTATCAAAGAGCAATCTGATTGCAGAATTATTTGTAATTTCCACAACAAATAAAGAAATAAAAGTGAGGATGGATGTAAAATGGAGAATAAGCAGAGATTTATTCTATGCTTTCACAGAGGAGAATGGGGAGATGCTTTCAGTGAGAAAGGAGAAGAGACAAGGGTATTTGTTATTCAGGAGGAGGAGGATGTTTAATCTCAGGGTACCTTACATTATGGACAAATCTAATCTGATTGCCAGGCTAAAAATTTGCATGCAATCATCCAGAGCAAAGAAGTGGTTTCACTGGAATTTAGGATGGTCACAGAAAGAATCAAGGACTGAAGCAGATGAGCTGAGACAGCAGGAACATCTTCAGCCTCAGAGGTTTCTGAGAGCAGACACTGTCTGACAGGAGGGGTTTGCACAAGGTTGTGCTTGTCCTGAAGCAGGATGAGGGACAAGCTGACCTTCTGAGGTCCCTTCTACCCTATCAGCCCTAGTTTAGCATTTCTGGTATCTAAACTAGGAATGGATTAATTTAAATACACTACTGAGAGGGCTTGAGGTGGGAGCTGAGAATCACAGATCTACCAGGCTTCCTGCAGGGTTCTTTTCTCTTCCTGTACAGCTTTTTGGAGTGAAACAATTTATTTGGGCCATAAAACAATAAGCTCTCTGCATGTACCATAACCTGATGGTAAACTCAATTTTTAAAGTTTGTAAAAACATCCCCTGAGATGAAGGGCCAACCAGAAGCACATCATCTTCCTTTACCATAAGGGCTATGGGGCAAAGGTAGATGAACCAAAAAGAGCATGGTCAGGTCACAGGATGTGAAAATTAATCTAATCACCTCCTGCATTTGATTCTCTCCTTGCCTGTAGAAAAATTTTATTAATTATGATATAATTTTCCTTTCAGGCTCACATTTAAAAACCCCAACGAGCTGGTTTGAGCTGCAGTGCACATCCATTCTGTCTCTTTTCCAATTATCACCCTCTAAACCCTTTTGCAAACAAAACCAGTGCGTGCAATTGGCTGTGAGACTTTTGGGGAACAACAAATAGAACAAGGTCTCGATGAAAAGGTCAGTCCTGATCCGCACATGGCACCTCTCTCTCTTTGTTCAAAGCTCCTGTGAAGGGATTCAAAGCAGGACAGAGTTGGGTGTGAAGTCTGACCCCTCCTTTTGGGTGATATGGGATGACAGGTAGAGAAAGGGGAAGAAATTAATATCTTAGATATTTTAAAATTTATTGGAAAATAGAAAGGCTGATTTTTTTTTTTTTTTAAAGGAATGAACCTCATCAGATTGACAGAAATAAATCTTACATCTTTTTAATTCTAGCTAGCTATAGGCTTTTTTTTTTCTTTTTTTTTCTTTTTTTTTTTAACCTATAGTGATATCACTGGTATCAAGACACACCTCCTGGCAACCTGAGATCTCTTAGTAGGATACTCTCATTCCTGGAAATGTCCAAGGCCAGGCTGGTTGGGGCTTGGAGCAACCTGGTCTTGTGGAAGGTGTCCCTGCCCATGGCAGGGGGTGGAACTGGAGTGTTTTTAAGGTCCTTTCAAACCCAAACCATTCTGTAATTCAATGATTCTTTATTTGGAAATAATAATAAAAAAGGCCAAGTATTAAATAGATTAAAGATGAGGAACAAAAGGCCACTTTCTGTGAGAAAGCATTGCCAATTTTACTTTAAGTGTAACAAATATCTTAAGCCAGGGTAGAACTGTTCTTGTTTTCAGAACTCCTTTGTGTCTTACTTACGGTAACTCAGTTTTTTCTTCTTGAATGGCAACTCAAAGATAATGGAATACATATGACCCTTCCTCATCAGAGTGAGTCAGTGAAAATTATGGGGATGATCTATGATTTGTTCCAGAGTGGGATGCCTTAATCCTTTAGGTTATTAAACAAGGCAGGAAGACAAGCAGTGGCTTTTAAAGCAGTTCCCAGAGTACAGGCTTCCCCTAGTCCACCACCTGGATTTCATAAACTGAGTTTGGAGCCTCAGGGCAAAGAATGGGAATATTACATGGTTAAAATGCAGAATATGGCAAATAAAGGGATGCCAAATGTACAGAAAACCATGTAAAAATATACCAGGATCAGAAACAAGAGCAATGGCAGACAGGGTGCTTGCTCAGTCCTCAGGATTATCTTTTTGATGGATTTGTTTCTGCAGAGGGTCTAGTGTGGGGATATATCTCCTGCAGCCCCCATCATAATATAGCCCCCATCATAACACAGCCCCATCATTCTGCTCCCTCCACTGTGGGTTCATTTGCTTGCAGTTTCCATTTTATTATTAATTGATATCACATGATGAGCTCATCCACACAACAGAGAAAGACACAGTCACTGCTTAATGGAGCATGTTATTGAAGACAGACAAAATGATAGGGTGCAAGGTTTGTACTTGAGGATCCAAGCTCAGTGATATGAATTTTGATTATTCTGGTGGGGTTTTTTTTCTTTCAACAGAAAAGTTGTTTGTAGGATTGAACACAGTTAAAACGTTTCGTGGAGACATCTGAACGTAACCAGTTGGAGGTTTTTCATGAAATTCATCTCCTTTCACTTTATCTATACCTTTCATATTGAAACTTGAAGAGTTATGGATCTGAGCAACACTGCACCATCAGCAAAATCATACAATCATACATCATAGAATGGTTTGGATCTGAAGGGACATTAAAGACCATCCAGTCCCACCCCCTGCCATGGGCAGGGACACCTCGCACTATCCCAGGTTGCTCCAAGTCCCATCCAACCTGGCTTTGGACACCCTCAGGGATGGGGCAGCCACAGCTTCTCTGCCCAACCTGTGCCAGGACCTCTCCACCCACACATTCAAGAATTCCTTCCCAATATCCCATCTATGCCAGCCCTCTGGGAGATTAAATCCATCCTCTCTTCTTCTGTCCTTCCATCCCTTGATCCAAGTCCCTCTGCAGCTCTCCTGGAGCCCCTTTAGGCCCTGACAGGGGCTCTGAGGTGTCCCTGGAGCCTTCTCTTCTCCAAGCTCTCCCAACCTGGCTCCAGATCAGAGGGGCTCCAGCCCTGGAGCATCTCTGGGGCCTCCTCTGGACTTGCTGCAGCAGCTCCACCTCCTTCTTGTGCTGTGCCCCCAGAGCTGGAGGCAGCTCTGCAGGTATTGCAGCTCATCATTCCCACTGATCAAAGATGAACCATTGCAGCTCTTCCCACAGCAGTCGTGGGCACTCACCACATGCTGAACTGTGACTTCACACACTCTTGTGACCTCATTAACTGTCCTTTCCCCCAGAGGTCTATTCTGAAGTCCCTGGCAATGAGGAAAGCACTGCCAATTCTCACTGTCTGGTTTTGTAACAGGGTGCTGACTCTTCTCCCCAGTGATCCCAAAAGGGGAAAAGGCCAGAAGTCACCAGTTTCCCTTCTGAGCTCAGCTCTTGAGGCATCTAAATTAAATCACCAGAGAGATTATCACGTCTCTTCCTGAAGATTTATTAATTGTAGAAATGTAAATTGCATTCAAGAATTCCTACTTGGCCTTTTCCATTGCAGATATTTGTGAGCTGTGCTGGTGGAAGGGGGAGGAACTGATAACCCAGGAAGGACTGCAGCTATGAGCACCAGGGGAAGCTCTCAGTCAGACTTTCTACAAGTATTATATGGAAAATCTCTCTGTGTTTATGTAATGGCTTTAGCTGGGATTATCACTGAGCTCAGACCATTCCTGCCTGAGCTGGAGGACAGAATCTCATGAGTTCTGGCTGCAGTGGGTGCACATCCTGTATCTCTGGACACAGAGATGGATGTGAACTGCTCCCTAAACAACCACTCACTTTCCTGAGCATCCTTAAGTGCTAGAAAGTCTACATTTGAATCCACTTCCTGCAAGAACAGCTTCACTTACTGGTAGTTCAGGGAAGACAAAGTAAACAGCTTAAGGTCCCTTTAAAATCTGTTGCTTTTCTATCCTTGCATTGCAAAAACAAATGTTAAACCACAGGATCAAGCTACTGAAATGTAAGTGTTTTCAGTAACACCAGAGAGGGCAGAGCCAGGCAGGGACAGGGTCACTCTGAGATGTTAATTAGCTGCTTGTTTGACCCTGTCTGTGACCCAGAGTGAGTCTGTGTCTTCAATTTATTTCACACATAACTTGCTCTTCCAATCCTTTTCCGACAATGCCAACCAGTCTGTGTGGAAATCTTGAGCTCTGCTCTCTGATAGCAGTTGCTGTGCTGTGTGCCAAAGTCAGTACAAGAAATATGTTTCCATGCACTTGCATGGTGAGTAGGATGGGGACCATCCTGTTTTCATGGCATCATGGAACAGTTTGGGTTGGAAGGGACCTTAAAGACCATCCAGTTCCAATCCCCTGCCATAGGCAGGGACACCTTCCACTAGATTAGTCTGCTCCAAGCCCCATCATGTTTTAGTGAAGCAGTTCATGTGTTTTTGAGGCAAATTATGTCTGATTGCTGGATTAACAGGGAGGAACTTGCCTTCTTCTGTCTGTCAGTTTAAAAATGAGGCATAACTACCATTTCTTCTTTTGCTTTTAATAATTTTTTTGCCTACAAAACTAGGCCCAGTATCACAAGCAGCTTGAAAGCTGTTGCTTTAAATATCAAGGAGCTGTGGGAAGTAAGAACCTTAGTGTACAACTGGCTTGTGCCTCTGAACAGGGAGAAAAGAAATTGAGAGTGAATTTGGGATCACATGGGGTTTATTTTAGCATTTCTCTACACGCAGCAGCCAGGCAAGTGGCAGTGCACAGTAAGGTGTAGGAGTGGGCATTTTCCCTGCTGGGATGGAGAGGGGAGGTGTGTTTCCTGGGATACTTGCAGGAAAACCCACAAGTCTCCAGCCTTAATGATACTGCCAAAGCTTGGAGAGCAATGGGTATTAAATACCTTTCACAATTTGCATACAACAGGAGTGAAATACTGCCAGCACACACACACTCACATATCCATCCTTCTGACCTGGATTATTTTACAGCTTTGCTTCTGGCTCTGAGCATAGTCCCACTGTGCTGAGCTGTACAAATACAGAATAAAAAGATTATTTTTTCTGCCCAGTCTAACCACATGGCAATAAACAACCAGCAAGTTAAGAAGAAGAAAATACTACAATGTTATTGCTCAGTATGTAAAGAAGGCAAATGGTTTGTTTCATATTACAGTAAAGGGGAAAAAGGCACAAATAAGAAGTGACACATTCGGGTGATCTTCCCCAAATCCAGCAAAGTGTAGAAGGGGAAAAATTGTGCAGATGTGACAACCTGTGACCTTCTTACTTCCTAACAGTCAAGACATGAAATCAGGAGAGCTTTAAGTCTTTAGGAGGGATGACAAAATGATTTAGAGAGCTTATCCAAAAGCCCCACAAATTTCAGATGTGACCAGGGCTCACACTGATGTCCAGATAAAAGCCCACAGGTTTTGTCACCTGTGACTGTTTACAGCATTTCCATGCAGTGAGAAACGGCTGTCAAAGAGTTAATGAACCACAAGGCTCACCTCAGACTCACTCCCAGCTGTTTTGTCTTCCTTTATCCGGCCTGACTGCTGCAGACAGCTGAGCCACCTCATTTATAGGTGCTTTGGCTACATTCAAAGCCTCTGTTGTCAGCTCCCCATGTGCAGCACCCAGTGACTGCTGAGCAGAGATGCCCCAGGGATTGAGTGGAAGTTTTCAAGGGTTTAAGAAAAATAATGACTGAAGGGTTCTAAGGGGAAGATCAGCTGTTGTGTGTTAAACATGTTTAATGTGAATTAATGATTAGATAAAGGCAGACAAAGCCACAGGTAAGAGGTAACTGAGGGAGGTTCCTGCAGTATTTTGGGTCCTTCTCAATTCTGTATTAAATGAGGCATGTGAGACTCTTAACAGGCAGCTGTTTTTCATCTCCATATGCTAACTGAAGCCAGCATTAAATGCAGAGTGAAAGCACTCTGTGGTGTGGAGTATCAAAAAATGAAAACAGGGAGCTTCAATTTTGAAATTGATGCTATAAATCAATTAGCTGGGGAAAAAAACCCTGAAAACAAAAAGGATGAAGCCTAACAAGCTTCAAGGGAAGTAAACAAGTCCACTATTTGCTGTTGGAAATTGTTTGCTTGGTCTAATGGGTCTTTTAGGTCACCATGTCTGCACAGGTAATTACAGTGATTGCAGGACACATCTGGTTTATGCTGCCACAGATTCTCACCTCTCCTTCACAAAACTTTGGACAGCAACAGGCTGGTAAAATGTGTGGGGTTTTAAAGATATGAATGTAAAATAAGGACATACATAAGTAAAACTCAAGGCCAGGTGGTTAATCTGGCTACAGCTCCCCTTCTTCCCATAGCAGAGGAAAGCATCATGTCTAGGTGAGTCTGTCCTTCCTAAACTCAGTGGTTAAGTGTATATTTTACAGCTGGGCTAAGTAGAACAGGTCTAAAGAAGGCTGAAAAATGCAATAGTTATAATTTATTATATTAATTGCCCTAACAGGAAGATGCAGTCCCTATTTGGAGAAGGTTGTCTTCAATGTCACAACAGGCTTTTTGGTGGATCACTCTTTCACTCACATGAAACTTTATGGTCCCTGAATACAAGAATCTTTATAGCACATGTAAGGAAATACAGGGTTTATGATGGCTGGGTTTTTAAGAAATGAAGAAAGATAGTGTTTGTATGAAATGATCAAGGGTATGTCAAAGGACAGGACTGCATATGGCCATGTTCATGGAGAAGGCTTCTTCCTAACCTGCTGAAAGCTCCTTCTGGGTTCTAGATGGAGCACAATAGGGTATGAAAAGAAAGATTTCTGGGTTTGACAAGAAACATTTCTGGTTTTACCCCTAGGGAGTGATGTGTGGTAAACAAGATCTAAGGACCTTATTGCTCTCTACAAGCACAACCAACTAGAAGGAGATTGCAGTGAGATGGGTGTTTGTTGGGATAGACCTGGACTTTGTGAAGTGGACAAAGATGGATAGATGAAGATGCTGAGGTCAAGGAGCCTGGTCCCGGGAATGTTAGTGTTTTGCACCAAATTTAATGTTTCCCTGTTTCATAAATGTAATGTCACCAGGTCTACCCATTATATTTTCCCTGTAGTAATCCCTATCCAAGTGGTTCTTCCCATAAACCTCTAGGATTTTCCCACCAACCCTACCCTGATTGGCCCCAGTTTAGTACATTGCAGTAGTTCTCCTTATATGGTTATGTTCGGATCCCTGTTTCCCATTGGTCCTTTCCTTGTTCCTCCCCTCTGCCGATGTTTGGACCAATGGGATGCTTCTCTCCTCTCCTTTCTCCTCCCATGTTCTGGAAACCTCCCTCGACCCCTTTATAAGCCGGGCACCCCAATAAAATTCGCTTCTTCTGTTGCCACCTGCCTCAAGCGTGGTCCTTCCTTGGGGAGCTGCCCCAGGCTGGGTGTGGGAGGAGCCATTCCTTAGCTTTGAGAGGCAGCCTAAAAGAGCTGATATTGCTTCAAGCCTACGGCCACTGTGCCTCTCGGAGCAGAAGACCGTGCTCCTATTTAAGGAACACTTACCATCCACTGATATCTGGTACCAACGTCAGTGAGTTCAGCGACAGGTGTTGGTCTCTTCTCCCAGGTAACAAGCAGGAGGATAAGAGAAAATGAGCTCCAGTTATGCCAGGGGAGGTCTAGACCAGGTATTAGGAAAAAGTTCTTCACTAAAAGGGTTGTCCAGCCCTGACATACCTGCCCAGGGCAGGGGTGGAGTCTCCATCCCTGGAGGGATTTCAAAGCCATGTGGATGTGGCACCTGAGGACATGGGTTAGTGGTGGTCTTGGCAGTGCTGGGTTAAGGGTTGGAGTCAATGCTCTTGGTGGTCTTTCCAACCTTCCCTGATTCTAACTGCTCCAATAGCCTCTGACATGCAAAGCCTCCAAATTAAACAGGAGTTTGCAATAGGAATAAATTGTAAGGCATATTCTGAAGACAAGCACTCCCACTGCAGTTTGTGCCCTTGAAAAAAAACCTCCCCCCAAGCCTCTAATCACATCCTTAATGTATCAAGGTATCTCTTGTAAATAGATGAAAATGAGCTGTGCTGAATTGCTCAGGAAGACATCCATTCCAGATATCTCTGGTTGTCTCTAAGTGCTGTGCAAAGATCATGTGATTAGAAAGGCCTCAGGAGAACCAATCTGGGCTGGAAAGCTGCTTTGGGGATGCCTGGTGGGGAGCTGTGCTATCCTGAACAAATGGATTTTGTGCACCAGGTGTCAGCACAGCACAATTTTTCATTTCTGAAGAGATACAGCCTCAATAATATCCCTCTGGTTACTCAATTGTTAAATTGTTCCCTGATGTGTGTGCAATGCAGTCTGGAACTGTCCCTTTTTGCTGTAATTTCTTTCATTAATGCTCAGTTGTGTTCTCTGTTTGCTGAAATGGTTCCTTGCCTTATTGGGCTGTGCAACTGCCTGATCATTTTTTCCATAATTTTCATCATTTAATGTTGCAGTAACAAACAAGTCTGGAAAGAAATTAATTCTGCACTATATAATCCATGATAAATGCCTCAAAGACATTTAGAAACATGACTCAACTCTTAGATGACATTTAGTTATCAGTGTTCTAATCCTTAAAGTTTTAGGTCCAGATTTCAAGGCATTTAGGCACCTCATCTCCAGTAAAATGAAAAAAAAAAAAGAAGTTTATCTAGTACATATCTTTGATTCAGATTTTCATCTATGAGTGCTCAGAGTGTGTTAAATGCTAAAGCCAGATTTGCCTTTACCTCTGCAAAAAGATAGTAAAGCAGGGGGAGAAGGCAGAAGATGTGCTCTCAAATCTCTACCCTGCTCGACACTCTTTTAAATCCCAGAAAAGAATTGTGAGCCTCAGGCTTTGCTGCAAAGGCATATCTCAGTATCTCTGCCTGAAGTTATTACATTTTGTATAAATAAATATTCATTGGAAGTGTCTGACCTTGTCTCCTCGCCAAGATACTGGGAAAGTACTATAATGAGAAAACAGCAACTCATTTTCTGGCTTGTTCACTCTTCAATGCATTGGGTGTTGAATAACTTTTACAAAACAAAGCAACTTCAGTGGGATTAATTTATCCAAACTGTCCCAGCAATCTCATGTTTACAGCAATGTCTTTGCAGGAAACCTGTAGTTTTCTGCTTCCAAACAAACAGCAGGTGGAAACAAAACCAGGTTTTCCAAATCCCACATAGTCCCCTAACTCACAAACAGTGGGGAAAACCTCAAATAAGGGCTCTGCTGAAAGGGCTAATCCCAGATTTTCTCTTTATGTACAGTGATGTCTCAGCAGTGTGTTTGGGAAACCTTGGAAGATAAGATCTTTCCAGGGATGTAGGGATGTCATGGAAGTTTTGGAGCAGCATGAGCAGTTGCATGATGGTTTGCATGCCCACTGGCAGATAGAAAATTAGGAATATAAATTACTATGAGGCCATGTCGGAAAAAACCCAAGTGTGATTGCAAAGACTTGGATACACCTGAACATCAACCTTCAGCATCCAAAACAGCTGCTGGTTGTCCCTCTCCCTTTGCTGTACCCACTCACATCATGGGCAGCCTTTTGCCACTTCTATCAACACATTTTATATCTTAGACTGACTTGACACCACAATTCTTGTGACTCTGTGTCTGGTGACCCAAATAATGGTGTTCTGCTCGTTATCTGAACAGTTTGTTAGTATTCAGCCTTGCTCTTCCCATTATAAGCAGAACCTGATGTTGCCCCGGGCTTCTCTTTTGTTGTAGGGCTGCTTGTTTAGAGAATTGCAGGCAGGGTCCTCCTGTTTCTCTCTGCTCCAGAGCAATTTCCTCTCCTTTCCTTGCTTCCTGGTGCCCACGTGCCAGCACTCTTCCCAGAAACCTCCAAACTGTCTTGCTGGAAGGCTGGAAAATGAGGAAAACCAGAAAAACTCAATCCTTTGGAAGTGTTTTCCAAGTTTTATCAGAACGAAGCTAGAACTGTTCTCTTTAGTACACTCATGGCTATATAAATACGTTAAATTAAATTTTTGCTCAGCTGGAAAAAGAGTCTGGAACTGACCAGATCCAAAATCTACTAAGCCACAGGGGATGTTTTTATAGACCTTAGTGAGCTCTGCGTAAGAATTTGAGGGTGAAAATAAAAAATCCAAGCAACAGAAATTGGAGTAACTGAATAGGGCGAAGGAAATTCACAGTTAGAACTGCTGTAAGGCACTTATTTTGACACTTAGAAACACTTTCTTTATTCTTTTTTTCAAATTTGCCCCTCAATGAGGTCACAAAATATTTGCCAAAGTTGCCTCAACTTGTGCAGTAATTTTTTATGTGTAGAAATGTTCTGGTGAGTTTTGGCTGGAGTCTGAACGAGAGTTATAGGGAATTGGATGTTTTTTGTTTTATTTTTCATTCCTCTGAGAACACTGCACCTGTTTGTTTGGGTTTTGGGGTTTTTTGAATGACAAAAGACTGCAATATTCTTTTAAACACTGCAGTCTTTCTCAGGCACGATGAAGGCAGTAACACAGCTTCATTCATGAGAACCTGTGTAAGGGGCCAGGAAATCGTGCAAACTCTTTCCTGTAAGATACCTGCTGATGCTCCCACATATCATCCTAAATGTTCCTCAAGCAGTTGAGTGCCAGGATAATATCCTAATGTATTATCTTACTACAGAAGTCACTGGATTTTTGCTGGCACTTACAGCCCTTGTGTGCATCCATCTTTCTGTCCACTCTGCTTACAAATCCGCTCAGACTGCAGGATTTAAGTGCCAGGAGATTTCTTTTTGTTCTGTGCTTCTACCCCATCTGCTACAGAGGGGCTTTGATCCATTTTCATGGCTTCTAGGCTTTACCAAATCAAAACCATCATGTAAATCAAAAGATACTGCAATGAGTCAAAGAATGAGAATGCACATGAAAGCATGTCCAAATCAAGGGAAAACGGGTAAAGTGGTTCTCCTGTCATACATTTCTGGATCCAGAGAAGATAAAAAATTAAGAACATAAAAATGACAAGTTCCTGGCTTGCTGAGGTCTAATTTCTAGAAAGGCAGAAAGCTGTATGATGTATTCTTGTTCACAAACATATCAAGCTGCCTCTTAAGACCAAAGAAGTTTCTTGTATCAGCAACTAAGTTTCCCAGCTTTAAAAATAAATATTTATTAAGGCCATTTCACCATATTTCTGGCAGGCTGTGTAGGTGTTTTATGTATCTTAAAAATCTCAAGGATTTTTCAGAATGCTCAAGTGTTAGGCCTTGTCATTTTTTATTTTAAAGTCAGTGTTGTTGCACAGCTCCAACACTATGGTTTGTAGACTGTAAATGACATAAATTAGAGTTCATATAGGTATAGAAATTGCAGTCTGGTTTTCCTGAAAGGGACAGTGAGCAGGGACATGACCAGAAGTGCAAGGAGCTGGAATCTGGCTTAGTGCATCCTTGGTCTCCCTCTTCTGGCTCAGCTGGAAGGAGCGCACTCCATGCAGGGAGTGCTGCAGCTCAGCATCACCCACTGCCAGGTGAGACCTCTGTGAGGAGAACATGGCAAGAAGCTTCTCTCCAGCATGTGGTTACAAGTACCATCATGGAGAACAGAGCAATGAGCGTTTCCAGTGCTGATCTCCCACCCTCCTCCTGTGGTTTTTGTGCGTCAACTTGAAACTTTGAGAAAATCATCACGTAACTCTTTAAAACACACATGGAAGCAGGGGTAGGGATGAAGGAGATTTCAAAATATGAGTGGGAAAATAGATACAGGTTGTGACTCTGGATGTTCTTGTGTAGCTGTTAATGCTGAGCTCTGGCTGACTCGCACGTTTTACTCGCTTGCCAGAATTAAGGGTTTAGAAACTAAAACTCTGTTCCTAAGTTACTGATCATTAAAATATCCACAAAGGCTTTTCTGCACATTTTTATACTGCTGCAAGTTTTGAGTCAGCAATAGTGTGTCACAGACCCAGGATAGTGCCTGTCCCTGTGCTGGCACTGCTGGGGCACCTCCAGTGCTGGGAGCAGTTCTGGGACTCTCAGACAGGAGAGACACTGAGGGGCTGGAGCGTGTCCAGGGAAGGGAACAGAGCTGGGAATGGGCTGGAGCAGCAGAACCAGCTGAGGGAGCTGGGGGGGCTCAGCCTGGAAAAAAAGAGGCTCAGGGGGGACCTTCTCACTCTGCAATCCCTGCCAGGAGCAGGGAGCCAGGGTGGGTTGGGCTCTGCTTCAGGGAACAAGAGACAGGAGGTGAGGAAAGGGCCTCAAGTTGCAGCAGGGGAGGTTTAGCTTGGATATTAGGGAAAATTTCTTCATGGAAAGTATTGTCCAGCCCTGGCAATAGGGCAGTGATGGGTCATCATCTCTGAAGGCATGTGGCACTTGGGGACTTGGATGGTTTAGTGGTGGCCTTGGCAGTGCTGGGGGAACAGTTGGACTTGGGTGATTGTAAAGGTCCTTTCCGATCTAAATGGTTCTGTGGTTCTTTAAGTCATTTTGTCAGCAAAATCAGGTGGGAATTTGAATTCCCTCTAAAGAATTTTGATGTAAAGAGCATGTTTTGTATTCCTGCTCTTTACCTTTGGTTTCCTGAGCCTTTCTGCCACAAACTGCCCTCTAAGTATTTTTGTTTCTTTCTTTCTTACCAGGAAAAAAAAAAAGAAGTGAAGGCTACAGCTGCTAACAGCTGACTTCAAAAAATGCTGTATCAGACTTCTGTACCTACAGTACCAAAGTTTTCATGTATTTGGAAGCTTGGCATTAAACTGTGAGTAACAGCATCACCCATTTGAATTGGCTTCCTTTTCCCAACACCTGGCTTACATATGTGTCACAATGACATGTGACATTTAGAAGGGAACCTGCCAAGAGACCAAGATTAAAAAAAGAGTGTTAGATAAGCTCTGAGACTCAGAAAGAGAGACCACAGGGGAAATGGTTTGCTTATATTTTGAAACTGCTGCCTTTGAAATACAGGAACTTATAACCCACTGTTTGGCTGTGGCTCATCCTGTTTCTGTAAAAACAGACATCTTTGGGACTTTTAACCTGAAATTTCATGCAGTAAACTTCTGTCTATATATATATAAGAGCAAAATCAGAAAAGCTGGATTCAGTTTTGCTGGGCTGCTTGTTGCTTTTGATTTTTCTTCATTGTGTGTGTCCTCACTGATAATTTATGCATGAAATTAAAAAAAAGACTACTGAAATTTGGAAAAGAGCCTGTTCTGAGTATGTTGTTGTTTGGATTGTCCATCTTTGTTTTCTGCCTTTGTACCAATATGTCCTTTGCAGAGACATGTGGCACATGTGGAAAAATCCTGTAAGAACCCGCTTGGCAGGAACTGCAGACTAACCCTTGTTTAAGCAGTTAACTTTTTTAATACCATGATTGGGATTTAATCATCATCATCATCATCATCACAACAACAACAACAATAATAATAGCCAAGACAAATAAGGGAAGACTATTGTCACCTTAAACCTGACAAGGTACAAGCCACCAGTTCCCACAAGCAGTTGCACATTGGTACCTAAATATCCATGTGATTTGCCCAATTCTCTACCTCTCTTACCAGAAGGAGGATTCTTCTTTGTTACAGCCCAGATAAAAGTTTGCAAGATTAGAAATCAGAAAATTAGGAAAAAAACCCCAAGACTGGAAATGGGAACTGCTTTGTTAGTGAAAGGGAAAACTGGCTTTAACATCTCTTCAAGTCGGGGATTTTGGAGCACAGGGATGTATATTGTGCCCTTTACAGAAGCAGATTTCTGACTAATTGTATCTGTGAGCAGAAGTGTAGGTGCTCAGCCATCAAACTGTGATGTGGCACAGTTTGTGTGCTGCTTCTTAGGATTCTCCGAGGTCTAAATAGAGCAACACCGAGTGCCTGAACCAACCCTAGAGGGCTCTCACGGCTCAGGAACGGGCAGGGTTGGAGTACCAGAGGAGAGGCTTTTACCTCAAGCTGTCAATTTTCTCCTTGATAAGGAAATACCTGCTATTAGTGTGGGTCTATATTTATGCTCATATGTGTGTATCAGAAAGGGTTTTGGTGCAACATTTCTCAGTTTGAAATATAATTAGAAATTATTTGGGGTACTGCTTTCCCTTTCCCTTTCCCTTTCTCTTTCTCTTTCTCTTTCTCTTTCTCTTTCTCTTTCTCTTTCTCTTTCTCTTTCTCTTTCTCTTTCTCTTTC
>JAWWEV010000134.1:70512626-70543535 GCA_035583235.1 Hafferia zeledoni
TCACCTGACAATTTTCAGGCCTAGTCCAAACTTTAAAACCCAAATTTAGGCCCCACCTGGCTGAAACCATGACATTGTTAGACAAAGACAAATAACAAATGACAGAATTATAGATGGTTTATACATAGAGTGACACCAGTTCTCAGCCTTCAGTCAGTGGTGGCAGGATGAGTTTGATCTTTCTTCTCCATGAGTTTTACACTTTATAGCTTGCAAAATTTTAGCACAGCCGGCTTTATCATTCTCACATGCACTGCAGATGGCTCCTTTGTCCCCATGGTATTTTTCTAGACACACATTTCAGCTGGAGCATGATGAGTTTGAGCACCCTTAACTGCAGCTTGGGAAAAATGTGTGTTGGAATTAGGGAGCTATTTAAAGCTCATTGCCTCAGGCAGGCACCCGTTGACTGCAAGGACTGACAAGAAGGCTCCTCAGACCACTGTCTGAGGACACCATGAAGGAAGAAAACCAAATCTCTCAGCCTAAGGACCACCCTGGTCCCTTCTGAACTAGAATTTTGAAGAATCTCTCCTTTAAAACAAAATGCAAGAGTCTGACTCTGGCATGTGCTGCATGAAAAGCTGCTTCTTTTTCTCGAGGGATTCCTCTGTGTGAGCTACAGATTGTCACATCCCTTGGAATCACAGTCCCCAAAAAGGTAGAAAATCACAATAATTTCAGGTTTATTTTCAGGAAAGAAAATAAAGGTGTTGGCAGCACCTGAGATTGTTAACTTATAACTTTAGAGGTCACCTGATCACAGCACTCCTGAAATTAAAATAGCTTCCTAACTTAACATTTGACCTTGCAAAGCATGTAATTTTAGATAGAGTTAAGCAAGAGGAGATGGTGTGACTTTACTTATAACTGCAAGCCACTGCCAAGATGTGGCAGCTTCAAACTGCAGCACCCGTGTTGGATGGTTTATACAGCTGTGCCTTTGATCTGAGTGTTGATGCTCCAGAATAAGGCCAGGAGGGGGGAAGCATTCCAAAGTCCAGCAATGTTTACTCCAGTAGATAAAAAAAGGAGTGTTTGTCCTTGCAGTAGAGTAGTCATCTTTTCACAATAACATGGGATAATTTTTAAAATAATTTTTTAATAAAGAATTTGAAAGATCTAAAACTTTTCAGAAGGTTTTCTAAGGTTCAGACAGTCTCCTTTTACATTTTTGATCCCTTTAAGACTAGAATCATTGTGTGTGACCTCTAGAGATGAGCTAGTCCGTATTTCTGTCCCAAGGGAGTATCAGGTATAATTCTGATCCTATCAGGTATTTTGCCCAACCTGCTTTCAAAGGACTTCAATAATAGACTTTCAGCACTGTCCAAGACAATTCAACACTTGACTATCCATGCTTTTATGAAGTTCTTATTACAATTTTTTAAAATTTTTTTGTTGTTTTTGCAGTTTATGCCTCTCACTTCTTTCTGTGCATGCCATGAACATGGAAGCAGATTTATTCCTTGTTTTTGCTGAAACATTTTCCATGTATGAAAATACATGGAAAAAGACCTCTGAGATCATCAAGTCCAACCCCTGACCAAACACCACCCTGCCTACTAGACCATGGCACTGAGTGCCACATCCAGTCTCAAACACCTCCAGGGATAGTGAATCCACCACCTCCCTGGGCAGCCCATTCCAATGTCTCATCACTCTCTCTGTAAAGAATTTCTTCCTAATGTCCAACCTAAACCTCTCCTGGCACAGCTTAAGACTGTGCCCGCTTGTCCTACTGCTTGTTGTCTGGGAGCAGAGCATGAACCTCACCTGGCTACACCTTCCTGTCAGGGAGCTGTAGAGAGTGACAAGGTCTCCCCTGAGCCTCCTCTTTTCCAGGCTGAACAATCCCAGCTCAATCAGCTGCTCCTCACAACACTTGTGATCCCTTCACCAGCCTCACTGCCCTTCTTTGAACATATTCCAGCACCTCCAAATCCCTGTTAAACTCAGGAGCCCAGAACTGGACACAGCACTCGAGGTGTAGCCTCCACAGTGCTGACTCCAGGGGCAGAATCACTTCCCTGGTCCTGCAGGCAATGCTATTCCTTGTCCAGGCGAGGATGCCATTGGCCTTCTTGCCCATCTGGGCACGCTGCTGGCTCATGCTCAGCTTTCTGGCAGTAAGAACCCTCCGGTCCGTTTCTGCCTGGCCCTGTCCAGCCACTCTCTCCCCAGGCTGGGGTGCTGCAGGAGGTTGTTGTGGCTACAGTGCAGGACCTGGCACTTGGTCTTATTGAACCTCACACCGTTGGATTGGGCCCATCTATCCAGCCTGTCCAGGTCCCTCTGCAGAGGCCCTCCAGCACTCCAGCAGATTAGCACACCCCAAAACTTGGTATCCTCTTCAAATTTGCTAGTGGTGGACTCAATCCCCTCATCCAGATAATGAGTAAAGATATTTCATACCCAGCGTGCTGGGTGGTGAGTGAAACAGGAATGTCAGCTGTGGATCTTTCCTCTGTGACACATTGCAGAGAGCTCCTGATGGTCCCAGCAGTAGCAAATGGGTCATCCTGGACTCTAGTGGTCCAAAAGTAGTTGAGAGCTCAAACTAGGAACCATAGTTTTGATGATTTAATCACTTTTAGAAGCTTCTCAACTTTTTCACTTAGAAGGGGATTTGCACCAAAAAAACCAAAAAAAACCAAAAAAACAAACAAACAAAAAATCACAGCCATGCTAATAATTTTATTGTGTAGCACTAGGTGGAAATTGCAAGGACAGTGTTCCCTGGAGTGGTTGTAGTTGTTTCTTTTATTGCAATAAGATCCTTGTGAGTGGGTTTGAATCTGAAGGTGGATAAAGGGGATATAAAAAGACAGAAAAACCACCCTCCCAATACCCACTGAGGTGCAAGAATGAAAAAAAAAATAGGCAGAGATGACATTTAACAGCTCACTGGCATCATCTTTATCCTCATGAGCCCTCTCAGAAGCCAGTTCCTAACACCACTAAATACTTTAAGGTCAAGGGCAGAACCTGCAGATTGAAACAAGCTGTTATGTGGTAAATAAAGTTTGTTCCCCCAAGGCAGGAAAAGTCGTGGTATGGCAGGAATTGCTGTTAGTGCTCATTAGATGGCAGCCTTCCTTTAGGTTTGGGAGGGAAAGAACAGTTTGGCTGTGTTTGAATTCACTGCAGCTACCCCAAAAAGCATTAAAAAAAAAAAAAAAAAAAAAAAAAAAGGTAGCTTCTTCCCACTTGTTGTCACTGGCAAGTTTTCATATTAGTTGCTATGTCGACCCACCACCCACACTGAATTCATCTCACCCACCCAAACTTTCCCTGCCATAGCAATCCAAACCCATTCCCACTTCCAGCTCATGAATGACTCACAGCAATGCTGTACAAAGTCAAAGGTGACCATATTCCTCCCTCTGAAGACACCTCCACGTCCCTCTTGGCTAAAGGGATTCACAGCCAGAGACACTCAATCAATGCATTGTCACATTATGTAATTTGGGCAAATAATATGTCATGACTGACAAGGGCTTCAGGAGTGGGAGAGAGCCCTGAATTGTAATGCAACACACAGTGTTGTCAGAAAGGGTCAGTGTCATGTGTATGGAGTATAAAAATCATTTTAGTGACCTTGGTTTGATGTTTTTTCATTAGTCATCAAACTCTGTTTTCAAACAATTCATGATTTTTTTTTTTTTACTTTGCATTCAATAAATGCCTTTAGGATGCCCATGTTGCTGCATTTTATTTTTCATCCTTTTTTAGCAATAAGAAAAAATCCCTTTTCATCAGCAGAAGATTTGAAGCTCTATAGCAACTTCTTTTAATTGATTTTGGCATTCATCTTGCATTTAATTGACTGCTTAGCCAGATCATGATTCTTAATGCCAAACTGGAGGGTTTTTTAGGGGGTGTCTCTTCTATTTTCTAACTTTGAAAGGTTAGTTGTTAGCTTGCAAATCCGCTTTATTGTTCCTCTAGATTTGAGTGAAGTCTGTTAATAGAACTAAACAAGCACCGTGCTCTATGAACTAATAAAACTTTGCTCAAGACACATATGAATTATGTAATAAATTGCTTTGAAACTGGTAGAGCGGGAGCAAATCAAAAGTAAAATACACCTCTTGCTTCACAGCACTCGGAATGAAGCAGAATTAATGGTCTCTGAGGTGGGTAGTCTGTGCTTATCAGAAACCCAACTGGTGTGTTTGCTAAATTTATTGGTGCACCTGATACAATGTTAAGACCAATAAAGCAGCTGACATTTACCAGTTGAAATGCAAAAAAATACAATATTTCAGGACCTGCAGTTTAGCAATTCTCAAATTGATGCTCCTGCCATGGTAAATTACTTGGAATAATTTTAATTTCTCTGAACACCTGCTCTGCAGTTTGTTTGCAGACAGTTTGCCACGTGAAAGTGGAGCTTTCGTTCATCTTTGATACTGGTGTGAACCTTCCAGCTCACCAGGATGAAAGGAAAAGGGGAGCTGGCTGACCCACTCAAGCCTTTGCTGCTAATACTGCTTTTATTATGCTTGTACTTAAGGACTTAGAGGTCCCTGCAGTGCTTGGCATTGCAGTAAGAGGAGCACACAAGGCTGCTTCTAAGGAGCGTATAATTTAAGCAGAAGTGTTCCAGCCAGGATGGAGGGAGAGGTGTAACACACAGAATGTTCCAGCCAGGATGGAGGGAGAGGTGTAACACACAGAATGTGACAGCAGATCATTTTCCCTCATTCTTGCTTGTAATTTTTTAGATAAGGCTTTTTTAGAATGTATGGAGAAGCAAACAGTGAGGATCAGGAGGAGGAAGGGAAGGAGGGGAGGTGGTGAAGTAAAAGGAGAAGGAAGGAATGTAGAATCAAGGGAAAAATTGGGGGGAAAAATAAAACAAATCAACTGCACACCTCTGACAGCTCCTGGGATCCAGAGATCCCCCACCTGAAGTCTAAATAACTGTGCAAAACCAGCACCCCCCTCCACATTTGGGGGAAGCACCAGGAGAGTTTCTGAGGGTGTATAAACCCAGTGGACTTGATGTTCAAGGGGCTTCTTTCCCTCACCACTCCCTGATGGACCAAGACACCAGGGACACCAGCAACGCCAGCAACAAGTTCATCGGAGACCTGTGGGTGGTGACTATAAACTTGTGTTTTTCGTCTTCCATTCTCTCTTTTATTCTTTTTTTAATTTCTTTCTCACATTAGACATTTTCTTGGGTGATATCTTCATGTTTTTATATTGCCATGCTGCTATAATATCAATTTACTTTAGTTCACCCCAAGGGATTTATTGGCAAAAAACCAAAAATTACTTCTGCCTTGCAGGGCAGGCTGTAACACCAGTGATGGACCAGTTCTGGAGGGATCACAGGCCACCTAACGCAGATGTCTCAGATGGATGTCTAAATTTAGATGGGACCAATCCAGGTCTTGGTGTTTCCAAAGTGTGTGTGACTTGGCTAGCGAGCTCCCCAACATCATCCCACACCCACTGAGTTATTGGGAAGAGGGTTGACCTTACCCAGTGATTTCTGCAACCTAATTTATGCTCTGAGTCTTTGCTTTGCCTGCTGTTATTTCTGTCAGATGGCAAGCTCAGATGTTTCTTTCTCTAGTTCTGCTTAATCCCCCAATAGCACATGGTGGAGTCTGGGGGAGATGGGGCAGTATCTTGGTGTATCCCAGATAATCTGCTCCTCCTCCAGCACCAGCTGCAACTCCCATGGAGTCAGTTCCCAGAGAAACAAAAGAGAAAGCTCCCCATTAATGCTATTTGTCACAAATCCTTAATATCACAGTTGCCTTTTAGCCTTACTCATCAACATCCAGAGGGGGAAAAAAAACAAGAAACCTTCTGAATAAATCAGATTTGACAGAACTTTCCTCAAGAACAATGGCTTTAAAACCAGCTGGAAAAATGCTTTTAAAAAAAGACCAAATTGATCTGTCGCCTTTGAAAAAAAATCAATCTTAAGATGAAAGAAAAAAAACATCTATTACTCCCCTTCCGGATTCTCATAATTATTGTTGAAGTCTGGGTTTCACCAAGGAATCCTTCTCAGTCAGTTCTTTTAAAATGAATTAGTTCCTCCATTCTTTTCTCTTCTTGATTTCCCTTGGTGTGGCAGCATTGTACACAACAACTTTCATGTCTGTATGAAAGTAAAGGGTGGGAATCTAAGTTCCAAGACCAAGAAAATATCATGAGGAAGAGTCACCTGAAATTAAGTATATTCCTACTGTTGCTAAACAGATTATTTTTTAATCTCCCACTGGCCAAATGAAATCAAATGGTGTAAGACACATAAAAAGCCTTCAATTAACCATCTCTTCTCTGTGAATCCTGGTAAGCTCAAGGGAAATACATAAATCTAGGCAAGTCCAAAATACCTTCAATATGAGATGCATACAGAAATACAAAAACATATATATTACATATACAGACTTTTTTGCAGGGCCTGTTGTGATAGGATAAGGAATACTGGTTTCAAACTAAAAGAAGGTAGACTAGACTAGTTGTAAGGATGAATTTTTTTATTAGGGAACACTGGCACAGGTTGCCCAGAGAAGTTGTGGCTGCCCCATCAAAGCCAGGTTGGATGGGGATTGGAGCGACCTGGGCTGTTTGAAGATGTCCCTATTCATGGCAGGAGGATTGAACTAGATGGCCTGGAAAGGTGCCTTCCAAGCCAAACCACTCTATGATCCTACGATCCTGTGATTTGGGGATATGTGGTAAGCTCAAAGTAGGTGTATACAACACAAGCCCAAAATGCCCCCAACAAGATCAGTCTCTGTCTGTCTGTCTGTCTGTCTCTCTGTCTCTTTTGCACACACAAATATTTTATCTAATGTTCACTCAGGTCTATGGAATGATGGTTGTTGATTGTAATGGGCTTTCAGTATGATTTGTAATTTCAAGCTACTGCTAAATGCATCTGCCCTCTCCCTAAACAGCGATGGTGAGAGGTTTCACATTCCTCAGAGACAAGTTCACTGGGACATAAAAACACTTCTGTGCAAAGCTTTTGGAGGATACACACTGACATGCACTGGTAGACTGTTATTACTAGGATCCGATTATTGTGTCCCAGCTCATTAGTTGCTCAGAAGAGGAGCCAATCATCACTTGGCAAGGGTGATCCTCAGGGCCTGACTTCAGGCTCATGAGCAATGTGGCTTGACCACATTCTCCAGCTCAGAATTAGTGACTTGCTTGGGGATCTTCATGACCTGAAGCCTTGGTGAGACTGGATTGTGAGCTGGAGCAGGGCACTCATTCATTTGTCTTGTAGCTTTGGGAACAATGTCTTGTTTCACAGTGTTGCCTTAGGATTTTATATACTTCTAGGTTTCTGTAGGATTTTATATACTTGTAGATTTTATATAGTTATGTATCTTCTTATGCTTGAAATATTAGCTGGCAGCTTCTAACCTCTGTGACATATTCCTGGACCTCTGTGACATATTCCTGGAACTCTGTGTCACGGAGAAGATAATAGCTGGAACATCTTGCCTGAAACTCATGTACAAACACTAAGATAATAAGATACCACTATAGTCAAAACAAGAAGAGAGCCCAGGAACCTTGGAAGAACTCCAAAGAGGGAAAAGTGAAGAAGTAAGGAAAAAAAAAGAAGAAGTAAGGGGTCTCAGTACCCCAGATCCAGTTCTAAGGGGGTGTGCCAAGGGGCAGGCCCAGGGTAGGTTTGGGGAGTGACACAAAGGTGGCCTGAGAGTAGACAATACTTAGATTGAATAGAACCTTTAGTTATGATAATTACGTAGTGTTATAAATGGTAAGATTTCTATGCTGCAGCACCCTCAACAGGAAAATGCACCAGAAAAGTTCAGAATAAACTATCTCCTAAGAAGGCCTTTACTTAACATGGAAGTTGCTTCAAATCCTCTGTTGTTCTGGGGACATTCTTTTCTGGTATAAGTCTATTAATTTGTTACCTGCCTCATTCAATCAATGAATGTCTCTGTAGTTTAAGTCACACTTTTCTCAGTGTTTGTTTGTGTTACTTGGCAGGCCGTGTAATGAGCCCTCCAGTACTGCACAATGTAATTATTACACTAATCACCAGGTGAACACATTAATCATCAAATGATTGCATGACAGGGAAGCCTTCCATGCAACACAGTACTAGATTTACCCGTCTTCTGTTCTGTTGCCAGCTCTCACAGTTTGGATTTCTAAGTCTTTAGGATAATTTTTATGGTATCCCTGATTCTTTTCTCCTTTCATTTTTCCTGGTTCCTTTCCCTATTTGGTACACATGTCATGCCTAGAATTATTTATCTGTGGCTCAGAAGAAAGGCAGAACACTGAATAAATCCTGGTTTTAAAGCTTTCTGATTAGCAATGCCAGTGTCCCTCCTTGAAATGCATCCGTGTTGCAGTGGGCAAGCGCTGGGGGCATTAGGTAGGACTGGTATGGAAACAAGGCTGAATTTTTTATAAGGGTCAACCTTTGGGGCAACTACTGAAACCATGTTGCAGAACACAGAAATTTGAAATGAGATATCTGCAATTTCTGTGTGTTTATGTGCATTTGTCCGTGCTTTTTTTATCTACTTTTTCCCAGGTGATTAGTTAAGATGATGAGCTTGTTGACCCCAGAAACAGAAATAAAGGGAAAATGGTATTATTTTTTGCTACAAAATAGGTCTGTTTCTCTGAGGTAACCCCCTTGACAGCTGCATCCTCTGACTAAATAATGGTGGATGATTTCCACCAAATGTTGGTGAGTGATTCTGCTCTGAGGGGCTCAGCTATGCATGATTCAGCTCTAAGTGATTCACTTCTTTCCCCTCAAATCCAAGAAGGCTCCCTCTGCTCCAATCCCCCTGAAACGCCACACCCAGAAGAGAGGTCCAGACACCAGGAGGCTCGTTGCCAGAAGAAGCACATTTTATTGGAATCTCCCACTTTTATGGGCTCAGCAGGGAAGTTTCTAGAACAAGGGGTGGTGCTAAGCTTCCCACTGCTTGGAAGGCATGCAAATGAAAGATTGAAAATGGACCAATGGGGTGTAGGGGTGGAACTTCACAATAAACCAATAGGGAGAAGAGGTGGGAAAGGACCCTAGGGAATTATGGGAAGAAGAAACTTGGACAGGGAATGACTAAGGGAAAAATACAATGGGGAGGACATGTTTATGACACACTTTTAATTAAACCTCTGATGTTAACTTATCAATATTAGGGGCAGTAGTGATGCCTAAGAATGTGATTTAATGTAATTTTAGAAGGTTTTAGAATCATATAGTCCCTGCTGAGTTACTCTGATTTTAGATGTGAATATTAAAGTGCCTCTCTCACGAGTTGGGAGCTGCTATGCAGGCCTTGTCAAGGCTGAGCTGTTTCTCAGCAGACACCTGCAAGATAACAGAAGACTAACAGCAGAAGAAGGCCCAACTGCCCCCACCCATGACGAAGGGGGTAGATTGGCAGAACTTTTGGGTGGGCATTAAAGAGAAAATGAGAATTCTGATTGGATTTTAATGAGGGGTATATAACCCCGAGACTTCCTGACCACGGGGTCAAACCCCTGGGTCAAATCCCCCTGGGTTTGAACGTGGAAGCTTCTTCTAATAAAACCCTATATCTTTCTCCATTAACTTGTCTTCAGTGTGTCTCTTTTCACAGGGATACGCAATCACAGGCATCAGTAGAATCGGAGTACAAACCTTTTATTTGTAGTGACTCTTAGGCATTTTAATTTTAACACATCCTCGTAGGCCCAGTGCTTAAAATACTCCTGCCACTTAGCGAATCCTGGGTCTTCTCCCACAACCAAAACCCCAGATTGCCTGATCATCCAGAGCAAATAGGTGGGAATTGAAGGCTTCAGAACAAACACCAATTTTTATTTTAGATGCAAGCAGCCAGTCCTTTATGTTCCTAACAGGACTTAAAAATGCAAATATTGAAACAGGCTGAGAGCAGCTTTATGAAGGTGAAGACCTCAAACATTTTGGGCATTGTCAATGAGCATAATAGTTCAAATATACAAATATAACCGGAAAAGTAACAATCCTCAAAAAAACCCCCTGAAAAATAAACTTTCCTATGGTAAAATTGTTGAAGTCTTTGAAAAGCCTGCAGGTAGACAGAGTTTTGGGGGAATTCTTGGATTTTAAAACAAAAAGTAATGAACTTGTCCAAATAAAAATGACTCCCCTATTCTCATTGGTTCATTTTTATATCTCTTTTTGATCATTGGCTGTAACTGGTCAGGATCTTCACACTGTAACATCTTCACTGCAAATACAACAAAGTCTGGTCTCACCATGTCTTTAAGACATCATATAAATTTTATAAATTATATATTTTATTTGTTATATATCAATTTTATAAATTTTAAATATTAAGGAGTTTCCCCTCTGGGGAAGGCAAAAGAAAAAAGTTTAAGATGACTGTAAACTTATTATTCCAGCCTACTAATACTTCACACTAAACTTTATGCATTATTGAGATTTTAATATAATTTCCTTTAAAGAAATAACTCATTGTGTTCACTGAGGCTGTGTTTAGTAATAACAATGTTCAGAGAATATAATTCCTTCTTGACCTGAAAGAAACTTCATCAAATATTCAACAGAAATTTTTTATGAACCAAATACTTAGTTGTGTGCATATAGTCTTGTAATTGCAAAGTAATTATTCAGTTCAATATAAATTTCTTCCACTCTAATATTTAAATGCAATTAAAGTTCAGGCAAAACTTACTTGAAATATAAATAGGATTTTAACCAGATGTGTTTTCTTGACAGCTCTAGTAAACCTTGACAGCTCTAGTTGTCCCAGGTGGTATTTTAAACTGACTTAAATTAATGCCCCAAGTCCAGTTTGGAGTTTGATGTATTAAATGAACCAAGAGGCTTTATAGGAAGTTAACTTTGCAGAAGGAATATAGCGAGACATGAAGACATTTTGTGTTGATTAATACCTCCTCCAACTCCACACCTCTGATGTGATTTTTTTCCCCATTTTATTGACTTAATAGACTGCAGTTCTTACTGAGTCCCAGATACAGTAAGAGATGGTTTCACAAAAACCCTCTAGTCATTCTGAGAATGTGTATCATCAAATTTCTCTTTGTCTGTGTGGAAGATTGAGTGGAAAACTAATTTCCCCATGGAGAGCAAAGCAGAAGTTGCATTGAGAAAAATGAGGAAGGAATCAAGAGCGGCCCAACAAAATGTCAGAATCAAAACTTAAAATAAAAATCAAAGCATGTAGACCACACTTCAAGTGAATTAATCAGAAAGGTTGGTTAATTGGCTCCTGAGTTAGTGAGCATTGATTCCCACATAGTGCAGGCTGCAGGGATAATACAGGCAGGTTTGTAACAGTGAAAAGCCAGGAGAGCTGCTGAGGCATTAACATGCAATCCCAGGGAATATCCTGGGGCTTAATTTGGGAAAGTCTAAAAGCTTCTTTTTGGTATGCTGAAAAAAATGCAAGTGAGGAGACGAAGACAATACAAATTACTATGTCAAACCATGATGGATACAATTCAAACAAAGAGAGAACATTTGTAGTTCTGTAGTTCCTACTTACTAAAGACCACATTAAATTTCCATGTCTTTGCTTAACTAATATCAAACTGCTGATCATTGCTAAAGCAAACAAAGAAAGCAAACAAAACCAGCTCTTGACTAATGGTTTATTCATTCTTTCCCTCTGATCCTGTGCAGGATTTTTTGCTTTTGAATGGATAGAGAAGCTCAGGTCTGGGTGCAAGGGGAATCAGTATGGCATAAGTATTAATACATATGGAATTAACATACATTAAACATTGCATTAGCCCTATGTGTTAGGGAGTGCTTTGGTTGTCTAGAGCTTAATTATAGTGACAATAGGCTTGAGTGTTTCTGGATAAGAATCAGGGGGAAGGCCTACAAAGGGGGAATCTTGTCTAGACCACCCAACCAGGATGAGGAAGCAGGTAGAATATTCCACAACAAGCCCGGGGAAGTCTCACCATCACTAGCCCTGGTTTTCGTGGGTGACTTCACCTTGCCAGACATCTGCTGGACACACAACACAGTGGAGACAAAACAATCTGGAAAGTGTGTGGAATATAACTTCCTGTCACAGCTGCTGGGGAAGCCCACCAGGGAATGCACACACTGAACCTGCTGTTTGTGACCAGACTTCTGGGTGATGTGATGGTCGGAAGACATCTTGGGCAGAGCAAACACAAAGAAGTAAGGAAGGGGGTGCTGCCTTGGGCTTCCAGAGGCCAAACTTTGACCTGTCCAAGAGCCTGGTTAACAAAGTCCCTTGAGAGGCAGTCCTGGAGGACAAAGAGTCAACAAAGGTTGGATGTGCTTCAAGAAGGAAATCTTAAAGGCGCAGCAGCAGTCTGTCCCCACGTGCTGAGAGATGAGCCAGCAGGGAGGGTTTAGATTGGATATTAGGAAAGACTTCTTCACAAAAAGGGTGGTCAGGCACTGGAACAAGGCTGCCCAGGTCAGTGATGAATTTATTATGCCTGGAGGGATTTAAAAGAAATGTAGTTGTGGCACCTGGGGACATGGGTTAGTGGTGGCCTTGGCAGTGCTGGGGGAACAGTTGGACTCAGTGATCATAGAGGTCTTGTCTAGCCCAGATGATTCTGTGATAAACACGATTAAACACAAGTCTTTTGCTGAATCAGTATCTGGCATTAGCAACAGGACAAGAAGTACTGGCTGTAAATCAAAACACAAAAAGTTCCATCTCTACATGAGAAAGAACTTTACTTTAAGGGTGGCAGAGCTCAGGCAATTGCCCAGGGAGGTCGTGGAGTCTGGAGACATTCCAAACCTACCTGGACACACTCCTGTGTCCTGCTCCAGGTGACCCTGCCTTGGCAGGTAATTTGGGACTGGATGATCCAGAGGTCACTTCCAACTCCAGCTGTGACTCTGAGATTCTGTGATTATTTCACCTTCTGTTTGTGGGTTCCACCTTAATTTAGCAATTTAACATTTAGGAAAGGTCAGACACTTAGGTAAGGGAGAGAGGCACTTATGTGATATTGTGAAACATATGTTGACATTGCCATCTAGAGAGCTTTGTTATTATTAGGGGGTTTCATGGAAATAAACACTGACAGTGCTGTGCTGGGACTGTTTAGTTTAAGCTAAGTGTTCCTCAGATTTTCAGAAAATGTAATTTTATTTCTGTATGGAACCCAGTTATTTTTCTCTTACATAGCTTTAGTCCAATTGTTTGGTTTGTTTTTTTTTTTCAGATTTGGTACTCACAAGCTCCATTTAATTTCATTTTATTCTTTGAGAAATGCGATTTTCCATTTATCATTTCTGGGAAAGAGGTGTTATTTGTAGGGGAGAGAACAAGAACTGCCCAGGTTTGCAATCTTCTTCTACATTTTTATGCTGTGCCAGTATGTAAAGAAATGATACAGGAAAATGCCAAGCACCATCATTACCTTTTATTTGTAATGACTCTTAGGCATTTTAATTTTAACACATGAGAATATATAACCCTTTAAACCAGGGGCTAATTACATCAGGGAACCCAGACCTGGACATCTGTTATATGAAACATTGGGGATCCTAGTCCTGTTTCTCAAAACTCCAGCTCTAACCAGGGTGAGCAGATGCATGCAACTTTCAAAATGTGCAGACATGAAGTAATAACTCATCCCAGAACCGTGAATATAAAGACAATAAATATTAACTGGTTCACAGAATCATGGCTGTGAACCCAAAGCTGCAGCTGGAGCCCAACAGATGATGCAGCTCCCTCGAGTCTGTGAATGTAGAAGTACCAAAGGAGGCAGGAAAATGTTCATCTCAACACTCTGCCTTGGAGGATTTGTTGTCAGATTTATTTCTTTCAGTTCCGTTTGTGGCTCTGATGTCAGGTCAGCTCAATGCAGGGTAGTACAGGAAGGAGTCCTACCACTGAATTAAATTTGAAGCATGACCCCCCACCCCTTGCACCAATCTACCACAAAACCTGCAAAGGTTAAAACAAGACCACAGCCCCTTCAAGGGTAAATCTGTCCAACATAAATCCTCAATCTAAATAAAAGGTATTCCCCAGTCTAAAAGAAACAGAGCACTCAAACGCCTACCATCCAAATTTTTTGGTTTTCATTTTTTTCCTTCCCTCTCAAATCCCAATCCTTAAATTCTTTATTCTTCCCCAAACTTTAGCATCTTTTATCTTTTCCCAAGGCTGATGGAAGTTTTATACATTTTCATTGCCTCTAAATATACTTCTTGTAATCACAGTCAGCTCTGTGTAAAACCAGACTGCTCTGCTTTGCCTCTGTAAGAGAGGTTTCTGCCTTCTGCAGTCCTGATGTGTAAATCTGTGACAGGCATTGTGTCCACCTGAAGACTGAGCAACTTAATATTAATTCCATCAAACTCTGGCACTGGAGTTGAATTACTGTCTGCTTCTTATTTTTTGGTGGGAGACATAAAACCGTTGCATTGGCTCCTCTGTTGGTTCAGTGAGAGTTTTCCAGCAAAACAAAGTAGATTTTGTAGGAACATCGGGTTTTCATGTCCCTGAGAGTATTGTCCAAGTGTTCCTGAGCTCTGTCAGGCTTGATGCTGTGATCACATCCCTGGGGAGCCTGTTCTAGTGCCCAAGCACCCTCCGAGTGAGGAGCCTTTTCCTGATCTCCAACCTAACCCACCCTACCACAGCTTCATACCTTTCCCTCAGTTCCTATCCCTGGTCACCAGAGATCAGTATTGCTCCTACTTCAGAGTCAGGAACTAAGACACTAAAATCAACCTGAGTGCTCAACCTTGTTAATATCCTTTCAAAAATAGCAACACAGACTGCCTAGCACAGAATCACACAAAATGTGTGATACACTGGATGAGAAGCCAAATACGCCCAAATGTCTCTGCATCCTGGGCTGCTGAATACTTCTTTTGTCTCCCTCTGAGCTTCCCAGATTGCAATCAGTGGGATACTTTGGACTGTTCTCGTTGACTGCTATGTATTTTAAAAATTATTCTAAGGTTGTCTGTATTTAATACTGTTAGGAGCTCGTTTTCAATATGCATATGTATTTAAATGTATTCACACTCCTCCACCTTTCTGTGTAGTGACTGTCAGCTGTGCCTACAGAAACTGCCAATTACTGTAACTTGCAGAACAATAACAGACTAATTGATGGGCAAAGCAAATGAAGGAGCACCGATGAGATTATCAATGCTGGCAAGAGAGGCAACAACACCCAAAGTGGTCATCGGGTCTTCTGCTGTGTTAAGGACTTCAAAGCAGCTCAGAGAAATTTGTATTAAAATGTGTCAAGTGTGTGACCCTGCCTGCTTCACTCAGGGTAGGGCAGAGTGGAGAATTTAAATTCATACAGGATTTTGGAGCCTTCTTCGCTTGTATTTGAACTGCCCTCAGTTTTAGGAGGGAGGATATTACAGAGAAGGAACTGTCACAAAATTCTGCTTGAGCTGTGCAGCTCCATATTGCCTTCAAGGGCAAACAGTGCCCAAGCACAGCAGCATCGTCCTCAGTCTTGGTATAAATCTAGATATTTTCAATGTTTTGAGTTTCAGTTCTGCATTTCTATGTAGTGGGAAGTGTGTATCCAAATACTCCAAGCATGGAATCATTTATCTTACCCTTACCAAAGTTATGAGATAAACAAAGAGGCAATTCCCAAAACCAGGCCTCACATGGCAGGTTGAATCTTTTCTGGTCTCTGGGATGCTGTGTAGCTGATTTCTACCTTCTGTAGCATTCTCCTCCTCCATTCTTGCTATAGTCATGGGTTGAACTTCAGGGCTGCAAGAAGGATATAAAGTTCTGGACAAGAGATTTATGGAACCTTTGTGTCATGAATAATTTCTAAAATTTGGGACAAATACCATCCTCAAGACTTTTCCTGTATGTGTTTAGTAAAGCAGAGATTTAGGCGTGGATCTGTATTAACTTGTCTGAGGTATCCAGATAGGGTTTCATATTATCAAGTGATACTGTTACATACATGGTGTCATCTTGTTTTATTTCAATTACACTTCGAGCTTTCCTTTTAGTTTTCATTTAATAAAGTATATGAGAAAGATTTTAGGACAGTTAAAAATTGCTTTGCTGGGTTATTCACCCACATTTGTGGCAGCTGATGTTTCATAAAAGATTGTACCTATTTTTCTCCACAACATTTCTGTTCCAGAACATACATAACTATAGAAACAAAGGAGTCACACTTGCAATGTCCCCAGACACTGCAGCAGTGATGGCAGGGTGAGCCAGTTTCCTGGTGCAAGGCTGTGCTGAGGGTCAAGGGAACAGGAGGATTTTAGTGATGGAGAAGAATTTTTGAGAAGAAAAAGTACACATTTCCATTTCTTTTGAGCCAAAAGGGAAAGAAAGGAGAAGCTGGCAGAAATCAAACATCCAGGAAAACCAGGGATATGAAACCTTAAGAGTTACTCAGACACTTGTTTTGTTGTATTAGTTCCATCACAGGGGAAGCATCACGTTGTTGTGCCTTCACTATGTGCCGTGGATTCCTCTGTACTGGAAGGAGTTACATGCCCACCTAAAAAAATTCACCTAAATATTGCTTGTCACCTACATTTTTTTTCCCCACAGTTTAACCCCAAACAAGGCACAGATTGCTCAGCCTGAAAAGATCCAAAGAACAACATAATGGGGGTAAAGCTACTACAGATCTTGAGAGAAATAAAATATGAGCACATGGGAACAAGAAGAGGGAAGAAAAAATGGCAAAGAAGGGAAGTACAACAGGAAAAGCTTTTAGTTTGTGAATAGAGAACATGGATATTATATAGAAATATATATAATATATATAAAATACATTAAATAGAAATTGGCTGAAATCATTATTTTAATAGTCATTTGATAGACTCAATAGATACAGGATAAGACTAATAATTCTATAATAACATTATTAAAACCAGCAATTTAGTTCATCTATTCCTTTTCTTCAGAAAATCACTAAGTTTACACAGGAGGTCAACACCATTGGTACTATTTTAAATTCTATAATTCACCTGAAAGAAGATTTTAAGCAGAAATCCCTCAGTAGCCTACTCTTGGACTTTGCTTATGATGCTTTCCTCTTTTGTTCATCAGCAGCATTTGCAAGTCTAAGCAGCCTACAAAAATTGTACCAGGTGATGTTTTTCACTTTCAATATGCAAATGAAATTTCTTTTTCTTTACAATGACTTACCAGAGAAAAAACAAGGAAAGAACTTTGCTTTTACACATTTCTGGAGTGAAATAACAAGGTTGCTTTAAGATTTTCCTTGGAGGCTTTTTCCTTCTAAGTAATGTAGAGGGGCACCATATTCTCCATCCTGACATGATTCCAGGTAAGTCAGGATCATTCCTTGGCCCTATAACAGCCTTCAGCCACGTCTCACCTAGAAATCAGCTTAAGTGGGATCATCCTAAAGCAGCAGTGCCTGTAATTCAAAAAATGAAAGCATGATCAAATCCAGTTAATTGCCTCCATCGTTATTTATGATCATTGGGATACTTTTAGTCAACTAAAAAGCAGATTTTTCATTACAATGTGATGAAGAAGAATTTCCAGTGTTTGTGAAATTGTGTTCTAAGAGTGTCTTGAAATGCACATCCATAGCCCTCAGTCTTTTCAAGTATTAACTCAAGCTGTTCAAGAAAAAGACTAAAAGAATTAGCTTGATGATTGGAGAAATCACTGTGAAATTGTTCAATCAACACTAGGAAGAAAATAAGACCAACCTCAAACAAGCAAACCAAACCATCCTCCAAAAAAATCCTCTGGTTGATTTTTCTCATTTATTGACCATAATGTGTTAAATTGTGTTAAATTGCTCAGAAACTCGGAAGGTTGGAGGAGGAATTTCTCTGGACTGAATTGCCCTGTTGCTCATTTACCTCCTACACATCCCTTCACACACCATGTGTAGGGCTGGGATGTCATCCTGTGTGCTCCTTTGGCTCATCTGGGGTGCAAAGTCTTATGTACCTTGGGGTAGAGTGAGGAGAAATACTGTGAGTGAACAATTCTTTTTATTTTCTTTCAGGTAAAAACTTGAGTCAAAACCACTCAAACATGAAATTTTACATATGACTTTAAAAAAATGAGGGACATTAAGTGACATTTGTTTCAATTTCCTACTGTTCAACCAAACTACAGAGCAAAGGGGACTAACCCACATTTCCAACATGCTTTAACTGATAAGGAAGTGTTAGCATTCCACAGTTAATAAACCCCACCAGATGCAACCATTATTAATCTAATTTTGACTGTGACTTCCCTCTTAATGAAATTAGACATCTCTATAACTTTAAAAACAGAATAGTTCGGGAAGCCTGACAAAGATCATGGAAGAGATTTGGGGGACAAAATGTTTTTTCAAAGAGCAGAAAATAGCATTTATTCTATATTTTCCAAATTTTCTCATGCTGTAACATAGAATCATAGAGTTATAGAATGGTTTGGGTTGGCAGGCACGTTAAAAATCATCTCATTCCACCCCCCTGTCATGGGCAGGAACACCTTCCACTAGTCCAGGTTGCCCTGTCCAACCTGGCCTTGGACATTGCCTGGGAAGTGGGGATTTCTCACTCCTTGTGAGTAGGAAATATGAATAAACTCCAGGGGTGACCACAACTGTGCCAGCACAGGTTTGCCTGGAGTCTGGATTCGATTCGAATTCTGCAGCAAAAGATGTGTCCTTTGACTGTGATTTCTTTAACACCTTGCATGCAAAAAAACTGCAACTCAGAAAAAAATCTTTAATCTCATATCTGTAGCATAAGACATGGTTGGACTTGTAAACAAGAGTTTGGGGTAAAGGAGACAAAAACACCTGAGACAGCATGTGCCATATATTTTTGGGTATTTTGAAATCAATTTAGCCACCATCTCCCCCTGCAACTCCTCACATGCTGCAAGATATCCTGATGTAGCCCATCTCAGCTCTCACACCAGCTCCAAACTCCAGAGATTTGCTTGTCCATGGAAAGCTGAGTCTGGAATAGTGCTCGGAGCAGGTGGGTTTAGTACAGCACAAATCAAACTCCTGTCAGAAACCAAACTCTCATTTCCCCATCCTTCACTGCAGAGGGTGCTGTCTGCCCACATTCCTGGTCCTCAGGAAATAAAGGCTGTGAATTAAAAGTTGAAAAGGCAGGGCTGGGGATATTAGCAAAATGCACTAAAACTGTGCAGAATTAAAAACACAAAGTTCCATTTCAGTGTCACGACACAGCAAGCCACAGTGGAGCAAAGTGGGTCTTTTCCAACCCAATCGATTCTATGATTCTATGAAAGCTGCTGTTACAGCCTGACTGGAATTCTGAACAAGCACAAGACAGTCAGCCCTGACTTTCAATGCAAAAAGAATCAGGCTTTCCTCCCTGCCTTTGATGAAGTTTAAGTCTTTCTGAAGTCATCCACGTTGTCAGTGATGCTAAACAGCAACTCCTTCCTGGTAAAATCACAGAGTTCTGGGAATCTCTTTCCATACTGAGTTTTCGCTCAGACTCTGGAAACCAGCTGAAACATCAGAATTTTGTTATGAAACAAGCAGAGTGAAGTTTTATTTGGGAATTAGAACCCTGGAGTCCAAGAAAACCAGTCATTCCTGTCCTTCTCATGTTTGTGGGGATGTCAGGGCAGGTCTTGCTTTCAGCTTAAGTCACTCATCTGATAGTACCAAAAATCAGGGCTTTTGTCTCTGAATCCAGAATTGTTTATGTGTTGTTCTGCTTAATCTATAACATGTTATTTAAAATAAAAAATGAGGATCGTTGGTATGCAGGGAAGATGTCAGGTTGGCTCTTAGCACTTCCCTTCAGGACTTACTTTTTTCCAACTTCTGATTGTGAAACAACCTATTCTGATGGTGAATTCCCAAAATTCACCATCTGGTGGGAAATGAATGCTCCTGGGTTAGAGGAGAAGACCAAGAGGCCAGTTGCCCCACGCCTTAGATATGTCCATGGCCCACTGTACTTTGAGCCATCTGGTCTGATGCAAAGTGTCCCTGCCCATGGCAGGAGAACTGGGGCTCGATGATCCTGGAGGTCCCTTCCAACTCAAACCATTCTATTGTTCCATGATTCTGTGATTCTGTGTTCTTGTCAAGTCAGAATTGGTGACTTTGAATGAGAAAGTGTAAGGTTAGATGTGCACAAGATGGAGCAATGGGGCAGTCTTTGGAATAGTTTTGAGAAGCCAGTAAGAAAGTTCTAATTATAGCACAGAGGACAGGAGCACCCTGGAAAATACAACTCCATCTGAGCCCTCCTCTGATCAGAAACAGAAGGATCATGGAGACAACAGAAGGGATTTCAGCATGGAGACAGGGTATAGCTGATTTCTGAGAGGACAGGAGCTAAACCCTTCATGATTAACCCATGGGCACGACTGCTGTGTGTGGCATGGAAATTTCTGCACCATTTCTCATGCTGAATGTCTCTGAGAAAGCAGTGCTAAAATGGACTCTTTAGCCAGCCAAAGCAATCCTCAGAGTTCAAAGAACATCCCTGTGCTTTGCTAACAGACATCTATTCACCTTGGGGTTTTGTTATCCTTGTTGCTATAAAAAGATGTGCTAGCATGAAATGCTGTGTATTAGTTTGGAGAATGTGGGGCTGGGGGAATTTCATTAATGAAATCCCTTCCTACCGTTTGGTAACAGTTATGCAGGTTGAGTCACAGTGTAATTGTCCTCCATCACATAATCTTTAATGAAAATTCAGATTCTTTGTTCCCAGTCTTGCAGCATTTCAAAGCTCTCTCATGTCGCCAAGGCTAAGTGCTGTTGAAGTGGTGGTTTCCCTGTGTGAGAGGAGAGCAGCGAACACAGAGGGAGGGCAAGGTTTGAAACCCAGAATAGTCTTAAAAATCCTGACAGCTAAAATTAGTACAGGAGGGAAAATAAGTAATTCTGACTGTTGTTATCCCTGGTCTTTGAATCTTTTCTTAAGAAGTTGTTGAATTCTGCCTGTATGAACCTAAGGACAAAAACCATCAATGCTTGACTGAGAAAAAAATTAACTCTTGTGTATAATATTAAAGTCAGTTATTTACTCACCTTCCATGTAATAAATCTGCCTTGACTGCTTAGGCAAAGGCTCATGAAATTTGAGTTGAATTGAGTGAAGAATCTATTGCCTCTCTACTATTGAAGAATGTATTGCCTCAATTGATTCTTCATTGCATTAGGTTAGTGAAAGTGAAGCCACAAGGATTTGGAACCCTCATCAATTCTAATGGACGTAATTTATATATTCAATTATCAGTCTCAGTTTATGGAGCTGTTTAACAGCCTTCCCTCAACTGAACATGGATATAAATCAAATTAAATCAATTAATTTTTTAAAAAATGTAACTGAAAAACCTCACAGAACTCCACAGTTTTACTCATTATATGCAATAAATATTACTCATGGGAAGACAACAAATGACATCCCTTTGGGGGATTTGCCTTTCCAGATCCTTGCTAGAAATAAGTTACTGAGTTCAATGGGGATTTTGCCTGAGCAGAATTCCCAAATTTGAGCCAGAAACAATACCAGAAAACCAGTCAAGCAAAATGATGGTAAACAAGTTGTCATAACAATTCTTTGGATGCAGTGGGTCTTCTCAACAGTACCTGTGCTGATACTGTGTCTCTTGAAGGGGAAAATATTCCATTTTATGTTAACTTTTTGTATGCAATGAATTATTTGGACTATCCATAAGCATTCATTCTGGAAATGCATTTTCTTTTCCTTTTTGCAAAGGCCACTCTTCCCTTTCCTGGTGCACAGATGAGCTGTGTGTGACTGAACCCCCTTTAGAGCCAAGAGCAGGAGTGAGGACACTGTGCAGTGAGTTGGACACAGTGAGCGAGATGGACACAGTGAGCATGAACAGGGAGCTTAAACCAGTCAGGGAGGAACACCAAAGCCCTCCAGGAGCACAGGAGGGCAGGCTGGCCAGTCACAGGATCCCAGGGTGCCCCACACCATCAGCACTCTGTTCTCCAGCAGCACAGCTGTGGTTCTCAGAAATCCTCCGCCTGCGGAAACAGCCACATTCCCTCCACAACCTGCTGTTCCCCACCAGCCTGCCATGCCAAGAATACAGTCCAACCCTGCCCTTTGAAACACCAAGGATCTGGGGATCCTTCTCAGAAACCAGGGGCCAGGGGGACCTTTTCTGACTGCATAAAGCTGACACACTCCTGATATGTCACGGGCATCCATCCCTTTGCCTGCTGAGCAGCACGAAAAGCATCGCCCAAGAGATTCACCCCAGTTCACCCCAAAAAGTCATCCAAGGAGAAGCTGTGGTGAAAACACAGACACTCAGAGCCTTTAGAGATGCTCCAAGATGCCTCAGACCTCAGTCCAGGTGACTCATCCAGCCAGACGAGATGCTCCATGGTGTCTAAGATTCAAAATTAAGTGTGTAAAAAGGAGATAGAATTCAGCAGATACTTTTTTTGTGTGTGTGTAAGCTGCTCCAAAGGCCAATTAACCTCAAATTTAAAGGGTGTGCAATAGAACATTTAGTCAGGTAAATCAGAAAGTGATAAGCCCAGGGTCATTTTGAGAGGGTAGACTACAAACTGCAGTGATATTCTTAAGTCTTGAGAATTAAAAAAAGGAATTCATTAAATAACTGGTATTTTAGTGACACTTCTTTTCAAAAAATAGCTCTCTTCCTACAAAAATGAAGTCTACAATAGACCTATAACAACTTGTCTTCATATCACATACTATCTTTAAATTTGGTCTAACTAATTTCATTAATATTTAATATTTAAATATATGCCAATAGTAGCAACTTCATTATTCTCTTTTTTAATTCTTCCTTTTTTTTCCTACTTTCTTTGGAGGGCAGATGAACCACCACTGAACCACCAGCAAAAACTATCCCTTTGCCTTTCATGCCAACAAGACTTAACAATCTCAGTATATCATCAAGAACTTACTACGTATACCAGTACTGAACTCATCAAACATCATGGAGAACAGTTCACACAGAATGTGCCAGAGTCCTGTAATTTTGATGCCATATTTCAGATAAATAAGTACTATGTAGATAGACTGTACCATAAAATACTCCCTTTCCAGCATTATATTTCTACAATTAATTATGGAATTCAAGGCTGACAAGATTCTGGAAGATTTTTCTGGTCCCTGGCTCACAGATCAAGATTGACCCTGGATGGTGTTCAGCAAATGTAGATAAGTGAAATATCTGCTGTGACTCTCAGACACACAGTTATTTGAGATGTTAAATTACATTTGATACAAGTTTTGAATGCAGAGATGTAAAATGCATATTTAGCACTTCATCATTTGTGCAAAGATTACTGAGTCACAGAGCAGAGATCCAGGATGAAATGGAAACAGCAGAGCTCCTTTGACCTCTTCACTCACAACACTAACAATAATTATCTGGTGTGTGAAACTAAGGGAACAAAAACATTTATAGGTGTTATTTACAGGGTGACACCCCACAAGCACTTTATACCATGATGAATTCCTTTAGATTATTGTGAAATACATTTCTGCATTATGGCATTACCAGTTGCTCTCACCCTCCTTTCTGCCTTTCAGCTGAGGTTTACAGAGGTAGCAAAGATCAAGTAAAGACCCAAGGGTGAAACTTTTGTAGCAACAAGCCTGGAGAGCATAGACGACCCTCAGGATAAATTACCTAATTTTTTTCTCAATAATAAAGACAAATATAACCCAAAATTTCATTAGGTAAATGTATTTAACATGGGATATTGCTGGAATCAGATACTCACTGTGAGGATAGAAGCTAAATGAGTTCTCATCGCTTCCCAGTCCTCCAGCCCTGTGGCTTGTGATCCAATTTTCCTTTATTCAGTGCAGATATTTCCCAGAATATTTTGAGTTGGGAGTGTTTTGTTGTGTAAGCTTCAGATCTGCTTTTGCACAGAACTGACCATAACCACTTTCATTATTTGGCTTCATGGCAATTTTTAAATACCAAAATAATGCAGATGAGTGTCTGAGCTGCTACACTGTCTGATCCAGATTCTTCTGGAATAAAAAGAAAAAATCCCTTAGGCCTTTTCTTTGTTCTTAAGAATTGTATTATGTTTCTCTCTCACCTTGCTGATCTTTTTCTAATTTACTGCATCACTTCTCAACTCCTCACCACACCTGACTGTTCGTTTAAACATCTCCTTATTAACAGTGTATGGTGGAAGCTTTTAGTTTTACTTCCTGTCAGGTTTAATTACAACCTTCATGTTTCTTTCACTTACACATGCCTTTGCTGATGCTTAACCAATCTTTTCTTTGGAGAAGAGTGGGGTTTACACAAAAGCTCTGATTGTGTTAGAGATAACTGCAGCTCAGTTTTTGAAGGATTATGCTGCTTAGGCATCTATCCCTAAATGCTTACAGTCCTTGCCATGATCTCTGTGAACTGGCAGCCAAAGCCATAGGATGCAAAATGACTTTTTGTGTTCTCTCCCACAGGGGATGGGGAATGGGGCTGTGGTCAGTCCATCACACCTTGTCTTTCCCACTCCTTCGTCCTCAGGGTAGGACTCCTGACACCCTTCCCCTGCTCCAGCCTGAGGTCCATCCCATGGGGAACAGTTCTCCATGAACTTCTCCAACGTGGGTCCCTCTTAGAGGCAACAGTTCTGCAGGAGCTGCTCCAGCCTGGGTCCCTCCCATGGGGTCACAAGTCCTGCCAGCAAACCTGCTCCAGTCTGGGCTGCTCTTTCCATGGAGCCACGATCCTGCCAGGATCCTGCTCCACCTTCCCGTGGGGTCACAGCCTCCTTTGGGGGCATCCCCCTGCTCCAGTGTGGGGTGTCCAGCGCCTGCAGGTGGCAGGGAGGGAGAGGGGCAGGAAGGAAGGAAGGAATCATGTGATGGCTCTGTCTTTAGTAAACTCAGCACATTCCAGAATACTCTGCTGTGGAGAACACTCTACCAAAAAGAGAGTCCTTGCCAGGGAATTGCAAGGTGTATTTGCAGCACATGAGTTTAGGTCATTCCTTGAATCTATTTAGGTGAAATGTGATAAAATAGACACAATATTTATGTATGTCCAGGTTGTATTTTTTCCCTTTCTGAAAGGAGTTTAAGACTTTGCTGTCCCTACCTGCACCAGCATATTTCAGGAAATCTTTCCATTTCAGAGCTGCTTTATATGATTTCTGTTCTCTAGAAACAATTACATGGCTGTCTTTTTATTTTTCTTTTCTATTTTTTCTTTCAGAATGAAGAAATTTTGCTTTACTGTGTAAGATGAAAAGGAAGAGCACAGCAGTTCAACACCATCCCTCTGTGTTTTCAGATTTTTAGATCTCATCCTTAGGTCTGTTGACCACATTTGGTGTCAATATATTTCAGTCTTTTATTTTTTATCTTTTAGAGTTTGTTGTCATTGTGAATTTAAAAGCATCTGAGTATAATCAAACAGTAATTTAATTTGAGGAATTAAAGGAATTAAATACAACTATCCTCTCCTGACTAAAGCACAGTGTTTATTGCACTACCTTAAAGAATGGTCAGGACAAAGCTTCCATTCCAGCAGATTCAATGCTCTAATGATCTGTGTTCTCTTTTTTCAGCCTCACTTCTATGGATTGAAGGGAACTGAAGTTAATCTCATAATAGCATATACTCACCAGGACTGAATTTAGTTGTAAAAAATGAACTTATAGGGCCAATAATGGTGATTTTTCATGCAATATAGAAGTTTTTGATTGGAAATGACTGAGAAGAAAGAGCTGTGTACACTGACCATCACAAACCCGCTGACACTGACTTTCTCAGGCCTGTGCTCATAAGTCTTCCTCATGTCTTTGGATTTTTCCTGCTCCCAAACCAGGAAAATACATGGATATCAATAATTGTGCTCAGTGGTGCACAGAGTAGAACAAGTTGTAGAACCACAGAATCAGAGAAACACAGAATCATTTAGGCTGGAAAAGATTTTAAAGACAATCGAGTCCACCCTGTGCCTGGTGCCCATCTTGTCCCCCAGCCCAGAGCACTGAGTGTCACGGCCAGTCCTTCCGTGGACACCCCCAGGGTGGGGACTGCAAACCTCCCTGGGCAGCTCCTTCCAGTGCCTGACCACCCTTTCTTTGCAGTAATTCCACCTGATGTCCAACCTGAACCAACTTGAGGCCGTTCCCTCTCCTCCTGTCCCCAGAAGCACAACCCAAGACAGCCTGACACCCCCCCCCCCTCACCGGCTCCTCCCTCCTGGCAGAGATTGCAGAGCCAGAAGGTCCCCCCTGAGCCTCCTTCTCTCCAGGCTGAGCCCCCCCAGCTCCCTCAGCTGCTTCTGCTGCTCCAGCCCATTCCCAGCTCCATCCCCTTCCCTGGACATGCTCCAGCCCTTCCATGTCTTTCCTGAAGGGAGGGACCAAAACTGAACACAGGACTGGAGGTGCCTCAGTACAGAGGAACAATCACTTCCCTGCTCAGGTTCTCACTTTAGAGAGGAAACTCAAATATTTCAAACTCTGTTGAAACAAAAAGTTTAAATATTTTTTAAAATGTGTGGGACAAAACGTTCTGAGAATATTTTCAGAATAATGTTGCCATTAAATCGTGTTTTCCTGTACTGGGGCTATGCAAAGCAGAGGAAAGACTCAGCCTTGGATAAGGAAGGGACAGACTCGGGTGTTCTTTTGTACGTTAAATGTCTTCAAATGGCTTGGGCTAAATCAACTTCACTCTAAGAGACTTGCAGAACTAAGAGACTTTTGAAGTTATTTTTGACTCCTTATGAATGATGATTGAGCTTTCAAAGATGGTAAAAGCTGCCATAAAATTGGAGAGAACCATCCATACAGGTGGAATAATAAAAGTTTCTGAGGCAGCCCTTCACCTCCCACCCACCTAAAAAACAGGCTTTGCACTAGAAAACAATTTTGGAAGAAAGCTACTTTTATATTTGAGTAAACTAACATCCATTGTTGTTGTTGTTGTTGTGTCACTTGCTGCAGCTCAGAGTCAGAAGCAAACAGGTAGTAAATAAAGTATTTGATCTTTAATCTTTGAAATACTTAATGAAGGTGATTGACTTAAGTGTATCTGGTCTTCAGGGTTTCCTAAAGAGAACTGGAGCCTCCCAGAAAGAAGGAAAAATTAAAAATAAATCACTGAAATCTATAATGGCAAATTTGAGCTATGCCAATGCTACAGCACCAGCTACATACCCTGAATGGGTTGGAATCCTTGCATGTGTTTGGATTATGATATAATTACCTGCTGTTTCATGCTAGAAATACATTCTGTTGCTGCTGAGCCCCCTGATGAAAAATAGGGATCTGCTTCTGACCTTATAAAACAGTTGGTGCTGTCCTGTTGTGGGAATGATGCAGACACTCACAAAGAATAATAGTTTCTTTTACCTTTCTGGGTATGTATTTGTTATTTTCACTTAAAAACTCAGTCTGAACATCCACACACAATCTTTACTGTGTGGACCATAATAATAGGGAGTCATTTCACATATGGATGGAACACAGTTCAAATTTAAAAGCAGATACACTGCAGATCCATCTAACAGTCACTTCAGCCAGAACTCATTCAAAAGACCATGATTCATCAAGGAACAGAACAATTTCCATGTCCAAAGCTTTTTTTTTATTGTATCTCTAAGTGCCTCACAATCAGTGGAGAACTGTCATTTTGCAGCCCACTTTATGCCATGAGCTAAGTGACTAACCTGTTCCAAGTGTTTAGTGTCAACTCAGAAAACACAGAAAAATCCAGACAAAAGGAGAAAATTAGCATCCTGAGGAGTGCAAAAAGCTCATGCAAAGCCGAAGATTCAAACAATATCTGTTCTAGTCTTCTGAAAAATACCCAAGGGTCTATGAGAAAGGATTTTCACTGAATTTTTGGTTGATGATTTATCTGAAACTGAGTTTTCCCCACACAGAATATTTTATCATACTATAAAGTTGGCTTTTAGAATGTGTAAAACTTTTGAGGAGTCTTCAGGACATTCTGTATGAAGACACAGAAACAAACAAAACACAAGATAAAATTCAAGCTTCATTTGCTGTGGGTAGATAATTCCAGAACAAGTTGATATCTTTCTCTGAAAATACAAGACTTTCCAGGAAAAGTGTTACGCATTTAATCTGAGTGTGGGCACAGCATCTGCTGCCAGAACTCTGGTGAGAAGACACCAAGTAAAGGGGAAGTGACAGAAAACAGCAGGTAAAGAAGACACTGGCAGAGTTCCTCAAGAAATAGGACTTTGGCCTTGGCTCATTTCATGGTTTCTTGTATGAATTGGCACAAAACGACACTGTTATAATTTGATTTCCCAGTGACCTGATGCTAAAGGGCATCTCCTATTAACAGAAAAATCAGGGCTTTATATCCGAAAAGCTGCATGACCTCGAAGACTGGAATTAAAAGAAAGCTGAAAGGAATTTAATAGGAAAAAAAATGTAAGACTGCATACTTGGAGACTGATCACAGGCACTTCTGTTGCAGTTGGAAAGGAGTGAGAAAGAGGAGCAGTGGGGTAGCACAAGTGATGGCAGAGTGGCTGGAAATGCTGGTGTGATGCCAGTAAGGGGGAAGCTGAATGCAGGAGCCAGAAACTCTTTCCAGTAGACTCAAAGAAAATTATTGGCTTGGTATTGAAGCCTTAAGATTTTTTATATATTTGTAGATTTTAATGTAGTTGTATAGTTTCTCACACTTAAGGTAGCATTTAACAATTTCTAATCCCCTTTCTCACAGTTTGTGCCACATTCTTGAATTCTGTTTAACGTTCTTTTCAAGGAAAAAGATTTTAGCAAGGACATCTTGTTTGGGACACATGCACCTGGGAGAGATATTGTAGTCAAAGCAAGATAGAAGGCCCAAAACCCTTGGAGAAGCTCCAAAGGGGCAGACCCAGGGAGGTTCTGGAGGTGGACGATTCTCAGGTTGGATGTATCCATTAGATATGATAATTAATTAGTGTTATAAATTTGTAAGAACCCTATACTGGGTGTGCACTGATGCATTTTGTTGCACCTGAAAGTGCTTTCATTAAAGGCCTGCTCTCTATTTTATCTTCATGAATATTGTCTGGAAAGTTCTTTTTTCCCATTTCAGGCAACAGTATAAGAAATGAAGAGATTTCATTTGAAATATTTTAGATCTGTCCATTCATGGTCAAGAAAGACTGAGCCTTGAAGAGGTGTATGGAAAGGCTGTTTTGATCAGAGAACTGAGGACCCTTTGGTGGGGTGGAGTGAGGGAAAACCAGCCTTGGAATGTCAAGGAGAAGGAAGGCCTAGAGGAGCTGTGATTGTCCTCCATCAGGACCTCAGTGGAACAAATTCCAGGGAAAGAAAAGATCTTTTGAAGCTAAAAAAACCAAGTTTGGAACAATAAACATCTTATTCTATGAATACCTTTGAGCTGATAAGCAAAAGATTTCACATTTGAAGACCAATGAAGTTTCGGGGCAGTATTTTAATAGGAAAGAAAGAGAAAAAATGGTTTTGTAACCACTACTAAGTGGGATTAAGCATCAGCATCCATCTCTCACAGGAACACAGGAAGGTCTTTCTGAGCAAAGTGCTGTCCTCTATTTTAGGAACTTCTCTCTGCTTGTCTGTGAATCAGCAGAGAGATGCAATGATGATTTCCTTTCTGGCAGATGACAGCATGGAGAATACTGGCACCTCTGCAAATCTTGTTTTACCCTCATGGTAGGGCCTGGTGAGAAAAGGCTCATCTCTCATGAGCCCCTGGATGCACTTGCTGGTTCCTGTGTCTCACCATGATTGATGCTCTCCAGCTGAGATCTCTCTAAACTGCTCATGAAGTTCAAATGTTTGTACCACTGACCAGCACTAATAACTTAAATGTGCTGCTCTAGTTTTAGAATCTTGCAATTTCACACACTTTTTCATTAAAAAAAATTATATTCATTATATATGCTCTCTTAGCCACTGGAAAAAACCCCAAACCACCTATATATTGTTTCACTTATGCTCAGCTTCTAGTTGTTTTGAGTGGAGGCAGAGTGATTCCACAGCCTAATACTGCAATTGGGTTTTATTCCTAAAATATTTTTTTTCAATTCAGTTAATTGAATTGAAATGAAATTAATCGAAAAGGGAAAAGTATTTCCCTTTTAGCTCATTGCCCTAAATTTCTTCAGACACTGCTCATTGCTCCTTATAATGCTGCTTCACCTAACTTTAACTTCTCTGTTTAAAGGAAATTTGTCCCTGCAGGCTTTCAGGGAGCAGAAAGGTGCTTGAAGGCTCAATTTTGACAAGGAGCAAACCCTTGTGCCTTCCAGGGGACTGCTCAGTTGGGGCAAGTATCGAAGATTCTCATGTGGACTGTGTAGGTGTTCTCTCATTACTACTTTTAAACATATACAATGTGAAACATAAATAATCTAAAGTCTTTCCCTTCTCCCTTGGAGAGAAGCTTGTGCACTTAATGCACTTTGACACCTTTTCACTCAAATTTATTTTGCATCCTTTGCATCGCCTCCATTTTCATTGAACTGCTTGAGTCCCATCACCTGTTTTTTAAGATACACTGAGGAGTTGCAAGTACCTCTGAAAAGTGAGGTGTACCCTTACCAGACATTGCTGGGATGCTCTTCTGAAACCATCTCTTTTTTCATCATTATTTCCTTATTTGACAGGCTAGAGCCCTACTCTCATGCCCCTGTGTCTTGGGTTGAGCTGGCAAAACGCCAGCTGCCCAAAGACAGAGTCAGCCTCGGGCTGAGAAAAGGGGGAAAGGAAAAAAAACCTCTAAATCCAGGTTTACACTTAAAACTAACTACATCTATTTATACAGAAAAGAGAAAATTAAGAGAAAACTACAATGTAACACACACTCACACAAGTTATGTATAACAAGAAATAACTTCCCACTCCCCAGTTAACACAAATTCTACTATTTTAACTACAAATTAT
>JAWWEV010000134.1:70546486-70563869 GCA_035583235.1 Hafferia zeledoni
TGTTTTCTTTATTAAATAGCACAGAGCTAAAAATCTGCTTATATATAGTTATCACATGAATTATAAACTATTAAAAGGTACTTTTCCCCCTTAAATATTTCAGTAGATATTTAGACTAAGCAATGAATAAATTCTGGTTCTGGGGAGACACAGACATGTGCTTAACTTTAGAGATAAATGCAAGGGGACCACCTGTGCATGTTTTTTAAGACTTGAAACTTAATGTGCTATCTAAGCACAGCTGAAACCTTTCAAGGAACAAAACATGGAAGTGCGTTTTCCCACCAGGTCTATTTTCCCCAGTGCCCACTGTCATTTGCTTTGATAAAATGACTCCTTGAAAATGCGTTCTCAGAGTGCAAATTTAATGACTAGGACGTCCTGCCATGTGCACTTTCATCATCTGGAAAGGGCACAAACCCACTGTTTTGTGCAGAAACATCTGGGCAAACATCTGCTGTGTTTCATTAAAGCTAATTCATACACCAGCTCCCTGAGCTTTTCTTTCCCCATTTCCACTGCTTGAGCAAACAGCTAATTTGGGGTTGAATATCAAAGCAAAATATTCTGCATGTCTTTCCCAGCAGTATTTTTCCTCCAGTTACTCTTGGTCTTTTTCCATATTAAAATTGCAGAGTTTATTTTTACCTGCAACCCAAAGGATTAGTGCAAACCATTAACCTGCAGAGTCCATTTTTTTGTGTATTTGTCCCTCCCAAATGACTTTCAGCTTTGGAAGTACCCGTGCAGTGATTCTTGGAAACTTATGGCATTGGAATAGGATGATGTATTTCTATCAAATGATCCAACAAAGGATTTCCAAGACATGTATTGCAACAAGATGGAACAGGAATTGGAAAAAAGATTATATGGGTCTTCATTGCTTCTGGTTATTCTGTGTATTTCTGCCTTTGCTTCTCACACCTACAACATATGGCTCAGGAAAAGAATATTTATTTGTTTGAAGAGTATATTTATATTTACAAAAACAGGCTTGATGATTCCTGTCTTTCAATAAAATGTATATGTACATAAAACATCTTTCTACTTCTTAATTAGAGCCCTTGAAAATTCATTCTAAATATAAGAATGAACACTGCTGATTTCACAGGGCTGAGAGAGCATCTCTATTGGTGATGCACCATATGTTGTAAATCTAAATTAAAGATGTCTCTTTGAGCAAATTTTTTTAATCAATACTTAGGAGCAGAAAACAAGAATTGCAGTATCCCCTGGCTTTAGATCATTTAGATCAAAGTCTACCTTTCCACTTACAAGGCATTTAAAATAAGTGATGTGGGTGAATATTAGGAAGAAATTCCTGACTCTGAGACTGGTGAGGCCCTGGCACAGGTTGCCCCATCTCTGGAAATGTCCCAGGACAGGTTGGACAGGGTTTGGAGCAACCTGGTCTAGTGGAAGGTGTCCCTGCCCATGGCAGGGAGAGTAGGACGGGGTGATCTTTAATGTTCTTTCAAATCCACCCCATTCTGTGATTTTAAGATTCTATATCTTAGAAGAAATACCAATTTACCACTGTAGAAGGTCTTGAAGTTGGAAAGAAAAGTTGAAAATGTGATTCTGCAAATATTAACATGAATCAGGGTGATGTCATTAATCCAATTCAGCTGAAGATTGGAAGTTAACTGGACCAGAAAGATTAAATAAAATTGGAATAATGTTGCTGCTTTATATCTGCTTAAAATAATCCAGGATATAGGCTTAATCAAGGCCAGGGTTTTAGGTGATGGCTTTGTGTATGTGTGAGGTGAAAGAAGATCCTGAAACAACAGTACCAAAGCTGCTTTGAGGGTCCAGACTGCACTTCTACTACGTACCTGTGGGTGAAACATAAATACAAATTAAATTCTGGCTCCATTTTGTGGAAGTTCTTGTGTTTCCCCACCTTCTTTTCAGCTGAATAACTGATTTTACCCCAGGGCCACCTTCCAGTCGAGGAAGACCATTAACTCCCACAAAACACAGATTTTGGACTGTGAACCTGATTAGAGCAGTAATTAATTCATTCAGCTTGGGACTTAGATCCATACATTGTGTCTTGTGCAGCTCTTTAGGGTTTGTAAACATGCTGTGCTTTTGGTCAAGGAAAGGAGAACTGGAATTTCTCTTCAGCTGCATTTTCAGTAGGAAATCACTGCAGACAGGATAAAGCAAGAACTGTGAGGAACTTTTTGGTTTAAGACAACCAAGCCATTGTCAAACAGCACTGCTGGAGAGGCACTTCTACCAAACATGTCCACGTTGATGGTGGCTCTGGTTTGGACAGAATTGTCCTTATTTATGGGAATAACAAGTATTATTAACAAATCCTGAAGGCGACCAGAACTTGAGGGATTTCAGGAAACATGTGCCTGTGAGACTAATGAATTTACAGTCATATTTTGTTTCAAAAGGTTCATTTGATCGTCCAGATCATGCAAACTTTTCAATACTGAATGTTTCCTGTGACCAGGAGACATATAATGCAGAAAAGCCACTTATCAAGGGACTGCCAAAGGCAGTGAGAAAGTCAGTTCAGTATTTAGAGCCAAATAAAGGAAGTCCTAAGTTGTTTTTAGAAGAGAATCTACCAGACAAATTTCTGTAAATACAATACAAAAATCCTTGTAGTGAAAACTGATTCACTGCTGGGAAAGGTTGTGGATTTTGCCAAGAGCCATGACATTAAAGATGAGAAAATAAAATAATAATGCTACTAATAAAAATATTAAATTATTATCTTTGATTTTCATTATATTATTATATGAAAGATGATGAAATAATTGTACAGTGTCCCACTGCAAGATTGGTTTACCTTTTTTTTTTTTAAACCAGCCAAATTAGACATGTAAGGAAATAAAAAACTGCAGAAAACATCCTGCCTAACAATTAATGGAATCAAAATCCATAGTGAAAAGATTAAGCAAAAATAAAAGACCTTAAAGTTGCAAGTTGGCTTCAAACTGAAGCTTGAACTGCAGTTCAAAGTGGAAAATGTGGATTTATCTCAAGAGGCCACAGATTAAGATCTGCCACTGGCCCTGAAGACTTTACACTCAAAGTAAATCAATATGAGAGTCTCTCTGGGGATTTCTTAGTGCCCCTGGAAGGAGCCTTATGATTGTCAAAAGTGCCTTGGGGTGTTCTGAGTGAACTTCCATTTAGAAATAAATGATTCAAACTCTGTTTTCTGTTATCCTGCAATAAATCCATCGTAGCTCTCCTGATAAAAACTTGGCTCATGTGTCATCGCTGTATCTGAAATGTTAACAAACTGTGATGTTTCCAGATTGTAACAAAAGTTGTAGGAAAAAACCTCTCCTGACAGTAAATCTGGGAAGATTAACTAGAAACTCCTTAAATTGCTGGTCTAACATTTTCAGTTTCAGGAGGAAAATAAAATAACACAGAAATACAGAAACTAAGGTAATATTTGCAGCTGAATGAGATGATTTGTGAGCTCTTCTCTTCCCTGTTGATAAGAAATACAGATGTTTTGCTGGCTTTAGATAAATGCAGACTTCTTTTTTTCTTCATTAGTGGTTATATAGGAGTCCTGAAAAGCATCAGTTTGACAGCCCTGAACACTATTTATTCCCAGATCACTTTAATCACTCACAGTCATTTGGTTTCGTGGTACAATTCACAAGATACATGTAAATTTTGGGCTGCTGCTCCTCCAACACTGATGGCAATGAGAAGAGGGGAAATGGGAGTCTGTAACATTTACTTTTTGTCAGTGAATTTGTCCAATCTCAAAATTTTTCTTAAAATGACACCTGAATGTGGGATGGAATCTCAGTAAAACTAAAGAAAAATGAGTCACAGAAACATGAAATCATTCAGGTTGGAAAAGACCTGTAAGATCACCGAGTCCATCTGCCAACCCAGCATTTCCATCTTCACCACTAAACCTCATCCCCAGGTGCCACTTCCAGATATTTTTTGAGCACTTCCAGGGATGGAGATTCCACCACTCCCCTGGGCAGCCTGTTCCAATGCCTGACCACCCTTTTCTGTGAAGTTATTTTTCCTCAATATCCAAGCTAAACCTCCCCTGGTGCAACTTCATTCTGTTCCCTCTCATCCTGTCCCTTCTGTGAGCTCCCAACCTGCTTCAAGCTTCCTTCAATGGTCCACTGGGCTTGCATTTGCTGGTTAGAAAATGGAAATAATCACATTTCCTTTCCCTTACTTCCTTTTCAAACATTGATTTCAAATTTGTATGAAGATTGTCCCCATAACACCAGTATTGTGGAAACCTTTCCCAGTTTTCCCAGAGTCCTGCTGCAGTGGATAATGGAAGCAAGGAACAGATATCCAGCATCAAAACTATCTTTATGCCAATGAAGCCTCACAGCAAAACACAACCACCAAAAATTAAAACAGAAGGAGCATACAATCATAATGAACAGGAAATATGGGGGTAAAAAAAAAAAAGCAGTAATTATCAGGAAAACCATCAGCAAATAATCAGTTGTTGCCATAAGCTGTAATGGAGCACACTGCCATCTGAGCTAAGGACTTCAATGAGCAAGTGGGCAGGTGCAGGGCAAGAGTCACCCTTGAGATCATTCCAAGGAAGCTTGGAGTGATTTAAGGGTCTCAATGATCTCAATGTCCCTCAGAGGGAGAGGACTTCAAACCATCTTTTGCAAAAAATTTACTTTCTTTCCATTCAAGAGGACATGTATATGTGTTTTTGGGGGGTGAGGAGTGATAATCAATAATGTGAGAAAGATGCAGACACCCAGTGCCAACAGGTGGCTTGATCACGCACACTAATCCTTGAGGAATTAAAACTGCAGGTCAGAAAACACATTTCCTGGAGACTTATTTTGTGCACAGGATTATTTCCACTAGAGGACCATTCGTTTTTTGGCAGGTTGGCACGAGAGGCACCAAAAGAATTGGTGGAGGAGAGGCACAGGCACATCTGGAGCAAAGCCAGGAGATGCTGACAGGTGTGGCACTGCCTGTGTCACCACACCCAACCTGCCTCTCCAGGAGATCATTCACAGAGGAAGATGTCTTGGGGAATACAAGGATACCACATTAAATCTTTGGAGCAAATCAGTGGGGACAGGCTGTGTTCCTGTGTCTTTCCCCACTCTGAGCTTTGTTTGCTCAGGCACGTGGCAGGTGCCATGTCCCATGTGCACACTTGGCTCTTCTGTACAAGGGGAGTTCTAAATACTGATGTGTTTCTAAGAAAAATAAGGACAAACCCAGAGGGGTTTCAACAGGTGCTTTTTGCTTTATTTTCATATCTTATCATGGACAAGGAGAGTCTGTAGGACACGATTTCTAGAGGATACCACTATTCAGTTTTTACCAGAGTGTTAAAATACACAGTCCAAGGCAGTTTCACGGAATCACAAACTGGTTTGGGTTGGAAGGGACTTCGAAGAACATCTAATTCTGACTCCCCTGCCATGGGCAGGAATGCCACCCACTACACCAGTTGCTCAAAGACAGCCTGGCTTTGAACACTTCCAGGGATGGAACATCTATCCAGTTTAAGCATATCAACAAAATCTCTTAGTTATGTGCTTGTTGCAAAGTTAAAATGTGGGCTGAAAACTGCCTCTCTCAGTATATTTTTTCAAAGCCTTCAATGAACATGGTAAATGATGGGAAAAGATGTTACACCAGCACAGGTGGGAAGGGATGTGTGGAGGAGGTTTGGGGTGATGAACCAGACATGTGGGAGATGCCACTTGCTCACAGTTGGAAAGGGTTGGGTAGGTGCTCCAAATAAAGTATCCAACATAGAAATTAGAATTTTGCACATCAGTGACTTGCAAGAAAAAATTTGTGTCAGTTTGTTGCAGTTCAAATACAACTCCAAATTATAAACCTGAAAGCCTTAAATACTTTTAAAATAGAGTTGAATCCCATTACACAAAGGTAGTATAATGAAGTTCCTTGGGATGGAAAGTCTTTGCTGTACCTACATGACAAAATGTGACAAAAATAGCATCAGTATGCCCAAAGAGCCCCTTCTGAGGAAGCACAGGAAAGAAAGAAGGATACAGCAAATTCAAACTGGAAAAAAAAAAATCAAAAAATTCGATTACACCACTTTAAAATAACACCCAGTTGGGCCTCTGCACAACATGGTTTTCAAGTGGTTTGCAGCAGTGGATGTCTGCTAAACAAAACAGTATTACTCCTGAATATATTTGGATAAGTAAATGAAACAGTTATTATGACTCTTGTACCCAGAGTGTTCTCGCTGTAGGATTTCATCCAGAAAGGCTGAATATGATGTACTGAGGAATAGCTGCAGCCAGATGAGAGCCAAACAGGCCAGGGAAATTGGAAGATGAAAGCTTCATGGCAATGCAACTGTCCTGGTTCTCGAAGCCAGCTCGTCTTCAAAGCAAACTGAAAGCAGATGAAGAGGAACACTCAGGATCCTGAGTTTTTTTGCACCTCCCCACATGGGAGGGAGTGGGTCCATCAGCCTCCTTCTCCTGGCCAGGTCTCACTGTTCTTCTCAACTGAGGGTATTTGAAGGATTTCAGCACACTGGACCTCTCAGTGCCCCTACAAGGCCAGTTTTTAGTTTATTCCATGGCTGAGAGACCAACTCATGGGGAGGTCAATTGACTCCTGTCAGCAAAGCTCCTCATTCTTGAGGAATGTAACCCTTCTTCCAGCACTCTCTGTCCTGGAAACTTATCCAGGAAGATACAAATTTAAATATAACTGGAACTAAATGTTTAATCCACTTTAACACTCACCTCTTCTCTGCTATATTCCATTTCTTCATTCCTTCTCTGTTTCATGTTCTCATTTTGCCTCTTTGCATCCCCTCAAGTAGTTTCTCTCCCTGCAGCCCCTGCAGGTTTGTACTGTTTTTACCTTGTCAGTCATTGTACTGCTGCTTCCTTCCCTCTTTTAGCTGCAAAGCAAGAACATGCAGAATTTTCCATCACACACTGACTTGATGAACAGGAATTCTTGAGACACAAAGCCTCTAATCTGCTCTAAGTATTCCTCCTCCTCTCATCCTGGTTTCCAGTTTCCAGTTTTGGGACTTACATGATCCCTGCATGTCTCAGTGCTGTACAAGGGGCACAAGAAACTACCATATCTTGTGATGGCATGTCTGTGCCCAGAGAAGCTGTGGCTGCCCCATCCCTGGAAGTGTCCAAGGCCAGGTTGGATGGGGCTTGGAGAAACCGGGGGTAGCAAAAGTTGTCCCTGCCCATGGCAGGGGTGGAACTGAATGGTCTCCCAACCCAAAACCATTCCATGTCTCTGTGAGTTGGGTGGTCCCAGTGCCACCACAGCACTTCCAGAGGGACCAACTCCAGGTCCTGTGTGAGTGGTGGAGAAGTGAGCCCATTTTTGCAGAGGGCTGAAGAGCTGCTGCTGCTTGAGATCCATGTCTGACGACTGACACCTCCATCTCTGCTGGTGTCCACTGATCTTAAAAGGCTGCTCTGTAAATCACTACTCTCCATCTTCCCTACAGGGCTAATCAGATGAGGAATGAAAACTCAGGTCAGGGAATGAGAAAGCTCATGAAGTTCTGGAGCAAGGAAGAGAGGGAAGCAATTTAGAACCACAGAAGGGTTTGGGTTGGAAGGGACCTTAAAGATCATCTAGCTCTAACCAACCTCCCACCCCATTTTGACTCTATACAGATGACAGGTCACACAAGTAAGGTATTCCTGGAAAAAAGAAGGTATTAATGTCCTCACTTAGGGAAAAAACCCTGTCAAAAACATGACCTGAAGGTCAAAACTTGCTATTTTTTCATGTTTATTATAATTTTTAAAGACTTTCAGTTGAGTTCTGAAAACATCTTGGAGAAAAGGGCTGGTTAGTTGTCACTAACATGACAGAGTCTGTACTTACTTCTCTTTTATTCCTCTGAGAGCTACCCTATATTTTTTGAAGCTGTAGATTGGTGGCAATAATCTATTTGTGCAAGGCTTTTCTACTTTCCAAACTTCTCCTGTGTTCTCACCCACTCAGAGACAAAGGTGTCCAATTCTATAAATTCTTCAGCCACAGCATTTCACCGACCAGTTCTGAATAATTGGTCATTAGTCGCCTGATGTTATGTTTCAATTCCTTGGACTTCTACATGGAAACACAGTGAATAGTCACTAATGGTCAAAGGCTTTTCTTGCTTCCACTTAAATCAGTTCATCCACAGCTGAAGAGGATTGTTTATATGAAGAACAATTGTTCCTTAACCCCCTGTCTTAAGCAAAAAAAATCATCTACACAAAGAATCACAACAGCAAAAAAAACCCCCCAAAATAAGCAAATCTGACCTGAGCAGCTGTGAAGAATTGGGGTATTGTTCATTTTGGATATTTGTAACCAAGGCATGCAAAACTCTCCTACTTGTCCCAGATTTTATGTCAAAGAGAAACTCAAACAGAGGCTTCACTGGGAGCTTCAAAAACATTTCGGTGCCATAGAGGTTGGATTTATGGCCCAAGGATTTGCTTAGCCTTTCCACAGAAGTAGGCAATGTTAAAAGCAATCCAAAACTAACCCTGGAGCTCCAATAAACAGTTCAAAATAATTTTTCCCCAAGCCAGGGCATTGTGCAGGGTGTAAGGCACGTGCTGCCCACTGGCATTAACAGGGGAGATAAGGGACCTCTTTGGCCCACTGAACCCTGTAAATGTGCTTTTATTACCCATCCTGGAGCGTCTCACAACCTGGTATGAGTGTGTAGTCAAATATTATTTTCCTTCTCTTGGACACTGGGAAATCTCCCATCATCTTCATGTATAAAATAGAAGTTTCTTCCAGCAGGGTTAGTCTTTCTGCTCCTGGGTTTTACAGTGCTGGGCACCCCAGGTTTCTGAGCAGGTCCTGCAGCACAACAGGTGATTGTTCCCATTAGTCCCATTCCTGGTTAAAGCGGGGCTTTCACAGGGAAATTCTTCTTTCATCTCAGTGCAACCAGTCTGGGGCAACTGGGGGGAAGGATTTGAAAAACCAGGCTGGAATCAGCATGTGTGTGAGAAATCAAGGAAGAGGACAGCAATGGCCCTAAAATAAAGACACAACTCTATTTTGCTCTCAACAGTAGGACACTAGAGGGAGTGTCTGTGCTTTTCCTGCCAAGGCCTTCCAGGAAGACTAAAGGGAAATGATTTCCTGCAAGCAGCGAGTTAAATGCAATTCATATTTAATCACACAGAATCATTTGAGGTGCATAAACACAACACTGAGTCATCACATTGACCTCTGGGTGCTTCTCCCACACTCAGTGTGTTGTTCTCTTCTTCCCTTCTTTTTCCAGCTCCAGGTAGGATTATAACCTGCCCTGTTCTCACTCTTATGTGCTCTTAAATTCCTCTTTGTGCCTGAAATAATTGTAATAAGAAATTGAAGTTTTACACTATTCAGCTGGCCAGCCAGATCAACCAATAATCCAAAATAAGTCCTTAAATCTACAGACAATCATAAAGCAGTAGAGATGCAAAATTTGTAATGTTTTAATAACAGATGGCAAGTAATAGTTTTGCAGATATTAAGATGATTGTCTTTACATTCAGACATATTTTATACACGTGTTTCCAAGTCTGACTTTATATTATACATTAACATTTAAATTATTCAAACAGTATCATCCAAAGGAAAAAAAAAGCAACAACTTGTTCAGACTGAGGATGTGTTCCAGTGCATTTCATTGTTTTAACCTAAAAAGTCAGGGTGAAGCAGATATTTATCTCACAGTTGCCACATATCTCTTTGACCCTCTCTTTGTTCTGCAAACAACATTCAGAGCAGAACCCATTAACAAAAAGGGAGAGCAGCAACTTTCAAGCTCCCTCTGCTACCACAAGGGCCATGAACTCGACAGCTGCACGCAAAGGAACTCAGAGAGAAGAGGAAATTTCTTAACAAGCACGTGCCAGTAATTTGAGAGGCTAATTGGTGTAGAAAGCAACATCCCAAAAGTTCTTGGAGAGATTAGATGGAAATTAATTAAATTGATTTAAAACACTTTGAGAAATCAGTGATCATAAGTGACAGTCTTGGACTGGAGCATAAAATAACTGGTTAAGTGGAAATAAATGCAATTGGATTTGGATAACTAAATCATAGAGAGCCAAAAGGGGAGGGGATTAGAAAGTGATTAGGCTAAACTTGAAGGGCAAATGAAATGAGAGGAATTTTCCAATCCTTAAATGCTGTTATTATCTTTGTTAATGTGGACAGTATTTGTTTTTGAGGAAGTAGGGCATTAGAAAGAGGTGCACAAACTAATAAATTATTGAGCAAATGAAATCAAAACACTCCTATTAGTCTCCTCTCTTACTACAAGAAAAAGGAGAAGAGCAAAGCAATCAGAAGACAACAGATAAGTGGAAATATTTCCTTAGAAGAATTCACAATATCTTGAGCTCCCAAATTGTTACAGAATTCCAAGAAGGATTGATTAGAAACTCATACAGACACTGCAATCAGGAAAAATACTATAACATGATAGGGAAAAGGGTGTTAGAGGGGCCCTTAAAGGTTGGATGAATCATTCTCAAGAGTAAGAACACCTACATCTGTCTTGTCCTCCTAAATTGCCTTATCTCAGAATCAGCTTTCCAGTTCCTGTGTAACAAAGGTCAACCTGTTCTTCTGAATAGCTTTCACCACCCTTGGAAGGAATGAAAACTGGGTAACACAGGACATTGTTTGTTGTTCTTTCCTGTCAGGTGGTTGGTTCTTAGAGAGCAGATACACATTTTGCAGGTGTGGACAGCAATGGCCACGACTCCCCTTTGGGAGCTGGGAATTCACAAGGTCGTCCTATTCAGAGAGGGTGGCATTTAAATGAAAATGAGATAATGATATCCATTAAAAAGTTTACAGCCTTTTCATACAGGGCTTAAAGAAATAATAGGGAGCATGCAAAACTCACTGCAATAATTCAGTGTGACAGGCAGCCCACAAGAGCTTTTAGAACCAGCCTTTGAAAATTAATCAGCTCTTGCCATCGTGTCACTTTGCCCCTTCTTTCCTGGAGGTTACTGAGGGCACAAAGCCACTGCAAGAGAAAATGCTGTAACTCCAAGTGTCATCTGAGAGCTATTACTCACAGGACTGAAGAGTCAGACCTAGGAGAGCACTACAGACTTCAAAAGCCAGGAATACACAGAAATAGAAAAGAGGAGCTGAAACATGATGCTCTTCAGAAAGGCTCAAAACTCAGGATAAGGTATGACTTAGGGCGCCATAGAGGGTTCAGTCAATGCCAGGATCTTCCTGTGCTCAAGCGAAGTGCAAACAGGCACAAAGACACAGAATCTTCCCCAAAGCTGAAAAGAAAGCCTAAGATGACAAGTCAAAGACACATCATGTGGTGACACTCAGAAAGAACCTACACCACGTACCAACAGAGCTTACTCACAAGCAATTTACTCATTGATTGTAAATCTATGACCAGAAATCTCCATCCACACCTCTGGAGCCACAATTAATTCTTAAATCCTCACGGATGAATGATGTAGAAAGATATGGTGAATGGATTGGCCAGTGTTTTGCAGACCATGGAAGAAGATGAGCCATCCCTGAGATGCAGATCTGAACAAACCTGCTCAGTTAACTATTTGCAGCCCCCCCTTGGACTGTGCATCTTGATATGTTACTTTAGAGGTGCAAGCCTAGGTTGGGGTACCAGCCCTCACATCATTCCTCCAACTGAACTGTAAAATAGCACTTTGTGTCTGCAATTCTGGTTAAAACTTTGAGTGAACAGCAGAAACACCTCTTTGGATGATGAAGGATCCAACCTGGAGCAGCTGACACTTTTGGAAGCACCATCACCTTTATCAACACGAAGAGCAGGAGCAGAGTTTTAAACAAAGCTGCCTAAATGGCTTTTCCCCCACCATATTTCATCTTTACTATAGAAAATAAAACAATCTTCACTGAAGTTTCTGAGTTATATGAATGGATGTAAAATCCAAACAAGGTGAAGTTAATTCATTGCAGTTTTCACAAAACACAGCAAGTGAAAACCTCAGGCTCTTCTATAACCATAACTCTGCTTGAAAACATAAATGAAAATCTGCCTTCTGAGCAGCAATCTGACATTCCTGCTTTCATGTTAAAAGTGTTTGGGAGCACCTAAGCAAAGAAAAGGTAATTTTCAAAACCTTCAATGCTGAAGGCAGGTGAGTGTGGTCACGACAGGTGACTCACCCATGGGAAGTGGGGAAGAGAGCAGGTGGAGTTAAATTGGAAGCAGCTTGAATAAGTAAAGTGGGAATTTCTAGTTTAATAGAAAGTTTTTAGTGTGTAATCAAAATCAAAGGGTTTGGGAATTCTGGGAAAATAAATGTTTGAATACAAATGGATGTAGTAACAAAGAGATATATGCTGCCTTCATTGCTCAGTCTCTTTTAATCTCATTTTATATGTTCAGGGGCAGGAAAATACAGAAGATTCTGAAGGAATAAGCTACAGCCCTTTTCAAAAACCACAGTAAAAACTGCAGTAATACGTTAAGCAATGATTTTAAAGTCTGGTATGATTTTAATTAGAGAAAGAGCAGAAAATAGTGCTGGCAGAGACTCAAGAGATCACCCCAACCACTACCTGAAAAATGCCAAGGTGGTATCCAGCTGAACCAGAGGGAAACACTCACACTGTTTCCAAGTCTGGTTTTGGTGGGCAGTGGTGCAATTTCTCACCACACAGTCTCTTCCAGGGCTTAACTCTCCTTCCTCTGAGAAAAGCCTCCTGGGCAGAGAGTACAAATCACTCTTGTTTTAATTTAAACCATTTCTCTTTCCTCATATGCAGTGAACATGAAGAGAACATGTTTCTAGCTCTGCTACCTTTAACTCAGTGGAAGGCACTTATCACATCTTCTCTCAGTCTTCTTGAATAGCCACGACTTCAGGGTAATTTTCTAGACACTTGCACTGCTTTTTAAAATGCTTGTGACAAGCACAGTCCAAATGTAGCTCATCTCATTCAACCAAACAACAGGATCTGCGTTTCAGCTCATTATTCTGACCCCTCTTTGTAGTCAAGGGAGACAGACACGGGTCTGGAGCTCCGTGTTGACACAGACACCAAGAGGTGTTTGCTCACATGGAGGTGCCTGCAGTGGAGAGGAGGGATTCAGCTTTCTAACAGCTGCTTGGTGCTACTCAAGGAGTTTCACAGGACATTACACATCTGCATGGAGTGGGCAGATGTGCACGGACTGTGGGATTCCTGTGCTGTTCTGCAGAGTTCACAACATTCCTGAAAATATTTTCACAATTTTTATCTTGGTTCTTCGATAAATTCCAACTCCCACCCCTTATATGAACCTCTACTAAAGCACAGGGAATTTATCACCCTATTATAGACAGATTGTTTCAGATTCCCAGAAATTTAGGAGCTATGAGCCTTCTAATTTCTTCCAAACTTTACCTAAGGTCAGAAAGGTCATGGAAAATGCTATAACCCTTTGCACTTCAATGTTCTTTAGCACCAATGGCTCCTTTTAACTTCCCTGCTGTTGTTTTCCCGAAAAGTGTAAAGAGAGAAACTGCATCCTTGCTCAGGCCTTGTTGTCAAGCAAATAAGGTAAGTTATTTTGGTTTCTTCTCAAGAAGCTTTCTATATTCATGATACTTTAAGTACAAATCCTTGCATATTTCCATAGTGATTTTCATCTCATTTCCATTATACCAGTTCTTCAATCTTTGTCCCATGTTTAATGTCCTTGCCTTTTCTGTGTTAGTCGTGTTCCCCACTTGCTGAAAAACACAACCGCCATTCTAAAATGATGTGGTCCACCTATTTGGAGAATGCCACAATTTTCTTCTCTCAATCTTGTGCCATTTTCTGCACTGTCATTCCTGTTTTCCATCCTCTTATTCCCTTATGTTTTTTGCTGCAAACTCAGGCAAGACATTTATTTTCTTTCCTACCCATATTCAACATAATTTGTAGGTCTATCAGCTTTGAAAAATCTTTTATTCCTTCCTCACTTTCTTTTACTTCAAGGACTGAAGAACCTTTGCTAAATATACTCTTGGCAATTTACATTACAACTGTATTGTAATGTACTGTATCTTGATCCCAAGATCTTGCTTTGCAGATTAGTCCTTTTTAAATATTCCTTTTAAGCTTTTTGTTCCCCTTTTTAGAGCTAATTAAGCCTGGAATCCTTCCTTCTTTTTGCTTAAGGTATCAATTCCTTAATATATGTGCATTTTAGGCTTAAAGGAAATCTAGAAATCTTCTATATGAAGGTCTTCAAACTTTTCAGTTAACACCACTAGGCACTTCTTTCAGCCATAAACACTTTGGCTTTGGAATTTTGTATCTTATTTGCAGTCTGTTTTTATCCTTGCATAAATGTCCCATCCGTCACAGTTGGTTTCTGGGCTGTCAGTTCCCATGGCCAAGTCATGTTGAACTTCTCGTCAACCAGCACCCCCAAATCCTTCTCCCCAGGGCTGTTCTCAATCCATTCACCACCCAGCCTGGATTTGTGCTGGGGATTGCCCTGACCCAGGTGTAAGACCTTGCACTTGGCCTTTCCATAAGTCAGGATGCTCTGAGGGCAGTGAAGATGATCCTCACAACCCAGCAACAGTTGTTCTGCTGCATTAGGTGCTTATGACACTCCACTTCTACTTCTCATCCTCTTCCTTGCTTGCACAGAAACCAGCCCTATGGCAAACTGGCAGGGGATCTACACAAGAACCTCCCTATTTTCTTCTGTGAAAAAATTACATGAAAAATATCAAAGTGGCAGCCTGAGGGGACAAACCACCTACTGCCTCTTCCCTCTTGCCTTCCTCATCTGAACACAGCAGGTTTCAACACAATCCAGAGGAACATTGTTTTTCCAGCAGGAGAACAAATAGGGACATATGGGTGATGAAGCCAATAATCAGAAAAACAGAACAATAATCTGTTTGTTTACCTGCTGGTTACTTTGCAGCTTCACCAGAATGTGCAGCTGGAAAACAATGAATCTCCCAGTCAGTAACAAGATCATGGAGTTTCACCAGTGCTCCTTTGCAAGTTCTTTCTACCCCAGCACAGACCCTCTTCTGGAATTATTAATGACCTGTCAAGTTAAACAGCACACTCAGAGCAGTGATCTCCACTGATTTTTTCCAACTAGTGTGGGACAGAAACACTTGTGTCATTGATCCACTCATCCTTGGTTAACACAATCTTCCATAAGAACTAAGTACCATTTGCTTCCTTCTCAATGACTTTGAACTCACAGATATTTGCGAACACATTCTGTGCTTGTTGATAAGTTTGTTACTTAAAAGTTTTGGGGATGTGGCACTTGGGGACATGGTTTAGTGGTGGCCTTGGCAGTGCTGGGTTTGTGGTTGGACTGGATGATCTCAGAGGTCATAAATAAAACCCACCACATATGTAGGTTTCACTGTGGATATTGTCTAATGATTACAAGTGTTTGGGTTTATAAGAAGAGGGAAAACAATAAAAACAACCCAAAATTGCACAGGCAAAGGAAGTTTCATAGTCATCTGTGCTGATGTCCCCAGAATAAATTTTTCACCAAATAACTTGTGTATGAAACCTCATCATTTTGACTGGAACCAGAACACCTTTGGAAAAAACCCATTTAGTCTTACAGATTTTTTGGGTAAACAATTCACTTCAAACAACAGTTTGTGGACAGAAAGTCTTTCTGCTTCATGGATTATATACAGGAATTAGACCTTGCAATTGGAGCATAGATTTCTCCTATTGGAGCCAACAAAATTATTCATTTGTTTAATGTCAGAAATGTCAAGTCCTTAACCTGCATGTGTACCCACTGCTAGACCAAGTTCACATTATTTTTTCAGTACCATTTATCATGTAAGCACAGTCAGTGTTATTAGTTTTTGTGGAAATTCTTAATCTCTCCATCCACTTGAAACCATAGTTAGTTCATTTCAATATATGAGTACATGCACTCATGTGTATTATAAACCTGGATGTCCTTCATAAATCAAACTTGATGTGATTAAATTATTTTGTTTTCATTTCCTAATCTGAGCAATGCCAGGAAATGAAAAGACAGAACAGATTTTTATGTCAGTTTATAACACAGTCGCAGAACTGCCTCAGATCAGGTTGATGAAATGCTATTTCTTCTACTTAAACTCTTGTAGAATTTAGTAAAAACATTTCCCACACTAAATTCTGAATTTCCCAAGGGAAAATTACCAAATGCAAACACATTCCAGTGAAGTTTTGAGTTGCTTGACACTTATCAAATTTAATTATTTTGCCTGAATTAGCTTTCTTCAGCTTAAAATTTTATTACCAAGATATAAATCTGTCATTTATACTGAATATATTAATTAAAAAGGATAAAAGAAAACCTCTTTGCATGAACTGATTGAAAATTTGAAGATAAACATACAAGCACTTTGTTATATTAAGATAAATAGTTATTTTTTCTTACAGTGTGGTTAATGTTCACTAAAATAATTAAATAATTTTATGCATTTTGAACAGAACTTTACAGCCTTCCTAGAAAACAGAAGTCAAGGTTTACTGCAGAAGAAATCAAGCAATGAAATGAAGAACAAAGGGAATTGTCTTACAACCTTAACACTTTCTACAGAGGATAATGGATATCTTCTATCACCCGTGGGGGAACTCAGGTTTCTAAAACAACATATGATTTAGTAGGAATGGGGTAGGATGGGAAAATTCTCTCTGATGTTTATAAACAATGTGACATAAGCAAAAATACCTCTCCTCTTTGGTCACCAAATCATCTTTCCCACAAGGCAGTAAAGTTGAAACACAGAACAAAACAATTGTAATATGTATTCTCTGAAAAGACACAACTCGGAGAACTTTCGGCTCAGAAGTTCAAGTTTTCTGCACTGGCTCGAAACAAAGCAGCTAATTAACAAATGCAGATATTGGCTTTGTGTCTTCACTTCATATACCTGTGCTGGGAAATGTAGTTCTGGGACTTGTTTTTTTATGCATTTCTTCTTTTGGTTTCATGAGTCCCTCCCAGCCAGGAATAGCAGGCCCTCAGTTGGCGATCCCATTATTACTGCTATTCCACTGATGGTCTGTCAGCCTCTTTCCACCCCCAGCTCCCTCATTCTCCAGGGACATGGAAATCACACTCCCTGTTTGGGACTGTCTTAATAGCCAAGTGTGCCCAAGCACCAGGGATAACTTGTTCAGGCCTTTCTCCTCCAAACCACATCCCTGTAAGTGTTATAGAGTCATGGAATCATAGAATCAATCAGGTTGGAAGAGACCTTCGAGATCATCAAGTCCAACCCTTGGGCCAACTCCAGTCCCTTTACCAGATAATGGCACTCAGTGCCACGGCCAAGCTCAGTTGAAAAACCTCCAGGGATGGGGAATCCACTCCCTCTCTGGGCAGCCC
>JAWWEV010000134.1:70564577-70577240 GCA_035583235.1 Hafferia zeledoni
TTCTCTGGCCCCGCTCCAGCCCCTCAAGATCTTTCCTGAACTGAGGGGCCCAGAACTGAACACAACACTCAAGGTGTTATCCCCTCTGCAGTGCTGCCCTTCCAAGCTGCAGCAGGACAACTCAACTTTATGTCCCTCCACTCATGGTCTTTGGAACTGTGGTACCAAGTCTTCCCTAGTGTTGCTTGTACTTTTTGTACTTTTTGCTCTTCACCTCACCCCAAATCCTTTCTCCACGGTAATGTTGGTAATGGTGCTGTCAGCCCATCCAGTCCCTGGGGAATCACAATTTTCCCATGGGCATACTGACAAGGTGAACTCTCCATCCTCTTTTTTTCCTTTTTTTCCACTCAGAAACTCACAGGGTGTGTGCAGATCAAGGGCTGAGACAAAGCTTGGACTGGGGACACCAGGAATGACTCTGTATGATGGAAAGGTTGGTCTTGAATAAAATAGATAGTTGAAGTTGTCAAGTAACCTTAAGTTGGAATAGCTTTTCTGTGTCTTTATGGACAAATGTTGCCTTAAATTATTCTAATAAAGATAGTTACTATGCAGAGAAATCAAACTGGGTTTTCAGACTAAACCAGAATGGAAGAGGTTAGAAGGCAGTGCCTGAGACATCTCCTAAATGTTCTTTTACTGGCAGCTATCAGGGAAGTGTTTATCTGAGAGGAGTAAGTTAAGGTGGGGGTCTGAGTCAGCTGAGATACATCTGCCTCCAAATGTCACCATAGACATGTTTATTTATATTTAATTGCTCCTACAAGCACACATGGCAATGCTTTAAAGCAGGGCTGAGATCAAGGAATTCTTGGCTTAAAAATTTCATCTTGTTGTCAGCAGCTCATGCTACTGAAGAAGAAAGATCAATGCGTCCCTCCTAAGGAATTGGCTGAGATGGATGGGATTAATTAATTTCTGATTCTGTCTCTCTCTATTGAAACTAAGGGAAGTTTATAAGAATAACTTGTATGAGACAACCAAATTTCAAGGCAGGAGAGCTCTGCTCACCTACCATCAGAATCCAGGAGTAAGGGAATTACAGTATTACTACCTGGCAAAGATATAAACCCGAATATTTGACAAAGTGCTTTTCCAAATGCATGAAATGGCTCAGCACTCAAACCCCTCTATTGCCACAGTATGAGCCAAGATCCCTTAAATGAAGAAAGATGTTCTGTCCACAGTAGAACAAACATGCACCACAAATGTGACTTCTCTAAACTCTACAAAACCTCAGAAATATCTGCCTGGTAAATCAAAGCAACATTTTGCTGTGAGGAAACTGAGAAGTCAAGATTCCAGTGTGGAGCTCAAGGCTGTTTGGGTTTGTTGTATCCCTTGTACAAAGGTGATGTGAGTGGTGTGACACATTGAACTGGGCCATTACTGAACGTTTCAAACTCACTCACTCCTATCTCTGGGATTGTTCTGCACCATCTTTGAAATTATAGTCAATGCCAGATTTAAACTGCCAAAGATATCTTTGTAAAGGACCTGGAGACACCACTCACGTGGCTCAGGATGTTATCAGTCATGGGGGAGAGGTATTTAATCTCATTTTGATGTTCAAAGCCCATGAACTGTGCTAGTTGTGCACAGTTGAGCACTGAACCCATTTTTATTGACAGCTGGGATGTGTATGACAACAGAGTGGCACAGCAGCAAATAATCAGGTACAAAAAGGGGACAGGGATGGCTGAATTCTGCCATTGTTGAGATGCCAATCAAAGCCCACATTATTATTCGAAAATGGGTTGTTACATCCACGGAGCTGGAACTTGCCTGTCAATCAAAAGTGTTATGTGTAGACACAACCTCAGACCAAGGTCTAAAAATTATGTGACTGACAACTGTACCCTGCAGCAGGAGCAGAATTCCCCCCTCCTAGTTTTAATTGCATGTCTCTTGTAAACAAATGTATTTTAAAATACCAACCAAGATGCAACTGTGTTTAACTATGATTTTCTTCCTAATCTTCCAGAGAGTTCCTTAGTATTTGTGTAAGACTTTGAAGCACTGCATGACATGGTAAGTATTATTGTTAAGCTGTCTGCCTCTCATGGAAATTACAGCACAGCTAAAAGAAGGCAGAGAGTTTCCACCATAACCCACAACTCTTAGATGCTGAAAACTTCCAGAAAACAAAAGGTGTTTTAAATGTAAAACTTTTCCTGTCACTCTTTGAGTTGAGCAATTTGAAAGGAAAATAAGATACACTTTTTTTTGCTTGACATTTCCATTCCAGCTCAGTCTCTGACTTTCTTCCCTCTCATGTTGACTCAAAACTAACTTTGAGAGTCATGAATACACCTGCAGTGTCCTGACTCTGAAAGCCTTGTGCATACTTGAGAATTGAAGGACAATTTTGACGGATCATTGGGATATAAACCAACCCGGAATACGTTTAGGGAAAAGAGAATTTCTGCTAATTCCATGTACCATATATTGTTCTATGTTAACCAATGGGATTTATTTGAAGACTGTTTTAATAAGGATAATTTTATAGAATCACAGAATGGCCTGGATTGGAAGAGACCTTAACAATCATCTTGTTCCTAACCCTTGACATGGGCAGGGACGCTTGGACACTTCCAGGGATGGGACAGCCGAAACTTCTCTCAGCAACCTGTTCCAGTGCCTCCCTCCCCTCACATTTATAAGGTTAAAGAACTTATGCTAAGCTGACAACTAAGTTTTCATTACATTTGTGTCAAGAAGATTAACTACATTTTTAAGAACTTTTTCCAAAAAACTCTAAATATTTTTCATGAAATTTATTTTTTCTTGAGTTGTTTGCCTTGAACTTTTTACATTTCTCTGTTTACAATTGCCATATGGACATGGGTAATGGCAATTTATGCAGGGTGCTTAGGTATTTTTATACATCATTTTTATACATTTTCAAATAGGCAGATGGAGTTTAGCTGGAATTTGTAAAGCTGTAAACAAGTGGGTATGAACCAGGGGGGTGTGAAAGAGTGTGCTAAGCCTGCTCCTTGTTGTTTGTTTAACTGCAGGAAAAGATCAAATCTTCTTAAGGTATGTTGGCATCAGGAGTTGCTGAGTAGTACAAGAAGGAGCACAACCAACCTACTGAGGTCCATGAACCCCAACAGCCTTCACAGACACAGGAGAAGAGCCTGCTCCATAACAGCCACCTTGCAGAAGTGATAAGCACAAAGGATTGTAGGAATAATAAGACAAGAAAGGCAAAGGAAAGCAAGGAACCTCCAAAACTTTGCCAGATTACCCAAACCAACCATGTGCTCATCCTACAGATTCTGGGCTTTGTTATAATTTCTGATGTGCTTGTTGTGAAGATACTGAATGTGACCAGTATATTTTGCCTTGTTCCATCATGAGAGCACCAGCTGGAGATGCTGAAAATAAAAAGGTTGTCCAAAAAGGCCTTTCTTGGGTCAGACATGGGCAGAGGACACTGAGACTCCTCAGCACAGCCTCGTGCTGTGTCTTGGTTTCTCTCCACCATCAGCCCTCAGGGAGGAGTTGGCAGAGACCTCCTTGCTTTCAGAAAGGGAGATGATGGCTGGATGATGTTCTGGTGTTTATTATGCTTATTTAATATGTTAAATTGGGTAAATATAGGTAATAGTAACTTCTGTGGTTACTCTGGGCTCTTAACCCTACTCCAGATAAAGAACTAAACAACAAGAAACATTCAAATCTGCAGCTGCAAGGGAAATGAATGTTATATCACAACTAGGGCTTGAATTGTCTCATTATTAGTTCTTAGAAAGGATAGGATAAGGTTGTTAGTTAACATCTGATCCAGGGAGAGAAGGAGGAGAAGGAGAAGAAGGAGAAGGAGAAGGAGAAGGAGGAGGAGGAGGAGGAGGAGCAGGAGGAGGAGGAGGAGGAGGAGAAGAAAGAGAAGAAGGAGAAGGAGAAGGAGAAGGGGAGGAGAGGGGAGGGGAGGGGAGGGAAGGGGAAGGAAGGGAAGGGGAGAGAGGTAGAGAGGAGAGGGGAGAAGAGAAATATCTGCACAGTACATGGATGACACTGCAAGGCACGGTCCCATCCAGGGTCCCCAGACAGTACAGCTGTGTATAAATAAATGATTATTTCAAGTACCTAAACCTGGTGTGATTTATATCATTACCCTTTATCAAGTGCCCACTAAATGCCATAGCCTTTTAATACAATTTCTTGTGCTCCTGTGTCAATTTCTGGAGTGTTTTAGGGCACTGAAATTCATTATAGATACGACTACAGTGACATTTGTTTTAATTAATTTCTCTATTATGTCACAGCTTGAATGAGAAGCAATCAGAAATTATTAAAATATGAGAGCACCATGCTTAGTTCATAGTTTGGATGAATCTTCAATTTGCTTATGAAATTACTTTGGAAGTAGATGCATAAAAGTAAAGTAGTTCTCCACTGCTGAAGGGCTGTTGGGGCTCTTTTTCATTTTTCTTACAGTAGAAGGTGGTGTTGATAAAGTCATAGAGTTGCTGGTGATGGGGCCTCCTTGTTCTTGTTTTGAACAGCACCAGGTACAGTGGCATTCCTGTCTTAAGATGGGACTTCCTTGGGACTGCTGCTAAAAAAAAAATAATTATTATAATTACTAAAGAGGAATATTAGGTTCAGCTTATCAGAGGACTTATCAAAATTCTAAGAAATTTGGGGTAAAAAAAAAAAAAAGCAATGCTACCCAACCTTAGGAGTGGTTAAATCCTGATCTTACAGTGGAATACCATGTGCAGAATTCCCCTGCTCAAGCCAGACAAGTCCCAACAGCCACAGTGACAAGTCTGTAGCTGGGATTAGGGGCTACAGAGGCCAATGGGAAACAGGAGTTTTTAAAAGAAGGTTTCCCATTATGGTTGTTCCTCCATCCTGCCAGTGGCAGTACATAAGGGGTGTCTTGTTCTTCCCATTCTTCATGATATGGCTTAGTGGGAATGATTTTGGGCCACTCACAAGGGGAAAGACATTGAGGCGCTGGAGCATGTCCAGAGGAGGCCAACAAAGTGGGTAAAGGGGCTGGAGGAGGTGCAGTAGGTGAGTTTCAGTCTCTTCTCCCAGGAAACAAGTGGCGGGATGAGAGGAAATGCCCTTGAGCTGCCCAGGGTAGATTTAAATTGAATATTAGGGAAAATTTCTTCATGGAAAGGGATGTTAAGCATTGGAATAGGCTGCCAAGAAAGTGGTGGAGTCCCACCCCTAGAAGAGTTCAAAAAAACATATGGATAAGGCACCTGAGGACATGGTTTGGTGGTGAACATGGTGGATGGTTGAACTCGATCATCTTAATGTTCTTTTCCAACCTTAAAAATTCTGATTCCATGATAGTATTTGGTCAACTGCTGGACTCAATGACCTTGGAGGTCCTTCCCAACTTTAACCATTCCATGATTCTGTGTTTCTGTGATAAGCCAACTCTGCATTCAGCCCATCTATTGCAGTGGTGAAAGGTGAGTTCAGTCCTGCTGCTCTCTGCCAAAACCATGACATGAAAATTGTAGTGAAACCTTGTCCTGCAGCCCTTTTCCATGTCCCCACTGGTCAGAATCCAAATTCAGGTGCCTCAGAAGATGCTAAAAGACAGATTGGAGGTATTATCCAAAAATACAGCTGAGTAGCTGTACAATAAAATTAGGTTTCTTGCCAAACACACTGGTGGTCATTAGGTCTTTTAGGACAGGGGCTCAGATCACTTTTTAAGCAAAATGCAAGAGTTTAGAGTCATTTGGGAATGGGAAGTCTGCCTTCAGTGCCTTCAGTCCCCGAAGAATCTGTAGCCTGCAGTTTGGGCACTGGAGAGTGTGCAAAATAAATAAATAAAAACCAAAATGCACCGAGTCACAGACCTGATACTTGCAGATGTAGCTGTGTATGGTACTCACTGAAAAACCCAAGTATGAGGGGACACTGAGGTGCTGGTTTGCATTTTACCCAGTGACTTTTTAGCACAGCAATCAAACCACTGATATCTTCTTTTCTTTGCCATTATTTGTCATATTCCTGCCCCTCAGGGATGTATTTAACAGCAAAAAATTAGCAGGTAGGTTCAAGCAGAAAAGTTATAAATCAGACTGATAAATGGCAAACATTGCTCGAATGGGAAGTAATTAAGATTGTGATGATAGATTTAGCTCAGGAGGTGGGGAAAACAGAAATAACACCTTGTATTTGCAGTCATTAAGCACCGAATATTTTGCCACTTAAAATCCTACAGTGAAGGGAATGCATAAAGCACTTGAAAGATGATGACTCACGTCTTGCTCACACCAACCTGCTAATGAAGAATTTTTCATGCCTTCACAACTGATCTCTTCTCACCTGATCCCCATGTAATAACATTGGATTTGATTTACGCCAAATTCAAATATCCTGGAGGGATAAATAATCCTTATTCCTTTGCAAACAAACCTCTACCCGAACAACTGGTTCAGTTGTCAGTGTTTAGTTACAACATCCCAAAAGCTAAATGGTGCTGATGGGTATTTTGAAGTGCTGCATGGGTAGGGTTTGATGTGGTTTGGCCCATGCTGTCAAACCCATGTGACAGGATGGGCCAGACTGATATTACTGCTTATGTCAAATCCTACTTCTAAAAAAAGAAAAAGAAAAAAAAAAAAGGAAAGAAGAAAAAACTAATCAAAGAAAATTTAAAAAATACAGACAACCAAAAAATATTTCTTGCAGCATAAATCTTTCCAACAAATATAAAATGAATTTATGCCATGTGGGTGTCATTTTACACAAAGGATTGAGCAGCATGAGACTTAGTTTGACTCCAGTCTCATACCTTAATTTCAGCGGCTTTCATTACAGAAAACAATTTTTTATGCAGGAAAACATTTCCCTGCCTTAAGACTGCCTATTCCAAGTTTGTTAATATTTTAAAAGACTTCTAAAAAAAAGGATTGCTTTTATGCTTTGTTCTTCCTGCTGCCAAGTAGGAAATTTATATGGAGCTCTTAAGCAGTAATGCAAAAATGAGAAAGATAAGTGCAGTAACTTTTATTTTAGACCATTACTTAACAAACAGACTTCTTTTTTTTTTCTTTTCTCAGCTTTATCCCACCTTCCTAAAATCAGATTAATTGGGTGTATTATCTTTAGGTTAATAGTACTATTCTTCTTAACACTGGACATGGCACTCAGTGCTCTGGTTCACAGGTGGTGATTGGTTAAAGGTTGGACTAGGTGATCTTGGAGGTCTTTTCCAGCCTAAATGGTTCTATAATTTTATGATTCACTTTGTTTCACAGAAACTCATCTTCTGTGCCTGTTGAAAAACCCATTTGAATTTGATTGAGATAAAATTAAAATTCACTTTAAAACCTTCTTGCATGTTACTGGGGTCTTTGCTCAGGTCTCACACAGAGCCGGGTTATGGTCCTTTGTGTCCAATCCCACTCATGCATGATTGTTATTCTTTTAAAATGCATGAAAAACATTTCCTAAATACAATAAGTGTGTAGAAAAGACTGTGTGACATTTCTGCAATTGCAGGAAGAGTTTCTGCACAAATCCCTTTTTTGATCAAGACAGTCCCCTGCCCATCGACCTCTTCCCAATTATTATTACTGCCATCATTGCTGCCATTACAGTTGGCTGCTCATCACTAACAATTTAAGTCCTCCAATACTTGTTACTATAAACATCCACTGAAAATGTAAAGCTAGAGTTTTATTCCACTTACTTGTCAAGGAAAATAGCCATAACTTTTGAACTGGGCCTCTTTGCAGCAGTTTTAGAGAATTCACCAACTGCCCTCTGTTTATTTTAAAGCAGGATATAGGAAAATAATACTCTACTTTTTTCTGCAGCTTTAACATGTAGATAGAAAAAAACAGCAAAAAAATTTCTCTAAATATATTGTAATCAAGAGATAATCCATAAGTCTTCCTTTAAACAGATTTTTAAGACACTCTGGCAATCTAAAGGTTATATAAACTTCAGCTAAGCTTCTTAATATAGGTGTTTAAGCATTATGGAGATTTGATTTTTAACTTAGTGTTGTATAAAAAAGCCTTTATCCTACGAAATATGTGAGTTTAATTTGAATGCTAAACAGAGATTATTGGTTATTAATGCCACCATAAAGCACAGATATATTGGTAGCTAACATGAGTCACCCAAACTTAAGACTTTGGGCACAGATTTCTTTCAAAATATCCATGTTTCTGGGGGGGAAAAATTAATTAGAATTAGATTAGCATGTTCCCAGAATAAAAATGCATTCAGATAATGCAGAGTGCCATAGAGGGAAGGATATTACTCATCCTTTTCTGACCTACAGGGTTTAATTTTTATTATTAAAAAGAAAATAAAGTCAGTGGAGTGTAGCCTCTCTGCTATCCATCACATCATAAAGCCTTTGTGAGTAATTTGGTTTAAATAACCACCCACAAATATATTGGAAGGGGAGAGGATTTTTTCTGATTTTAGAGGCAAGAGAATAGAGTCAGGAAGGCGAAACTTTAATCTTTTAAGATATTAATTAGCAGAATAAGAGTTTGTTTCTCAGTGGTGGTCAGTTCTTTAGATCCATTTCCAGAGCTTTCAATGCAAACATTGCATATCTAAACAAGAATATATGGAAAAAATTGGGAAAACCCAAGAGTCTTCAAGAGAAAACCAAAGTATTACAGAAGAGATGAGCTAAAGGAGTGATTTAATCTGACCACAGACTCTGAGCAGCAGGAGATTGGTGCAGATGTGGAGGAGATTTACACCAGGTTTGCCCCTGACAACCACCCACTTGCCAGGCCAGTCCTCCAAAAAGTGATGGGCAAAGAGGAGCATCAGGAGCTGAGCAGTAACACTGGCCTGGCTGTGTCACACACCCAGAGCAATTTTCCTCTTTGATCTTATTTAGGCTTCATTCTCAGAGGGAGTTAATTATCTGTGACCATTGCCAAATGAAAGCACTTAGAGCTGTTATCACTGAAAATGTATTTATTAACATTTATGGGCCTTCCCAAGAAGTTTTTGGCTTCTACAGCAACTGAACTATAGGGAAAATAGTAATTTTATAAAAACAAGATCTTTAAATCTGCCCTTGGTTTCTTTCAACTAAGAATTGTTCCTTCCATGGTGATTTGTGTTATTTAGAAGACCATGTACTTACAGAAGGAATCAGATTTTACTCTTTGCCAGTCTCATGCTGCTAAAAACACTATTTGTCCATTGCAGCTCTTTCTGCAGAGAGGCTTGTACAAATTGGGTAAATAATACATTTAATTGTGATTGTGGAGCCAAGTGGAGCATGAAGTCGGGGTGGGGTAACATCCAGAGCTATCAAAACAGCTTCCTGGAAAAGATTTCTCTGGGATTTTATGCTTCATGTTTCTCTCAAATTATCATTTGGCTTTATGAGAATCCTGAATTGCAACTTTTCAGGGCAATGAATAAAAAGCATGACTCATGGGATTTTTTTCCCTTTTTTTGAGGAGTGGGAGGGGAGGATTTAATGTAGTTACTTGAAATATGATGTGTTTGCAAGAATTTTATTTAATCCAACAGGGACCAGGGCAGCAAATCAATGTTAATCAGGTAATATACCCAGGGGAAATTGGAAGCATTGTCACATTTGGCACACTTATTTGTTACATTTATGAGCTCATCCAGTTAATTAATTGTTATAAAACTCACAGTGTGTCACAGTGGGACCCTCTAAGGATTTTCCTCGTGTTTACAATTCACCTAAAATATTTTCCATTTCATAGCAAGGGTGCAAATGTCATGAAGTGCTTCCAAGTCTCAGTACCTGTACAGGACACCATTTCAAATAATTATGAGATGGGATTGAGCCAGAGAAACAAGGTATCATAAAGCAATTAGGTAGGAATTTCTCACCTGTTAGTTACCTTGAAATACCTGTTTTTATGCATAGATTTCAATTAAAAAAATGGACCATAATTTGGGGTAGGTTATCAGGCTTTACAGGACTGGGACAAATTTGGTTTGAGTTTGCCTAAGGGCCAGACCAAGTGCAAAGGGATCTAAGGAGCTGTAAATCCACATCCCACAGATCTTATTTTGTGGGGGAAAAAAAACCCTGCTGGAGAAAACAAGCTGAAAAACAAGTCCAGGCATAATCCTGCCTGCATTCTGGGAAATCCTGGACCTGCCTTAAGCACCTCTGCAGCATCATTCAACAGGTTTCAAAACTGCATTCAAAAAAAAAAAAAAAAAATTCTTTATTCACAATTTGCAGAGGTTCCCAGAAGATTTTAGGACTAAACAACAGCTTGAGTTATATCACCACAGAGGCTCTGTGCTTCTGTTGCATGACAATGCAGCTTCATTTGAGGATGCACATCATCGAACCAGAACTTTGTTTCCAGTGCAGCCAACAAATTCACACCCTTTTTACATATATTAATTGTGGCTAACTGCTCTGGGCTTTTACTGTGGGAAACAGTTTTGTGTCTTGGGACAAAAACTAAAATAAAACCCACTAATTCTGCATACAAACAAGGAAGATGGAAATATTTTATACATTCAACTCTGAGTTATGCTGGTTAAGGAGGATTAGGAGGTGGAAAAGCCAAGAAAGCCCAACTAGATAACACAGAAGTAACTAAATTATAATTATATGGTTAGTGTGCTCCTCTTTGGAGGACTTGCTGACAGGTTTCTCTAGAAAACAGCTTGAAGAAGCAGAAAGGAGATTAGTCCTGACATGAGCTGAGGGTCTCTCTCATCAGTCCAGTGCAAATGTGTTGGTTAATGGCAGATCAAACGTCCTTCCCTTCCTACTCAAACAGCAGGAAAAGGGATGCTCTTAAGGATCTGCAAGAAATGAAAGATTTGAACATTTACTGAGAAGAAGTCCAGGAGTGCTGCTGCCAAAGCTCCTGTTTCCATGTGCCATCATCCCCACCCTCACTTACCAAGGGAAAGGCTTCCAAAATTGCAGGTACAGCTTTAGAGCTGTAGCTTAACAGCTGCTACAGACTAAAATGCCTCAAAACAAGCCAAAATAATAGATTTTAAAAATTGTCCAAGCCTTCAACTCTTACGACATGCTACTGAATTAATTTCCAGTCTGTTATATTTTCATTTCCTTCTTCCTACAAAGAAACAATGGGCTCTCTATTCTTCTGTGCAAGAAGAGCACACTGTTGCTGTCACCTGTGTTTTCACTCAGATTGCAGCACTTTCTCCTTTATTTTAGCCTTTCCATTTTTAATGGGCAAATGAGTTCTCAATCTGAACTTTCTCAATGCACTTTTAGTGCATCTTGTTTTAATTTTCTACTTGTTTGATTTTGGTAAAGAATACAGGGGAAGTTGTCTAAAATTATGTGAAATAAGTTTTGAAAACAGTTGCAGTGTTTAGAATGATAATTGGTTTGGCCAGAGATGAGTCATAAGTAAAGAAATGCAAGGAATAAAAATTTGGTGTTATTTTGTTTGGCTGAAGCAAAGTTTTATTCCTTCAGGCCAAAGGGAGTCAATAATTATGTCTTGTACCTTCTACTTTTATGGGGAGCTTTTTGTTATTTGTTTAATATAATGGGATTATGCACCATGCTAAAAGGGAAACATGGTTGCTATGAGCTTACTTAAAAACACAGCTATTTTTGGATATGATCTCAGAGTTTTGGGGGTTTTTTCAGTCAAAGTCAATTCACTGCCTGTTCAACATTATTACATTAATATCACCTGGAAGATTTATGGAAAGTAGCAATGAAGTAATAAACATGACCCTTCTGATATCAATCACCCTTCACAAGGGAGAATACAAAAACATAACTTGTCTTCACAATGTCAGGAGCCAAACTGAGAAGTTTCAAAACCAGACTTAAGCATGTACAAGAAGAGCTGTCAGGAAGCAGAGGAAATGGCCTCAAGGTGCAGCAATAAAGGCTTAGATTGGGTATTAGGAAAAAGTTCTTCACTGAATGGATGGTCAGGCACTGGAACAGGCTGTCCAGAAAAGTTCTGGAATCAACATCCCTGGAGGTGTTCAACAGGTGTGTGGATGTGGCACTTGGGAACAAGGTTTAGTGGTGAATATGGTGGTGCTGAGGTACAGGTTGGACTCGATGATCTCAGAGGGCTTTTTCAACCTTAATGATTCCAAGAGACTATGAAATAAATGGAGGGAGAAGCCCCAGCTCCGTGGTACATTTATATGTGTATAAATATATATATTTGTGTATGCATGAGGGATTCAGCTGTAGAGCAGAAAAGATGTATAGAGAGGACATATAGAAGAAGACAACTATATAATCATGATCTATCTTAAGAACTCCTTTCCAATCCACTATGATCAACTTTCTACCCAGCAGACATGAATCAGGAACCTGCCAGGAGCTCCGATTCCCAGAGCAAGACCATTCATCATGGCACAAGCTTCCTCTAGGCAACCACCACAGGAAGGCTGGGCAGTTCAGGACTTCCACCATAAGTCACAAGCCACCTCTCTGTGTCTGTCTTAGGTTGAGTTGGCAAAATGCCAACTGCCCAAGTACAAAAAAAAGAAAAAGGACTCCTCACCCCCCAACCAGCCAAGGGAAAAAGAAGAGGGAGAGGGAAAAAAACTCCAAACTAGGTTTATGCTTAAACTAACTATGTATATTTATACAGAAAAGAGAAAATTACAATATAACACACACTTACACAAGTTGGATATAACAACAATTTTCTACCTCCCACCGAAAACAGA
>JAWWEV010000134.1:70581147-70598253 GCA_035583235.1 Hafferia zeledoni
TACCTCAGTGCTGGTCTAATAATGCCACAGGGGACAGAAGTAAAGTTACTCTGGAAACTTTCACAACAATTAATGCTCCCATTAGGGGTTAAGGTGGACACAAGCAAAAGGATGTCTTGGACTGTTATCTCAGACTATTGATATCATGGATTTTGGGACTAGATGATCTTTAAGGTCCCTTCCAACCCAACCCATTCTGATTCTGTCTAATATTGTACAGATGCTCCTTAAGGAAACTGCCTTGTTTCTAATGGGTATCAGGAAGAGGGAACCTCAAAAAAAACAAAGAGTCCCAAAATGAAACCTCAGAGACCTGGGAAACCTCATTAAACACTGTTTAAAGACATGCACTGGAGATGTAAGAGGACAAATTCATGCCACAAGCAGTAGTTCCATTAGAGCTTTACTTAATGCTGTCAGTGCTTTCAGTCATACTACAAATGACTCCACAGATTGCTGATTTTCTCCACCTGAAAAAAACTCCAAACCTGGAAGACCTATGAGGACTGGAGAAAGGTATAGACACAGGAGATCAAGCTGAAGAGATCCTTTTCCTTTGTTTAGGGACAAAGAAAGAAACACGATGTCTCTGGTTAATATAAAACCTGTTCAATTTTGCAAGAAGTAAAATATCAAGATATCCAGATATCCAGTTTTGGACACACATAAATCTATAAATATGGGGCTAATTGTGGATACACAGCATGAAATAGCTTTCTGCTCAAAGTGAACCCTACCAGTCTGTTCCTTCCACTGGCCCTGCTTCCATGACTTCTCTGGTTAGCAGCAAGGAAACTTGATATGGGCTTGGAAAATGTCATGGAGAGCACCAGTTGTTCAGTTCCAGCATTCTGCCCTGAAGGCACTGAATTAATGTCAGAAATAACTGATTTCTCTGATAAAAATAAAGTAAGTGCCAAAACATATCAGTAGAGCAGGGAAATGCAAATGTTGGGGACAGAACTGAAGGGAAAACTAAATATTATTCACTCTAGACTATGCATGTTATAAATAGTCATTGTTAACTGTTTTAGTCAGCATCAAAAATAATTTGTTTAGTGGCTCATTATGCTTTTTCTTTTTTAATCATAAAAACAGAGACACAAATACAGCATGACAGATATGCTCTTAAAACTCCGTGTTTAGGTAAGAGTTTCCTCACTGACCCTGAAGTCAAGGCTTCTAAAACTTCTAAAAAGGAAATAGCTTTTCCCAGTAAACTCTGTTATTAAACGAGGAAACTTGGATGACTTGATGAGGTTTGTACAAATAAATTATCTGTTTGTTTCCTTGGTGGAGAAACATGATCCAGACTTAGAAGCAGGGCGGACCCTCGTAAAGGAGGAACTTGGGCTCCAGGATGGCCTTCAGACCTCTGAGCTCTGTTACAGCAAGATGGTGAAACTTAAGAAAGGCCCACTGCTGATGGATCTTTATAATACCTCTCTTGGAGGCCTTACAGAATTCCCATATCACCTCCCAGTGGTTTGGGAATTACCTTAGGAGCACATCCTATCTTGCAGTGACTCAAGTGTAGTTGTCATGATAATCATGGAGGTTTCTGTTTTCTTTCACTGAGCTCTCAAGGCATTTATTCAGGTTTATGTTGAACTTCCACAGGCTTCTTGCCCCTCTGCCTACTGTGCCACTTCATCTCCAATAACAAATGTGAATCCACTGTAGGTAGAGGTGTCCATTATTATAGAGGGAAGTTGACAGGTGAGGATTTGGATTCACAGAGGGGAGGGTGAGCTCTCTAGTCCTTTGCAGTGTTTTTGTGTTGATTTACTGTTGGGCTTAAGTCTGGAAAGAGCCAGCTGGCTGTTCAGGTGGACCAAACTACACCAGGGCAGGCGTGGCAAAGACAGTTTAGATACAGACTGACACTCTCTTTTGATCCAGCTTCACAAAATATTCTGCCAATAGAGAAATCACAGAATGACAAAACGGTTTGGGGTTTGGGGCCTGCAGGGCTGTTCCTCTCACACGTTCTCACTCCTTTCCCCAGCTGCACTTGCTGTTGCCTTGTTTTTTCCCCTTCTTACACACCTTATCCCATCAGTGCTACCACCATCTCTGATGGGCTCAGCCTTGTCCAGGGGCAGGTTCATCCTGGAGCCAGCTGGAATTGGCTCCATGGACACGGGGGAAGGTTCCACCAGCTTCTCACAAAAACCACCCTTGTTGCCTCTCTGTTACCAAAGCATTGCCACACAAACCCAATACACCACTTAAATCCTTCTCCCCATTCATTTGGGATCTTCAAAGCTGAGATTGAATTAGCAGAAAAGGTTACTCTGATAATTGTTTTATGTTGTGTTTGTGACACTTCCAGAACACATCTCAGTTTAAGCTCAGCATTGCCTAATCAATATTGAGTCAAACACTGAATAATTACTTTAATCTGTATTTTTAAATTAACCTCAGCTATGAGGTAAGTTCTTTGGACTAGAGACGGAACAAAATATGCCTGCATTGCCCTCAAAATGCTCAGAGTACTTTCTGACGAGCATTAAGATAATGATAATTATGAATATTCATGTTTCATGTCTCCTGGGTGAGTTGAGCAGGATTTAAATTTCCCCTGGTACCAAATTGGGCAGATATATTTGTGTGTCTGTGATTTGCTTTGGCTGGGTTTCATTGCCCGCAGCTGCAGGCAGGGCAGGACCAGCACAGGTCAGGGTGCACCAAAGCAGAGAGAGGACAGGACCTGCTTAGAGGCTTCACTCACGTCTATGTTCACAGCATGCACCAGTATGGGATCCAGCAATAAATCATCCACCCTTTGAACCTTTTTTGTTTGCTCAGATCCCGCCAGGCATCCCCCACCTACTCCTTTTGAGCTGTAGCCCTGGGTTCCTCCACACCCACAGCATGTTATGAGAATGAAATGGAAAGCATCTCGTTCTACAGCTACTGCACTGATGGATGCTCAGAATGGTGGTGCATGGTAGGCAGGTGCAAACTTATCTTTTAGGCTAATGGGATGTGAACAGACATTAATTCCAAATGGACATGGATTCCATATTTGAATTAACTTAGCCTACATACATTGCTACAAAGAATTACAGATTTATATATGTTGGAAAAGACCTCCAAGGTCATTTAGTCCAGTCTGTAACCAATCCCAACCTTGTCAACTAGACCAGACCACTGAGTGCCACATCTAGTCACTCCTTGGACACCTCTAGGGGTGGGGACTCCACCACCTCCCTGGGCAGCCCCTTCTAATGCTTAACAACCCTTTCCGTGAAGAAATTCTTCCTGATGTCCAACCTGAACCTCCCTTGGTCGGCTTGAGGATGTTTCCTCTCATTCTGCCACTGGTTGCCTGGAAGCAGAGGCTGATCCCCATCTTGTTACCCGGCACAGTCTGGGGTGGAGCTGGTCAGTGTCATGTCAGCTCAAAAAAGCAATTCTGCATCTGTCTGAAATCTATTCTCTATATTAAGCAGGATTTAATAACCATCCCCAGTCTTTTCCCCTGCCTACAAGAAAGCAATTTAGGGCAACAGAACTGGAGAAGGGTCTGGAGCAGCAGGAGTGGCAGAGGGAGCTGGGGGGGCTCTGCCTGGAGAAAAGGAGGCTCAGGGGGAGCCTTTTCACCCTCTGCAACTCCCTGCCAGGAGGGGGGAGCCAGGGAGGCATCAGGCTCTGCTCCAGGGAACAGGGGCAGAACAAGAAGAAATACCCTCAAAATGTGACAGGGAAGGTTTAGATTGGATAATAGGAAAAATTTCTCTATGGAAAGGGTTGTCAAGTATTTGAACAGGCTGCCCAGGGGAGTGGTGGAATCACCATCCCTGAAGGTGTTCAAAAAACATGTGGATGTAGCACTTGAGGACATGATTTAGTGGTGAACCTGCTGGTGGTGGTGAGTTGGTGATTGGACTTGGTGATCTTACAGAACTTTTGCAACCTTAACCATTCTCTGATTCTACAAAGTTCAAGGCCAGGTGAGACCATGTCGTTTATTCTGACCTCCTTTATATTAACAATCCTAAAATGAGGATGAGCTGTTAGTAGATACATTTGAGCTTCATCTTCGTGTGTTTCTGTTTCTCATCAGACCAAGCCAAATAATTAGGGAGCCTGTGCTCATCCCGGGGAGGTGTTGTGAAATAGTCATATTCAAAAGGCAGAGCACTCTGTAAGTGAGACTGTCAATAAAATTCAGAAGAAAGTTGATGATTTTGAACAAAATGTTGTACAAAAGGCAAGAGCATCACTCATGGTGGAGGGGGGAATATAAAGAATGAATAATTTCTCTTTTTAAGAGTGCTGTCTAACAGAGGCTGTGAATGAGGCAGAGCTCCTGCAAATAGAAAAGGAAGATGTGGTTCTCTAATTTCAAAACACAGATACTTTATTGCCAGAATTAGATGACCAACAAATCCTCCCTTTGCCTTTTTCCAGTGGCAAATTTGCACCTACGGTGGTTCTTTGAAAATCAGAGAGGAAGTGTGTTATTATAGACACAGTTTTGTTTGACTGGGTTTCTTCCCTTGCCCACAATGTGAGCATTACTGGTTTTTCTACAATAGTTTTCACACCCATTGTGATTTTCAGGTCTTCTTCTGCCTCTCTTCCCTGTGCCTGTACAGAGCTGCATGGGTTTGTAGTCACAAATAACCAAATCAGAGCACACATGTTTTATTCACATGAAATGCTTGTAACAGATTAGATTAAAGATCTTCAGATCAACATCTCTCTAATTACATCAGCATCAGTAATGTTGTTATTAGGTTTTACAGCTGTGTAGAAGATTACCAAACAGATCTCATGGTACTTTTAATAGCTATTCCTGATAAATTTCTGTTGGTTTGGCAGCTCTCCAGTACTGGAAGAAAAACAAAGTCGATCCCTTTGAGCATCCCTAAACATTTCAGCCCAGCAGTGAATTAGTGTTTTCACCTCCTCCAGTCTCCTTGTCATTTTGCTTAATCTCTGAGACACCACAGAATGTCTCAGGCAGAGGTTCTAGTGCTCTTTCTGTTCTTCCCTTTGGGAATTCAGCACAAAACAAGGAGTAGAACCAGAATCTCCAAGGACTTGATTTCCCTCCAAGACTCTCCCTTGCTGGTCTGGAACATATGTTACTAAATTGTGAGTGGGTTGCTAAAACATGTCTTCTTGTTTCTTTAATTTATGCATATTTGATTTTTACATAATATACCTCATTCTAGTCTACAGATTTGATACTTAATCCCTACGTAGGTGAACTTCTGAGCAAAAACCTTTGGATGTGTTTATGACAGCCTAACTGTAATAGTTATACAGCCAACATATTTAGTGTATTTGTAATTCATTTTCAGATAATATTCCTCTTTGTAAAGAAAAACTGTGGAGTAAGGGACAATTAACTCCAAATTATGGATTTAATTCTGTCCTTAGTCATGAGACAACTTGATATAACCTTAAATCCACTAACATTCAGTACTTGAGGGTGCAGCCCTGCACCACCTCATGTTAATCAATTACCAACTCCATCTCGCTTTTTGGACATTTTTAAAACCTTATAACCTATAGACTGTGAGAATTTTTCTATTATTTATCTGAAAAAGGTGATGCACAGTGGCCAAGTATGTTAAATGCATGTCAAAACGGAAGATGCAGCAAATGTATATGCTACTTAAATATGTGCTGTTGGTAGATGAAGAGCACAGAGACCCAAATTTGAATTTGCAGTTTGCAGGGAAGGTACTCCTGTAAAACCCAACCAAAATATGACACCAGTTTTTTAATGAACCCAAGAAGAATAATACTTTGATTTGCTGTCATATGTAACTGATAGCACTGTGTCCCAAAGCAGTGGCCTTTTAGCTTTATCATTCTCAGCACACACGGACAGACTGGAGGGCAGAGACATCTCCCCCCTGATACACAGAGGAAAATGTTCTTACCATAAGGATGTGAACCCAGGACATGGGACTCCTGCATTTAATTCACTTCTCAATCACCATCTTCCTGTAAAGCACCTGGCAGGTTACTGAGCACCAGTTTTATTACTCTCTTGAAACCAATAGAGAAAAAAAAACCCCACTCTTGTGTCTTCAAGAGCTCTTGCTTTGATAAATGTTTTTAAAGTTGCAGGCACTTTTGTAATAGCTATTCCCTATAGTGACTTCAGACAAATCTGCTGAAGATGAGGGTAGATGAGCAACTATCTGTAATAAATATACTTGTTCAGTCACAGTTCACTTTAAAAAATCTGCCACAAAGCCAAAAGTCATCATAAAACTCAGCCCTGAAATTTATCTTTATAAAGAAGGGACAAGACATTCACAGAGTTCTGCAGACACACAAAATGTTAGTCCAAAAAGTGGTTTACTTCCTATATATGGAACTAAATGGTCAAAGGTATTAATTTAATCTCATCTTCCTTATTTTCAACGATGTTCTCATGCAAAAAGAATCAGAACACTGAAAATTAAGAGATGTGGGACTTTTTCTTGAGTGTCCTTCAACACCAGGTTATCAATTTTCTTATAAAATAAACATATTCTCTCAAGTGGTCTTCAAATTCTTTTGTAATGGGAAAGTTTTTCTGCCCACGTTGATTTCCAAGGCAAAGTCTTTTCAGATTTCTTCAATAACCCCCCAAAATAATCATCAGTGTGATGGGTGAATTGACTGAAAACCAGCCTGGAATCAATGACTTGCTCTTCTGAGAGGGAGGAGTAGCAGGAGGTGATTTGCTTTTAAATCCTTATGTCATAATCTGTTTTATCTATTATTTTTTAAATTTCAGAAGATCCCTAAGTGTCTAATTCATATTCTAATACAAGTAGTTGGTGTTTTCTTTTCTTTGCAACCTTAATGGTGTTTGTAGGTGTTGCCCAAAGTGAAGGGAAATGTGCAAGAAAATCCCATTTCCTACCCAGAGGAGTTAAATGCTGAGAGTGAGCACTGAATGAGGAGGTTTTGGCATCACCATGGCAGTGATTGAACACCACAACATGTACCTGAAGACCCTCTGGCCTTGAAGATGCTCAAAATGCATCTGGTTAAGGCTGTGAGTTACCAAGTATGAACTTGAAGCTCACCCTGCTTTGAGTAGGTGGAATTAGAGAGCTCCCAGCTTCCCTCCCACCCAAAATGCTGCAGAAATTCAGCATGAAGTTGGGCACATCTGGCCTTCAAGACGATCTTTGTGCCAACCATGCTTTGAAAAGGACCATAAATCTCCTGAGGTGCTGGTGAGTGTCTGTTTGCAGTGGCAGCAGAGAAAGCAGAGGGTGATGGACATGCCCAACGCAGATGTCACAAAAACTTCCCCTGAATTCCGAGGGGCTGGATGGTTCTCATCACTTCTGCAGTTCCCCTTCAGGCACAGGAGTGTGTTAGGAAGAGTTTCTGCTGCAGGAGGGCACACAGAGCCAAAGCACATTAATCAAACCTCCAGAAAGCACATTTTATCCAAGCACCTTGTCATCTCCGTGCTTGGTTGCCCTAAGCCTGTTGTTAATGTCACCTCTAGAATCCCATTAAAACAGACCTCTCCAGGGCCTGGGCTGGGTCTCTTCAGAGCTGTGTGTAGCACCAAGCACCCTTTGGAATGCTGAACAAATATTCCTATCAGAGCCTGAATGGAAAGTTAATAAATTGAATACATTGCCCTCTGTGGAACAGAAGGGGAGCAAACGCAGCATCCATTTAAAGCAAATCATAATTTGTGATCTGAAAATATGAAACATTAAGCATAGTCATGTTTAAATAGCAAGAATCACTTTAGAGGGCTAGAGAGGTTATAAACCATTTCTGTTTGTATTCCAGGAGCACTTACAAAGCTTTGTTTTGAAAGTTTTGTATTAGCTTGTAAAATCAGCTCAGAAAAAGACATTGTTTTGTCATTGTCACTGCAATGGTGGCACCTACTTGTCTGTCTGAGCTTTGTTCTCTTTGTAGTGAAAAACAAAGATCCCACGTACTTTTTTATTACTCTTCCTACAGGCAGTGATCAATGTGCAGACCTGCCAAATGGGAATGACAATAGCTCTAAAAAAATTAAAAGTTCTTGAAAAATACCCCAGATATTTCCTCTGACAAAGCAAATCCTTTCTGTGCCCTCAATTCCCTCTCATTCCTGATACTGTGCCTTGAATCCTACAAGTGAAGGCTTCTCAGGCACCCTTGGATGCCAGCAAATTCTGGATACCTGCAGGAGGAGTATCCAGTGACCCTGAGATTGCACATCTTTGGTGGTCTTTTTTTTTTTTTTTTTTTTATCAAAATGTACTGAAAAGAGCAGTTGTGACTCTGGATCTTTGTGATTACTGGCAAGATTGTTTGGTCCTGGATTCTCTAAACTTTATCCAACTGCAGCCTTTGCATCTTATCCATGTATGAGCCATAATTGATTCATGTGCTTCTCTGTCACCTTAGCAAACTTTTAACCCAAGGGCAAAGCTATTTTATTATGATTATGTTCAGTCTCCAATACCTTCCAAGTGCTCAGAGCTCTCATGGGAGAGAAGAGCTAAAACATCATTTTAAAAAGTTCATAAAATTGCTTAATAAAACAAACAGCACCAATTGTTCTTCTATCACAAAGTATTTCTTTTAATCCACTGGTGTCCTGGAGGACAGGAAGAGGTTTCTGGAGGAGTCCTTGACTTCACTGGGCACAGCTCACATGAACTTTTTTAACTTTGTTATGTTGAAAATATCCAACCCCCTTCTAGCCAGGGTCAAAGCTCACAAATCCACTTATTCTTCACTTTCTCCTTTGTAGCAAACAGCATAAAAGATTTCATTAGTTCTGTCTCCTTTGTAGCTTTGCCTTCTGGAAATAATATTTAAAAACTCTGACCCCCTTCAGCTTTGCATTTTATCAATCCTATCAGTCAATGAGTTCGTAACCCAAAGTCTTGCTCTACTTGGCATTAAAGTTTCATGCCCATGTCTCCATAAGGTTGAAATCAAGCCCAAGGGAGGGATTAATGATAACCCAGCCTGGGGCAATTGAGGGACATGTGGATGTTTTCTGCACTGGAATGAGTTCCTTACGTTGGCAGCCCTGGGACAAGGATTTTCAAAGTGCCACCCCTTGGGAGCTGGAAGATCAAATTAATCCAACAGATTTGCAAAGTTCCATATCAACATGGAAATAATCTCCAGTATTACTGGCAAAAGTATTTCCCACTCAGCATTGGGCTTGGCATTGGTCAATAGAAACTGCTCTTGTGGGCTGGAGGAAATCTGGCATATTTTCTAATTAAAAATATATATATGCAAGGAACTAAAAATTGTTGATTTTGGAATATCAAATCTTAAACCTCCTACTTTTAATAAACAGCTTTACAACTAATTTTTTACTTTTTTTTTTTTATTTTTATTTCAGGAACTTTATGGACTTTAGGCCTGGAAACTGGGTATTTGCAGTATTTAAACCTCCAGGTCCTACATGCCATGTGAAGTGTCACAGAAACAGCAACCTTTCCCTTCCCAAACCAGTTCAGGTGGCAGGATGGGACACTGAGGAAATAGAGACATACCTGAAACAAAGAAACTTTTTCCTGGTAGGGGTAAGAGTCACTGCTCAGCACTGGAGGAAATAGCAGCAATTAAACAGGGTCTTACACTGGTATCAAGGTTTCAAATAGAAGTGAGGTGAGGATGGAAAGGAGACTGGACAACAGAATGAAGTGGAACAGCCTCGGAGCAGGGACTTCCTTATTTCCATGAAAATTCCCTGGAGAGTTTGAAAGAGTCCTAAACTCTGTCCTATGCTGTTGGGAATGAGCCAGTTAATGAGAGCATGGATCAATGGAGAAAGGAGAGAGACACGAAAACGGACTTTGATGTGTGGAAGGTTCAGGAGAACCCTTCCCAGTAATTCATGGACAAGAACTCTGCCGTCCACTTCATAGTTGTTCCCCCCGGTTCTTCGTTCAATTTCGATCCCCTGTTGCCATGCTGCAGGCGCTGACAGGCTCAGCCTGTCAGCGTGAGGATAGCTCCCATTGGCCAGCTGCTCTCAGGGAGCTGTCCAACCCAGCGAAGTTCCTGAAACGTTCCTCCCAGGTTATTACTCATTCTATACCTTGCCCTATCCCCTGCCTTGGTTTTGCATGCTCCGCCCAGACTCCTCCCAGTTTCCAGACTGTTCTTTCCCCGAGGGCATAAAAAGCCTTCCATTTTATTAATAAATGAGATCGGCTCTGCCTTCTCGAGTGTTCACACTGTTTCCGTGTCCTTCCTGTGGGCTGCGGGGTGGGTGAACCCAACTCGAGGCTGCTGCAGTGTCGATCCACCTGAGCTCAGCAGGCAGCAGAAGAACCCCCGTCGCTGGTCTGATCCCTATTCCACGGATCCAGGCTGCGACACTATGCAAATTTTTAAAAGCAAAAGTTGGGCACAAACTGGAAGCTTTGACTTCAGCTCCTGATGGAGACACACAGCCCATGAAAGGCTGCACTGTTTTGGAATCATAGAACCACAGAATGGTTTGGGATGGAAGAGACCTTAAAGCCCACCTTGTTCCAAGCCCCTGCCATGGGCAGGGACACCTTCCACCAGCCCAGGTTGCTCCAAGTCCTGTCCAGCCTGGCCTTGGACACTCCCAGGGATGGGGAAGCCACAGCTTCTCTGGCCAACCTGTGTCAGGGCCTGCCCACCCTCACAGGGAAGAATTTCTTCCCAATATCCAGTGTAAACCTACTCTTTTTGGTGTGAGGACATTTCCCCTTGTTCAGTCACTCCAGGCTCTTGTCCAAAGTCCCTTTCTAGCTCCCTTGTAGCTCCTCTATGTGCTGGAAGGTGCTATAAGGTCTCCCTGGAGCCTTCTCTTCTCCAGACTGAACAACCCTAATTCTCTCAGCCTTCTCTCACAGGACAGGTGTTCCATCCCTCTAATAATTTTCATGGCTCTCCTCTGGACCCACTCCAACTAAAAGCAGAACATGGACGTCCTGCTCACATCCATGGGGACATGAGCTCTGTGTCCCCAAGCCATTCACATCTTTTCCAGTATCACCCACCTTGAGGTTGTAGCTCAGAGTTTGGTGCTCTCATAGCAGCAAACCTGTCTTTGGAGATGTGCAGCCTGAAGTGCAGTGTGTGATCATTCAGGGCTGGATGGCTGGTCTGCTCCACATCAGGACTTTCCTGTCAGGAAAAAGGACCTGCTTCACAACCCCAGGGACTCTTCTCTTTGACCTGTAACTGCTGTAGCATGATAAGAGCTGAAGATCATGAATCTGCTTTATGGATGAGCAGATGTGCAGCCAGGACACATCGGTATAAACTACTGGGTGCTCTGGGGGCTTTGCTGGAGGCTGCACAGGTAAGATCAGAAAGGAGGTAATACTAAAACCACAGCAAAGGAAAACCTGTGCTTACTGAAATGTCAGCAGTGCAATAAAGTTCTCCAGAGCCACCCAGAGCCACCTCTCACTACTGATGCACTCGGGGGGCAATACAGTGACATTTCTTAAGCTGTGTCTGTTCTCAGGATGGTGGAAAATATATTCAAAAGACAGAATGGAGCTTTCATTTTTTTCTAAAAACAAAACACAAACAAACAAACTAAAAGAAAAAAGGAAGATTGCTGCATGTCTTTGAGCTGGAGCCACCTAATTCATGCAGGCAGTCTCTAATAGGGCAGTATCCTGGGAAAATTGCAAAGCATCTTCCTGGCCTTTTCCAGCTTTCTTCTTCCCCATCTTTTAAGCTTTATCTCCAAACATCTTCCCGTCCTGCCCTTTCCCCCTCATGTGCACACTTCCTTCTGCATTTGACTACTACAGGCATTTATTTTCAATATTCTCTTGCTTGGAATAAAAGGTTTTGGTTTTTTCAGGCTTTTCTCCTTGGGCATGTTTTCTTAAGGAACTACTCTGTATCTTACAAAAGTAATTTTCTCCAAGATAAGGGGTTCTGAATGTGTTGTTTTCCCTGTAGGCACCTAAATAGAAACACAGAGGACAACCTGTTAATACTCAACTTCCTTTCAGAAACTGTTTTATGTAGTGGTTCACCAGAGACCTTCCTAAGCCAGATACCCATCTGAGAAAAAATTGCTTATGATTACTGTGGCCTGAAAGCCCAGAAAGCCACAAGAAGAAAGAAAATTTCCTGGCTAATAATATTTCCTCATGAGACCAAGCTTATCTCTATTCTCTGAAACCACTGAAAAAGGCACTAAATTAAGCCTGAACATTGAAGGGAGTGTATTTGGAAGGGACTGGAGTAGGAAAGGAAGATGTAGTGCCATTGGCTGGTCAACAGGGGTGTTTGTGAAGGATTTCCACCTCTTAAACCACAGTATATGATGTACCTATTTAACCTCCACAGTTCTAGAGGTGCACTGGAATTTGTCATCTTTACAAATGGCTGAATGTTATTTTGGTGCTCGTGATGTGTCTCCACTGTACTTGATTTCCAAAGGCATTTCATGACTCCACAAGGTCTGAATATAGGAAAGACCCCAGAATGGCAACAGCATTTCTTCCTACTGTCTAGTTTTGCTTGACTGATTTTCCACTGTGCTTTTTTTCCAACTGAATTGAGACTAATTAGTCTGTGTTTTCTATGTGTATTTTTTGCACTCACTTAAGGAAGGAAATATCATCAGCTACAACTTAATCAGCTCTTTCTCAGCTGTCCAATTCTCAGTCTGCTTCTTATTTCTTACCTAATTAACCTTTAACCTGAAGATAAAAGGGCTTATTGATTAATTTGTTTACTTGATTACAGGGGCTAAATGATTTCTGGGTCTGGTTTTGTAATCTCTGTGAGATCTGCGGTGAAAATGAAAGAAAAAGAAATTAGTATGAGCATCCTGAAAAGCCCAGGTGATCCTCACAACCAAAGGCTGCAGAGAAACAGCATTTCTCTGTGGTGGAAAGGTGCCAGGCTGCTGACACTTCCAGAGCCCTGGCCATGAGTCAGAGTGTCTCCATGGGCATAAATCACAGAAAGGGGTATTGATTGACTTCATTCACACTGCATAATTCATCAGTAGGGGCAGCATTGCCATGCACTGCTCCTGGACAGCACCTCAGCTATTGCAGCCAGGGCTACTGTGACCTTAGATGTTGTTGTTTCAGAGCCTGAGGGCACTTTTAGCCAATGTGTGTTCCTTCCCTTCTACAACAGGGTGAAGCACGTGGGCACAAGGATTTGCTGTGGCCCAGATGAGGATGAGTGAACCACTAAATGGAAGTAATTGGAACGTTTATGGCCCTAAATCCAGGAAGTTAGGTTGGAAGCAAAACAATTTTTCAGTTTTGTATGGAACACAAACTTTGCCTTGACAAACTAGAATTAGGTGATAGCTGAGATGTCCCCTTTTTTATTTCTTTTTTTTTGTGTGTGTGTGTTATGCTCCCATGTCACACCATTTTGTCAAGACATAGTTTCTTTCCTAAAGAAGTCTTTAACAAAAGGAGTCAGACTCTACCACTGCAGCCCAGATTTATGGATTGAACTGAGAGGGACATGGATTTATTGACATCACTCTCCCCTATACAATCACTGTAGGAAATCAGGCACCTCCAGACACTTTGGTCTTAGAAGAGTCAAATCGATCACCTGCCAGAGGGTTTTTCAGTTCAGATAGAAAAAAAGGAGACCAGCTTCCAAATTTAGACATCTAATTGTAGACCTGGAAATAGGAAGGTGGAAAACACATCACTTTCCTTGTTGGCTTTCCAGAGTAACCCATCACTCTGTAATGAGTTTCATAGACCCCTGCAGAGCATTCAGGCAGTTAAAGCTGAGGGCAGCTGTAAGGAGATAAAGCTCTGGATGCTGGGAAGAAAAGAGAATAAAGTACTCAAAGCAGAGTATGAATGAAGATATTCAGGTCTGAACTGCCTTTAAACTCACAAGTACAACTTGAGAAAGTATTAAGAATGTCCTTAATTCACACCAACCTTTGAGTTGGCCTGATTTTCTCTGATTTTCCCTCAAACTTGGGCAGAAGGAGTCAAGCAGAGTTCTGAAAGACAAAGAATAGATGTGCTACATGACCTCCTGTTCCACTAGCTTTTTTCCAGCACACAATGCCAGAGGTAAAATGCCACTGGTTAGGTAAGTGCTAACAGCAGGCCTGAAATTAAAGCCCTGGTTAACTGGGTAAGCAATAGAACAGGGACAGTGGCCTTAAGTCAGTAAGTAGAATTGGGTTGAACAGCATTTATTAAAAGTCTATTTTATTCATCTTTGAGTTAAATCCCTCTCTGACTCCAGTGCTAAAATCCAAGTCTCACAGATTTGTGAATATGTATGTAAAGCATATTTATTTCAATATTCTTGAGAGACTCCAAGGAGGCTTCAAGAGAACCAATGCTGTTTACAGAGGCAAACTCAGACCTGTGCCTCAGAATCTTCAGATTTCTCATCACAAACACTTCATTTTCTTCTTTCCAATCCATACCCAACATTATTACGGTGAAGGTGTTAATGTTTTCCGTTACTGCTCAGAAAACTAGGTTGAAAAAGTGAAGCTTTCAGAGCAACAAGAAGCCTTTTCAACTTGTGTATAATCCATAGCACAGGAAAAGTAGGAAATCGTCTTGTGTCACTTTTCAGCAGTTCAGAGTTTATGTGCTGGAAGAATTCCTTGAGTTTTCAAGCAATGTCAATACCCTGCAGCCTGTGGCAAATGTCCATTCCTGAAGGCTTTGTTTTAAATGGCAAACAAAATTAATGATGTGATGACTCTAAATAAATGCTGTGCCAACACTAAATGTGTGTTGTGCCATGCAAAGGAGACCCCCTAACTTTACAGTAGTGCTGACTCAGCCCACAGCAGCAGCAAAAGTAATTTAAAACCAGTTTAAATTTCTTTTTAAACTTGGGATTCTTTTTGGAGTAGGAATGCAGCCCTGTGGCACTTTTATGATGTGGTTCACTCATTTTCCTAAACCAAAAATTTGTAAGTCAGTTTATTTTACAAGTTTTAAATTGCAAATTTTTCTAACCATATGAAAGACTCAGAAAGAAAAGGCTGCACAAATTATAAAAGGCAAGAACAGATCTTTGCATAACAGTGAAACTCATTATTCACAGGAAAAAAGCCCCAACCAAACAAAAAAACATTAAATCACATTTTCAAGAAGCATATGGAATAGATGAGGTAGATTTTTAAATTCCTTGTGCACAAACAATATGACTCTGGTCTTCTGTCTCCATGGCCTTGAACATAAACTTCCAACCAGATACTCTCAAATGAAGATTACAACAGGGTGAGAGATCCTGAACACAAAATGCCAAAGAGGAACTGTGGTTTTTTCCTTCTCTCTCCCACTTAACCAGCAGCTCTAACACGTGCCCTTATGATCATTCCAAAGCTTCCTTGAATGGAGAGACAATTAAGACAACTAACAAATGCTGCAGTATGTGATGTTCTTATTCTAAGAAGGAGATCTGGGGTTAAGTGGACATCTGGAGAGAGTTTATGCACAGTGGAAGTTGAAGTCAAGAGCTAATTTTGTTTTATAAACCTGTGTCCCATTTGCAGCACTTTTAAGCTGCAGCTGCAGAAAGGAAATGTCCTTCTGTCCTGATGATTTTCCCAATGGATATTGGAGTAACACCCGATGATCCAGATGTGGGACAGTGCATTGCCAAGCTCGGAAAGTGCCACTCAGACAGTGCCATTTTATCCCTCCAAGGAAGGAGTAGAGCCTGTTAAACACTCAAAAATCTGCAGGGTGACACCAAACCTGCAGCCCTCTGGCCTCTGGGCATGAACAGATCAGTGTCCTCTGTGAAGGGACATCTCACAAAAGACCATGAGTACAGGTGACAGTCAGTGAGCAGGTCACTGCAGAGTGTTTTCAGCAGTCCTGCAGTGTCCCAAGTGTTCCAGGCACAGGACTTCTCCTCCTGTTCTTAAAAGAGGACAGTCATAGAGAGCATACACCTGTCTTTGCCAATACAGACAGGAACTCCAGACTGGAGCCCATGGATTCAATACCTGTGTGATTAAACTGATAGATTTGCTACAAGCCTTCATATCTGTTCAAAGATATTTCCAGATATTTCATATCTGTTCAAAGATAATTCCAGTTAACCCTCAGTCCCATTTGATCTCAATCCTAAATAAAAAACAAGATCTTGTCCAAGTGAATCAGCAATTTGTCTTTGTGATTCTGCCTAAATTTCACAGAATCACAGGATGGGGCAGGTTGGAGTGATCTGGTCCCATTTCCCAGCTCCAGCAGGGTCATCCCAGAGCACATGGGACAGGATTGTGTCCAGATGGGTCTGGACAAGTGAGGAGACTCCACACACTCTCTGGACAATCTCTTCCAGTTCTAACAGCAAAGAAGTTCTTTCTCATGTCCAGGTGGAACTTCCCAGGCATCAGTTCCTGCCCATTCCTCTTGTCCCATTGCTGGGCCCCTGAGCAGAACCTGGTCCATCCTCTGTCCCCTCCCTGCAGACACTGCCAGACATGGATGGAGTCCCTTCTCAGTGTCTTTTCTCAAGGCTGAACAGCCCCAGCTCCTCCAGCCTTTCCTCAAAAGAGATTCTCCCATCCCTTCATCATCTTTGTAGCCTTCACTGGACCCGCTCCAGGAACTCCATGTCTCTCTTATGGTCTCAAGATTTTCCTTACAAAAGGCTGTGGAATCCACCATGATCTGTGTTCTCACGAATTGATGTGTTGAGGAGTCATTTTCAGGGCTGTGTGGCTCCTGTAGACTTCGCTGTGAGTTTACGTGACAGACAGAAGACATGCTGGCAGATGACAGCATGAGATGTCTAAAATCTGTCAGCGAATTCTGCATTTCTCCAGTCATTTTCTCCTCTGAAGGATGTTCTGCATGTCTGTCTAATTATAGCAAAACTCTACAGATTGTGTCAAAACTGCCCACTATTATCCAGGCTGTACCAGCTACGGCTGACAAAACATGCACATCTCCTAATTAAGAACATCTTAAAACTGACTTATTTAAATTAAGAAAACCTCCCAACCTTCACTTTTTGATGAGTTACTCTGAGATTCTTGGAGGAGGAGGAGGGGAAGGAAAGCAAGACTGTTTCAAATTCCTTCTCTCATTTCTTAACTCTGTAGAGCACTAAGATAAATTGCAATGAGCAAACAATATGGCAGAAAGAAAGGCTTTGGCTTGACAGATTGGAGGG
>JAWWEV010000134.1:70645368-70666467 GCA_035583235.1 Hafferia zeledoni
GGGGGGAAGAACCCTTTTCACTCTGTCTCGGACAGTTGGCGTTTTGCCAGCTCAACCCAAGACAGCATGGACCTGTTGGAGAGAGTCCAGAGGAGGCACCAAGGTGATCAGAGGGCTGGAGCAGCTCTGGTATGAGGGAAGACTGAGAGAACTGGGATTGTTCAGCCTGGAAAAGACAAGGCTCCAGGATGACCTAATTGTGGCCTTTCAGTACCTGAAGGAAACCTACAGAAGGATGGAGAGGGACTTTTCCAAGAGCATGGAGTGACAGAACACAGGGGAATGTTTTTAAACTGACAAAGGGCAGGTTTAGATTCAATCCCAGGAAAAAATTCTTTACTGTGTGTGAGGGACTGGGTTCATATCTCATTGCATTATTATTGGGTTGAGTCAAACAACTCCTGTGTGTGTGTGTGGAGGGGTCAGGCCTCCAGCATGGGAAGGCACGAGCTCTGCAGCCAACACGGTGCCTCAGAAGGCACCTGGCACAGGAGCTGTGTGGCCAGAGCCTGTCAATCGAAAATACCCACCTGGCAGCCCACCCACACCATGGCCCCAGAGCCTCTACCTGGCTGATTCACCCCTCACTCTGGCCAGGGGGGTACTGAGTGCCCAATGAACTGATTGTCCCACCAGGGAGGGGTGGCCTCAGTGGCCAGAGTGTGTAAATACAGGCACAGAGCAGCTCCCTTTTTGTTCAGCCTTTCTCTCCCAAGATCTGCCACCACCTGACTCTTGGCAGTTACTATTTTCCCCTCTCCTTTCTTCTTCTCTCTTTCTTCACTCCTTTCTACTCTCAATCTTTTTTCTTTCTCTGCTCTTTTCTTCCCCTTGTGGGTAACTTAGAACCAATGGGTGGTATTTCACAAAGCTGTGTGGGGTTGCTGTTTGCTGGGTGCTTTAGTGTAATGCTTCTCCTTGGTTGTTTGTTACTTCTGTAAAACCTTTTGCCAAAGCAATTATTTTCTCACTAAAGAAGTCTCTTGGGAGAAAAAAATCTGTGGGTTTTTCTGTTTATGTGAATTCAAGATATCAAGGAACCAAAGGCTCTGCAAAAGTTTTGTGTGGGAAGTCTTGAGAGTCTTAAATGTAAGTAAAATGTCCAGGCAGCTTGTGGCTTGAACCTATAGCTTTACAATGTGAGGATGGGGAGGCCCTGGCACAGGTTGGCCACAGAAGTTGTGGCTGCCCCATCCCTAGAAGTGTCCAAGGCCAGGTTTGATGAGGCTTGAATCAATCTGGTCCGGTGGAAGGTGTCCCTGCCCATGGCAGGGAGTGGCACTGGATGGTCTTTAAGATCCTTTCCAATCCAAACCATTCTATGATATTTCTGGTGGGTTGTCTGAGGGGTTTTTTTACCCTCTGTAACTTCCTAGGAGTTCTCATGGAGCTGTGGACTCATCTGCACCTCTTCAGTGGGCTCGCTGTCCATGTGAAGGTGGAACACACTGGTGGGCTACATCGGGAGGGCAGTAGGACACGGAGATTGCCCCCTGACAGGACTAATGAGATGAGAGGTTACCTTCTCCTCTAAACACCCCAGAGCAATTTTATACACCCCCAAACCCTTCCATTCCAACCCCAAATCCTCTTAGCCCCTGCATCCCATAGGTTCTATACCTCTGGAGGCAACAACACTTGTTATCTTATGCAGTCTGGAGGAAGAGCTTTTAGTGGTTGACTGACTGTGGTGGCTTTCACGAGGATGGTGGTCTAATCCCTCTCCTTTGGCAGCCATGGGAGTCCCCACTTTGGTGCAATCTGCTCTTCCCCACATGCGTGGGTGCCTCCACCAGACATCCTTCCCCCATCCTTACAAGACCCTTCAGTCTGACTCACCTCTAAGATAGTACACAAAATAGCCTATGAATAAATAGCTATTCATTGAGGGATGTATTTGTTCTTCGTAAACACTGTCAAAAACTATTTCTTAATGCACATGCAGAGGTGGGTAGAATAAAGATTTCCTGGGCTTAATCTTAATGTTGCTTATTATTGAGATTTTTTCCTATAATCCCCATTGTACATGCAAATTTTCTTTTTATGCTCAAACACATTAGCAGGTCATCCAGGGCTCCTTGTTACCTTTTTTACCCGTTTCATAAATACAAGCAATCTCTCCTCATTTTAAAAGCTTTAGTTATCTCTCAGGGAGGGAAGGGGTGGTATTTCTTGGAGCAGAAAGGAACCTGAAAACCTATTGAATGAGATGTATTCAAAGGTTTCATTTTTTAAAAAAGTGAATAATCTGATATATGCCTGAATCATGAAAACAGAATTAGCTTGTAATTCAACACTAGCTTTTCATTAGCCTCAGCAATTTATTTTAATTCTAAAAAAAGGGGGGGAAAAAGCTATTCTTCCTCCATGTATGACTATATCACTGAGCTAGCAGGTTTTTCTCACAATCTGTTTGTCAAAAGCAAAACAACAACAGAAAAACCTGACAGACTTTTTTCCCAGTGACCAAAAAAACATGCAAGTTTATTAACAAGCCACGAGAATCAATAAAACTGTAAATATTTGACAAAACAGTGTGTTCCATCAGAGCAGCCAGAACACCTTTCAGCTTTTCCTGTTTTCAGACTTGTTTCTTCTGGTTTTGCTCGAATTGTTGCGGTTATTTTCCCTTGTCCTCCTGTAAAAGTACCTGTTTTCTGTATGCAAGGAGGCAATAAGTTCCTCAGCTCTCAGCAGGCATAATGTATTTAATAGTGTCGAGCACAAAAGTGATTTAGACTTCATCTGTTGAGTCCTTTTCACTAATACTCATTTATGAGACCTCCTCATAGGGAGAAACATGCCTAAACTTTCAGTTCTTGAAATGTATTTATTTCTCACTGTTTATGCAGCTGAGAAAGTGGAGCTGGAGCAGCCCCTTGCTGGCAAACCAAACTTTTTGTTCCTAGTAATGACGAATAGGGCACTAAACCTCTCAGGATGGATGTGCTTCACTGTGGACAGACGCCCTTGGAATAGGACTTCTGGTTTCTTTTATTTCAAGCTGAGGAAACATCAGTACATAAACAGGAGTTTTACCCTCATCAGAAAAAATTGCTTGGCTGGTCTTGATGTCAGAGAAGGTTGGGAGGGACCTTGGGATGTCTCAGAGCCAAACTCCTGCTCAAAGCAGGGTCAGATCTGAACTTGGGCTGTTCATGGCTTTATCTACCATGGTCTTGAAGGTCTCCAAGGATGGAGACTGCACAGCACCTCCAAGAAACTATTTATTTTGCATTAATTTATAATTACAAGTACCACACAATGGATGTGACTAGTCTTCATTAGCATATTAAAGAGGTCACACAAGTGCATGTTGTTTCAATGACATCAACTTTTAAACCTCTGAGTCAGTGATAATCAGAAATGTAAATGCTTATTTTCCTTCCTAAAGGTTTATTTATCAAATATTTAAATGGAATTAACTTCCCTGAATTCCTAAAAAAAAAAAAAAGATTATTTGTTGCTTTTACTCAGCAGAATGTTAATACATTCATGTCTCTTCTGCTAATATTTCTGTGTGAAACTGCCTGCATCAGAGGTGAATATATTCTCAAAAAATTGCGATGGGTGATGCCTGAGCTGGTGCATGAATATTCAATTCTAATTCAATACAAGAATATACTCTTTTATTTTGGGAAAATTAGATGGACTTGTTCATTAATTTAATTTTACTTCCAACAAGGTTTATAAATGGAAAAATATTCAGAGAAATGAGCTGCTATAAGAAGCTTTAGCTATATTGCAAAGCATCAGTATGAGATCCTTGATTAGATGGCAAAAGGATCATTAAGTACAGTTACAGTAAAATTCAAGAAAGGCTAATTATTGTCCTACATGAAATCTTTTTGCATGGACTGAGGAGCTTATTTGATATCCCCAAAGGGGTTTGGGGTTTTTATTGAGATTTTTGCATATATTTACAGGACCTTGCATAGCAGTTATTTATCTCTGCCATTTCTTTAGGCATTGACTTGCTCTTGTCAGCATTGCAAGGTCACCTCCTCTGACCTGCTTTTGAGAGAGCAGGAAGAACAATGGTTTGATATAAAGCTGGAAAAAACATCCCAGGATATTCAGCCCTGTCATCCATTCGTTCCTGTGATGAAACCATGGCATAGAACCATGTCCAGAAATAGAGAAAAGTCCCTTCTGACCTGCTAGAACAGTTAAGGTGTTATGTCCCAACTGTTCTTTCACCAAATTGTTTGCAGCCTTACTCATTCATCTGGCTCAAAAGCTTTTAAACTTGTTCTGAATGAGTTGGCCCAGAAATTACTTTATCTACTCCTGTACCAATTTCGCCCTTAACTTTGTCCCTTCATTCCTGATATTTTTCTTTGGCAGTGACATAAGGCATGTGCTTAAAATAAAGGTTGGACTTTTTTGGCTCTCTCTTAGTACATGAGTTTTACACTCTCAACCCTAATGCAGAGAGTGTTTTTTAAGGTTGGTGGGATGAATTGCCTTGTGAGGATCCTCATCTCTCGTGGTCTTACTGGTGCCATGATGAATATATGAATATAACATTGATGAATCCTACGTTGCTCAGGTAAGTTCAACTTGGATGTAAATATAAAAGGCAAATAAAAAGTCCTTAACAAACCAACTCCTCTGGCTGCTTGTCAGGTAATTCATCTTTCCTGAATGCAGAGTTCGCTGAATGGAGTTCAGCATTTCAGAGCAGGTCTCAGCATGGGCCTGCAAACCCACACATCTCTGAGGGTGTTTCTACTAATTTGTATTTCTACAGCCATATGAAATAAATACCAATTCTCCATCCTTGACCTGCACTTTTGGAAGCGCCTTTCAAGACTTTATGTGCCTTCCTGTACCATCTACAGCACAGAAAGACATTCAGGTGCTCCATGATGTGGAGAGAGCTCACTGAAATCTTTCCCCAAGCTAGAGCAGTTGTGAGGGTGTTCTCTGAACATCTTCCACTGGTGCAGATTCCAATGTAAAACGTTTTCAGTGTCCCTTTTCCTTTACACTGTAGGGGCTTCTGAGCATGTAAAACCTTACCTCTGAAATGCAGAAGTCCACAGTGAACCCCAGTGTGCACACAGCCATTGGATCATCCCAGGCAGTCTAGGAATGCACCAAAGGCAAAGGTCTGGATGTGAAAGTGTTTTCCTCATGCATTGTCATGGAATCACAGAAGGGTTTGGGTTGGAAAGGACCTTAAATGGGCAGGGACACCTTAAACTTAACCTTGTTGCATTATTTGAAGAAACATGAGAGAATGGCCTTGAAGGCATTGGTCATTAATTTGCCACATGTCCCAGCATAGCAATCTCATCTCCTGAACACAGAACCTTTACAAAGCAGTTGCATAGCAAAGGTTCCCATGAAGTCATTGTAAAATTCAGAAAAGAGATTATGACAGAGAATAATTCAGGTTAGGCAGCAGCATGTTGAGTTCAGAGCCACCTTCTTCACTCCTGATATCTTTAGGAGATAAAGACATTCAGCTCCTTGTCAAGAATTTTCAAACAGGACTGTGAGGTCAGGAGACTGATCATCGAGGTAATCCCACATTTCATCAAGGACAGAAAAAAGGATGAGATAATTGTAGGAAAGAACAGGACTGGCTCATCATTATGTTAAGTTCTGCATCAGCAGTCACAGTGAAGGGTGGGGACAGCAAATTTGTGGGCATTCAGAATCAGAGGGCACTTTCATATATGTTTCTTAACAACTTTAAAACAGGAAATAATAATTTTTTTTATTTAAAGGATTATTTGTTCTTTCTTCCAGCATTACTCAAAGAAAAAGTCAGTGTAAAGCAGATACTCTCTTGCTAATAACCCTTTCCTTTATGAGAGATGTGAGAAGAATTAAAAAGGCAATGTAAACACATGAAAACAAGGTGCATTAAAACCAAAGGATGTGGGTGATGCTTTTGTATTGACCAGCAACAGTGTTTAAATAATGAAATTGCTCACTGGACTAAACATTCAAGTGACAGGAATTTACAGATCTGATCGAGTAAATAAGTAGTTGTACAAAAGATTCAGGTGGTTCTAACTCCTTTATCTGAGAGCTTCACTGCCCAGAAAACAGGTATTTACACTGAGTAAACTCAGGTCCGTGTTCAGGCTTATTGAATTCCTGATGCAATTGAGCACAGCAGAGAATGGGGAGAGATACTGGTGTTAAACAAAGTAGGCCAGTTCTTCTCCTGACACAGAATTACTCTGTCAGCAGGAAAATGTTGTGTTACATCTGAGAGAAGAGTTGACTGCTTTTATTTTCCTCTCTTGTGCATTGCTAGAGTTTGGGGATCACTATTCTATTTACAACAGGGTGCAGATCAGGGGTGTGATGCCCCTACAGAATCATCCTCAGGGTGTGAGCACTGGCAGCTCACACAGCGAGATGAGAAAGGCACTCTTAGGAAATGTGAAAAACACTCAGAAAAATAATATCTGATCAAGTTCATGGCATGAGATGAAGTGGAAAGCTGAATGTACTTGGGTTAAAAACACAGGCAGCAAAGCAGATTCAAAACTTAGAAGCACAGAACTCCTGTGGCGTTCAACATACACAGGCAACACACACGATTATTTCAACCAAAGATTAAAAAAATCCTACAATTGATATCAGTTTGTGATCACAAAATTTGTTTTTCTTGTGTGAAATTTTCTTAGAGGATTAGTTAAATCATTTATGTCATTATAATTAGAGTGTTAAAAATACCTTGACGGTGAGGGATGACCAACATTCTTTGACTTTTCCAGTCATGGAGCTGTAACCACTCAGTATTAGCCCAAATGACTGTGACAGCAGAACCAACATGCTGCTTCAATAACTCACATAATAAATAAGTAAACCAAATAATAAATGCTCTCCAATAACAAACATGTCATAAATTCAGGTGTTTTCTGCTCTTCAGTTCTTCCTCTGCACTGCCATGTTGTAGTGACCGACATCCAGGCTTGTGAGAAGGACAGGGTTTGCTCCTAAGTGAGACATTGAGGGGGGCTGGAGCGTGTTCAGAGAAGGGAACGGAGCTGGGGAAGGGGCTGGAGCAGCAGGAGCAGCTGAGGGAGATGGGGGGGCTCAGCCTGGAGAAAAGGAGGCTCAGGGAGGACCTTCTGGCTCTCTGTAACTCCCTGACAGGAGGAAGGAGCCAGGAGCTGGGGGTTGGGCTCTGCTCCAGGGGCCAGGGACAGAAGAAGATGGAATGGCCTCAGGTTGTGCACGTTAAGGAAAATTTCATCATGGAAAGGGCTGTCCAGCCCTGGCACAGCTGTCCAGGGCAGGGCTGGATCCCCATCCCTGGAGGGATTTCAAAGCCCTGTGGATGTGGCACTTGGGAACATGGTTACTGGTGGCCTTGGCAGTGCTGGGGAATGGTTGGACTCAGTGACTTAAAGGTCCTTTCCAGCCTGAAATATTCTATGAATTAACCATACCCTTATTCAAGGCAGCCTGTTATCATCTCTTCCATCTTAGGGAAATCAGGAACTTTATAATTCTTGTACGTTTTTCAGCTTAATGTTGACTCAGAATTCAAGTCAAAATTTCCCTTAATTAAACTTTTAGCAATGTTCTGCCTTCAGAAAGGCATTAATAATAAACAAAGTGTCAAAGATATTGTATTTATTTCTGGGGATGTATTACGGTCCTCAAATAATTATAAATATTGTAACTTGAATTCATTGGCTAAAATGCCAGTCTTTTGTTGCTGCCACCTCCAAACTCTTCACAGGCAAATAAGAGAAAAAGTCCATTTTGGCAATATGAGAAACTGTCTTTGGAAAGCTGAAGTCCTTCAAGATAAGGGCAAAAAGCAAAGGCTGATTTGAGATACATCATCAAAAGGGACAAAGAAGCCTTAGATGGACCTAAGATACTCATATATATTGATTATGTAAGTATGAAATTATACATAGGAAAAACAGCTCCTGCTCATGGATGCATCCCCTCAACTCAAAATTGCTCAGTCAATGATCTCAATGGGGAATGAGCTTATTTACTGTCTGTCAGCTTCATCCATTTTCCAGACATGGTGCTGACTGTTATTTTAATTTTCTTGACAAGAATTCATGATCAGATTAGCATTTTAAGGATGACTTGGCTTGACAGGAGCTATGGAGATGCTACACTGGATGGCCCTGGATTTCCCCTGTGTCCTTAAGGGTCAAGCCCTGAAGGGCTCATGGCTTTTACTTCACAGTCCTTGTCCATGCAGACATAAAAATGCTATTATTAGAGGCTTGAGGCTTCTTTGTAATTCCACAGGAGAAAGATGTCAATGAATTCTAAGTGTATCTGACTAAAAATTGATCAACATACTGCTGGAAAACTCAGGAAAGAGAAGGAGGGGAGAAAAAAATCAGCCTAAGACACATGGTATGGAATGTAATATGCTAAAAATATTCTGTCCTGTTCCTTTATTGTTCTGCCTCGATGGGAAACTGTCATGGATTTGTTTTCTTATTAACACAGAGTGCCAAAACTCTCAAAATACCTGTCAGCATCTTTTAAAGGCTTGTGTAATGGCAAAGCTGTATTGTGGCTGACATGTTCCTCAGTTGGGAACAGTCAGAAATAGGATGGAAAATGCCTCCTCCTTGCTGTGGGTTTGGATTTCCATTAATAAAAGTTCTTTTACACGTGACATACGGAAATAATAACAATCCAGAATAAAATATCTGATACTACAGTAAGCAAAAAACAGCATGTTTTTCTTGTTCTTTGGTGTTGCTTTATAAAAGTTGTGGGGTTTTTCCCAAGAGTGGAAGGTTTTTTCCAACAGCTTTCACATTTTATTCACTATGGTACATGATACCATATTCCATATAGAGTACCAAGTATTGGAAAACTGGGGAGTGGGGTGTGAAAAACTTGTCCACAAACATTTTTTAAGGTTGAGAACTGCACTTTAAGTCACTTTGTCAGTATTCATAAAACCTAAATAAAGGTCATGTATTCTGTTCAACAGAAAAAGAAATATACAAATCAATACATCTTACTAAGTTCTTTTGGTTTGTTTACATTGATATTTACTCCTACTGTGATCATGTGCCCTTTGGATTAGAGAGTAGAAAGGAAAAAAAAGAGAAAAAGAGTTTGAAAGTAGTTTTTGGGGTTCTCTTAACACACTTACTGTGTTTTTTGTTTCTGTAGTTGACTCCTAAAATTAATTGAGTTGCCAGTTGCAGGGATAGGAGGAAATCATTCAGTTGCTGGAATAATGGGGACAGCTTTCAAATTGTGATGCTGTAGCACTGGCAACAGAAAAGTAATTTTTTTCAGTAAAGAAAAAGTTGGATTTTCCCCCATTTTGTAAGTCAGAGTCTGTTGAAATGGAGCTCGTAGGTAAATTTGTTTTCACAGAAGCAACCTGACCATTCTCCTCCTACTGAGATATATTCAATCATCATCATAAAGTTGCCACTGCTGTGGTGGCGGAGTCTGTCTGCAGGGAATTTATAACTGTCACTGACTTCAGGGGGAAAACAAATGTTTTTCCAAGCACCTACTGGCTCATTATTCCTTTCTGCTACACGAAATCATAGAAATAAAGTGCTGGAAGAGATGCCAAGACCACGGATGGTGTGAGCAAAACTAAGTCAAATTCAGGGAGTGATATTTTTCGAAAATTAATTGTAGTCCAGGGGCTTATAGTCCCTTCAGCAAGGCATAGAATCAGAGAATGACAAGATTGCTTAGGTTGGAAAAGACCTCTAAGATCAAGTCCAACCCTTAACCCAGCACTGCCAAGGCCACCACTAACCCATGTCCCCAAGTGCAACATCCACACGGCTTTGAAATCCCTCCAGGGATGGGGATTCCACCCCTGCCCTGGGCAGCTGTGCCAGGGCTGGACAGCCCTTTCCATGGTGAAATTTTCTTTAACATGCACAACCTGAGGCCATTCCGTCTTCTCCTGTCCCTGTTCCCTGGAGCAGAGTCCAACCCCCCCTGGCTCACCGCTCCTGTCAGGGAGTTGCAAAGAGTGAGAAAGTCCCCCCTGAGCCTCCTTTTCTCCAGGCTGAGCCCCCCCAGCTCCCTCATGCCAGCAAGTACTTGGAGATCTGAGCATATGTACAAACAGGCTCCCTGGTTTTGGGTCAGAGTATCCCTGAGGCTCCTCCTGGATCAAATTCAACATTGACCAGAAGCGAATGGTCAAACAGCTCTTAACTGCACGTGGTTTCAGAGGGAAACTTTGGCCTCTCCCTGATTTTTGTAACAACTTCAAAGCATGTTACCTGTCATGCCCATGACCCAGTACCCCCCTTCATCTGGCCAGCATCACCACCAGGTGAGATTCAGCAGAAGCTTCTTAACCCTGGGACATTTCTGGAAGGATCCTGACGCTGCTGAGTGCCAGGTGTAACCTGCAGAGTGGCTGCTTTGGGGATAGCACAGGTGCATGAGGCTGGGGGCAGAAAACATTGCAGAGGTTAACAAAATCACCTTGTGAACCTCCCTACACTGTCCTGGTGAACACATGACCTGTCTGTGAGTGCTGCTGACTCAGGACTTGGAAGGAAACAGCAACACCTCCAAGTAGGTGGCTCAGAGGTGTCGTGAGCAGCGTGTTTGTTCACTTGTCTGAACTTACAAAAATATCCTGCAGTAAACCCAAATATCTGCTGTTCAGGAATCCAAACTGCTCATTCTGCAAAGTAATTTTCAATTTATTTTTTTTCTTCCAAAGAAAAAGCAACACGCTCTATCTTTGTAAACTGTTCCCACACACACAACAACAAACAAGCAAGCCTGCTAATAATTTCCTTTGCAAGGGGTGTAACTGAGCCTTCCTGGGACAAGTTAACTGCTGTGGAAAAGGGCTCAGGGGAATGATTAAAAATGTTCAGTTGAGAGCTGGTTCAAGAGGCCAGTGGCTGTCTTGACAGCTGGAATGTGCAGGAATTTTGGTTTACCAGAAGGCATCCAAGCTCTTATTGACCTTTTGGAATTAAATGCCCCTTGGTAGCTGCTCCAAGGATTGTTTCAATATTTAGAGTTCCCTTTCCCTTGCTCAACCAACTGTCAAAATTTGGGACATCACAACAGGAAGATGTGTTAATGGTGAACAGCACCAGAGGGGACTATAAAAAGAGTCTTTTAACAAAGAAAGCAGTTTTTTATGAGAAAGGGTATGGCAGAATTTTGAGTCTTGAGTCAGCCTGATTTTAATAGTCTGCCAGGAGAGGACGTGTCCCATTGTCTGTGATGGGACAAGCAGATTTTATAGCAGTAGCAAAAAGTGAATAGGAACTAACCACAGAGGGAAACCTGCTCACAGCCACCATATTAAGAACAGGACTCATCCTAATTCAGCCTTGTCTTCAATACCACTAGTTGTAACTAATGAGAATAAACCAGTTTTCCATAGGAATTCAAGTGCCTCCAGGCTGATGTATGGCCAGCCAACAGTCTATGAACTGCAAGGAGGACTGCAAGGTGTGGAGGAGGTGGCCAGATACCAGTGTAAATATATATTTTCCTTCTGTAGAACAGAGAGAGCAGCTCAGTGGAGCTACTTTCCATAGCTGAAGGCATAGAAAACACTAGAACTTTCAAGGTCTCTCTTAAAGAGATCTTAGAAGAAATTCTGGCAAACTGTGGACTGAATCATAACTTCTCTGCGTTTTCAAGGAAGAAACTTAAGTAGCAAGAGGAGGAGGTGGAAAGAAAGCTCATAACAAAGTGCTGTTTGAAAGACTTGGCTGTTGGTGACAAGATTGCAGCCAGACTGTGGCTCATAAACAGCTATAAAAATATCCCCCCAGTGCTGTGTAACTGGCTGGGAAGTCCTAAGGAAAGACCAAAAGCCACAAATTAAATATGGCACAGGATAAGAAAACAGAGCACAAACTCCCAATGATGTATTTTCTACATGAGTTAGAGTTTACAGGTGGTCCCTTTGCAATGAAAGTCCAGCAGCTGGGCAAGAGCCAGAGCTCAAAGAGAGTGGAGGAAATGCAAGCTGAGGATGTGGAGTGGATGCTGCCTGGTGCACCACATCACACCCTTTGCCTTCTGCCCTCTATTAGTCTACCTGTGTCCTGTGTCAATCTCCTACAAATACTCAGCTGTGAGGAAGTTCCTTCTCACTTCTTGATCAACAACCAGGTTTTTACTCCCACCAAGACACCGTGCCCCTTTCTAACACCTGCTGCTTAAGCCCTGAAGATAACCCTCTGGCACCCACAGATGCAGCTGTGAACTCATCACCAGATCTTCAAACTCATGCTCAGCCCTGTTCTTCTCATCCTTCACAGTTCTCCTCCCTACTCTTTCTTCTGGTTCCTTGGCCTGGGGAAGCAGCTGAACTGTTTGGGACTGGAGAAAACTGTCTTGCCACATGCATCAATTTTCACATGGCCTAAAATTCCCAGGTCTGAGGGGTTTTTGTTAGCTAGGCATTTATGAAGGCATGGAGTCAAACAACAGGACTTGCTAAAAAAGGGACTTGTGTGGAATTGGAGAACTATTTGGATGGCATAGAGTACCCATTCCCCGACACTGTGCTCCACTGTCCCTTGCCATCAATCCCTTCCACTGTACTCTTGGATGCTCTGGGGGAATTTCTCACTTTGCTTCTTTCAACAGCTTTTTCAAGGTGATCCATCATGGCTGAGGCTCCTCCCTGGCCATAATCCCTTAAGTGACAGAACCACCCTGCAAGCAACTGTCTTGGAAATTTATTTCCTTGTAAACAGCCTGTCTTGCTTCTCCTGTAAGGATTCTTGTCCTCGTTTGATAGGACCAGATGACACATCTACCCCACTGCCACTTGGGTTGGTGGACATTCTTTATCACTGGCAGGTTAATGTGACTTCAGTACCTCATACATCTTGAGAAGAAACATATTCTCAATATTCAGTTTCACTCACATTATTGTATGTGTTGCCCAGAGAAGCTGTGGCTGCCCCATCCCTGGAAGTGTCCAAGGCCAGGCTGGACAGGGCTTGGAGCAACCTGGGCTCATGGGAGGTGTCCCTGCCCATGGGAGGGAGTGGCACTGGATAAGCTTTAAGGTCCCTCCCAACCCAAACCATTGTGTGATTCTACAATTCTATGACTTTAGTTTTTCTGCCTAGTTGCATCATTTAAATGACTCCAACCACTTAGAAGCAGTGTGGAACCTTTCCAGTATATCTGCCACAGTTACTATATTTGAGTGTCATGAGATAAAAATAAGCACAATGTTTATTTTAGGCCTGTGTTTAAACAGAGAGCTAAGGCTGACATTAATTTTTTTAAGTAGCCTGAAACAAATAATCCATCTTAACTGCAGCTCCAACCTGCTCCTCAGTGCTTCTTCAAGCCTTGTAAACTCAAGAGGGGAGAGCTTGTCACCCAATAATGTGATTTAGTCCAAGAGCAGGTGCATATGACAGTAAATATTCAGCATGCTGGGGGTCCTACTATTGCCTATGGCACCACAGTGAAAAATATGTTTCTTCTTAGTCATTGGAAAATTACTGCTGCTTGTTTTGTTGTGGTTTTATGATTCAAGACTAAAAGGTTATCCCAAAAAATTGTGCCATTTCATGAGGTCATCCCTTCACTTCTGCTTTAATTCCTTTTATTCAGTTAATTTACAGAGGAAAAGTCTCTTAATGGGGAGTTCTTTAAGGTCCTTTCCAACTCAAACCATTCCATGATTCTATGACTATAGTAATTTCCCTGTGTTAAATAACTTTCTTCTAAGTATTTTTCCAAATGTATAATTTTACCACTACTAATAAAATCCCCCTACATGATTACATTTCCATTCAATCTTCGTTCCTGTGAGAAAAGGATTTTTACTGTGATTGCTTCTAAAAATAAGGATTTTACTGTTCAAAATATCATGAATGATCTTCAGGATTAGTCAAACAGAAGAAAAAGAGCTTCTGTGTAGGTGTCCAAACAGCTTCTATTTTCATCAACAATTAATTTGTGCCCAGAAAGAGTGGAGATGAACTTGCAGAAAAGTTCTCAGAAGGGCTCTAAGGGAACAGAAAGAAATTTGAGGATGCAATATATGAGAACGTTGGGCCAGGTTACAATCCTGAGTGCACTTTGAAGTGAACTCCTTAAAACGGAAAAGGGGAACTTGAAGTAATTCTATATAACTTCAGGAAGAATATGAGGCTATAAATTATTATGTATTTCCTATAAGATAAGTTCATTTTTTCTGTTAATTCAGCACACCATAAGCAGTGTAGTTTAATTCCTGTTTTCAGGACGTGTCACCAAAATGCAAGTGGATCAGAGTTGTGTCACTCTGGTATGTCCCTCTCATTGCTGAATTAGCTGGGAACGTAGATAGTGTGGGAGAATCTCATCTTTATTTGCAAGGCACTTTCTTTAGTAGAACAGCAAAGGGCCTGTGAATGTGCAGCAAGATTTGACTGGTAAGAAAAACAAAGCAGGGATATAAGAATTTCACAGAGATACTTGTGTTATTAATGCTTGAAGATGCCACGATAGTATATCAGGTAGCACTGTAAGAGAGATGAAATGCACTATCTCTTTTGTGTCTAGAAGATTAAAAAGAAACAGAACTTGTAGAACTCAGTGCAATTCTTTTATGGGCAAGACCAGGCAAGACAAGAAAATTAAACTGGTTTTTGGTATGTTTGAGTTTATAAACTAAGATCTGTTTTCTTGGAAGTGCTGTACACTTTGCACTCTCAATTCTCACATTGAAAACCAGGAACTACAACACTCCAGACCCCCTTCTGACTTCATAAAAATGTTGCAGCCTTTTTAGTATCACTTTGGAGCCTGGAATTGGCAGCTGGATTGCAGAGTTTTTAGTTGAATGCGGGAGAGTTACAGAATCAAAGAGGAGCTGCAGAGCTATTCATTCGCCCTCTAACAGCTGGATCACATCCAGCTTTGAGGTGCAATCCTTTACAACTTTCCCAGACAGGTCCCTAATTAAATTACAACCCAGAAAAATCAGGGCAGTCTTGGCAAAGCATTTTAAGATACAGCAGGTTGGTGGCTGAGGAAAAGGAAATTAGGCAATTTTGGGTTTGGCCTACAGACTGCTGAAAGAGCAGAGGAACATCTAAGCCAAGATTAGTTCTGAAAGTCACAGTTCTTTACTGGCTCTCAAGCTCATTCCAACCACCAAAAAATGTGGAATCCTCAGAAACTTATTGATCTTTTTGGACTGTTGTGATCTGCCTACATGGAAGGATGGGATTACCTTGGTACCTGGAAGCAGGTAGTGCAACACCTATTTCCATTGTCATGAAATCATGGAATGGTTCAGGTTGGAAGGGATATAAAGACCATCCAGTTCCACCCCCTGCCATGGGCAGGGACACCTTCCACTGTCCCAGGTTGCTCCAAGCCCTGTCCAACCTGGCCTTGGACACTCCCAGGGATGGGGCAGCCACGGTTTCTCTGCCCAACCTGTGCCAGGGCCTTCTCACCCTCACAGGGGAGAATTCCTCCTAATATTCAATCTAAACCTACTTTCCTTCAGTTTAAATCAATTCCTCCTTCTCCCATTACCACATGACCAAGATATTTGTTTTGTGTGATTTGAGGGGGTCAGAAACAAGCACATTCCATATTAGTGCACAGAAGTCTTCACACAGTGTCCGTGTGTGTCCTGCTGCATGGTGGGCCATGAACACTCCACAGAGCTCCTGATCCATCAGCTTCTCACTTACAAAACACTTCAGTCCTGGAAAATGCCACTGGCTTCCCACACCTGCCAAACTTAAGGCCAAGCTCTGCATGGCATAGATGCCCTGGCACACTGCCTGCAGTGAGACCAGAACAGTCAGTGAGCTGGCACATGAATCCCCAAGATTACAGCAAAGCAGGCAGGAACTGACTCTAGAAACTAATACTTACATAATTTCATGCACTAAAAGGCTATATAAAACCTTATTCTGCTCATTGCTTACCAGCACTTGGAGATTTAACTTTAAATAGCAACATTTTTTTCCAATTTCTTTTCCCATTTACCTCTTACGATAGTGTGATCAAGAAGCAAAATGCTTTTTCACTCCATCCAGTGACTGCAGTCACTGCGTAGTGGCACGACTGATGCCCAAAATTATGTTTATTGTGTCAAGGGGGGAGTGAGCCAAGGATTTGGGGAAGAGAAGGAATACAGACAGCACCAAAGGTAATCAATATTTTCTCTGTAGGTAAACTATCACATTGTAGAAACTGGGGATATAAAATTCTTTCTCTGAGAGGGAATAGTCTGAGATCCCAGAACAACTCAATATTATCCTCAATTTTTTTCTGCCATTGCCTAGCAAGAGTAGAATCTGAAATTAATTGAGCCACTGCCAAATGACCAAGGCAGAAACAAGCTGGTCTGAGGTCAATTACCAGCCACGAAGTGCTCAGGACTCTGAGCTTTTTCTAAACTGACCACACATTCACAGTCAGGATGCTTTAAATAAAATCATAGGAAACTGCAAGGTGATTTCTCTGAGGGCACTTGGGATCTCTCCAGTAGCATTGTTTTGTGAACTGTGACCAAAAATGTTTGTGCAATGTGACATCCTGGCTGGTGGCCTCTGATCCAAGCCCAGAGGGGAATGGGATAGTTCAATACACTGATAGCAGCAAACAGGAAATGTGATTCTTGCACATGCTTCTCAGCCTTTCAAAAACAAGGGTGTTTGAGAACTTTTCTAGTATATTTTTAATGAAATAGACCATCTTGTGGTGGAATTATATTTAAGTGTGGGCAGGAAATCCATGTCATTACCATCTGTCCATTACCATTTGGCTGTTGTATATTCTATCATGTTCTTCACCAGGTCATTGTTCTCTAAGGCACTCCCTGAGTGTACCAGAGGTTTCTCAGGGGGTAAAATGTGAACTGTAGCTCCAAAATGCTTGTTCTCATTGGAAAACAGTGACTTAGAAAAGTCCTTAATACTTCTAGAAACCATTGACACTACATGCATAGAATAAAAGGCTGACGTGGTGATGTGAAAACTGTGATGGAAGGGAGGATTTGGAAGTACAGAAATGATTGGTTTTGGTGCAAACTGGGAGAAAACTCACACTTTGGGATCCTCTCCATGCTGCTCCAGTGAAATGGCTCTGCATTCACTGCTTTAAATAGAAGTCCTCATATGACATGTTCAGATTATGTGGTGGACACACCTTATAATAAGAATAGCCATATATCAGGATATAAATTGAGCAATACTTCATTATCCTCTGATTGGGGTTGTTCAATCATTCTCACCTTAAACAATTGGTGTTTGAAGGCCCTGTTTGACCCAAAGATCCTCTACCATGGGTAAGGACAAGTATACATTGAACAATACACAAGTGTAAAAACTAGGTGTTGTAAATAAATATTGTCTTCTAATAAGCTGTCAATTTATGGAATCAGAAAACATAAAAGTTGTTCTTTTTCTTCTAGAGAGCTCATGGTAAATGAAATCTCAGTTTCCATGCTAAAGCAAATTTCTGCTAAAGAAAATAGTTGTAAACAGAGATTTCTGAAGACATTCATTTTTGCTTTGTTTTTTTTCTGTAAGCCTGAAAATTGTATGCATTATCCAGAGTCCACAGGCTGAAAACAAAGAAATCTGATGGTAAATGGTACACACTGAATAGCTCATGTCTATTCAAAGTCGTGTTTCGAGACCTGACTTTAAATCAGTCCTTCCCTAAACTTTGACAATGGATCTGTCTGTGCCCTTTGGCAATGGGCACAAAGTGAAATGCAGGAAGTTCCATCTGAACATCAGTAAATGGGTTCTTTGCTGTGAGGGTGCCTAAGCACTGGCACAAGTTTTCCAAGGATGTTTTGGATTTTCCTTCCTCAGTGATACTGAAAAACTGAGATACAGTCATGGGCAACTGGCATTAGGTGACCCTACATGAGAAGAGGGTTGGATCAGATGGTTTTCAGAGATCCCTTCCAAACTCAGCTGCTCTGCGATTCTCTGATTTCTCTTGGCCATGGGAAAATGATCAATCACAGATTCACAGACTATTCTGAGATGGAAGGGACCCACAAAGATCATCGAGTCCAACTCTTAATTCAATGGCCCACACAGGGGATTGAACCCATGACCTTGGCATTATTACGACCAAGTTTTAAGCAGCTGAGCTAATCTCCTGCTCCATGGTCTTCCTTCTGAAATCAACTTTAGCAAAACTACACATAAATAGCTGATTGATCTGCGGGGTAAAAAAAAAAGGATTCTGTTTGAAAGGTTGATGTAGGTATTTTGTTCGCTACCTCCGAATGCACATAACCATGAACTTCAGGCTGTCTTACAAGGACAACACAACATCATCTGCCAAGACTGAGCAGTCAAGTGTATAATTACCTCAATCTGCAGCTCCTACAAGCTGTCCCACTCCTTTGCTGTAGTTGGGTGTTTCTTGGAGAGTTATGAAGGGTTTGATACCCTTGTAGATGTCAGGGGGTGACCCCAAAAGGAACATCAAGTAAAAAATATGAACATATCTTCTTGCTAGCAAGAATGAAATTTGCAGTCGGGACAAGTCCATTTTTCTATTAAGGTATCTTGGAATTATAGTGAAATGTCCTCTAAGTATGTTTAAAATGCCACAAAAGGCTTTGGAAGTAACAATACCATGATTCATCCCACTCTCACCTCAGGTGTAATAAACTGTGTCACTCTGCTCAAATCATAGGAGAAGCTTCAAGTGAGATTTGGGAGGATGAAACTGAGAGCAATCAGAATTAGAAACATCATTAACTACTATAATGTAAAGGCAAAGGAAAGAGTGAAGTGCAGGGGGTTTGCAGCAAGTGTTGAAAAATGGCAGGTTCACTCTTGGTTTGCTTTTTTTCTTTTTAACATTATAGTAAAGGGTAAGTCCAAACTTTAAATGAGCAACACACAGCTCCCAGAAATACATTCAACACTCATCACATAATTGTTTTCATCCTGTTTCTTCCTACAAAGCTAAAAAAAAAAAAAAAAAGACTTAGTGTTGGAACACTGGGATAGTCTGAATTAGAGATAACAATAGTGAAGGCAGAGATGTAAAGAAATCAGGAACATAGAACAGAACAGTTGCCTGATGGAGGGAAAAAGGACCCTTGATCAAGAGGGCTTGAAGATAGAGCTGAATAATAAATGAATGATTCTCACAGCCAGCTGGAGAAATGTTATCACCCTTCAAATCACACCACAGCTGAATGTGAAGCTGAGAATGTGCTTTCTTATCTCAGAGTCTCCAGGGACAATATATTCCAGGTGCCTGATAAAGAGAGTTTCCTCTGCTGGAGAACTGTTGAAAGGCTACACCACAAGACTGGATGAATTTTATCATTAAATAATAGCCTTGGCTTTTTTCATCTTTATTTTTGGAACAAGAGCAGAGCTTTTCCCAGTAAAGGGTGCAGATGCTTTTTTTTTCTTCATAAACACTAATGGCCACCCCATTTAATGGTGTAATAAGGAAAGGGTTAGGGAGACTTATTTGGACACCTACAGCTCTTTGACCTTCTACTCTATTCTTTATTAACAGGACTGTGGAGGGGAGGAGGGAGAGAAATTGGCTTCAAGGGGCTGATTGTCAGCATTGCTTTACCACAGAGCTAAAAGCTCTACAGGATAAGTGTAATGAATGGAAACAACAGCTCATTAATTGCTAAACAGGAAGTTTCATTGTTCTGTTTGCATTTTGGCTGGTCCCATCAAAGGTGATGCATTATTAGTGTTTCACATACATGCCCACGTTCCTAAAATTATTCAGCTCTTCAGGAGAATTGCACCAGGATGCTGAAAATGACAGTGCAGGAAAGGGGATGCAGGTGGTTCCTGGAGTGCCTCCTCGGGTTCCTGCCCTTTACCCAGATAATTCACTCTGGGCAAAGAAGGTGGGACAAATTGCATTGCTGTAAATCTCTGTACTCCACTGGATGCTACCAGGCCTTACTGGTCATAATGGTTCCCCCCATCTTCAATGAAATTTTTACCATTTTTCAGAGAAAGTTTCCAGTTAATATCCTTGGATTCTGGGTCATGATGGAAAAAATCCTCATACAAAGCACTAATGGTATTAGAAAGAATAGGAAAATAATTATGAACCTTCTGTGGTCAAGACAGTCCTTGGAAAGGCAGAGCTTATATGAATTTTACACTAATTTGATAAAATCCACATGACACCCTCTTAAGATCTTCCTAAAATCACAGAATCACAGAATCATATAATAGTTCAGGTTGGAAGGGACCTTTAAAGGTCCTGCAATGAGAAGGGACAGCTTCAAATAGATGAAATTACTCAGAGCCTCATCCAGCCTGGCCTTGAAGATGGAAGGAGGAAAGAGCTTCTGAAAGCTGCACTGCTGCAAGAACCTTTCACCTCCTGCAGGCTTAAGGACTGGCTTGTGACAACTGAACAGCCTGGACATGGGTAAAGTCATGAGTGCTGCCAGACAGGGCTCCTGAAGTATTGTGCAGAAATATTGAGGCCACAGGACAACCCAGAAAGTTCCATGGAAAGTATTTTTCTTGTGAAACTCAGCATATTGAGGCCTCTTTTGGGGGGTTTTTTGGGTTGGTTTGTTTTTTTTGGAATGCAGGTACAGCCAAGGCCATGTCTTGATTTGAGTCCCAGTTGTTATTAATGCTACTTTATCCTTTTCAAAGGTTTCCAATATAAGATGAAAAGAACAGCAGATCTGTCCTCCTTCTCTATTTTCACTTCCATTAGACAATCCAGTGCTGCAAAGAGAGCTCCTTCTCCCTTGTTAGCAAATCTCTCAAAGGGAGTTTGCCAGGCATCCCACACAAACTTGCCTCATATTTTACAGCTTTTATCTGAGACTCATCCATAGCTCATTTACTGCCCCTGAAATCTGAATTTAGAGCAAACTCTGTGACTACAGCATGTTGAAATTTTCTGTGCTAAGACATGAGAAGGAAAAGAGGGATGGCATGTCCCTCTTTGTAGAAACATTAGTTTGAGTGATACCAAAGAGCAATAATCCTAAGAACATGAAAGCTTGTAATGTGTAAGAATCAATATTTACACCAGGACTAATTCCAATGGGATGAAGTTCAATAAGGCCAAGTGCCGGGTCCTGCACTTTGGCCACAACAACCCCTGCAGCGCTCCAGGCTGGGCACAGAGTGGCTGGAGAGCAGCCAGGCA
>JAWWEV010000134.1:70681486-70701212 GCA_035583235.1 Hafferia zeledoni
CAGCCATCACCTGCACCAACAGGTTTTTCACTTCCTTTTGCTTTGGACTTGGGGGAACCACGCGGGGCTCAGCACAAAGGCTAACAAACCCCTTTGGGTTTGTACCCCAGGACACTGGGTTACACTGCTGGGTTTTGGGAGTTGAAAGCATTTTCTCTTTGTGTCAGTGTATTTACGGTAATATCTTTCATTAAATTGTAACTCTGAGTTATAATCTCTCTTGTGGTGGGTCCATTTCTCCTACTGGTTTACCTTTAAACCAGCACAGTGTGTCACCAAGCCCTCTCCCTGACTCAGCTGGTGTCATTTCCTGAGGTTTACACAGATTGTTCCTCTTTTGGTTTTCTCATTGATCTGTCTCATTCTGTATTTCAGTATCTTTCCCAGTCAAGGGTATATATATTACCTCTCTCTTACTCCAAGAGAAGAAATCCTCTGAGTCCATGAGCTCTGCACTGATCTCAGACCAAGATATTCTGCTCTCATTTTCCACTCTGCACTCCCAGCTTAGTGCAAAGCAGTTAGGATGAGAGATGATAATCTCTCTCAGGAGAGTGCTTATGTTGTTCAGCTCCATGTGATTTTCTGGTATTTAACACATTCTTACATCATGTGACCCCTTCCTTGAGTAGTATTGCATGATTAAGGAGCTTGGGGACTTTTGGAAATCTTTTCTATTTGCATTTCTCAGTACCTAAGAACTTCAGAAAACCTGATCTTTGTTTACATATGTCACATGCTCAGATACTCTGCTTTAACTTGATTGTAGAAATCTGCAGTCCCTGCTGGTTTAGTTCAATTTGACTCAGATTTCAAACTTCTCCATTGCCTACTGTAGTGTTGTAGTGCACTCATGCAAGTGAAAATGGATGAGCTTTTAAAATGGCAGATTCTTCTTTCTAACTAAACTGAATGGTCTAAACTCTTGTTTCAGCTATTTCCTTCTAAATATGAGTTTGCCCTTCAGATCCAAGTGGGGTTTGTTTGGATTTGGGTTACAGCAATTCAGAGCAGACTCTACAAAGCCCTGCTCTATGAATCTGGTCACCTATTGATGTCATCAGTCCTGTTCCCTTTTCTCTCAATCTCAATAGCACCAACTCCCTGAGATGTTTCAGCAAACAGCAGGGATCAATAGATTGTTCTCAGTGATTATAAATGAGAACACATCACAGATTTCAATACAGTTACGCTTGTATAGACCAAACTGGGTATCTGTTCTTATTAATGTCTTTATAGGGAGTTGAAGATGTCATTTATTTATTGTCTTTGGTGCCAAAAGGCTCACACTGACATTGCACATCATGGCTTTTTCAGACACTCCTGTGCCAGTTTTATGTGATGTGGAAGATGGTAGTGTTGGACTAGCAACTTTTTTTGGCTGCTAGTCCTCTGCACATGGGGATTAAGACCACATTTCCTACTGGTGGAACTTCTCAACTCCTCCCTTCCCCCAGTCATCATCTTTTCTAGAAAGCACAGAACACCCAGTGAGAGGAGATGGTTGTTCCATTGCCAAGTGGGATGACACTTCTCTTCCTCAGCAAATCCAGGAGCCAGTGGAGAGGAAGCAGGCAGGGAGTCAACTCTTTTCTGTCTCCTACTTGCTGTCTCATTGCCCATGAAAGCACAGTCTGAAGCATGAGCTCTTCAGTCCAAAGACCATTTGTCTTTGAAAGACAAATTGAGTGGTAGCTTTCCTAAATAAGTGATAATATTTTAATGGCAGAAAGACAGAAGAACAATCCAATTAGGAGAAAGGGGAGGTTTGACTGATGAACAGAAATAGCTGGGAGAAGTGGCCTGAGGTGCTGAAGGAGTGAATCCTGGCAGGGTGGCAGAGACGCCCTAATGTGACTCTCAGAGGGGAAAAAAACTACACAGTGACATAGTTCTCTCCCACTTGTTCTTTTCTGGAAGTTTATTATATTGAACAAGACCCTTTCTCAGCTCAGACTGCATTTGGATTCTTAGAAATTTGACAAAAATATCTCCTGAGAACTGGCCTGTTTCCTCTCTTTCCAAGCTGACCTTCTAATGAGGTCTCATTTTGCTTCCATAAGCTGAGAACAGAGCGTAGGAGACCAGCACAAAATGTACATTGTCTTTCTAGGATTTCACAGCTGGTTTATTCTCCTGCACATTTCCACTGTCTAGGGAGGAAATCCCAAAACAGTTTTCTTTTCTCTGTAGTGAGAGATGCTGTTCTTTGAGGAACCAACAGAATAACTGCCCTTAAAACCACCACTATTCTCAGATGTCCTAAAATAGCCACTTTTTCACTGTGTCTTCTTCCGTGACTTAAAGCAAGACTTCTGAGATGTTTTGGTTGGTTGGTTGTTTATTCTCAAACAAATAAAGGGGGTGTGAACATTGACTGTGCTCCTGAAATGATGATCAAAAAAATCTTTTGATCTTATTCCCAACAAAGTAATCCCATGTCCTGTGAGATTTTTTTTTTTTATTACAGGGCCTAATCCCTGTGTTATTCCAAGGGTTTGTCAGCCTCAGAATGTCCAGCCTTGGATGTCTGATGCCCAGTTAGATGAATGCTACATGGCTCCCAGAATGTTCTATTTGCTGAAGAAGGTCCTTCTGACCACACAATAAATTTTAAGTGCATCACCACTCAGTCTATTACAGGACAAGAGGAATTGGCTTCTGGTTGTGCCAGGAGATGTTTAGGCTGGATATTAGGAAAAGATTCTTCACCAAAAGGGTTGTCTAGCCCTGTCACAGCTGCCCAGGGCAGTGGTGGAGTCCCCATCCCTGCAGGGATATCAAAGCCCTGTGGATGTGGCACTTGGGGACATGGTCAGTGGTGGCCTTGGCAGTGCTGGGTCAGCACTCAATGATCTTAAGGGTCTTTTCCAAGCCAGATGATTCTGTGGTTCCATGATCCCACAGAGGGTCCCCTGCTGTGCTGCAGGTGCAAATTCAGTCCTTATGCTGCTGGATGTTTAATCAGAAACTCTGAGCCCACATGTACATGCTGTCCAACAGTTCCGTGCAGCTGAGATCAAAAAGACAAGGAAGAGAAAATAACTGCTTGATGGGAGACAGAGATTCAGGCAGCTGCTCCTCACGATAAGTGACAGAGAGCAAAGTGTTCGTACTCCTGCTAATCATGATAAAGCAGAGCCAGCCACTTGTGAGGGGTTGAAAAGTGGAAGTGATAATATTTCGTGGATGTGCTTGCACACACATAATCCTTGTTACAGGACCATTTCTTAATGGTGTTTTGGTCTGTAGGTCTCAGCAACAGCTTTAACTGATTAAAATACGTTCAGCTGCAGAAGAAAATAAATAGTTTTGTCCAACAGGATGGTGGCCTGGGCTATTCCAGGCTGAGAGAGCAAACAGCTTGTCATTTCTTCCTGTAACTCCTCCCCATCTTTACCATTGGAAAAAGATGTGGATTCAGCCTGTCAGTTCAAAGCAGATGGGACATGATAACAACATGCACTTGCCTGATGCATTTCTAGGTTTGAAAGAAACCTTTATTATACAGATGTCACATTTGTAAGAGCAAACCAGAAACTGTTTCATGGATGTCTTCAGACAGAACCTCAAGGACAGTTGGAAGTCACGAGGCAGCCACTGAAGGCAGGATTTGTTGGGCTGCTCAGGGCAGAGCCTGGGCTGCCTGAGGCTTTCTGAAGGCAGCTGGCACATCTCATTAGTTGGAAGAGAAAACAGAACCCAAACAAACCAAATACAACTTCAGGGTGACTTTGCAAGCTGGATTTTAGTGTTGTTTCATGTCAACAGCTAATTATTGCTCTGCATAAAGTCCCTGGGATGGTAAAATATGAGGGACTGACACTATCCATCTTCTGGTTGCTCCAGATAAGGATCACAGGCTTAACAGAGTTGGTACTGAGTTACCATATTTAGGGATACAAAAGTTTACCCACTAAAGATATTTTTTGTGCATATATTTTATTACTTTTGTGATGCACTTAAAATAGCAAGTTTATGATCTGTGGTTTTCTGTGGAAGAATTAAATTTCATTTCTAAGGACTTCCCTCCTTCCTCCATGAGCCTCTTAGATATTATTTGCTGCAGGAGCAAGAGAGACTCATTTGATTTTGTAAATTATCTTCCTATGGACTTGAATTTTACTCTTTGATTTTCTTCATTCTGATGAATAAACTTGTTGATTTACATCTATGAAAACTACCTCTTTAGTCCCTTCTTCCTTTCTTCACTTGAAGCTCATTGATTTTCTCTAGACAGCTCCTCTGGGAGCTGCAGAGAGATCAATATCTGAAGGAAAGGGGAGGCAGCTGTAACATCACTAAGCGTATCCAAAAGAAATAATTCAGTATTAACTCAGACGATTTTCTCTTGTGGTTGAATCAAATGGACATTTAATAAAACTATTAATATTGTCAAGTATAGGTTAAAAATAAGAGGTAAACACACAAGATGTTAGCAAGATACACTGCAGCCACAATGAATTACAGCAGTGGCCGCTGAGGCAGACCTGTGGCTGCGTGAAAGGAAAACTCTTTTAAGTTCAAGGTTCAAACGTTCCATTTGGATTAATTCCTTTTGGATTAAGAGCACGGAGGGGCTGCTGCCACAGCCTTCATTTGGGAAGTTTTGTGTGGTTATAGGGCAAACTTTCTCCAGAGTTCAGCTGTGAGGAAAGAAATATGTGCTTTATTACAGCTGGAGTCAGGAACTGGATGGATGGGAAGCAAAAACTCCCGACACTTGTTGGATGTCCTTGTTTTCTGTGCTCTGATTGCAGAGAGGAACAGGAGCTCAAGGAGGCTCATACTGGTGATGATTTTTGTGCATGGATTTAATTGAGTATAAAGAAAAGGACTGGAGAAACCAAAGAATGAGAGATCCTGAGATGTGACCCCATCCCCTGGAGATCTGTTTGCCCCTTCTATGATGTTTCAAAATCGGTAATAAATATTTAGTAGATGGATCAGGCACCTACAGATTTCTAACGATTACTGGCAGAAACAAAGGGATTTACAGATTTAATCATCATTGCAAGGTATTCCTTGCCTAAATGATATAAACACCCTTGCACTGGTGGCTGTGAGTTCACGACTTGTTTCCCTTCAGCTCTTCTTACACTGGGAATGTACAATTTCATTTGAAAAATTGTATCTTCTCTGAATTTAACATAAAAATAGCTGGCAAAAGCTGCCTGGTACACTGTGACTCAACCACAGGGAGTAGGAAAACTTATTTTAGTAGTAAATTAGCAACAGCAAAAGAAACTGCTCTGTTTTCCAGGACTGACAATCAAGGCACTGAGCCAGTAAATATGATTTGGCCAGGACAAAGGTTACAGTTTTTCATGTCCCTCAACACTCAGCACAAGACATTGATCTTTTATTAACAGCAGAAGACACATGAGGAGAACTTTCTGTGAGAGGACAATGAAGAAACGGGATTTCCAAATTTTAAAAAAAAAAATTAATTAAAAGTTTATGGAGGAGATTGTTTCCACTTGGGAGGGAAAAAATTCATTGTATATTTTTTTGTGATACACACAAGTACTGGAGAAGGGACTGCTGAGTTTTCTAATGTCTCTTCTCCCAGGCAATGGTATCACTTCTAAAAAGATCTTCTTCCATTTATACATGGTGATCTATAATGATAAAGACTTTCCAAAGCCAACTAGACTTACACTTAAAGTTAAGGATTTGGCTTCTAGAATCGACTTTCTGGCACTCAGACTTCTGCTGGCACCATCAAGTCCTTCCTTCTCCCAGAAATTATTGAACATGTTGGCTTTAAATCTGATTTTTTTTTTCAAAAATATGTATACATATTTAAGTTGCCCAAATGTTTTTCAAAGGTTATCTTACCTTTTATGCAATTAGTGACATTTCATTCCACTATAACATTGATCCAAGATCACAAATTTATGATGGGAAGGGGTCAAAAAAGAAACTTAACCCAGCAGAATGCAAAAAAATCCCAACATCAAATAACCAAAATACAATAATATCAAGTCTTTTAAACAGGGAATTTGATATCCAACTGATATCCAACCTGAAGAAGTAAGCTTTGGCATTTTGTTGTTCAGCTAAAATTGATCTGTGCCCCAACAGAAATGTCAGCTGTTACTTTTTAAGTAAAAAGCTTTGTCAAAAGATATTTTTTGATACTTTTTCTTCCAATGAATTAATAGATTCCCTCTTGATGTCTCTTCTTCAGAGGAGGCATGTTCTAGTTTAGCTATATGACTCTTGCTAAAAACACAAGGTTTTCTCCTCTCCATTTCCCACCTGTTTGCTTGGGTTACTTCTACAAAATTCCATTCCCTGGAAGTTTGCTGGGTCCAAACTCTTCCCTGCAGACGTTCTGCTCACAGTCAGCACAGATAACTCATCTATTCCGAGTCCCTTGCCCAGCAGAAGCCAGGAATGCATAAATTATTGGCACCACCTATTGGCCAAAAAGGCAAATTATACAGGATTTGGAGGTTAGCTTAAATATTTTGAGTAAAATGGCTTCAAACCTTCCTCCTGATATGTTTTATTTTAATGATAGGACCCAGCAGAGCCTCTCAAGCTTTGGATTTCCTTGTGCCAGGGGCAGTTTGGTGGTCTGGATGGGGGTTTATCTACCACAGGGATCACACAACAGCGGAGGAGACAAGGCAGGGAGCTCCAGGTGAGCAGATCTCACTAACATGGGTTTCAGGCTCTTCCAGGTACTTTTCCCTTAAGATGCAAAGCTCCAAAGGATTGAGTTTTTCTACTGCATCAGCCACAACTGGTCAATGAGTCATGAAGCTGAGTGGCCTTGGTTGCCGTTGGCTCTTGTGACCAGGAGAGAAGCTGCTTGAGACAGATGCAGAATTAGGGAAATTTCATGATACAAAACTTCCTAAGGTAGATGTAAAATTGTGGGAATTCTGTGATACAGAACTTCCTGAGGCAGATGCAGAATTATGGGAATTCTGTGATACAGAACTTCCTGAGGCAGATGCAGAATTATGGGAATTCTGTGATACAGAACTTCCTGAGGCAGATGCAGAATTATGGGAATTTCGTGAGTAAAACCCAAGATGTCCTGGCATCAATGCAAAAGATGATGCTTGGAAGGAACTGCAAAGATCAAAGCCATAATTTGGAGGCAGAAGCATCTGTGTGTTTGTGCTCCTGTGCTCATCCTGATTCTTGTGTCTGTGACAAGGTGTAGTTACCACAAATCTCCAGAGTGTTTTTTTGACTGGGAAACAAAGCTGAGTTCAGATTTTTTGTGGTGACTCTCAAAGAGCAGAAAACAAATGGAAGGGATCTGCAAACATTCCAGGTGTTTTGCATCATTTTCTATCCGAAAGTTCTGACTTGAATTATCAATATTGGGCTAGAAGTGGTGCAAATCCTCTGGGCCATAGGACATGCTGGTTCTTTGCTGCTGCTGGTGAAGACTTGTTTGAATGATTTGCATTTTCACTGAATAGAAGAGAGGGGGGAAGAGAGAATGGCATTTTGCTGCAGGCTACTTTCTGTCAAATCCCAAAGAGTTGTTTTGTGTTGATAGGAGCCCTAAGTTATCTACTGAGAGGCAGTTTTAGCTCGTGGTGTGCTAAACTGTGCATTGAGAGCATTGGACTTTGACTCAGCATGGACTAATTGAAATGTGGAAGGAGTCTGCTGAATACTTTAGCACTAGTGCAACTTTTCCTCTGAAGTTTCCTTAAAGTTTTGTTCTTTTTCTCTTCCTAGACCTGAAAAAACACTTCTTCCCCCTAAAATCTTCCACCTGGAGATCTCATCTTCTACCTTGTCATCCAGGTTCTCCAGGTGTTGCACATGAGCTGATCATTCAGTATCAAACAGTCATTCCTTGCTGTTATTACCTTGCCCAGCAGGATTGGCTCCTGTGCTCCAGTTCTTGGAAATAACAGCACTAAGTGAGGACAGTTGATAGACACAGAAAGACCAGATCTTCTGAAATTTATGAACCACTGCTTGATCTGTCTACAAGGTGAATCTGGACACTGCCATGACCTAAACTTTATCAACCATATAATTTACTCATACTCTGTGAGATAGGACTGACTAGACACAGCAAATATCTAAACTCACATACCTTCATTTATTTTTAAAGAGAATACTGTTCTATACATGTTCAGTTTTAGCATAACGAGCACATGCATGAGGCAGTGATAATGACACAAAAAAATTCATTTGTCACTTGGTTGTACTTACCTGACAGAAAGAACATTAATAAAGATGCTCTATCATGTCTGATTTTCTGCTTTGGATAAGTCAGAGGGCAGCTTCAGCTTCTGGAAGATCAATTTTCTCTTGAAAATACACCTCTCTTTATGGGCTTCTGCTGCAAAACACTGCCAGATTATTTATTTATAGTGAGTGTCTATTGTTGTTAGACAAGTTGAGGATAAATAATAAAAGCCTGGAGACTGAATTTAGAAAGTGCCAACTTTTATTATTACTTACTTAGATTTATAAACCAGCCAGTGATCTACAGATTACCACCCCTGTGTGAATCCTCTGTAAGTGAACTGAGAAGAAGGAAGCAAGAATTTAGCATTTCCTTGCTCCAGCAACTGGGATAACAAGCCCTTTTCCTGACAGCTCCCCTGCTCAGGGAGACTCAGGGTGTCCTGCATAGTTTGCACCCATGACATATGAAGAGCAGCACTAAGTATGTTTTGACCAGGGAAGGGTCACATCCTGTGACTAAAAGTCTGGGGGAAAAAAACAAAACAAAACAAAAAACCCCAATGACTCTTTAGAGTTAAAATGTTAGCGAATTTTTTTTCTCCATCTCAGATCTGCTCTGCAATGTGATGAGAACATTTAGGGGTGAGTGTAGTATAGAACATAGAATCATAAAGTGGATTGGGTTGGAAAAGACCTCCAAGATCATCAAGTCCAACCCTTGGTCCAACGCCAGTCCCTTTACCAGATCATGGCACTCAGTGCCACGGCCAAGCTCAGCTGAAAAACCTCCAGGGATGGGGAATCCACCCCCTCTCTGGGCAGCCCATTCCAATGCCTGGTCTGTCCATGGTCTATCTGTAATCTGGCATTCTCCATGGGGAAAGAACACACCTGCCATGCAGAAAGCAGCAAATTTTGGAGTGTCTGTTTTACCTGATCAGGACCAGCAGGTCCATCTTAATTGATATTACCACAGAATCAGTGAATCATGGAATGGTTTGGGTTGGAAGGGACCTTAAAGACCATCCAGTTCCACCCCTGCCATGAGCAGGGACACCTTGTACTCAACCTGGCTGCTCAGAGCCCTACCCAGAGCCCCACACTGACTGTGAGCAGCCAGTCCTGAGTGTTTCTGGTCAGATGGTGGCAGATGAGGTTTAGGGAAGGCCTTTCCCAGGCACTTGCAGCTGTTTAAATAGTCTCCCCGCGGGAGCCACAGCCCCAGAGCACTGTTTGACATCGTTATACCTCAGCTGGGACAGGGAGAGCCATGGGGACAAGGAGTCCTTCCCACTTCCTGGCTTCCATAGATTACTTTAATTGGTAAAACTATGCTCCTGTCACTGGGGAGGGCATGTCATGAAGCAAAACACGAAGAAAATCCTAAGCCTAAGAATTCATTTGCCCCGAGGCTCAACAAAACCCTGCTGGGTAAAGCTGAGTCTACAGGGAGTCAGAGCACCAGCAGCAAGAGGAATCCCTTGGAGAGGGGACAGGCTTGTCACACCTCTCCAAGGGGGACATAGTAAACAATCCCTATGGCTTCCTGCCAGCCCTTTTGTTTGTTTGTTTTCCCAGTCATTTTTGGCTTTTACATCTGAATGAGGATGCACATCCTCAGTGTAGAGTCATCATCTGTGTAGGGTGAGAGAAAAATAACTCTGCACACATATATGTGAAAAGCAGGGACATTATTTTAATAAGATGCCTTTTTCCTGCTTTCACATTTAATTCAGCATAAATTCCCTATTGAAATTTTTAGCAGCTCACCCACCTTCAAACATGTCTTTTTTTCTAAAATTAATTGATAAAATTTTTACAGGAACAAATAATTCTGATTTGTGACTAAACTTCAACAAGTGCTATTAAACAGGCTCCTCTAATCCAAAGCTGTTTATGCAAACTTGTTTCATTTGTGCTAGGGATGGACATGATCCACTTTACAATTTTAAGAACAGAGAGCTAGGATTTGAAGATAAACTATAATCTCCATATAAGTAAGTTAACAGTCCCCTAGACACTGTGTTTCATACAGCCAGTATTATTCCCATAATAGATGTGAGATAAAAATCATCTTTATGTGCTCAAGAGATAAAGTAATCCTAAACACAAACCTGATAGTGCCTACAGTTGTTCTGGAAATAAAATTTAAGCTTGCTCTCCAGCCTCTCTGCTCTATGCTGTTCTCTATAAAATGAGTAAAGAAATTCAGATTTGTTTGCCTTTGAATTTGCTGCTGAGTGACAGCTGCTGTTCTCCTGAGCCTCCTGTCTGACTCCAGCTGGTTTTCCTTTAGGAAGGGCCTTTGGCAGTGTGTGTCCAGGTCCCGTTCCTTGAACTTTAACACAGACTAAGTAGGTCCTTGCTCTTCAAGCTCTTCACTGTGTAGGTGAGAGGGTTTCTTCCACCTCAGTATCCCTCCACAGTGGCCCAGCCATTCCCATTTCCACGCTCAGACGCAAATAATTTATTTGTCCAGTTTCTCCATGTGGCTCTGAGACCCTTTCCCAGTCTCCCAAAGGTCTCTGCACAGCTCAGTAAGACCCTATAGAAGAGCTGCCCTCCATATATACAAACTGCTGATCTTGTGTGGAAGTTTCCAAAGACCTCAGACAAAACCTTGTAGACTGAAGTCAGGACAAAATAGGAAATTAATGTGTTTTAAAGACTGGTTTTGAGCATGCTACTCCCAGAACTTCAGTAGGAAAGCACATGTGGAATCAAGTGTGGCAAACATTTTATATCTGTGAAACTTTTAATAAAACTTCCCTGTTTTGGTCTCATCTAGTTTGGGTTTTCCCAACAGGCAGAGTTGCAGAGATGAAGCAATATCTATAAATTTAATTCCATGATTTTATTTTATTTGTAAACTTTATTTAAAAGCTTTAGGTATCTTCACCCTGAGATCAGCTCAGTTGGTTAAAACTTGGTTGTAAAAATGCCAAGGTCATGGGTTCAATCCCCTGTGTGGGCCACTGACTTCAGTTGGACTCGAAGATCCTTGTGGGTCCCTTCCAACTCAGAATAGTCTGTGATTCTGTGATTCAAGATAAGCTCATTGAAAGCATGAATTGATCAGCTGTTGTTTTCTTCTCTCTTGCTTTGCTAAACTGGTTTGATGGGTATTTAATTTCTATTCATGTGATAAATGAAGGAGAAACAGAGTGTTCTTTAACATAAGGGAGAAATGGTGTAACCAACAGCCTTTAAGCTGCAAATCCATGTCACAAAGGCATGGGAGATCTCACCCCAACACCTCCATTCTCGCACTCCCAACAGTTTGCCGTAAAAGTTCTCATGACTGGAAACCCAAGTTTCATTCCTTGAGGGTTTGCTTTGGAAAGAAACGTTCCTGCAGTTTGTGTCCACGTGATCCCCCCCAGCTTCTAAGTGCAACTTGGTTTTATTCCCACACATGTTGCTTGATGGAGAATCCAGTAGCAAGAGATTTCCTGCAGTTGGATGGAGTCAGGATTGGTGTCTGAGCTCCAGGCTGGCTCCAGCTTTTGCCTCTCCAACGTGGACTGGCCGATATCTCAGCTCCAGGCTTTCCAACCTGTTTGGGGAGCATAGGAAGGACAACACGTAATCATAATCAGTCCTTTAAGAGTTCCTAGATAAAAAGGCATAAATAGCCCTTGGAACAGGAACTGGAAAGCAGCTTTCGCATTTCAGGTGATGGCCCAATAGCTTTGGCTCCCAGATGACCTTCCTGCAACCCTGCTTTGATCCAGAGGAGATTTAATCCCATATCTGCTGCATAAAGGCTCAGTTTCAGCATGATAGACAAAGAATGCTCTCCCCTGCCTCCCCAACACGTAGGCTGCCTGCTGACAAAGCCATTAGTGGGGCCTCCTAGGAGAGTTTGAACCTCCACAGAGACGGTCTGGAAGGCTTTCAGCTTCCCAGGATATGACTGAAAGGGGACTGCAATTATTTCCTCTTTCTGCAGCACCCCAAGAGAGCAGATAGAGCTTGTTTCATTCTTTTAAAGGCAAAAATGTACTTATTAGTGATAGAAGAGGTGGCCTGAATAGCAGAGATCCCCTTATGGAAGAACCACACAGCAAACCCATGGAAAGGGAAGAGTTTAAGGCACATGGCATCGTAGAATGGTTTTTGTTGGAAGAAACCTTAAAGATCATCTTGTTCCAACTCTCCTGCCATGGGGAGGGACACCTTCCACTAGACCAGGTGCTCCAAGCCCCATCCAACCTGGCCTTAGACACTTCCAGGGTTGGAGTATCCTGATGTCCACCACCCTCAGTCTGTCAGATGTTGAATATCCCTTTTGAAATCATTTCTTCTTCCTGAGGCTGAAGGGACCAGTTGAGGAGTCAGAAACTCCCAAGTTAATTGTTGTGACTGTTGCTCATTTCATCCATTAATCTCCTTTAATAATAGATCTTCTCTCAGAGACCATCATCTAAACTATGGTTTGTGTAGAAAAATGCTCTTCCAGGTTGTATCCCAAGCAGGTGAAGTACTGCTCCTGTCCAGAGGTTTCTCTCTCCATCCTCATTTGCCCTCTCAAAGACTGTATCAGACCCAGTATCTTCCCACTAAGATGTTCCCATTGTCAACTCCTCAAGGCTTTCTACTTAGATGACATAAATCCTCTCAAGACCACCTGACCTTTGCTGGATTTGACTTCTGGAGTGAGGCTTTCATAAAAATGGAAGAAATGGCTGAGCTCACCCAATTTTTATCTGTTTCCTCTATTGAGATGGCAATTTTCCCATGGTAGGCTTGCCTTTTAGTAAGTGAGTGTCTAACTTGCTGGCACAACAGCCTCTGAATGTTAGAAATGTGACAGGCTGGAGGTGTGCATTTGTCACTTAGAACCTGCTTTGCTTTTAAAAAAGACATTTTGCTTTTAGGTTTCCTGTGGCTGTCAGTTTGTCTCAAAGTGAGACATCCACAGTGCCTTGCAATAGGCATTTTAATGGCCCAAATGATACATTCTCCAATGAACAATGATTATCACTGTTTCCAAATCTCCTCCCACTCCATTATCTGTTGAATTGTTGGGGTTTTTTTAATTAAAGCTCTCATACCAGCTGAAAACCACAGAACTCCTGTGGGTGAATTTTAAATGAGTGTATCAGATGGGAAATATTGATTTCCAGTCAATTTCTTGGAATTAAAAAAAAAAAAAAAAAAACAAAACACAAAAAAACCCCCACAAAAACCCGCAACACTACAGCACTTATTTTACAATGGAAAAGTTCACACAAGACACAGGAAATAGAGAAAAATGTTTCCTTCCCACTTCAGTGCAGGAGCTACACAGCATGTTCCAGCTCAGAGAACATGCAAACAATGTTCAGTCTTCAGACAAGGTCAGCAAAGCAGATGTGACTTCAAGTTTACCGCTTGTGTAGCGTGAGAACAATCCCCGGATAATGGGAAGACCTTCTGGAGAAGCCACGGAGTGTCTTGGCTAAACTGACAATATGATTCACTCAGTGCCATTTCCACATTGCTCAATGCCCTTGGGGCTGCTGGAGCAGCAGTGATTAGAGAAAAAAAAAAAAGTGAATTTTAGATAAATATCCTTAAAGATTGCAGGGAGAGGGGAGAAGAAATCCCCAGGAATCCTTATCAGGATGCCTTGCTTTCCACGGAGTAGTTGCATTACTGAAGAGGTGTGAAGTCATCTTAGGGGGAGATACATCAAGTCCATTCCTGGATTTTCAGGCACTCTTGGCTATTCTGTGGATTCAGACCTCTACCACAAAAACTGAATGTACACATGGCATTTGTGTTTGTTTAAGTGATTTCATGTTCAGTGTTTAGTTTATTGGAGTCTCAATCCTTGATGGAGATTTTTGGAGTCTGTTTCAAGGAGGACCAGGAGATGAAAACATGAATTAAATGTTTGCACTAAAAGCAGGGCATTTTCCCTGGAACCTTCTCACAGACATATCACAAAGTGAGACCTGTCCAAATAAATATGTGGTTCACTGACAGATAGATTATCCATTCATAGTGTTTTATCATAATAAAAACATTAAGATGGAATTCCCTTTCCAAGCTTTTGGAGGGGGGAAGAACAGCAACATTGTCAAGTGATGTATGTGACAGGGTAAGTTAACCTTTGTAAATCTGACCAAGGCCAGGTGACTAAGGTTGGAAATTAAATTTTCATCCCACTTTATCTTGTTGGTGCTGGGATTTGATGGCTCTCAATCCTCTATGGCACAAATGGGAATCAAGCTCCAGTTTTCTCCTGATCTGCTATTCCACAAAGTAGTAATTAATTGAAAATTGAAGCTAGCAAAACTCTTGAATGTGATATTATTTTTCTGTGAGCATTTTTATCCACTAGCACAAACACCCACCATTTACTTTCTCCTTAATGCAGGAATCTCTGAACTGGTAGTCTACTTTTTCCAATTAAAAAAAAAAAAAAAGGTGGAATTTATGAATCACTGGCTAATGCTTGAGGTCTGATTTCCATCAGCAACCAGTTTAGCAGCATTTATGCTCCAGCTGAGTAAAATAATGTATCAAAATTCATTTACATGCCTTAGTGAAATGCAGCTCTGTGTAAACTAGTATAGAAAATTAACTAGCAATGACGCTTATCATACACTCACACAAACATAGTTTGGGTTGGAAGAGACCTTTAAAGGTCATACTTCGAAAACAATTTTACCTTAGTCATGGTTCTGGAGCACAAGGAAACAACCATGGACAAAACCACCTCTCTGAAGCTCACCTGTTTTTCTGACCTGGCTTCCTGCTGTCCTGATCTTTTAGTCTTAGCTGATGTTCCCAAGTTGGGACAATGAAACAAGCTGGTAAGATAAGAAGGAAAACCTGCCAGCTGATGCACTGCAGTCAACTATTCCATGGCAAAACAGTCAATTTAAGTGTTACAGAACAGAAGAGCTTCCAAAAAGTTGTCTTTTGTTACTCACAGCAGTTTTAATAGAGGGACTGGAGCTCAGTTGCCTTGTTCCAGAATGTGGGTCCACAGTTGCAGAGACTGGGAACTTCTTGAGGATACTTAAAAGTTTTGAAGTTAGAAATCTCACCTGTGACTCACTCATAGTTTTCACATGATGTCATGGAAATAGTTTTATCCAAAAAGTAAAAATCTTTATTTTACCTCCACTCTGGACAGAAACAAACAGAAACCCAGAACTGTTAGTCTGGGGCATTTACTTAACTTTTCTGCTTCATTTGAGGTTTCTTTCACATTTTCCAGGACGAGGTTACATGCACTTTGACTTCTAGGGCACCAACTTGTGCAAAATTGAACTACTGACAAAAAATCCATCATTCCCTTCATCTTTCATTCCAGAGAGATCACAAGAGTAAACCAGGTAAACACAGCCCTTGAAATCATCTAGGTGAGTTCAGCATTAGCCTTCCTCACTGCATGCTCAGCCAAAAAAAGACAACCCCCAGCAGCTGTTCCTCCTCCTGCTACTCTCCTATATTGAAGGATAGGGGGGATTTTGGCATTAAACAATTACTTGCACAGCAGTAAAATTAATGTGTGATCTTAGGACTCCATTCTCACTGTGGATTGCCAGGTTGCTCTTTGCCCTAAGCACAACCAAGGTTACACCGACAGTGCTCTTTTCAGTGACCTTAAGTAGGTGCTGAAATTCTTAGTGAAAAATTACTTCTTTGGAAAGCACATGAGACCACTGGGCAACTGGGTATGGAATTGGGGAATATTTCCAAGTACAAGCCAGAGGTGGTGAAGGATAAGGCAGGGGGCACCTTACAGGTTGCTGATCTGTGGTTTTAGCTTTTAGAATAGGTTTTAACTTCCTAAAACCAAAGAGGGACAGGGAGCAATCACATCTCAGAGCAAGGACATATTTTTCATATCAATGCAAGTCATATTTCTCTCTTGATTTCCTTGCTCTTATATAGCAATGTACAGCATATTTTACAGCAATCCTGCAGAGCAGCACTGCTAATATTTTATGCAACACTACACAGCAGGGTTGATAAGACTATACACAGCCTCATATGGGCTCTCACTTCAAGGGGTTTTAATGCCTGACTTGGAAATATGACTTTTTTATGCCTGTGCTCTACATAAAATTGGCAATAGCAGTGGAGAAGCAGTGACAGATCAGCTTTGGATGGTTAGGGGGAGAAATTAGAAAGAGCAACAATTTGGGGAGAATGGCAACAACAGAAGTCATGTTCTAGATGAGTTTTAATGTGCTGCAACAGCTTTTCCTGTTTATTTTTCCCCGCATGTCTCTAAATGTTCAGATGTTATTTGAGTCTATGGATATGAGAGAGTAAAGATGTTCAATTTAAATTATCCAGAACAAAGTTAGAAGCCTTCCTGCTACCAGATCACTGGCCAAGCTCAGTAAAGATTTCTGATCTGACTGCACACTTTCATTTATCAGTAAGATTCACAGCAGGATTAAATATCTGCCAGAAAAGCTGAGAAAATTCAGATGAAAGATCAAAACTCTCATTTTTGCCTTCCACAAGTTACAAAACATGATGTCAGTTTACCACAGGACATAACAAAGTCACTTTTTCTTAAGTCTTTAAATCAAGGCAGGTTAGTTTTCTAGAACAACCTGATGTGGTTCAACCATTCAGTTTTCCTAAAACTTTGCAAAACTCCCCCTCCTGCCTTTGTTCTGCAGCAGGTCAGTCCAGGTGACTCTTGACCTTAAACATAAAAATCTTTGAGTGTGAAGGGACTGAGTGCCAAAGGGACAGGAGCATGACATTTAAAGGACACACATGTATTTGCTGAGAGTACGTAGCCAGTAGTCATCCTCTTGGATCACTGCTTCCCTGCACATCCTGTTCCCAGATGAAGTGCTCTTTCTGCCTTGTTTATAGAGAAATGCATTGCATGTAATGGTTATTTTCTTTTAAAAATCGAGGGAGAGACGAGCTGTAGGCAGTAATAAAAACTTGCCCTTTTCTTCTGAAAACAATGTCTTCTTTACGGTTCAGTGTAGCAGCGCTGCCCACAGGGATGGTTTCCAATATCACAGTGTCCTCACAGGCAAAAGAATGATATTTCTACTGAAGCATCAAGAGTCTCATTGCTCAGATGATTAAAGAACACAAACACTGAGATAATGAGTCTGATGTTCACATTAACACATATTTTATCTTCTGTGGTCAACCCTTCCAAAAAGCCAAGTCTTGCTTTACCTTAAAAGTGGAAAGATCCTACAGGCCACTGTCTCACACTCAGTCTCTGTCCTTGCAGGCAGTTTGGGCATCACACAGCCAGGACACTTCATGCCAATAGGCAAAAAATCATTGCCAACAACTGTGGATGAACTTTCCAGGGCTATCATAGGAACAGTCCTCGCTTTGCCAAAGGGAGCTTTCCCTGTGGTTGTGAGCATGGAGTGTCTTGGGGTTTTATGCCATTGAAACAAGTTCAAGAGAAGGATTTTCAGTGTCAAAGCCCAGAGACACATTGCTATATTCTCCATGGTGGAGATGGAAGGAGGTGCTGGGGAACACAGGATGTGCCTTTCCTGTGAGCACTGCTGTCCAGGGAATGTCTCAGAGAAGGGATTGATGAGCTGTTTTCTACCCTGTCCTGTCCTGAGGATCAAGGAATCATAGAATGGTTTGGGTTGGAAGGGACCTTCAAGACTATATAGCTCCAACTCCTGGTCATGGGCAGGGACACTTTCTACTATCCCAGGTTGCTCCAAGCCCTGTCCAACCTGGCCTTGGACACTCCCAGGGATGGGGCAGCCACAGCTTCTCTGCCCAACCTGTGCCAGGGCCTGCCCACCCTCACAGGGAAGAATTTTTTTCTGATGTCCAATCTAATCCTACTCTCTTCTAGCTCTGTTCCTCCCAGCTCTTACAGAGATACAAAATCTGAACAGAATGTGATGGCAAGAGAAAGGAAGGATGGAAAAGCAGAGGGGAAAGCAAGGGGAAAGCTCAAGAGAACACATCCTCACTTCTCCCTGCCTCTCTTCTTTCCTGAACCTTCACTGTTCCCCCACCCCTTTCAGCACTTCGTTATCCACAAGTCCCTCTTGCCCTTTTATCTTCCCTTGGCAGTGTTATCCTTGAAGAGATGAGGAAAATTTATATCTGCAGGTCCACTAATTTATGGTCAAAAATGCTTTTGTACAAAGTTTCTCTATTTGCACAGTAATAGATTTGTGTTCACACCCCCTTCCTCGCTTAAAATTATCTTTGAGTCTATAATTACACAGCAAGTCTTTCAGACTCCCTTTCTCCTGCTGTGCTTCACAGTGAACACAATTTTATTGTTTTTGTTTTAATCTTCTCCATTTCTACAGCAGATTGATGACACATTTTTATGGCTCTGGCATTAACACAGAAATAATGATGTTCTCACCCTGTCCATTTCTATAGATGATGCTGCATCCTGATGATTTTGCACCACGCTGGGTTCTTTACAATATTCCCAAGACAGTCATAATAATGACTGATCTTTTATGGGGATGTTGGTCTACCCAAATCCAACTGTGCTCATGTCCAGGGGTAGAAAGGACTACTCAAAGCATGAAAACCAGGCAGCAAAACCCATACAAGTATTCTGGGAATAGCTTTAAAACATTTAACATGCCTGAACCTGAGCCCAGGGGTGCCCAGGTGGCCAAGAAGGCCAATGGCCCCTTGTCTGTCCCAGCCCTGGTGTGTCACAGCCCCAGGGCAGAGCCTGTCCCTGTGCTGGCACTACTGGGGCACCTCCAGCCCCCTCAGACAGGAGACACTGAGGGGCTGGAGCTTGTGCAGGGCAGGGAACAGAGCTGGGAAGGGGCTGGAGCAGCAGGAGGGGCTGAGGGAGCTCAGCCTGGAGAAAAGGAGGCTCAGGGGGGACCTTCTGGCTCTGCAATCCCTGCCAGGAGGGGGAGCTGAGGGGAGCCAGGCTCTGCTCCAGGGAACAGGGATAGGAGGAGAGGGAACAACCTCAAGTTTCACTGAGAGACATTCAGATTGGGTATTAGGGAATATTTTCGTAGAAACAGTTGTTAATGATTGGAACAGGCTGCCCAGGGTGGTGGTGGACTCACCATCCCTGGAAGTGTCCAAAAACTGTGTGGATGAGGCACTTAAGGACATGGTTTAATGGTGAATATGGTGGTGGTGCTGGGTTGACAGTTGGGCTTGATGATCTTAGAGGTCTTTTCCACCTTAATGATTCTATCAACTCAAGCGGCCTGGGGACAAAAATTTGCTAATCTTTAGCTGAGTTGTCTAACTCAGAAATGTAACAGTGGTGTGACACTAGTAAAAATTGAGAAATAATGTGGAGGTAGCTGTGGGTTTGGGGTTTTTTGTATACACTATTCAATGCAATATCAAACTGCTAAAAAGCTGTAGCTGTATTAGGGCAAAGAAATGCATCAACTGATCCTGCATGTCTCTGGAATTAATGCCTCAGAGCTATCAATTCTCCAAGCCTGCATTGGGCACCGGACAAAGCCTTGTGGAAGCTCAGTTGGGGATGAGATAAACATTGCCAGGACCTGGGGGGACTCATTGACAGAAAGCTCAACAGGAGCCAACAGGGGGCCCAGGTGGCCAAGAAGGCCAA
>JAWWEV010000134.1:70709542-70724957 GCA_035583235.1 Hafferia zeledoni
AAACACCCCCAGCTCCCTCAGCCTCTCCCCACAGCACTTGTGCTCCAGTCCCTTAACCAGCCTTGTTGCTCTTCCCTCACATCACCTCCTCTAAGAGGGGCTTGCTGGGGCTACTCACCTTGCAGAGCTGAATTGATTCAGTTCACTTGGACCTGAGCTGTTTGCATTTAATTGCACAGGAAATGTTTGCCCCGGGTCTCTTCCCACTCCAACCATTCTGTGATTCCATGAACCATGGCAGATGCAATCTGGAGGGGGCTGCAAAACCCCTGGTCTCCATGTTGCTAAAAAATTCTGTCTAATAAATGTGGGCACACAGAGGAGGTTTCTTTGTTAAATTGTGCAGGACCATGGGATAAAACTGCTGAGAGCAAGGCTGATAACTCACAGGTAGGAACAGACTGAAAGGAACTCCTGCTCAGCATTCCCTATCCATAAATCCTGCACATATTAACAAGTTGCTTTTTAAAATTTATTTTTCTTCTCCTGACTGTTTTACTTTCAAAGTGTCCCCATCCCCCCCTGCTCACCAGAACCAGCTGGGCAGTGCCTGTGACAATGTGCACTTGTCAATGAAGTGATGGAAAAATACATTGATTTTAGTTTTTGTTGCCAGCTCTGTCAAAGGTGCTCAGGGCTCACTACAGTGTGCTGGTAAGCCAGGAAGAGGTTTTGTTCCTGCAGCTTCTCTTTCCCTTCCTTTTCAGTGTCCCATGGCTGGTGTCCCACTCTAATGGGTGGAAGGATCACAAGGATGTCCCAGTCTATTGTTGTCCAGTGTTCTGGACACTGTTTTTGGAGTTTTGGAGGCAAAGATTAGAAGCTCAGGGTTCAGGAGGACATTCCCAGAGAAAGGAGAGCTCCAAAACCCAAACCCCACTTTAAAAAGTTTTCCAGTGCCTTTGCTCTTGGATATGAAGGAAAGGGAATGTGGCAACTGCTCTTGGCTCCACTCAGTGCTATCAGTCTCTAAATGTGATGTGAACACACCCACGGGGCATCATGGGCAGAAAGAGCTACTCTCTGAATCCCAGGATTATTTAGCCTTGAGATAGCTTTGTAAAGATCCTCAGTCACATCTCTATCTTGGCTGAGAAGCTGAATTTAAATTCTTGTAGGTTTTCTGAGGGGAGAAATAAATAATAAAGCCATCTGTGACCTGTTAATTGACTAAAAAGGCAAAGGCAAAATTTAGCCACATACCTTTGGGAGCCAGGGACTTTGTCCTTGGTTTCTGTAGTGTTGCAAGGATAAATGACATCCAGTGCTGGCCATGCCCATCATTAGGAGAACCCTGTCAGTGCCAGGGATGGGTGAATGGATTTTGAAGCAGGCCCTGGGGACATGAAAGAACAGCTTGCACAAAGCATGTCTTCTGTTAAGTTTCTCTTTTGACAAGCTCTTCATTTTGGGAAGGTATAAGGACACCAATTAAATTTCTTGCCTTGAGAAAAGCCATGAAACACTTGAACACTGAAATCAAATCCAGATAGTTTCAGTCTCCAAAGTTCAGCTTTCTCATTTTTCTGGGGGGAAAAAAGAAAAAGTTGCAGGCAATATACCAAGTCCTGAGCCATTGATTGCAACACATAATGAAAACGCCTGAAACTGGAGGAGAATAAGAAAAAAAAGCCAAATTGCTGAATACAGAGTTCCTGTCCCATCACATCTTTGCTTGTCTGCTTGTGTCTCACTTGCCATATGAATTTATTCCTCATAAAAGGACATTTCCACCCCTTCATGTGGCAACTTCATGATGGGACAGGGCCAGGAAGACCCACTAAGTGAGTTGAGACTGTCAGGAAAGACATTTTTGCTTGAGATTAGCAGAACTCTTTTTTTCCTTTTCTTGTCTTATGACTGCCCTGTGAGCTTTGAAAAATTATGTAAAAATCCTTCTTCTGAGGTTGAAAAAAGCACCTGATTTTATAATTTCCAACAAATAGTAAGGAGGGCAATGAGCTTGCAAAAGCACAAAAATTACTATGTGCAAGAGGGTTTTTTTCTTTTTCTTTTTCTTTTTCTTTTTTTTTTGTGTGTGTGTTTTGTTAATAAACCTTTTTCTAATGCCTCTACTCATTACCTACACTGAAGCTAATTATGTAGGGCAGGAGCCTCCTAACCAGGTTTGAGGGACTCAAATTGCTTTTCTCCCAGGTAAGAAGGGAAAAAACAAGAAGACACAACCTCAAGTTGTACAACAGAAGGATTAGATTGGATATGAGGGGAAATCTCTTCACAGACAAGACTGTCAAATATTGGAACAGACTGCCCAGGGCAGTGGTGGAGTCACCACCCCTGGAAGTGTTCAAAACACAGGTGGATGTGGCACTTGGGGACATGGTTTAGTGGTGGCCTTGGCAGTGCTTGAGGAGTGGTTGGATTTGATGTTCTTGGAGATCTTTTACAACCTAAATAATTCTACGATTCTATAACATGCAAAGAAGAGGGTTTTGTGGGATATTTGCCAAGGAGGTTTCCAGCTGCCCAAGAGAGAGTTACTGCAGCAAAGCAGTTGCTCCCATCTTTTAACTCCCTTTTATTTTCCCATCTTTTTTTCCTTCCTAAATATTTCACTCCATTCCCACATTCAGCTTGTGTTTGTTAGCCAAAAAGTTTCACCTCCCAGAGGCATTGAGGCATCCCACCTTACAAACCCAGATACTTCTGGCAGGTTCCCAAGGCTGCATTCCAAAAGTCATGCCATGAATGCCAGGAGTCAGCTCTCCAAACCCCACCAGATCTCTCTAACCTGCTTTTTGGGGGTCAGGGATGTTGCTGTTGATCTCTTTGGGGTGGATGTCCTTGGGGAAGTACATTCACAGGCCTGGGAAAGCACGAGAGAAGGAGGGTTGTGTCACTGCACCCTGTCCAGCCTGGCTGTGGCTCTTTCCAACCCTTGTGTTCATGCAGAAGTTTGTAATAATTATCTTTATAGCACTGTTTTTTTAAAATGCCATCATGAAAGCAATGATCATTAATGACATTACCCAAAGTGTGTTCTCATGCAGCTTCTGCATCCCCATGCAATAGTTTGGAGACCCTCCAAGAGGACTTCCTCTGGGAGCTGGCTCTGCAGCCAAGCAGCTTCCAGTGCTAGGAAACATTTCCTGATACCCTGTGAGTTTGTTCCCTCGGGGACACCCTCACCACTTCCTTTCCTGCTGGTGTCCACCCCCTTCACAGGCTTCAGATGGGTCCCCTGGCACCCTCAGCCTGGCCATTTGGTGCCATGTTTAGGCCATGGCAGTTTGGAAAGGGTGCCTCCCAAATTCATATTTCAGTCCTTAAACCAAAACCTTTTGCTTAGTGCTGATGATGCGATGAAGGTCTTGCTGATGGATTGAATCATGTGCCCAACCACCAAACTCTGTTTCTGAGCTGTGTATTTGTCTCCTCACAGAAACATGAGAGTCCCATTGCTGTATTATTCCCTCTGATGGAACAGGGGAAGGGAGGCAGAGAGAGCCTATAGATTATCAAAAACCTCCTCATGTATTCCCCACATCTCTGTGCTGATGCCTTAAGATTTTTCTATATTTGTAGATTTTAATATAACTGTATAGTTTCTCAAACTTAAGGTAGCAGTTGGCAGTTTCTAACCCCCTTTCTCATAGTTTATGCCACATTCTTGAATTCTGTTTAAAGTTCTTTTGAAGGCAGAGAGTTTGCCAAGGATATCTTGTTTGGGACACATCCACCTGGGAGAGATATTGTAGTCAAAGCAAGGCCCAAAACCCTTGGAGAAGCTCCAAAGGGACAGACCCAGGGAGGTTCTGGAGGTGGACAATTCTCATGTTGGATGTATCCATTAGATATGATAATGAATTAGTGATATAAATTAGTAAGAACCCTATATTGGGTGTGCACTGATGCATTTCGTTGCACCTGAAAGTGCTTTCATTAAAGGACCTGCTTTCTGTTTTATCTTCACTAACATTGTCTAGAAAGTTCTTTTTTCCTGATTTAGGCAACAGTGCCATCTGCACTGAGGCTGAATTTGTTTTGATAATGACTAGGGGATGAAGTGTGAAAGGCTGGAATTGGGGGATATCATTTAAGGAGGAAGCTTTGCATGGTCAGAACATGAAAAACCAGAGCAGTGATTACCTGCCCTGACTGAGGAGCTCAAATCCAGATTCTGGGCGGCAATGAGGCCCTTCTTTTACTTTCCATCAGTGACAGATGAGGGGTAGCACAAACATAGAATCATACAATATCCACAAGGACAATCAGGTCCAGTTCCTGGCCCTGCACAGGACTACCCCAGAAATCCCACCATGTGTCTGAGAGCATTGTCTGAATGCTTTTTGAACTCTGGCAGGCTTGGTGTCTGTCCACAAGTCCCCTCCACAGCACAACACACTCAATTGCCCCAGTACAGGGAGTTCAGTGAGCTCTTCCCCTGCGCTGGGACAAGCAGGCTGTTATGTTTTGCTAGGTTGTTTAGGATTTTTTGTCTCCTTCCTCTATATTGTCAAATAAAAGCAGAAGAACACTAGAAAATTATAAAAGAATACAATATAATTTAGGCTAAGAGACTTTTCACAATGTAGCTTAATTCCTTTGAAAAGATAGAGGAGGGGATAACATCCCTGAGACAATGTTAGTTCCTGAGAAAGAACATATTCCAAGACATAACCAAAGCAAAACAAAAAGTGTGAGAAAGACCTGTTGCCATGGGAACAACGTGTATCAAACTGATGTCAAACATTGTGCAAAATATTCTCACCGAGTTGTAAGATGCGGAGATGAAGGAGGCTGCAAAAAGGGGCTGCAAAAGGAGGCTGTCAGTGTTTTACTTACATTATTTTTCACATTCTGCTTGTCTGTGTGGTGTGCAGATATCACACCCACACTCCCACCCACAGCACTCAGCTGCCTCTTTGAACTTTCTTACCTCTACTCCAGAAATTCAGGTTGTGATGGGGGAGGAGAGACAAGAAGAAGAAAAGAAAAGAAAATAGCATTCGGATTTGGAAAATAAAAAATAACACTGCATCTTTGTAGTACCAGGTAGATGTTAGTCAAGTGGGCCAGGTCGTGTTCTCACCTCAGTTCTTTGTTGCACAGTTTTCAGTCATGCAATTCCAGGTTTGTGCCAGTGGAATTGAGATTGGAACCACTGGGAAGAGCCTGGTTCCATCCTCTCTGCACCCTCCCTGCAGGTCTTCATGGACATTAATGAGACCTCCAGAGCCTTCTCTTCTCCAGGCTGAGCAGTTCCAGCTCCCTCAGCCTTTCCTCAGAGCAGAGATGCTCCATTCCATTCATCAGTTTTGTGGCTCTTCACTGGACTAGAGCCCATGACTTTCTTGTACTGGGTGTCCCAGAATTGACCACAGCACTCCAGGAGGGATCACTCCCTTGTCCTGCTGGGAATGCTTTGTCTAATGCAGACCAGGACACTGCCGGCCTTTCTTGTCACAAGGGCATGTTGCTGGATCATGTCCAGCTTGATGTCACCAATATCCCCAGATTCCTTCCTGACAAGCTGCTTCCCATCTGGGTGGTCCCAGAACAAACTGGTGCGGTGGGTGCACGAGGTTAACCCTCCCCAGGTGCAGGAGTTCAGTGAGGTGACAGAAAAAGAGACTTGCCTTCAGCCTCTCATGTTGCAAAAGGGGAAACACAAGCTGGTGATGCCCTTCTGTGCTTGCAGACACGATGGACCCTGTGAGCTGCTCAGAGGATGGAGCTGAGGCTTGTGAATTACCAACATCAGTATTTCTGCTGTTGCCAGGGGAAGCACCTGGGTCCCCAAAGGGATCTTGCAAAACCAAGAAGAGAGATCCTGATTTGCAGCAGAAGAGAAAGAGCATCATCCCTGAGGGCTGGAGTGGATTTGCAAACAGGTAGTAGCTTTAGGAACCAGCAGTTATTTTTCTGTACAAAAACAAGAATGTTTTTTCCCATTTGGCCCTCACCAACCTGCATGTACTTTGCACTTTTTGACCTTCTGTTTCTGTCCTAACCAAGTACAGAGATGCAAGCACATATATCCATCTCTACACAGTCTTTCTAAGTTCCTCCAATATTCCCTTTCCAATTTTCTCAGAGCACTTCTAGGGCTCATTAATGCAAACCTTCAGCTCCAGTGAGCAATGGCCTCACTATCCCAACAGTGTTATCCTAATCTTGCTGTATCCTCTTGTCTCCCCTTTGCTGTGCTCCCAGACATGTTCCTCCTTGTTCATACATCCCCTCTGCTGCCTTGTTTCCTTTCCATCAGATCTCATCCTGTGGAGCCTGGTAAACTTGACCAACTTAAAATCCTAGAAACACAGAATCACCAAGCTGGGAAAAGACCTCTGAGATCATCGAGTCCTCCTGTCAGACCAGCATCACCACCACATCCACCACCAAACCATGTCCTCAAGTTGCATATCCATGTGTTTTTTGAAAACTTACATAGATGGTGACTCCACCACTTCCCTGGGCACTTCCTCAGACTGGTTATGGTTCATCTTGTTCCATCCATGTCCTGGCACAGGCTATTCCTCTTCCACAAACTGTGCCAAAATCCATCCCACAGACTGCTCCCTGGCTGGCAAAATATCCCAGTTCACCTCAAATATACTAAGAGGTCTCCACAAAGGCCAGGCACTGAAATCACATCACAAAGCCATGTAAGAAAATATGAATGGGTGGTGTTGTAAATCTATGAAGATAAGGACAAAAAACTTACAGTTGCTGTAAATATGAGTAGCCTCCTTATTCCAGGTGACTCTTTGGTTCCTTACATGTCTGCAGGGAACTGTGCTCCTTCCAGGTGTACAACACCTCCTTGATGACCTCAACTAACTACCAATTTGGGAGCATAAACCTGAACTACAACCCTGTATGAAATTAATCAGATTGGTCATTTATTGCCGAAGCAGGATGTTGTTCTAAACAAAACTGAATGCCTTTTTTTTAATCCTTTATCCCTGTTTCAGTTGATGAAACTTTGCCAAAGACAACAATGCCACTGGATAAAATAAGTTTATTTCAGATTTCTACTCAGGAGTACACCAATTTTGTGCAATCAAAACTGTTTACAGAAGGCACCTGATTTCAGTGAATTGCCTGTTTTTAAACCAGAAAATTTGTGAGAAAACATGGGGAAAACTGTGATATTACACATTCTAACTTTGACACTTTCACAGGAAAAACTGATGTTTTCACATATGAAGCAAACTTTCATAAAAGTATCTACTTTTAAAGGTTGAAACAAGAATAAACAGAGTCATCTTTCCTTCTTTTTTGCAGCTGGCTTGTGATTTGTGAAGTCAATTTACAGCTTTGAACTCTATGCAGAGTTGCACCAGTAAATCCCTGGCAGACCCAGGCAACATCCACCTCTGCTAGCAACCTGTCTGAGTGAAAACAAAACTCACTGTGCTTTGTGGTATTTCGTTCTTCCACCTGGATTTTAGGATTTACCTGGATTGAGGGGTTTTGTTGTTTTCTTCTCTGGAGTTCCTAACCCTGGAGTGGCTGCATTTCTGCACCATTTACAGCTAGAAAAATACTTTGGGGTCATTCAAGGCACTCCAAAGTGGGCTTGTGTGGCAGGGCTGTACAAGCACCTGATCCCAGCTGATGGCTCGGAGTTCTGCAAGATCCAGGGAAATGGCGACTTCAGTGGGGGTTTAACCTTTTGATGAGGTGATTCAACATGTAGAAGAACAAGTAGTCCCATTCCATTCCAGGTGTCTTCTGGAGACACCAGTTTTATGAGCTGCAAATGAACGTTTTCCTAAAGTTGAGCTTTATGGCTTGTTTTTATTATCCACCTGCTGAACTCCACATGAGACAAAAAGAAGACAGAGCCCATTACACCCCCTAAATGTTCACTATAAAGTTACTGGGGAACAGGGAAGAGCAAAGAGTATCAGTGTCCCCTCTTCTTGTGCCTGCTGGAAATTCTGGAGAAGCCAGCCCTGGATATTTCAATGCCTGGAATTACAGAAAGGATGGGTGGAGCTTTCTTGTTTTGTTTGTTTATGGGGTTTTTTCTCTTTGGAAACAAACTGAAATGATGAGCTATTATTTAGAGCTGGCCCTTTGCCAGGCTGCGATTTCAGGATTCCAAACAGCCTGGAGGTTAAAATCAGGAGAGAGTAAATTTTATGCTTTCACTCAAACAAAACTAGTGTTGTTCCCTGGCTTTCCGGCTTCCAAGTTAAAAAAACAGTGTGGGGGATGGATTTTTTTAGTCTGGATTTCTCCACAGTTTCAGTGCAGTCAGTAAGAACATGTTGAAGTGAAGTCTTTCCTTTCATCCCCTGCCACTGTTCATATCCCACTGCTTTAGAAGCAGCACAGTCTCAAGGAATGAGATGGGTCTTCATAATGTGGAGTTTTAAAAATGAATTTCCAAGTGATTCCAAAAGGAAACTAGGGGACTTTTAACACTCCAATAAGGTCGTGGGCTATTTTTGGTTATTAAAGCCTCAAGCCAGTTTGGTAAGAACCCATGAATTGGAATAGGTGGATAGAAATGGAAGAAATAGCTGAAATTTAAGCCCTTTGAACATAGTCCTCTTGTTTCATCCAGTGTTTCTCTCCAAGTTTGAACGTGGCAACAGCAGTGGTACTAAAATATGGGCAGCTCTTCTGCCCAACAGGGGTGTTCTTGCCCTTCATTCTGGAATTCAAAGAAGTCAGATCATAGGGAAACTCCCTTTGTGTCTGACACAGCTCTTGCCACATCTGATCCAGTGAATTTTCAAGTAGGAATATTGTAAATTAATGGTATGGATGGAGAAACCCCACTTTGAGATGGAGGGCACTGCAAGCTCTTCCACAGACATCATCTGTGGTTGTGGTCACTTCACATGGTGTCTGCCCTTCAGCTCTTTATAAATATTTAGGTGTGGATTTACAGCAGAAGACTGAGCTGATTTTAGGCCACTGGCCAGCTGCTTTTCCTGAAGTTCTTCCAGGCATTCCAGCTTGGTTTCCATGCATTCCCTTTGCCTCAGACCCAGGCAGACATTTATTCTCCCTCTTGCTTAACAGGCCTGTGAGATTTGAGGGGCATCATGAATCATGTTCACCTCTGTATCCTACAGAGTTTCACTTCAGCAATCTGATCAAGCCTGAAGAATGGAAGAACTGGATTTGTGGTTGAAACACAGCCTGGAAAGCACCAAGTGGCCTGACAAGCACTTCTTGCATCATGAATTCATCCTGAAAGTACAGGATTTTTTGTGGCTCCTCTCTCTAATTCTGCACATTTCACTGGTATTCAGATGGGAAAAGTGACCATGGATGGGAAAACTTTTGGTTACAGAACTGAGAGAGGGATGTGATGATTTTTTGTAAATTATTGAACTCTGATAGTAAAATAAGACAATCGTGGCATGTAAAATTGGCCCTGCAAGGAGATGACAGCCTAGACAGAGTAATGTTTGGAGTCTTCATTTTGATGAATGTATTCAATTAAACATTATGGATATATAAAAAGATCATCAACTGGACTAAAAATACTCCATGAACAAAGAGCCATAGAACATAATAGGGTTTGGTGTTTCCCTTTGTTTACTCCAAGAGAAATTGGAAGCCTTCCATGTGTTTGGATTAGGATTAGTGTCAGTGAAAGCAGAGAACCACTAGTCTTGACTTAGTAGTGGTTTCCAGCTGCCGTCCATGGACCTCTCTGCTGGGTGTGGGAAAGATCCTTGCCCATTGTTAGTCAGCTGAAATTCATAACACAGATGCCTCCAATCCCACTAATGCAATTTTACAGCTGCCAAGATGAAGAGGGTTGGAAATCTCGAGGTCCAGATGCTCAGCTGGTGCAGGCTGATAGTGCTCCACATCTACGTCAGCAGACTTGGCTGTGCCTCCTCAGCTGTATCAGAAAAGATCTCATCATTGGCCTTCTTGTAGTTCTTTGTGCTCAGGGCTGTTCAATACAACATGTTTAATCAAGGAGCCACATCTGCCAGGCAGACAAGAGTCTGCTCCACAGCTATGGAGCACCTGAGGTCAACGTTACCTGAGCAATGGTCGATAAATCAAGGGATCAAGTTGCCAATCCTTATAGTACCAATGAAGTCTGTGCCTTTGTGCACATTTCAGTGTTCATAGATCCAAAGGGTTGAAAAAGGTAGCACAAAGCCAGATGCTCTGCCTTTTTTGTTTTTGTTTTTTGGACATATTATCTTTGGGAGAGAGAGGCTAGAGAGTGTTTGAGGATTTCTCCCTTAGGCTGCCCTGAAACACAAACTAAACAAATGAACAACCTTGTTCTGAACCAGCCAGACTACAGTGCCTCTGGCACACTGCACTGTTGCTTCTGCCACAGGGGCTTCCACAATGGAAAAATGGATTTTAGTGAAATAATGTTTTGGGAGAACTTTATTTTTACCAGAAAATTTCTTTCTGGTGAAGAAAATCCCTTCTTGGGGTTATTTTACAGAGCATGTTGGAGGCAGTGAGAAAATGCAGGTAATGGATTCTATGTTGTTTGTGGAAGAAAATTATTCCTCAAAACGGGGATTTTGGGAGGCTCATGGTCTGACTCATCTGCTCTGAATCAACAGGTGCAGCCCTTCGATCCCCTTCCACTGGCCAAAGGAAATTGGTTTCATAATTAGGAACTTGCCCTGAAGTGACCCACAGGTATTGGGGTGGCACAAAATAAAAGAGGATCTCCAGCCCTTGTTCACGAGTGGTGTCATCCTCTGAAATGTGAAGCAATACAAAAGAAAAATGCCCAAAGCACAAATGTCTGAGGAGAGACAATGTTTACTGGGTTGTAAATTGGCTGAGCAATATTCATCTCACCCACAGGACACTGAGTGAGGACACTGACACTGGATCAGTTCCTGCACTGACATCCTCCTTGGTTCAGGATGGATCAGCCCAGTACCACCTGACATCCAAATTCCCTTCCTCACATCCTCTGGGGTTTGTGGGGTCAAGCACTTCCAAAAATTCAGTCAAAAGCCTCGCTGGAAGATTTGCTGCACAGGAAGTGCAGGGACAGTCATGCTGGGGAAGGGCTTGGGAATAGTGTGATATCAAATCAAGCACCACACGGTTGTGTTTGGGGAGGAGATTGTGGGTAAACCCCAGTTCTCCAACCAGATACACCAGGGACCCACCCAAATTGCCTACCGCCCCCAAGAAGATGTAGAAATGACACAGGATAACCAAAGCTTTGGGACCTAATTGAACCAAAGGGGTTGTCCAGCCCTGGCACAGCTGCCCAGGGCAGTGGTGGAGTCCCCATCCCTGGAGGGATTTCAAAGCCATGTGCATGTGGCACTTGGTTAGTGGTGGCTTTGGCAATCTAAATGATTCTGTGATTCTCTGATTCTATCAAAAGCTCCATGAAGGCTGCCCCACTCAGAAACCTCCCCTACTCACCAACTCAGAGTTGTCTCACAAAGGAGATGATCCCAGGCACAAATGTTTTATCCCACCTCACAGGCAGCTCTCAGCAGACTCACTGGAGCTCAACTTTTAGGGCAAGTTCTCGTCTACCATTTAACTGCCATGGGAAATGCTATTTGATGAGAGTGGTGTCTCTGACTCATTTCTGCATTATCTGCAGGTGAAGGTGCTTTGTTCTCACAGTGCAAACTGTGACTACTCATTAATTTTGCACCTTGTCACTGTCAGCACACCATTAATTCGTGTGTCAGACAAAGCACCCACACTATAAAATCTGGATCCAAGCCAGCACTATGTGAAAGGGAACTATCAAATTTGTATCCAGACAGAGCAGAAAATGCCATGATGTCAGTAAAACAGCTCCAGACTGCAATTCCTTTTGCATGCAGAGCTTTGGTGCATGCTAAACGAAAACTATAACTTGTGGGTGGGCAAAGTTGGTTACAGTTGATTCTGGGTTGGCTTTGCCTTAGAAAAGAAGATCAAGAAGAGCATAAAGGGAGGCAGGGCAAGCATCTCTGTGGAAAGGAGGGGAAGGGGTTACTGGGAGCAATTTGTGGGAGCAGGAACAGGAAAGGTCCATGTCTCCCCTTTCTTGCCACAAACCTCCCTGTCACTTAACATAGAACCATCACTGTGAGAGGTTTTTCTCTGTTTTAACAGGATATTAGGAGAAAAAGTGTGAGTGGGCAATTGTCTCTCTTGCAGTTCTGAGAAGGTCTCCACTATCACACACTCAGCCTCCAGCTTCTTATAGTGCTTTTTGTTCTTTCCTGAAGCCATATCAACACTACCAGAAAATGACCCAAACTGTTTCCACAACTCATCTCACAAGCCCCTAGAGAAATTTCTCAGGAAGGACTGTGCTCTAAAGACCTTGCAGAAGAAATCAGGGAAGCCTGGGCATACAAGTCAGCAGAACAACCATGATGATTTCCAACCTAATTGATACTCCTTGCCCTATGGAGCTCAATTCATCAAGCCGAGCTTCTTTTGCCAGGGTGGACAACTCATGCCCAGCTGATGGGAACAGTTGCACCAACCAGATACAAGAGGAATAGTCTTGATCTTTGATTTTTATTTCAAGTTGGCATATAAATAATTAAATCTGCAGTCAGAGTTAATTATTGCTAATCAAGTGAGACTGCAATAAGTTTACCTTGCCAGATCCTTATGTAAGTTCAGGTTTGCATGCCCTGATGTTGGACAGATGTTTTTTGCCATGCATTAAAGAAAATAAATAGTAAAATACTTCATCTACTCAAAGTGTATGTTTTGTCCACATCTGTTGAAAAGATTGAGTCCTCTTGAACTTGCCTTACAGCAACTCAGAGTGGTAAATGACAAACATTTCTTTTTGTTTGTTTATTTTTCCAAATATGTCACAAACTAAAAAAAAATCCAAACTGTTGAGTTTTCAGAAGTGGTAAAACTAACCAACATAAGAGAGGAAACCTGACTGGAAGTGAAATTTAACCTCAAAAGGGAATTTACAACAATCAAAAGTTGAATTCTAAGGTTTTTCAGGGTAATCTGTAATTTGATATTTTCAGCACTGTCATTTGAAAGATGCAGAAGTAGGACAGGACTGTAAAACACTCCTCCAGCTGGGAAGACAGTGGGAAAACCTGTGTGTCGCTTTGCTTTTCCAAACACACTGCTCCACCACTCAGCCAGGGCATCAGTCACCCACCCTTGGATTTCTGCACTTCTTTCACTTCAGCCCTTTGGCACTGAACCCTTCCCAGCAAATAAAACAGTCACTACTGGGCTTGCTGGTGTCCCAGACCTGACCTACCCTCCAAGGGCATTGCCCTGTGCTGTTTAATTGTCCTCAAGTTCCTCTCGGCTGTGTCTCCCAGTAGACCTCAATCAGATGAAGATGGAGCAAGAGGGAACCATTGAGGAGGAGCAGCTGTTAGTTATTTAAATTTTCACATGATTTGTCATTTTTGGCCCATGCAATTATTGTCCATTTAGCAGTGTGGTCTCTGAGTCTTCATTCACTCTCTTGAACTGCTCTAAATGGAAAGAGGGTTCAAGGAGATCATATTAAGGATTAAACTCTCTCCTCTTTTTTTTTTTTTTTTTTCCCAAATAGTCCAGGGCTAATTAGGTGATCTTTAAGGTCTCTTCCAACCCAAATCTCTCTATAATTCTGTGAGTCTATGATAATAGCCATGGCAGGGAGCAAGCAGGCACAGCAGTATGGACATCTCTCACTCCTCTGTTTGGACTCAGAGGGAAGCAAAGATTCCTGAAGTGAAGTCCAAGGTAGTGGAGGAAAATCTGGTGAGAATCAACAATAACTTCAGAAAGACAGAGCAGAAGCTGGAGGCAGTTTGGAAATGTGAGGCTAAATTAGGAACTGACTGTTATTTCAAGACCAAATCAGACAGAATCTGTCTCTCATTTTGCTACATCTGCCTGGCTGGGTCTTTTTTAGGGGCTTTTTCATGCTCTTTAAGAAGGCACACCTGAGGTCATGGAGGGATGTAGCCAACAAGGGGATCCTGGCACAGGTACAACTCCATCCTGTACTGCATCTGGTCTGCTCTGCATCTGTCAGAACAACACACCCCAGCAAGCAGAAAACAGAAAATATTAAAAGGGAAGCATGTTCCCTGTTTCCCCTTCCCCAGTGAGTAAATCCCTGCAGGGAGCCAACCAAGCAATTTATCAAAGCCATCAGTTCCTGGGTCTTAATTTGACAGTGGGGACTCTGTCAGGTCACAAAGTAAAGCAGAATAACCACAGGAAAGAAATCAACACCAAAGCAGAGATGCACTGACAGGAAGCAGAAGTGCTCAGCTGTCATAGCAGGTGCTTTCTGCTGGAATAGGTTGCTTGTAGCAGTTTGACACAACACTGGACACCAAACAAATCCTTGTTCTCCGTATTTCCACTCTTGTATTCAGTTTAGTTTCTTTTAACCAGATAAAAGACAGCCATGGAGCTGAGTCAGCTGGGAGCAGAGCCTAAATGCTTTTCTCAAATCCTCAATGAGCTGCTGAGTGTTGAGATGAAGCTGAGTAATCCTGGAAAATAAGGATGTGGAATTGGGGGTACTTAGGTCTGATCCAGACTCAGCAGGTGAGTCTGGTCGAGAATCATCCATTTGCAGGGCACAAGTTAGTCACCCTCAGATTGCTTCAGCATCCATGACAAGCTGTATAGACATCGTAGAGGGTGATGCATCTCCTCCTAAACTGGGTTATCATCAGTCTGTCAGGAGAATTTTCCCTTGGAGGTGTCAGGCTCTCATTTTTCACTCTAATGGAAGGTCACAGTAACTGGCTTAGAGTGAGACATCTCATTTTAGATTTCTTCAAGTTAAGGGAGATGAATACCCCCATGGAGCCTCTCCTTGGTGCCATATCTGTAAAATGAGAATAATTTAAAATGAGAATAATGGTTCTGTGCAACTCAGGGAACCTTCAGCAGTGAGTGGTTGAAGGCACTAAGAAAGCCTCATGGAAGAACATGAAATTCTTGGTAATGAAGATGTCACTCCACCTTTCATTAAGGCAGATAAATCTTTGTTCATGAGATTGGACACCATCCACATCTTTGCAAAGCAAGATACCCAAGACTGCAGGAGCAGGAATCTTCAAGTCCTCCTGTAATTATACCCTTGATTTAGGATCACTCAGTTTGCCCTTGTAGTGGCATCATCCCTCCAACCTTGAACTGATGCAGAACAACTGCAGCAGCTCATCTGCCCCTTCAGCAGTTTGCTCACCCACTCCCATTGCTGGCAGATGTTTCTTCCCCTCAGATGGAGAGCAGTCCTTTTGCTGTATTATCCAGTGAATTTTGACCAGGAAGGGGAGTGGACAGTGCCAGTGGCAGGACCTGCTGAGGGTGAGCTGAGTTGCACTGGGATGAGGAGGGAGCAGCCTTGCTCTTGGCCAGTGTTATGGTTTTAGCCAGGTGGGCCTAAATCCAGGTTTTAAAGTTCAGACCAGGCCTGAAAATTGTCAGCTGACTTGAGCTGGGCTGAGCTAGCTAACAGCTGACTTCT
>JAWWEV010000134.1:70747667-70761051 GCA_035583235.1 Hafferia zeledoni
GCACAGGTTGGGCAGAGAAGCTGTGGCTGCCCCATCCCTGAAAGTGTCCAAGGCCAGGTTGGACAGGGCTTGGAGCACCCTGGTCTGGTGGAAGGTGTCCCGGCCCATGGCAGGGAGTGGAACTGGATGATATTTAAGTTCCCTTCCAAGCCAAACCATTCTGTGATTCTATGATTCTATAAACATGTTCCTACACACTCCACTGAATTCCTTCTGGTGTGTGCCCTTTAAAGAGCTGCTTGAAGAATTGGCTGACACAGAGGAAGTTAAAAGTCAATAACCCACCTTCTAGACATGTGGCTTTTGCCACAAGCCCTTTAGAGATCTTTTTAACCCTTGTAGTCTTTCAAGTCTTTGAGCAAAAGCCTTATTATAATTTGTAACTATTATGCTGCCCTGCAGTTTGATGTGGCTCTGCATTGCTCATGTGCCCTTTTTCTTACTGTTTTTCTGTCTCAGTCTGACTAATAGATTTTGCTTTTTTGAAGGCACCTCAGCCTTGACATTGGTCCCTCCATGACTTAACACCTTTCATATCCTCAGCCTCACCTCCTGTGTGCTGAGACTCTCAGTATTATATACAAGGCAGGGTTTTTTCTGCAAATTGCTCCCATGTATTTGGCTATTTAATAATTATTGGTTGACACTGTAGTGCTCAAATAAGACCTCGATTGTTCTCTGCTGGACTGTGACAGTTTCTGCCCTCTGTCTCATCAGCCTCTGTGAAATGGCACCATTTCAGCTTATGTTAATAGCCATAATTGTATAGTTCAATATCCCCAGCACTCCAAATTTCAGAGCTGGCTCAGCCTATTAGATTATGAGTAAAAGGCAAAGAGAGCTTTGCAAAGGATTAGCCACAGCTCTCTCCTTGGAGAGCAGAGCCATGAGGGTCATCTCAAATCTGCTCAGGAAAGGATGCTCAGATAAGAGACTGGGCTGAATCTCTTTGGACTAAGCTAAGCACGCTGCCACAAGATTCCTAAAATACTTAGGATTATGCCCTTATCTTATTTGTCTTAGGGGGAACTTTGCATAGCTTGAAGTCAGCAAATATATAGTTTATTTTGCTTAATTGCTTATTAACATAACAAACCTCTTTTCAGCACTAGTAGAGTCATTGGCTTGATGAAATCTGAGAAATGCTGCAATTTTGGACAAGTTGAACATAACTGAAAAATGTTGTGGTTCAGTCACTTGCTTAAGTACTCTCTGTTAAAATAGACATTGATTATAATTCCTTCCCTTCCCAGCACTGTAACCTCAGTTACTCTGTCACCTCGACATCTTTGATAAATGGATATAAATGACAAATGCTAATAAATTCCTGTGCCATTCACACAGGTCAAGAAAACAAGCAAACAGAAGATTAATACAACTGAATCAGATACTGTTTGCACAATAATTAAAGTCTTGAAACACAACTTCTCTCTGTTTTTAATAATGAATGTTTGTAAATCACTGTTGCCACAGGAGATCATTCAGCTTTATAACTTTCAGCCTAATTTTAATAATGAGTGCTTTTTCAGGCCGACAATGTTCTTTAGATTCAAAGTTAGCAGATTATTATGCACATAAAAAATAAGTGCACCACCTCTAATATCTCCCTGGTGGCCAGGTTTGACTTTGCATGACTGAATCATTATGGCTAATTAATATTGACGTGATTACAGTTTGCCAAATTAAACTATGGGCCCATGGAGGAATAACAGATCCACAGAACTTCTTTGCAAGTGAGATGGATGTATAAAATTTTGGTGACTTGCTTCTAAGTGCTACAGCCTGTCTGCCTCCAGATCATGTAATTTTGGTGAGGTTTAATAGGTGAATAGTGTTGAAATCCCTCATCTTGGTCCGTGCCAAACCACCACAAGAGCACAGGAATTAATCCCTCTCTGGCAAGGTGCAGGCTGCCAGCAGTGCCCTCGGGGTGCCAGAGGTTGGGTGAAACATCACCATCTCTGGTAGATCCAGATATGCTCTGCAGTGTTATTCTTCTAAAAAAAAAACCCCAAGCTAAATAAACATAACACTTCATTTCTAGTATTTAATGTTTCTCAATAATAATTCAGTTCTATTCTATTTGTTAGAAACACTGACAATGAAGTGGAGCAGCAAAATAAGAAATAGTGAGAGCTTTGGTGGAGTCACCATCCCTGGAATAGTTCAAAAACTGTGGATTAGCCACTTGAGGACATGACATAGTGGTGAACATGGTGGTGGGGCTGGGTTGATGGTTGGACTTGACGATCTCAAGGTCTTTCACAACCTTAATAATTTTATGATTGTAAGATTCCATGATGTGATTCTGAGCAAAAGCCTCTGCACCCTAACCCTGTGCCTCAGTTTCCACTGTGATGTTTCTGCCTCCAGTTTACGAACTGGAAGGAACCTGTGGACGTAACCCAGTGTGTTGGCACTCCATAGACACTCCTGCCATGGACAGCCTTGTCATTCTGGTGGTCACATTCCCAAATCACAGCTCCAGCACTCCAGACCATCTGTGTCCCGGCCATCACAGGTCCCATTCCTGGCTCTCTGAGGGCTAATTCAAATTACGGGTAATTTTTTACCATCTCTCTTGGTTTTCACTTACACATAATGATGTCTACAAAGATGTGCAGTTTATTTATAGCTTATAAGGGACCCAACAATGCAAGGCAGACTGTCCTAAAAGAAGCAGCTTGTTCTCACTTTTTATTCTCCATCCTTTTGTTTGCTGCACAATCAAATATGTTTCTGTAGCTCTTTTGAATTTTACAGACTGTTAACTGCCCACAATTGTATTTTCTGAGTGAGTCTTGTAACTCCTTTATAAAAATCTTTGCTATAACTCTTTTTACATGTACATTTTTTTCCCCTCACAGAAAACATCCTAAATTGTACAAAATTGGAAGGTCAAGTATAAGAGAGACACTGTGACTGTTCTTACCTTGTTCTTCACCAGAAAAGTGAAGTTGGTCTCATCTCCCCTCTCCCCCATCTCTTCAGCTATCCCAGTGCAAGCACAGAATTAAGTTTTGTGTTTGTTTTTCAGACCCTCTGCCTTTCCCTGTCTCTCTCTATATCCAGACTACAAGCTGAGATGAGGTGCTGAGATTTCTGGATGCTTTCAGAGTGCTTTTTTTACCTTCACACAATCTTAAAAGCCTCATTGCCACTACAGAAACCCAGACCATCACCTTTTATTTTTCCTTGCCTTCCCTTTCTCCACCACCACCCCACTCTGCTTTCAGCAAGCTACAAATACAACATCTCCTTCCATCAGCACTAAAAATGCTCCCCATGACCAGCTCTGGGGTAAAGCTTAAAGCCCCACAGGGAATGTGCTTCACTTCTCTGTATGTTCTGACTTAATGCTGGAAAACTTTTCAGCCCGACCCATGTCTGGAGGTTGTTTTACCAACAGAAGTGTTTTGATGCAGTAACTAAATCAGCTGCTTATTCCTGGTGCTGCTGCAGGTTCTGTCATTGGGTGATTATGCAAATAAAATCCAGAATTATCAAATTGTAATCACAGTGCTAGTGCAATTAGCACCTGATTCATCAATCACTACCTTATTAACCACTCTGGCTAATATGAGCTGCAGAAAACCCTCTGGGTGCTGATTCATTGATCTGTATCTAAATACAGCCATCATTTTGGTGGCTCCATATTGGAACCACATGGTTCAAGCAATTACTTTGTAAATAAAGGAAAAAGGCAGCATGTCACCTCCTGCATCACTGCCCAGGTTAGAGATATATCAGAAAATAAATGGCCTAAGAAATCTTTTTAACACTGGCAAGTTTAGAAGCTTTTCTCTACTATTAGATATAGAATCACAGAATCACAAAATGGTTTGGGTTGGAAGGGACCTCAAAGACCTTCTCATACCACCCCCTGCCATGGACAGGGACACCTTCCACCAGCCCAGGTTGCTCCAAGCCCTGTCCAACCTGGCCTTGGACACTTCCAAGGATGGGGCAGCCACAGTTTCTCTGCCCAACCTGTGCCAGGGCCTGCCCACCCTCACAGTAAAGAATTTCTTCCCAATATCCCATCTAACCCTGCCATCTGTCAGTTTGAATCCAATCCCCTTGTCCTGTCACTCCATACTCTTGTAAAAAGTCCCTCTCCATATATAGAGGTACAACTGCTTGAACTGTAAACTGGTTGTCACATCCCTGAAACAAGTTGCTCTTTGACCCAGGAATATTTAGTGTTTCCAAAATGTGATGTAGATGCCAACGTTCTTGGTCTCAATGAATTCCAGTTCCTCTTTTGCTTTTTTTTTCCTTAGTTTCACAAAAAGTGGTTTTGTTTGATGCGATCTCTTGTAAATCAATCAATGCAAAATAACTTTTTTCCTTGTAATGAATACATACATAAATAGATTTAGCACATAAACAGATTTAGATATGTACAGAAAAGTTTCTTATACAATTTGCTGGGATTTTCAATATGGTGATGGAGAGCAGGAATGATTCTTACTGAGTTCAGGTTCTGCCAAGTTTTTGTGATATTTTCTGCATTCCTTTATGTCGTTCTAGACAAACTCCTTCTGAACAGTTTTCACGTATCCCAGACACAAAATTTCCAATAACCATGGAGAAACATGTGCAAAAAAATTATTATTTCAAACTTTTAAAAATATTCTGTGGACCAAAAAAGATTTCAGTCAACTCATGGAACTTCATCTCCTTAAAAACCCAGAGAGTTTTTATCCCTTTAGCCATTGCATTCCTCTTTCCCTGCTAGACAGCTGATGTGTAAGATTTGTGTATCTGGGTTAAGTTGGTTTATCTGAGAATTTTAGAGGGAATCAAAGGGCAAAATGTGTTCTGACGCTTAATTTTACAAGTACATTTGTTCTGCCAAACAATTAATTCTTTAAATTCTTCCAAAGGGGAAATCATCCTTTCTGGCCTCTGAGCAGATTTGTTATTTCTGACCATAGATTATGAAAAGTAACAGCCTTTTTTGCAGATATGAGTCCATGTGACACCTATAATTTACAGCACTGATAAATACAAATGGAATGAATGCCAGGTAAGGTTTCCAAAGGGCCTGGGAATGGGATATGCTCTGGAAAGCCTCCTGACCAAGGACCTGTTTAAGGGACATGCCTGGCACACTGTCCTGAAACATTTTCCTCACCAAAGCAGCAGTTCTGGACTCAGCAGCTCAATGTGTCTGGGTAAGCACTGGCAGGACTCACCCCTGCTTAAATTCCTGCATTTTACAGGGCTGTCTGGACATGGAGGAACGAGCTTTAACTAGAGCTGACTTTATGTTGCTCGTGCCAATTAAAATAGTAAAGGACTTGGGACATTAACACCCTCTTATCTCTTTGTCTGTGCATATTGCAATCCATGCAAAAGAGGAATTTGCTCTTTCCCCCTTCTTTCCCATCATTTTTTTCATTTTCTTAAATTATTTTGCACTTGCAATTCATTCTTTTCAGCATCTTTAGCTTCTATCCTTTGAATTTTGGCTTTGGGGATTGTCATAAGATTGAAATTACCTTTGTTTTTGCCCCTTCAGCCTCACAAATAAACACCGAAAAACCAGAGGTACAGGTGATAAAAGCAATAATCTCTCCATGGAGGTCTTCCAGAGTCATCTGGGCATGGCCATGAGCAACCTGATCTGGTGAAATCTGGTTTGAGCAGAATATTAGACTAGACAACCTAAACTTTGATGCTTCAGGTCTATGAAATTCCAACTGAACTATGTTTCCCATGATGGCCAATATCAGGATATTCCCAGTAGAACAAGTGGGACCTAAGAAATGTAGTCCCATGAGAGTGAAATCCTTGTTCACCTTGAGCCATTTTGGTCCCTTCACAGAAAGGTGACACCATCCAGAATTTGGAAGACCAGCTGACCAGGCAACATCAGCTGAAAATTGCCTGTGTGTCACCAATTGCCATCAACGGTCCCCTGTCCTCTCCTCTCTGAATTAACAGCAGAGCTCATCACACACCACAAATTTTCTGCAGACCAAAGTCACCAGGATTTTTGTGCCACAATCAGGCTTAGCCATGACCACATCACGAGATGACCTTCCAATTGTCTCTTTTGGCTCCTTGTTTGGCTACCAACCAAATTAGAAATGTAATAAGGCAAAACATGAATATCCCAAACCCTGAGAAATCATAGAATCTGGAAATATTAGATTAACTTCCAGTAGCTTCACAGCAATATGATTACACACACGCTAAGAGTGTTATGTCATATTAGAATGATTTAAGTGAGGAAAAAAAATGTTGCTATGAACTTGAATGATTTTTATTCACAGCCTGGTGCGTTCCCATCTCTGCAGGGCACTTTTCTTTTCCACAGCAGTGTGAATTCCTGACAAATGTTCCTTGTGTGCTGCTGTCACTCATCCACTCCCCTGTATCACCCAGCTGACTACTCCTTCTGAGGGATAGAATTTTACACTCAGCCTTACTGAATTGGACTTTATTTTTTCCCAGATAATTTTTTTCAATCTGTCAAGAAAATTTGGGATTTCAGTCTTGTCCTCCTGCATGTTCTCATGTATTGCAAATGTGATCAGTCTGCAGAAATTCGAAGTCATTAATAACAATTGTTGACTAGTACCTGTCCCATGGAGATTTATGCTTTTGTTTCTTAATACATCATTGTGCTCTGATACTTCTCAGACAATAGTTATTAATGCTTTGCTGTTTTGCAGTCAAAGGCCAGTACAATAAATAGTAGCATTATCTAATCCTTAATTCTCAAAATTGCTCAGGAAACTGTTTAGTAAAATGATGACCAGACCTTAGGTCACAAAATTAACATCTATGGGGTTTTTTCCTATCCTCCAGGGCTACTGCTTTGTCAAAAAATCAAATTAAAATTCTCCAACACAGGTTGTCCTTGGAAAAATTAAAAAGTTTTGACAGCCATTCATCCTTCTGTTGTCTTCTTTGGGCTTACAGACTGAGGATTTACTTCAACATTATTCTGAAAACTGAAATGAAGCCAACTCACTGTATCACCCATCCTTCTTTCCAAAGACTGGCACCCTGTTAGTCTTTTTGCACCTCCCCCTTCCCTGTGTTACCAGATCTCTGTGGGTTTTTCCAACTGTCTCCCAGAATATACACAGGGCAATGTTGCAAAGTCCAGCTCCTTTGAAACACTTTCCTGCTATACCATTTTTTTTCCCATTATAGCCTGACCACTTGTTTCTTTTCAGCAATGTTGTTTTTGACAAGTAAGTTTCTTCCAATGTTCTTAAGCCATTTTCCATGTTGAAATAATGTGTGTGCCTTCCTTTAACAGGAATTTCTTAAGGCATTGCCAGTTCTCCACAATTTTCCCCCTTAAAAATCTTCTCTCATGGATTTCAACTACTTCCATTTGAGGAAATACACTTTTCTGAAGACCATCATCTGAAGACTCATCCATACTTTTTAGTCTCATTTAGGTTCCCTCTACCCTCATGTTCTCAGTCTGTTTCTATCGATTCTATTAAAAGTCATAACATCTCCTTTTCACTTTGCTTGGATTTATTTTTTTAGTTGCCCGTCAAAAATTAAGACTAATTAACACCCAGAGTTTTATGGGTTCTTTATATACCCTTCTGTACTCTTCTTTCCAGACACATCTGGATCAAAGAATTCCTTTCCCACATTCCCCAGTTGCTCCCAATAGTTATCACTGGGACTCACTCAGCTAATTCTGCAGAAATGGATCCAAAGTTGTAAAGTGAATCTTCCCCACTGAGAGCTGGAAGATTGTTGTGGCATTTGATGAAGATACTACAAAATCACACCATTTGTGTTAGAAGGGACCTTAAAGACCACCATGGGCAGGGACACCTCCCACCAGCCCAGGTTGCTCCAAGCCCCATCCAACCTGGCCTTGGGCACTTCCAGGGATGGGGCAGCCACGGCTTCTCTGCCCAACCTGTGCCAGTTTCTGTTTGGCAAAGTGTCACCACCTGTGAATTTTGATAACATCTTGCAATCTTATGAGTTTTCTGGGTGAGCCAGGCTCTTCTTTTCTCCTTGATCTGAATGCATCTAGCTGAAAAAAGGACTTTAAGTGGGGTGTCTGTAATGAGTCATGGTGATTGCCAAGAGTCAGAGACAATAATACAACATAAATACACAATATAAATGAGCAAGCATTGGGCTGGTCAGCCCATTTACCATCCTTTGGATAAACATCCCAGAAAACTGAATATGTATCACACCCTGGCATGTCCTGCTTTGGCTGCACGACTCAATTCAATGACCACCACCAGGATTTGCCACTGCAGAACCAACCTTGTTTCTGGAGAGAAGCTCCATTAAAGCAAATCTCTCAGCTGTGTGGTTGTCTCTAATAGGAACATGCTGCTTTGAGCACATTGTTTGGAAGGATAAGGCCTTGCTTTGGGAAAGTCAGCCCTGCAAGGAATCCACCCAAGCTGTCCAGCAGATACTTAGGAATTAAGTGTGTCATATGAGAAGGAAACAACACATTTTCTAATCTTGGCCAACCACACAGGGATCCATCTCTCTTACATTTCATGTCCTGAGATCATGACCACGATAAGAACTGACTCAAATCCCACAGACCTTGTTTTTGCTTGCAAATTGGCTTAAGCTCATCTCCTAATCAGGTAGTTGAACCATTTGTATTTCTTGGCTGGATTCCAGCCTGGGCTCATCTCTTATGAAATTATTCCAGGTCATTAACCAGTCCAGTGATCCCAAACCAGTCATTATGGGAAAGTACAATGCACAGAGCCAGAATAAGGAGAAGGACCAAGGCAGATTTCAGATAAGAGCTTTGGGCCCTTAGTCTTGCTACAGATCTTGAAATCTGCTTCCCAGAAGACTGTCCCAGATCCTTCCCATCAACTTCCGGCTTGGCACAAAGAGCTGAGCACCCACTGCACCTGTCACAGGGTCATGAGTGGTGCCAGTATGATGGCAGGTCCTCCTCCCCTCCTGCCAGTGCTGGCAACCACAGCCTTGGAGCACTGAGCCCATCACTCTTGTCCTAGACTGTTATTTGGGGTAGATGAGGGGATGGATGGAGAAGCACAAGTCAAGTGAGGCACATCAGCCCTAACAGGACACTGCTGAGGGTAACATGGTTCTCCATTATGATAGAAAGGCACCAAAGCTGTGCTTTTGTTGAAAAAGACTCTCTGTTGATGTTCCTGGAGCTGACTTTAAAATGGTCACCCTTGAGTCAGGGAGAGTCAGAACATGGCACAAAAACCTGGCACACCCTCCAGTGCATTCCCTCTGTCCACCACTACTTTCAGCTCAGAATTTCCTGATTTATGGAGTGCCATAAATGTGTTTTCTTTTCCACTGATAACTTTTGTGGTGCTTGTTGGGTTTTTTCCCCTATTGAGCTTTGGGTTGTTTTATGGAAATCCAAGGTATTTATGGAAGTACCCATCATAACACCAGGAGCTCCTTTGTAGGTATCTTGTGTGAAAGGATATGATTTCTGCAGTCCCTCAGCTGACACCTGAAGGCTTTGCTCCATTTGGATGTATTATACTCTCCTCAGCCCATTCAACAGGTTTTCTAATGTGCTGCAAAAAACCCTAAATTTAGTTTTGCCTCCGTGACCTCAAGGGGATTTTATTAATCTGAATGCAGTGAGTTATTTTTAAAGAATTAGACAATGTCTATGGAAGTATTCAAAAAACAACTACATGGACTGTGAACATGAAGGGATTTTTACACTAAATTGTGCCATCAGATCCCTCCTTTAACAGTTTCATATGGTTCAAGTTTCATTGTAACAATACAATGAAAAGAAGATGAATTCTGAAAGAATTTCTTCATTGAAAGGGCTGTTAAGCATTGAAAGGAGCTGCCCAGGGAGGAGTCAACATTCCTGGCAGTGTTCAAGAAATGCCTGGACATGGCATTTACTGTTATGGTGGACTTGACAAGGTGGTGTTTGATCAAAGGTTTGATTAATGACCTTGAAGATCATAATCATAAAATCATAGAATGATTTGGGTTGGGAGGGACCTTAAAAAGCATCTTGTTCCTACCCCCTGCCATGGGCAGGGGCACCTTCCACCAGCCCAGGTTGCTCCAAGCCCCATCCAAGGTGGCCTTGGACACTTCCAGGGACGGGACAGCCACAGCTTCTTTTGTTATATATCTCTGTCTTTGCTGCCCTTAGCACCACTTTTCCTCTCCTTTAGTGCATTTCTTGGCAATTTTGGCTGCACTTTGCTTTAACAGCTAATCTGCAGCCAAGAGAATATCCAACCTCAGATATTCCTCATTTGGCAGCTGTGCCACAGCCATCACTGTCAAGATGTGCAGGAGGATTGTTCACCAATACCCTATTGCACACAGCTGCTCCTAAAAGAAGTAATCACAGGTGGATCACTGTTAGACAAAGGGATTTTCATACATTGTCCTGCTGAAAATACATCACTGGGCACTGGAAGCTTTCCTAAACAAATTATTTTCCACTCACCAAGCTATGAACATTCATGCTAATTTTGCTCACATTCACCCTCTCTCCTAATCCTTCCTTGCTCTGTTAAGGTACTCCTGTTACATGGAACTATTTGGAATGATGGTGAAGACCTGAATTCTGGTTTCTGCTGTTCTAGGAATTGGCTGTGATATTCCTCACAAACAAATATAACCCAAGGCAAACATTTGCTTCTCACACTTTCTCCAGCAAACACAGCTTCAAACATGGGGAGGGAAAAACAAACTCCACAACCGCCCTCTCAGCTTTCCATAACTTCTGTGTTCATTTTTCAGGCTTTATTTTTCCTCATCCTGGAAGGAAAGCAGGGCAGGAGAAAGCATTAATCTCTAACCACAGTAATTTCCTGAATACCAGAGAACTGCTGTCAAACCCAAGGATTCACTCACTGCAGGAACATCTGTATCAGATTACTGCATTTCCCTTCTCACTCCTGCAATCAGCCACTGCCCCAGCCCAGAAGCTGGAAAAAAATGCCTGTGTTGGGTTCCTACTGGTTTTAATGTGGTCTTACTCCTCTGTCTCTGCCTCCCATTCCAGGTTGCTGCCTCTGTACCATTTTCTCCCACTGACTGTCAAGTGGTTGATAACACACACTTTTCTGGAAATGTATTTTTCTTTTTTTTCTCTCTGTATTAATTTTTATAGTTCCTTCTAAAAAAGATGATGATAGTTTTAATAATGACTGATTCCTTGACCTGATTTAGCTCTTTATGTAGCTGAGCAAGCAGATTACTCAGTGTCTTCTCCATGGTTTACATGTCAGACCTGGATTTCTCTTGGGAAGTACTAACTCATATTGGTCCCATGGATTAATCACCAGAAGAAATCATGACCCTCCCAAGTGCTCTGAGATATTTATGTGGACACCTGGCATGTTTTGTGACAAACACCTTCTGTCAGTGTCCCCACAACAAGGTCCTACAGGGCTTGGAGCAACCTGGTCCATTGGAAGGTGTCCCTGCCCACAGCAGGGGTTGGAGCAAGGTGGTCTTTAAGGTTCATCCCAACCCAAACCATTCCATGATTCTATGAGCCTATGACTTCCAAGGAAATGCTTGAAAAGGAAAAAGAAGGGGGATACATGGGATAGTCCCAAGCAAAGACAATTTTTGTCAAATGGTGGCTCTTTGCACACTGATGTTGCCATAATATCCGCAGACAACAGTTCAGCTCTCCCAGTCCTTGCCTTGTGGGGCAACTGAGCCCAGCTCCCCTGGGGCCATGGTGATCCAGGGAATCTTACAGTGGAGACAGGAAATTTGGCTCCTTTCCCTGAAGGATCTGGGTTCATACCTTTGTTTCTTTGCCTTTAACTGCATGATAATACGTAAAACATTTCCGAAATTTCTCTCTAAGCCCCTCCTTCCAGCTTGGATGTGCAGTTTGAAAGGCACACTCAATAACTGAGGCTACCTCTGCACCAGTGGGAATGGAGATCTGATCCCACTTGTGGGGCTTGGATTGACCACTTTCCTCCCTTGGAGATCATGAAATAAGGAATATGTCCCAATTACCAGGTGGTTGCTTGAAAAGTTTCAACTTCAGGAATATCCTGGTTAGAAGTTCTGTATTTTCCCAAAACTGCTTCTCAGGCTTTTATTTATGAGCAGAAGAGTCAGCCATGAGGGGCAGACCCTCACAAACCAGAGGGGCTTTGGTTCAGGGCTCCAACCACACCTGCCAGCTGAGGCAGCTGCTGGTCTGGATTTCTAACTGGTAGGAAAATATCCAGTAATGGCAAATAAACGCTGACATTTGGGTGAAACGAAATTTCGCAAAGAAACGAAACTGCCAACAGAAATATTTTTCTGTGATAACAGAGCAATTCTTTGTTGCAATTTTGACCTTTTGTAGCATTTTTATTTATATATTTAGTTGTGCTGCGACTTATCTTTTCTGCTGTTATTTATTTTATTCTATACATCAGGGACTGCTCTTTTTACATCATCATTAGCAACTGTTCTGCTAATTGCTAAGTCTGTTAATAATTTCTGAAGTAATTGGCCTCATGCTTTGCTCATTCCTCCCTGAAAAAAAAATAAAGTGTTTGGAAATGCGGGTCTAAAATGTTCTGCTTGGTATTGGAGTGTTTTATTATATGACTTCTAAGAGAGCAAAAGGCAAAAAAAGAACATCCCTGAGGAATGCTTCATTTTGAACACATCAACATTCCCACTGAAATAACAAACATGCCCCACCAGCCCTATAAACCACATTTATCTGCTTGTTCTATCTGCCCGTCCCACCTGCCTCGGCCTCCCAGAAAGCAGCACAGCACTCAGGGCTGTTCCCCTTGCACACAAAGCAATCTGGCCTCTCTCTTTGGCTCTTGCCCACTGGATTGGGCTTGTCTGAGATGTGGGGTGAAGGTTTGCTCCTCCAAGAACACCCATAGCCCCTGTGTGTCAATAGGAATGATTGCTGATGGCCCAAAGATGCTTTGCCACTCTGCTTTAATGCCCCTTTTTGGTTTGAGTTTGGAGGGGTCCAGTGAACTTCAGCCTCTTCCCTCCTCTTGCTGAGTCAGCTCTTGCATCCAGAAAGACAAAATAATTTCTGCTTCTCAGAGACTTCACTGTCAGTCACAGCTGAGCTCTGTGGCAGCACCTGCCCTGCACTGAGAGTGTGGTCAGAAAGAAGGAATTAACAACCTTGCTAATCCTTTTCCCAAGGGAAGGGATTGAGACCCCACCTGCAGAGCAGCATCCAGCTCTGGGGACCTCAGCACAAGGAAAATGTGGACTTATTAGAGAGTGTCCAGAGGAGGCCACAGAGATGTTCCAAGTGCTGGAGCCCCTCTGGGCTGGAGCCAGGTTGGGAGAGTTGGGGGGGGCACCTGGAGAAGAGAAGGCTCCAGGGACACCTGAGAGCCCCTGGCAGGGCCTGAAGGGGCTCCAGGAGAGCTGCAGA
>JAWWEV010000134.1:70762639-70793371 GCA_035583235.1 Hafferia zeledoni
CCAGGTTGGACAGGGCTTGGAGCACCCTGGGCTGGTGGGAGGTGTCCCTGCCCATGGCAGGGGGTGGAATGGGATGGTGTTGAAAGACCCTTCCAACCCAAACCATTTTGTGATTTTGTGATTCTTTTTCCATTTATTTTGGTGGGGGGTTTTTAATTCAGTTGCTTCAAAATCAAATTAAAACCTTTAAGAGGAAGGTAATAAATTAATCTCCACATCAGCTGGTAACAAGCAAAGAAAGTTTAGACTAGACCAGAGAAGACCTGCTAGCCAAGAGGACAAGGAATCCACTGTAGGAGGAGAAAGCCACCATGAAGGGTGGTTGTGGAATAGGCAATCCATCTTCAGGAAAGGGGCTTGGACCAGATCCACACTGTCCTTCCCACACGTGGTCTGGGGACAGGTGATGGCCACCAGCTCTGCAGCAGGAGAGCAAACAGTTAAAAATCAAACCACAGCCAAACAGCCACATTCACATGAAAAAGAGAAAACTGAGAAAAGTAGTTCATGTAGTAATGGCATCAATGGAACAGTGGCTGCGATGGTTTGGGGGAGCAAGAAGGGAAAGGGAAAGGGAAGGTGTAATCCATGACTGGGCAGTTTTAGGTAGTTATAATAAGAGGATGCTCACATTTTCTTTTGCCTCACCTTTATCATTCAGTTAACATAAGCTATTTCCTTATCCTTCTTGCCTCATTTAATTAAGATATCAACTCTCAAAGTGTAGCCTGATTTTTCTGAGACTTCAAATAAAATTGCAGCAATACAAAAATGTCATCATTCATGTCACAACCTTCACAAACCTCACTTACAACCAACAAAAATAATTCACCACAGCCAAGCTGAAAACAACATCAGAGAATCACTCAGGTTGAAAAAGAATATTATCACAACACAACAAAGGTGCACAATTTACACACACTCCACGCCCTCACTCACAACTGAAATCAAAATTCCACACAATTCCCATGCTCTACAGCAACGTCCAGTCCAAGTTTTGCCCACTGCCTCTCCCAGTTGCTGTCCTGATCTCAGATTCTCAAGAGCCCCATGTTTGGAAACAAAAGGTACAGCAGGGCAGGTTTGAATCATCCCTTGTAATCACTTTTAACCTGTTTTCCAGTGTGCTGGAAGACTTGGGGTCAGCTGGACACAGGACATGGCCTGAGAGGGACCAGCAGTGAAGACTGATCCTGACATCCCAGGGCATTTGGGGAAGTTCTGTCCAAGGCAAGGCAAATGCACCTTTATAAACACTTAAATATTATCACTTTACTGCTGTTCTGCACTGAGTGTGAGCAGGATCCATTTCTCCCACCTCTGGATCTGCAGGCAGATGCACCACGGCCAATCTTCCTTTGCAGAGCAAGGGTAGAATCACAGAATCATGGAATGGTTCGGGTTGGAAGGGACCTTAAAGAGCATTTAGTTCCAATGCCCCTGCTCTAGGTAGAGACACCTCCCACCCAGGGCACTACTCTCCTTCTTCTAAACCCTGGAGTGCATGCAAATGTTGATCAAAGCCTTTAAACTGTGCATTTTGAACCAAAAAAATTGCCTTTCTTCTTCAAGACTTGGGCATAATACATTATTACAGCATGACAAACGCTGTTCCCCAGGTGTGTGTGTGAGGTTTTATTTATTTAAAAAGCCCTGTTCACATCACTAAATGGCACTATCAAAGTCCTAGGAGAACCCCCGCCCCAAAAGGGTAAAAAATGTAAAAAAAAAGGGGGGGGAAAAGATGTAAAACATCAAGAGGGAAGGAGCTGTACCTTTTTCTAGCGCAAGCCCAGCAGATTGTCAAGGTCCCAGGCACTCCCAGATCTCTGTGTGTGTGTGTTCACTTCAAGCCCCTCAGTTCCTCCACACAGATCTACCCCAATACTTCTATTTGGGTTTAAGTGTATCAGTATAAACCTGCTCCTCCTTAGTTTTAATTAACCATAATGACCCTAATTTAAACACAAACAAGGAGGCAGATGAAAAGTAATGAGGTAATAGGATTGTAATGAGCTGATGATGTTCTTTAGCTGAGTTGGGTGATGGCACAGAATATGATCTCTTCCTGCCCTGATTGGGAGGGGAAAGGCATCAGTGAAACCTCAAGGGTTTTATGCATGGTTGGAGCAGGTCCAGCCATCCTTAACAGCTCATGAGGTGTCAGCCCCCAGCCTTACCCCCACCAAAAGGTGCCCCTTCAGCTGACCCACCCCATCCCTGCATCCCATTCAAACTGTTCTCAAGCTTCTCAGCAACATGGACAAGTCGTTTTTGGAGATATTAGGAGAGGAGAGCTCAGCCAGGGAAGGCAAAATGCAGGGCAGATGGAACCCTCAGCCTAATGGCATTTCCCAGCATGTCACTGGGGAGAAACCTCTCTTTGCTTCCTAGGTGGATAAAATCCTGCTGTACGTGAGAAGTTTCAGTCCAGCCTAAGCTTTGGAGAAAGGCACATGTTTTCTTTATCTCTGGATGTCACTGGACAGATTAGATGAGATATATTTATCTAGACAGCAATCTGTGTTGCTGCAAAGATATGGCTACAGAATTCCATGGGTTGAGATCATCCCATGCTGAGTTTTGCATCCCAGTAAAAAACGATCCTTCATTTTGGTGGTTGACATGTTTTCAATGAGTAATTTGGACTCAAGTGTTGGGTGTTTGGACTTCCTTTTTTTTTTAATTCATGTTAAAAAAGCTGTAAAGAGTTTGTTGGGTGGGTTATTTTATGCAAAACCATCTTTATGAATATTTTCCTGGTGCAGTATTTGTTCCTATTTTCTTGTGTTTTCTAGTTTTCTTGTGTTTTCTTGTGTTTTTTTCCCAGCAGGGTCAAAAACCAGCTCAAGGAAGGAGGGTGAAATCTTAAGGAAAGTAGGGAGTGTATAAAAGAAATAAAGAAGATAAAAAATGTGTCATTTCCTGCAGTGATTGTCAAGGAAAATAAAGGAATAAATATGCTATAATATTTTTGTCCACTCTGTATCCACAGATCTCCCAAGCTCTGACAGCACCAGTTAAATCACCCCACTGTCAACTTGGACTGCCCTTTACAATAACTTTTTTGCTTTTTCTTTAAGAAAGAAAAGTTGAAAAATCATGGATAAACACACTCCAAGGAAATATTTCCTGTGTATAGTAGAAAGAAGCTGAGGGAGAGCCCCTGCTCCACTCTGGGGTCAGTCCCCATTGCAATGGATGGAGACAGGTCACTGGGAGGAGAGCAGTGTAAACAGGATCTGCTTTTATCAGTGGGGGGAAAAAAAACAATCCCGTTTAAATTAGCCAGAAATATGTGCCTATATGTTATAGTCACAGGCTGCTGTGTCCAAGTGCTGCTGCAGGGTTCAGTCAGAGGAGTGGAGCTGCCCATCACACGCTGTCCTCGAATGCAAGTCCCTGGCTGTCCCCTCTGCTCTGGGAAGGAGCCCGTGAGTGGCAGCACGTGCCTGCACCCCGAGCAGGATGCCTGGACTGGGCTGTGAGGACTGGGCTTTAGCATGGGAAGGATGCTTGCTGCAAGCCCTGGATGTGGGGCAAAAAAGGGAACCTGCCAGTCTGGCAGGACAGCCCCGTGGTCGGATGATGGGGCTGAGGGACACCTGTCAGCCTGGCAGGACATCCTTCTGGTGGGATGCTGGAACTCGGGGGGGACATACCAGCCGTGCAGAGAATTCTCCCGGTGGGATTGTCTGTCTGGGGGGTACATGCCAGTCTGGCAGGGAATTCTCCTGGTAGGATGCAGGGGGGAGACAGGGACATGGCCAGCCACACAGGACATCCTCCTGGTGGAATTCTAGAGCTGCGAGGGACATTCTAGATAGGAAGGACATCTCTTCTGGTGGGATGCTGGAGGGACATGCCAGCCTGGCAGGGCATCCTTCTAGTGGGATGTTTTTCCTGGGGGTCCTGCCAGCCCTGCAGGACACCCTTCTGGTGTGATGCTGGAACTGAGCGGGGCATGCCAGACTGTTAGCGCATCCTCCTGATGGAATACTTGTGCCGGGGGCCACGGCACGGTTGGTCTCCAGTGGGAAGATGCAGCCCGGGCGGTGTCCAGTGGGAAGGGACCAGCCCCAGGACCCCCGTGCCGGGGTGGGGGTACACGGACCCGCCGGGCAAACCCTGTGCTCTGCTGCCGCCCGGCGGCGGCGGACGGGACGGCGGGACGGCTGCACCCGGTCCCCTCCCACCTCGGGGGTCTGCACCCACCGCTGCGCGAACCCCCCTGGGGTGTGCACCGTCCCCTCCGTGCGTACCTGGAACCCCCTTCCATCATCTCCCCTCTCCCCGCCGGCTCTGCTGCCGCGTTCAACCTGCCCCGCGCCCGCCTGTCCTGCAAAGCAGCGCTGCTGCCGCCCCCTCCTCCTCCTTCCCTGCCTCCTCCTCCGGCGGCACCTGACGCGCGGGGCTCCCGCCCTGCCCGGTCCCGTCCCGCCCCTGCCGCCGCTCTCCGCTCGGAGCTCGAAGGGCAGCGGAGCCGCCGGCGCTGCCGCCCGAGCCCAGCGCAGCCCCCGGAGCATGAGCGGGCGGCCGGGGGGCTCCGACCGCGCTGCCCCCCCGGGCTGAGCGGCGGGGAGAGCCCGCAGCGGGGCGGGGGGCAGCGCGGCCGGACGGCGTGAAGCCCTGTCTCATCCCTCCCTCCATCCTTCTCTCATCCCTCTCCCTCTCTCATCCCCCTTTCCATCTCTCCCTCCATCCCTCCCTCCATCCCTCTCTCCATCCCTCCCTCCATCCCGACAGGAGGGAGCGAGGTGCGGAGCGGGTCTTGGCGGGGTCTGCCAGCCGGGGATCATGCCGGGGGAGCTGCGCCTCGGCACCGCTTTCTCCTCGCCCTCCATGGAGCCCGGACTTTCTTTACAATGACTTTCCCTGAGCTGAGCAATGGTAGCTTGAGTGAGAACCGGACGGGACAGGGCAGCCAGAGCACTGCCAACCGGTCCTGGGGGCTGCAGGCGGAGGAGAGCCCCGAGGGCAACGGCACCACGCTGACTTTCGCCTTGGACGTGCAGGCGGTGGGCGTCGGGGTCTTCCTGGCCGTTTTCATCCTCTCGGCTATCGTGGGGAACATCCTGGTCATCCTCTCCGTGGCTTGCAACCGGCACCTGCAGACGGTCACCAACTACTTCATAGTCAACCTGGCCATTGCCGACCTGCTGCTCAGCACCACCGTGCTGCCCTTCTCGGCCACCCTGGAGGTGTTGGGCTTCTGGGTGTTCGGGCGCATCTTCTGCAACATCTGGGCAGCGGTGGACGTGCTGTGCTGCTCTGCCTCCATCATGAGCCTGTGCATCATCTCCGTGGACAGGTACATCGGCGTCAAGTACTCCCTCAAGTACCCCACGATCATGACCGAGAGGAAGGCGGGGGTTATCCTCGTGGTGGTCTGGCTCTCCTCCATGGTCATCTCCATCGGGCCCCTGCTGGGATGGAAGGAGCCACCGCCACAGGATGACAGCATCTGCAGCATCACGGAGGAGCCAGGCTATGCCCTGTTCTCCTCCCTCTTCTCCTTCTACTTGCCCCTCACGGTCATCCTGGTGATGTACTTCAGGATCTACGTGGTGGCCAGGCGGACCACCCGGAGCTTGGAGGCAGGGGTCAAGAAGGAGAGGAATAAATCCATGGAGGTGGTACTGCGCATCCACTGCCGCAGCGTGCTGGAGGAGCCGCTCTCCAGCACCCGGAGCAAGGGGCACAACTTCAGGAGCTCCCTCTCCGTGCGGCTCCTCAAGTTCTCCCGTGAGAAAAAAGCAGCCAAGACTCTCGCCATCGTCGTGGGTGTTTTTATCCTTTGCTGGTTCCCTTTCTTCTTCATCCTGCCTTTTGGTAAGTGACCCTATCCCACTCACCCAGCCCTGCTTCCTGTCATTGAACCCCTGGGGACCTGATGCTTGGGACAAACTTTCAGGACACAACTCATGCATGGAGGTGAGGGATTGGTAACTGATCAGTGAATAAACCAGCCATAGATTAATTCAATTAATTAACACTCAGTATTTATTGACCAAAGTCATATAATCAAAGTAAATAGCAAATGAATAAAATAGCAGCATAGTAATTGCTTTAATTAATTCATTCTGCATTCAGCATTTTAAATAATGAAGTTCAGGCAAAGGAGGAAGCAGCTCTGTTTCAAACAGGCTGTAATTACAGCACAGTCTCCAAACAGTTTCACTGTCCTCCCTTCCTCCCAGTTTGGGAGGGGCAGCTGGATGTGCCTCTGTGGGTCCAGGGCTCCCTGCTCTGTTGGAGATGAGTGAGATTATCCCTCCAAGGAGGTGTAAGAGTCTCAAGGAAAAGTCTGACTGCCTTCCCAGGATGATGTGGTCGTGCAGGGACCTGGAGCAGAACCAGGTATATCTACAAGGGTGATGATCCAAAGTGATTTCCCAGGGCTGATCCACCTCCTCCAGGAGTTGTGTCCTCAGCTCCTGGCCCTGCTGTGGTGCTTCTGTCACTGAGTGCATATTTGGGGTTGTCTGACAAGTTGTGCTCTGGAGTTTTGGTGAGTTGTTTGTGAAAAGGGTGCACCCTCTGCATGCAGAGGAGGCTGAGCTGGCACAGAGCCCTCCGGGGGTGTACAATGTCCAGAGCAACGTCCCTTCCAGCAGCAGTGGCTCATGACATGCAGGGAAGCCAGTGCTCGTCCTCACCTCCTCACTGAACAAGCACCCAGCTCAGGGGACCCGGTGAACCCTCTGGAGTGCTGGAACTAAACCTGGAGGGGGGAAAATAGAGATTAAAATAACTTCTGAATGTCAGAGGCAGCCTTTGCACAGAGTTCAGCAAAGCAGAGAGGTCTGTCACTCCATCTGCCAGCTGGGACCCACGTGTCCCACAGCCCACCAGGGACTTGTGTCCCACCAGCCCTGCAGGTTATCATTAAGCTTATTCTGTAGCTTTTCTCAGGGTTTTTCAAATCTTCCTGCTCGAGGCTGCCTCTCAATTCAGTGGAAACAGCATCGTGACCATGGGACAGGTTTTGACCTGCTGAGGTTTTGAGCTCCCTCCAGCCCTGGGGCTGCCCCCTGGGACAGCTGGAGCCCAGGGCTATGAGACACCCTCCACTGGGATAATTCATCCAGATCGATGGTGCCTTGGGAGCTGAGGTGTCCCTGGAGTGGTGGATCAGGGCTGTGCGTGTCTGCTCTCACCATGCTGCTGTCTTGTACCTCTTTGCTCCAGTTTCTCTCTCTGAGCGAGGGTGTTTTCTGAGGAGTTTATCGCTGCTCTCCACGGGGGTGAAGTCGCTGCCCTGGAGAGTTTTGACCCTGTGTGAGCTTTGCAGTTCATGGTACAACTCAGGCAGGGAGAAGTAAGGCTGGACTGAGCTGCTCTCTCTGCAGGACCTGAGATGAATTATCCTATCTGACCATGCCTCACTTTCCCTTTCACTGAGCAGGTACCTTGGAGGGGGTTGTAGCCTGCAAACGGATAGTTTGGGAATTGTGGGGGTCAGGGAGATGTCAGTACCCAAAGGCTGAGCTCTCAGGGGAGCCCCAGTCTGATCATCCCCTCCTCAGCCAACCAGCAGGGCAAAAAACAGCTCCAAACCTTATTCACACCTTTACACCTTAAAATCACAGAATGTCAGAATGGTTTGGGTTGGAAGGGACCTTAAAGATCATCTCATTCCAGCCCCCTGCCAGCCTTAAAGCTATGAAGCTGGGAATCAGATCCTGTTCCTCTGAGTAGCTCCCAGTACTTGGAAATAGAGAAAAAAACATCAAGCAAATACTTTGGAGTAGAAAAAAAATTATTTTATTTAGTTTTGCCATATCTTGAGCCAACTTCTCTGCTGATGTAAATCCCTACTCTTGTGCAGAAGTCAAAGGAGACACGGTGATTTCCACCAGCTAAAAATCCAAACTTCATTCTTTAAGCACCTCCCATGAACCCTCCAAGCGCACAACTTGCCAAGTCCTTTATAAACACAGCTTTGATCTTCACTTCCTGCCACATTATGTGTATAATATAAACACATCTAAACCTCATTTATTTTATGACTACAAAATATGGTGCCTCTCATTTCCTCACCCTTTATTAATTGCAATTTCCCATTCAAATCTGAGAATCATTCAGTGGTATCTGGGAGGAGAACAGAAAGTTCTAATCTCGAATTTTACAGCTCAGGAGATGGGTCTGAAACTCAAAGAAATCAGCCAAGTTCACTGTAAAGCCACAAGCTGAAACATGCTGAGGTCAATTCTACTTGAAAAGAAGGTTGTAAATGGTTAAGTAGAATGGGGTTTATTTATTTGTTAGACAAAAATAGGTGAAGTAATTTGGGACCAACTGGAAATTATACACATTTTAAGTGAGAATGCAGTTCTCATGAGAAACTAAATAACTTTCTACAGAAGTGAAATGTATTGTTGCAATTTAAGAGAAAATGGGAGTTTATTAAAAAATGAGTACTCGGAGGCATTTCAAAATGAGCTGTTGCATTAAAATGAAATGAATCTATTTCTCCTGAAAATATCCAAATGTTTTGACTATTTTTTTTTCTCTTTGACATGAATTTGCACAAAATCATCCTTGGCACACACTCTTCACTGTCATCTGATTATACTTTTTAGGGATAAGAAAATTTGTCAAGTGAGAAAAGACTCTCAGTTCTACTTAACATTCCCTGAGCCGTCAGAAACTTCCACACTGTCTCTGTTGTTGGTGTCTGTGAGTCTGCACAGATCTTTGCAGCTCTCTGCAGAATAGTTTCCACATTAGTTACACAGGAGTAATATTTATCACATCATGGTTGAAAAGCAGAAAGAACCAGTAATTTTAAATAACACGGTCTGTGTGTGTGTTAAATGCTGTCAGCTATTTCTCCGTGCTTGAATAATCTCCAGTGATCTTTCCTTAAATCAGCTCAAACTCTGTGGTACCTCCACAGTCTGTTTGTCAGCTGAATAATTTAGCTCACTCTTGGGTGTGTGGTGCAGGTCCCTGAGCACGGGATGCCATCACCAGGAGTTTAAATGCAATTAACAGTTTCTGTGGCTAAAGAGACTCTTCAAGCAGGAGGTTGTTCAAGCAGAAATGAAATCCCCATTCCTCATGTGAGGGTGGTGCCTTTGCTGGGTGTGCAGTGGAGCTCTACCCAACTAACTGCTCTGTCTGGGGATCCTGGGTGCTGGTGGGGGGGTTGTGACGGGATTCCTCTTCCCTGAGCAGGCACCTGTCAAGGAGACTTGTCAGAGGTGTGGGCAAGGAGTTTAAGGCTGGTTTGTAGGACAGGACTCAACTCCCTTTGGTTGTGTCAGCCCTCAAAGATGATCTGAGGGCTGGAACCCCTCTGCTCTGGAGCCAGGCTGGGAGAGCTGGGGGTGCTCACCTGGAGAAGAGAAGGCTCCAGGAAGACCTGAGAGCCTCTTTCAGTGCCTAAAGGGGGCTTAAAAGAAGGAAGAACATGTTTTTATTTGGGCAAATAGTGAGGAGAAAAGGGGCAATGTTTTTAAACTGACAGAGAACGAGGTTAGATGGCAGAAGGAAACCTGGCACGGGTTGCCCAGTGGAGCTGTGGCTGCCCCATCCCTGAAGTGTCCAGGGCCAAGTTGGACAGGCTTGGAGCAACCTGGTCTAGCAGAAGGTGTTCCTGCCCATGGCAGTGGGTGGAATGAGATGGTCTTTGGGGTCCCTTCCAATCCACAACATGACTACAAAAACATCCAGGCACAACTAATGAACTGATGGTGTTTGCAGAAAGGTGGGTTGTATCCTAATCTGGATTTTTTTAAATCTGATGGAAGCAAGATGACAGGTGAGAAAAAACTCAGTCTTGTGTCAGCTCTTGTTATAGACAGACAGTAGACAGAGGAACTTTGTTAAGTCACACAGCCTTACAGACCTGGGGAAGGGTCTGGAGCACAAGTGTGATGAGGAGTGGCTGAGAGAGCTGGGGGAGCTCAGGCTGAAGAAAAAGAGGCTCTAGGGTGACCTTCTGGCTCTGCAATCCCTGCCAGGAGGGGGGAACCTGGGGGTGGGTTAGGCTCTGCTCCAGGGAACAAGGATAGGAGGAGAGGGAACAGCTTCAGGCTGGGCCAGGGGAGGTTTGAATTGGGTATATAGGGAAAAAATCTTCATGGAAAGAGTGGTCAGACACTGGATCAGACTGCCCAGGGCAGTGGTGGAGTCCCCATCCCTGGAGGGATTTCAAAGCCATGTGGATGTGGCACTTGGGGACATTGTGGTGGCCTTGGCAGTGCTGGGGGAATGGTTGGATTTAATGATCTGAGGGCTTTTCCAGTCTTAACAATTCTGTGACTCTGTAGAAGCTTCACTGTCTCTTCTGCTAATGGAAAATGCTGCTAAATTAGGTGTTGGGTTTCTCCTTGCAGTAGGGCACCTGTGCAAGGTGGTCATGGATTCCTAGGTCAAAGAACCAGAACCCCCTACACAACCCTTACAGATAAACAGTCACCTGCTTCTCAAACTTGATCCAGGAGGAGGTAAGGAAGAGTAGGAGGAGGGATGGAGGCCTGATCCCCATCCCCTCTTCAGCTGGGGAGCATGCAAAGTGAGCAATGCAGTTTGAGTCCCCAAATGGGATCATCACAGGAGGAGAATAAAAGATCTTATCCATAACCACCTCAGACACATCTAAGAGGAAACAAGCATCCCTTGGGATCAAGGCTGCACTAGCTGTTCCCCAGGATGGTGATTGACACACCACAATGGCCCTTGTCTTTTAAGAAGCATAGTCCAGTCTGGGTGAAGGGCTCCCATGTTGGTTATTCTTTGGATTTGATTACAAATCAAGACTGGTGTGAGAAAGGTACAGCTGCACCATGGTTAGTGACCCCCAAGGGTGAAGACCCTTCACTCCATTCTTCCACAAGCAGCAGGTTTCCCAGACAAGGACTGACTTAAGATATCTCTCAGTATAAGCAAAACCCTCCAATATTCATGGTCTTAGGTTTGCCTTGGGTCAGTGACTTGCTGTGTTTCCAGTGGAACCTGGTGCTCATTTCCAGGTACAATTCAGAAAACAGTGTACTGGCTTTTTGCCCTTCACCCTCAAGGAAAGGCAGCTGCTACACCAGCCAGGTTCAGAAAGGTCTCCTTCAAGCCAAAGCATAAATATATTTGCAGATGCTGGAGGGCAGGAGTCCTTTCACAAAGCATTTTGCAGAAGATGAACCCATGGAGGCACAGCAATGCTCAACTTCAGGAGCTGTCACTTGTGAAACAAGTGATGGGGAAGGCACTGTAGGTAAAAGCACATTTCAGATGAGACCAAGTCTGTTCTGATAGAAATGAAGAATCTAATTCTACTCTGATGTAAGAGCATTTTGCGTGGTTTCCTAATAAAAAAAAGGGACTTTAGTCATCACTCTGTGCCTACATGCATGGAAGTCTTCACCACCTGATGAACTCATTCATGATAGAATCACAGAATGGTTTGGATTTGAAGGGACCTTAAAAACCATCTCGTTCCACCCCCTGCCATGGGCAGGGACACCTTCCACTGTCCCAGGGTGCTCCAAGTCGTGTCCAACCTGGCCTTGGACACTTCCAGGGATGGGGCAGCCACAGCTTCTCTGCCCAACCTGTGCCAGGGCCTGCCCACCCTCACAGGGAAGAATTTCTTCCTAAGCTCTAGTTTCACCCTGCCATCTGTCAGTTTGAAAACATTCCCCCTTATTCTGTTACTCCATGTCATTGTCCAAAGTCCCTTTCCAGCTCTCTTGCAGTCCCTTTAGGTACTGGAAGGTGCTCAGAGGTCTCCCCAGAGTCTTCAACATCCCCAGCTCTCCCAGCCTGTCTCCAAAGCAGAGGGGCTCCAACCTTGGAGCATCTTCATGGCCTCCTCTGGACTCACTTCAACAGGTCTATGTCTTTCTTGGGCTGGAGGCAGCTCTGCAGGTGGGGTCTCATCTGAGGGGGCAGAGGGGGAGATTCCCCTTTCCTGACCTGCTGGTCATGTTGGTTTTGGTGCAGCCCATCATCAACTTCAACCACATTTGAAAAAGTGATAAAGTCCTCAATATCAATATCAAGTTCCTATAAAAATGGTCAGATGACTAAAGGAGTGGAAACTTTTACACTCTCCCTGCCAGAAGGAAGGTTGCAGAGTGAACTCACCCTCTGGTTAGACATCAGAAAACACTAAAAATCTACCATAAGACACAACCCCAGAAAAAAACCCCAAACTTCTTTAGAGTTGTTGTACAAGGGTGATTTGAAAGTAGGAGGGTGAAAGATAGAACATTTAATTACTTTGCTTGTCAGGGCAGTTCCTTGTAGCTCTTGAAATTTTGTGAATTCTGGTGGAAGTGGCAGAACTGACATGGAAAAGGAATGCCAATTGCTTTGGAATAATTATTTGTGGCCCAGAGCATCAGATCAAACTGGAACAAGAGCAATTGGGATGAAATATTCCATCTGCCACATGTCCCCCACTGATCCTGGTTCACAGAGACACACACTGGTTAAAAACACCAGCAAAGCCATGGAGTCTCAAAAGCTCTGGTTGGATTTATTGGACATCAGCCAGCCAAGAAGCATCACAGGATGTTTCCGTCAAATAGGCTTATGCCAAATTAGCATAAATGATGGATGGATGGATGGATGGATGGATGGATGGATGGATGGATGGATGGATGGATGGATGGATATTCCAGCTCATCTCCCTTTCTCAGGGAAAGACCACTTGTCCCCAGACCATTCCTGAACCATTTCAAGGCTATTTTTAAAGCACTGAAGTGAGGGGAAATCTGCTTTTCCCAGACAAATATTCCTGTTGCTTCAGCAGCCCTCAAATGTGATTTCTGCTTCTTTTTCCCACTCAGAGTGTCTGCACTAACACCAGGGCTGTGCTGCAGCCTGTCAGAGTGTCATTCCTGGGAGCTGGGTTTGTCTCCAGGGAAAGCAGATTCACAGCCTGCAGAAGGGCACAGGAGAGAGTTACAAGTTGGCACATGGATAACAAGCCTGTGGGTAAATGATGTAGCTAAAGCATCACACAGTGCTGATTCCCTCCATGTGCCCTGTGCAGAAGCCACCAGAGTGCAGAACAACAGGGCAACAGTCTATGTTTGTTTGGAAATAAGCAGCCAAAACTGATTAATTGGAGCCCTGATGAGGTGTGGGGTTCCTTTCCTACCCATTACCTTTGTGGAAGGCCAGAGATGGACAGAGGGGCTTAATACAGGTTTTGGTGTTACAGGAGATGCCTCATTCTGGACCTCAGATAATGATTTGGGCACCCTAATTGGAACATCTGCTTTGCCTCTGCCTGGCTAAAGTAATGCAGTGACTGGGAATAGGACCCAGATCTTCCATGACCTGTGTGTGGGATTACTCTGCTCCCAAATGCACCACCAAATAAACCTATTTAAAGCCAAATGTCTTTTTATATGGCAGAGTCTTGACGTATCTGGATGCAATTGCTATAAGGGGTGTATCACAAACAGGAAAAAACCAGATCTTATAAAACTTAAAACTACTGGGATTCAGTGGGCAAAATGTTATAAAACCTCTCAACAGGAGTTTTGGAACCAATACAAAAATACAACACATAACCTTCAATGCATCTATATTAAGCTGAGCCTGATGGTTTTATTGTATTTGACAAAACTTTGTCCTGAATATTCTGGGAAGGAGCTTTTAATTAGTCTGTTCTATCTTCACCAGTTTATATTTGGGTGATTATTTGGTCATCAATTCTGGTAATCTGGTTAACATGATGTACCAAAAAATGACCATAAAGGTGGGCTGCTCTTTGGTATGGTCATGCAAGGTGGTTGGTTGATCTCTTACTGCCAGTTTGGTTTTAATTGGTTTTGCCCCAAAAAAAGCCCCAGCATGAATTAGTTATGTCACGTTAGCAAGTAACAGTGTCAAGATTTCATGTGCCCTGTAGGGTTTTAATTAGAAGTTCTCATTTAGTGATTACATACAGCATTTTTGCTCAAGGCACTTTCAGAAAATGAGTGTGTTTCCTTGGGAGAGCAACCTGAATTATCTTCTGATTGATCAATCAGGAGCTTTACTTGCTGTGATTACTGTGCTGTGGTTTAGGGAGGGCTGATAGTACCTTTTAGCATTTTGGGACCCTTCTGGAGTGAAGTCCCAGTTTCTGGTGCCAAACATTAACTATGAGGTAAAGTTTTTCCATTCTATGTCTTTTAACAAGCTGGGTTTGTTCTGCCAAACGTGAGACAGCATGAGATGGCCATGTCTGAGAAGGAGGACAGGCAAAACACAGTGTGTGGTTCCTGTCCTGAGTGTTATGGGGACAGGCTGGAGTGTAAAAAGCTCTGACAGGACTTTGTGTCAGAGCAAAATCTTGACATTTCACTCCACTGGGGTTGGGGGTTCTTCATGTCATAGTAGGACAGAAAGTTGACAAAGCTGGTTCAACATGGCCAAATTCTGCAAAGAAAGTACATTTCTGAGTTTTTGGCAAGGGTGGGAAGTTTAGCAAGACTGGAGTTTGCTTAGGAGAGGCTTTTAAGAGCAATGTCCTGGTGGTGTCTGATGGGCATTTCTGCTACAGTTCCCTGTGCTGCTCATTTCACAGAACCATCATAAAATGGTCTGGGTTGGGAGGGACATCAAAGACCAGCCAGTTCCAACTCCCTGCCATGGACAGGGACACCTTCCACCAGCCCAGGTTGATCCAAGCCCTGTCCAGCCTGGCCTTGGACGCTCCCAGGGATGGGGCAGCCACAGCTTCTCTCCCAGCCTGTGCCAGGGCCTGCCCACCCTCACAGGGGAGAATTGCCTCTTAATATCTAATTTAGCTTCCCCTCTTTTAGATGTTGTTTCCCTGGTTAAAACATCCTCCAGACAAGCAGGAACAGGAAAGTAACTGAACTGCACCTCTTAGAAGAATGTCATTATCATTGACAGTACAAAGTATTTCAGGGTTTGTGTGGTTGATGTTTGGGCAAAAGAAGGCTGAGAAGAGTTTCTATCATGAAATGTAGTTAAAAATCCAGTTTTCCAGCTAGTAGATGTTTAGACTTTTTTAGCAATCCAAGTTGCTCCACTTCTCTATCCTTTTTACACACAACATTTCCAATTCCTCGGAGGGTGTCTCGCCTGGCAGGTACTAAGCAGGAGGTTTATTTCCATCATTCATTATGGGATAACTTGATCCTTGTTGTGTTGAGTTGGTTCTGTGATTCCAGTGGATCAGCTTTGTTCCCTGATGAGGAGGATGTTTAGGAAACAGTTCTTCATGGAAAGGGTTGTCAAGCACTGAAACAGGTTTCTCATGGAGTTGCTGTCCCTGGAAGGATTTCAAAGCTGTATGGATGTGGCACTTGGGGACATGGTTTAGTGGTGGCCTTGGCAGTGCTGGAGGAATAGTTGGACTTGAAGATTTTAGAGGTCTCTTCCTCCCTGATGATTCCTTGATTCTATGATTCCATGATTGTGGTTCTGCCTGCCCTGCTTTCTCTGACTTGGTGCTGTATGAAACTGTCACGTGGAAACAGGAGACTGTACTCGTCCCTGCACCATAATTGATGGATGAGATTAGCCCAGGGATGGATTTACTGGAGTGGCTGGAACAGGATGTGGGTTTTGAGCTGCTCCTAATGAATAGCCCTTCTCTGAGAGGGCTCGTGGCTGATGTGTTTGGAGCCAAGCCCAAGAACCACCAGCTCCATCAAGAGAGGATATTTCCTCCTCCTGGGAAGTTTCCAACCTGAGGCAATTCACAACTCAGTCATTAAAGCTCCTGAAGTGCTTTTTACCCCCTCCAGTAGCTGGGAAAAAAGAAAAAAGAAAATTAAAAAAGCCATTTACAAGGGACTCCTGCTGGGAGAAATCCCTGCCCCAGACAAGTCCAAGCCTCCTTTCCTGTTGCACACAGTGGGTACATTGATGGCATTCAGTTAAGGAAGATCAGCAGGATACAGGGAATAGAGGACTGGCTCCAGCCAGCTCACTCCAGCACAAACCTGCCTGAGAAGTTTGCCTGGAGCTGCAGGAACATGAGGTTCTTGGGGCCACGTGTGTTTGGGACCTGGAACCAGACCTTCCCCTCTTGTGTTCAGGACTTTATTTATCACATTTAATGGGATCTGTGTTGCCCTCAGTGAGTCCAAGGCTGGAGCAAATCACAAGGGTTATCTCACCTGATGCCCTGAATTAAAGAACTCCTGGCACATCCCCCTGCATGGCTGTGGCAAGTGTTGAGGGGCCCAAGAGCCAGACTGCAAACCTTCCAAAAGAGGTCCATGATGGGGAAACCCCCCCAAAACATAAGGAGGCCAAAGAGATCTCCAGTTAAAGGATCAGTTACGCAAACACTGAGCATGGAACCGCTCCCATTACAAAAGAATCCTGCCCCAGACTTTGCTGGAAGGGCTGTGGCACAGTTGAGTCCAGGAGACATGGATGAGACCTTTGTGAAAGCATTTAGGTGGGGAAAAGATAAAAAAGAAACTTGTTTAAAGGGAAATTTGTATGCTAAGCCTAAAACTGATGATTTGGAGCATAGAGACAGTGAGGAATGGGAATATCTTCATGGCATGATCCTCTTTTCTTGTGGCAGTGAGGCAAGAGGAGATTAGGACAACTTGACCAGGAAAGGACCAGGAACTTCTGTCTCATCCTTGGCTGTTTTCTAGATGCAAATTTTCTCAGATCAGCTTCACAAACTGCTGAGAAACAGCTCATGGGTAATCATAGAGATCATGGAGGGCACTGACCCCAAAATCCAGGGACTCAGACCCACTTTGGAGCCCCAAGGTCTCCAGATGAGGCTGGCAATGCTGTAGTTTCTTGCCCTCTCACCTGTCCCAGGCAGGGGACCTGATGCCTGTGTTCCCACCATGGATATATTCCCAGAAATGCAATTTGGAAGGGCACAGGGAACACACACACAACCCAACAGAGATGACACCACCAGCTGCTCACTGTCCTGCTTTGAGTGCAGAGATCTTGGGTTCACAGCAGCTTCCAGCTCTTGAGCCTCAGCCTCTGATGCCAAGTTCTCACAGAGACACTTGTCAAAGTGCACCAGAAAAGTTTCTCAGCCATGGACTGTTTCAGTTCCCAGGGTCCCTTCTGTAGGAATTATCTGGAAAGCTGTGAAGATGGGATGTGAAGTCCAACTGGCATCCAGCCACGGGCTTGTGGGGATTTGGGGAAACAAAACAGAGTGACTTCATGTCACAGGGTTTGCTTTCTGTGTATTCCTCACTCAGAGAAGAGCAGAGAATCATGGAATGGTTTGGGTAGGGAGAGACCTTAAAGACCATCTCATTCCACCCCCTGCCATGGGCAGGGACACCTTCCACTATCCCTGATTGCTCCAAGCCCTGTCCAACCTGGCCTTGGACACTTCCAGGGATGGGGCAGCCACAGCTTTTCTGCTCAACCTGTGCCAGGGCCTGCCCACTCTCACAGTAATGAGAAAGAGGAAGAAAGAGCAAAGCACAATGTTTCCCAAATACTCCATCTCTCCCTTTCTTCTGCCTTGCAAAAGCCGAGTTATTTGGGATTAAATCATGTTGTGCTTCCCTTCCAGTGACACCTCACACAGTTACAGCACTTCAGGGCTCTCTGCAGAAGGACCTACCTGAGATCCCTAAGGATGCACCAACCCATTAGTCATGTGCTTCAGCCTCTCTTGGGTAGGGGCTGTACAAACAGTGGTGTTATTTCCAGCCCTTAGGAGCTCAAATTGTGGATCCAGATGGATGTGGGAGGCAGGAGAGCACCCAGTGGCGTCTGTGCTCAGACAGACTGCAGCTTTGCCAGCATTTAGGGAAAGGGGAGGGGAACAACGGTACAAATAACTTCTGGGAATGCCACTAAGAAGAAGGGACATTACACTGGATCACCTCCTTGGCCACCACCCTTCCTCCCTGGGTCTCCTTTCCTGAATATCTCCTTCCTTTCTCATCCATGGCTCTGATAAGCAAGGAATGTAATGATTTCTGGTGTGCAGATAAACAAAGAAATTAGGACCAGACTCACAGGTGAAGATTTCCATGTGTAGTTGTCTTTGGGCAGGTGGAAGTCTCAGCTCCTGTTACTGTCCGTGCCTACAGAGCTTGATTGCTATCCAGGTTTGGATTGCAATTTTCCCAGTGCTGGCCAAGATCCCCTAAGGCAGACGAAGAACCACGTGGGGTTTCTGATTGCAAAATAGGACCTCAAGAAGCTCTGTGCTCTTCTAGAGCGATTTCCAGCAACAAGGAAAGACATCCCAGGGCATTCTTCTCCAGGGGTACAAGGCACAGAGTCTTCTTTAAGATGACCTGGATTGCACCCTGCATTGTTTTCCAAAAAAATTAAAAAGAAAACCAGACATCCTCGTGTGAGATGCATCTTGTAACCTGCCCACACAAATTATTCTTTCTCTAGCCCATAAACTGGAGTGTAGGATGTGCCCTAAAGCTTGATATCTTGGCATGTCAATACCTTTCCCTCGTATGCACCTTTCCACAGGCTGGTTCCAAAGCTGTGTCCTGAAAGGACATCTTTAGGTCACTACTTCATTCTCAGATGGCCTGTGAGGAACCAGTCTGGTTTCCTTCACATCACTGCCAAGCATTAAAAAGCACACATAATGTTTCAGGGCAGGAATGGTAAGAAATATATATAAAAGCCTTTGAAGGAAGGGCTTAATCTTTGCTGATGGGCAGAGATAGAGAAGAAAAGTCATCTTTTTGGTCTGACCTGGGTGTTTCTTCTGTTTCTTCCATCACTTGGCCTGTTTATATGGACAACTTGGGCTCCACTGACTTTTGAAATAAATGAAAAACATGGAATATCAGTGGTGGGTTTGGCCTCTCCATTTCGGGCATGTAGTGACAGGCAGGTCTTGGATTGTGTGATGGTGAGCACAAAACTTGTCCCATCACAACTTTAGATCTTTGCCCACCTTCTAATGCTGAGACATCAGAACCAGCTCAGAAACACACAGCATGACATCCAAGGCCAGGTTGGACAGGGCTTGGAGCACCCTGGTCTAGTGGAAGGTGTCCCTGCCCATGGCAGGGAGCTGGAACTTGATATTCTTTAATGTTCTTTTCCACCCAACCCATTCTGTAATTCTGTGACACTGTCAGACTCTTCCTGGGATTCATTAGCATCCCTTAAAGACCCCAGCAGGCAGTGTGGCTGCTGTTCTCCTACAGAAGCATCCATGAACTTCCCCCAAAGGTCAGGGGAATGAGGATGTGGGTGGATTTATTTTCCTGCTGCAACGACAGGGCAAGGGAAAGTATTTACATTCAAAACAGAACTTTCCCAGTGTCTGTGGCTGTTGGTGTCAAAGGCAGCGAGGGAAGGGGGTTGAGAGGGGAGTGTTTCCATTGAAGGAGGCCATCAGCCTGTCAGGATGTATTTCACATGTTCTGGAAAAGGTCTGTTCCTTCTCCCGGTGTGCTCTCACTGCACACCCATCAGCCTGTCCTTAGAGAAACCACAGGTGATTGAATCAACAGCCTAATATATGGAACAAAATTAATTTGCTCCAAACCCAAGCACTGACTGCTCAAAGCAGAACTGGGTGGCTCACAGCAGGATTCTGATAAGCCATTGGAGAGGAGCATTACAGAAATGTGATCGCATCTGCCATTCCACCACATGCAATGGCAATCCCTCAGTGCCTTCTTCCTTCATAGCTCTTCATCTTCTTCTACCTCTTCCCATTTCTACTGCTATTTGTACCCCTTTTTGGCTCTGGTGTGAAAATATCACAGGCAGCTGTCACCACCTTGAGAAAGGATTGACTTCTACTGCAGATCCCCGGCCGTGATCCCCTTCAAAATCACTTGAACTTCATGTGTGTCCCAGTCCTTGAACCTCTGCTGCTGTACCTTTGGAGAGGCCATTCTGGACCTTATTGCATCCAGTTCTTGGAAACTTTATTTTTTGCAGTGGGAGCATATCAGTGTCTCACTGCAAATTACTGAGTTTTGTGTCCATGTGATCTTCCTTACATAGTTATATTCGTTCCTTGGCTTTCACCTTCTGGCAAACAGCTGCTCAGAAGGGTTCTTCCCCTGTAGCCTCTCTTTGCTGCCTTGAACAAGCTAAAATTTATCCCACCTAATGAATTCCCTTTTGCCTTTATCATCTGATCCATCTGGATTTGCTCCCCTTTAGATCACTGATGGTTTGGGTGCTTTGGGAGACCAACCTTGTGCTTTACACTCAAATGCTTGAAGATACACCAGAAAAATGAGTGTCTGGGCAAGTATTCCTTTGTTGGTAATAACCCTGATGTCCCAACAGTCCTGACAGTCACACTTCTCACCTGGAGAAGAGATGGAGAAGACAATCACCTGAACTGTGTTGGTGGACATCCCTGTGATTGCCATGGCACAAGCTGTTCAGCCTAGTGCTCTGGCTGTTCATTGGCACTGAGTTTGGACTCTTCTAGGTCATGCCACAGAAATTTCCAAGGAAGAGTGTCTAAAAAATAACATTGTTGCTACCTGCCATGCCCAAATTCGTGCTTAGGATTCTACCAGAGGGTTTATTTTTCAACCTCATCTTTTTCACTGCTGTTTTATTGTGACTCTCCGAAGGGCCCTCCTTCCAAAATCAGCTGGAAACATCTCCCCAGGTCACTGGAGTGGTCCCACCTCAAAGCCTCGAGGTCCCCATCAGCCAGTGCTGAGTTGTGGATGAAGAAATGCTTCTCCACTGCCAGATGTGAGTCATCTGCCTCTCAAACTTCTGGTCACCATGGTGACCAGGTCAGGCACCTCAGCAAAATGGTCTGGGAAAGTCCATTTTTCTTTCTCGCTATTTATTTCTTGACACTTCCAAACAGCTTCCTCTCACCCTTCTCCTTCTCCACCCCAGGAGTGACTGCATTTCAAGTTCACAGGAGACCACAGAGACTTTTATTTTATCCCAAACTATCAGGCACATGCTGGGATTCTTGGGGTGTGCTCTGCAAGGCCAGGAGTTGGACTCAAACACCCTGATGTGTCCCTTCCGACTCAGCATATTTTATGATTTTGATTCTATGATCAGTTCTACCACATGAGAAAGGTGTCACAGTCCATGAGAAATCACTTTGCTTGTGAAGAGAAAGACAGAGGGACTGAGGCAGCCATAGGTGATACCAGGACCTGGTTTCCTCACTCTTTTCCCATCAAATAGCCCATCAGGAAGGTTCTCAGGTGGGCAGGCATTGGAATTTAGCCTGGGCTGCACCTCTTCCATGCAGGAGGTCAGGGATCATACCTCCACCTGCACTCAGCACCCAAGAAAGAGAAAACACCTTTGCACCAGTCACAGGGGCAAAGCTGCTCAAGGTTAGAAGACCTCTTTGGATAAAAAATTTAGGAACCTCTTTTCTTAGTAAACCCTTGGTTTATGCTTAGACTTGCTGTCCTATCCTTTCCCTCTCCAGTGCTGAAAATGTTCTCTGGGACTTGCCTCTCTTTGCAAGCACCTCCCAACCCCCTGGACAAGGGGCTCTGCTTTTCTCCCTCCTCCACTTCTCATCCCAGTGGACATCTCTGTCTCTTGGTGTTGGTAAAAATCCTCTTGAGGGATCTGTCAGGCACCCAGGCAATGGTTTGGCATTTTTAATGTCTCTGCAAAGTAGGACAGGGAATTCAGGTGTCTGCACTGGGGTCACCACTGTTGTCACCCTGATGCTTGTACAGATCCTTGTATTCAGCTTGTTTCTTTCCTTCACAAGGTTGAATCCTCCTTCCCTGAGAGGCTGTTGATCTCCCTCCCGCTCTGAATGTCTCTTTTAACCAACTCTGCTGGAACTAGGCTGGTCACTCAGGAAAGTTCCATCACCAGCAAGTTTTCCCTTGATTTCATCCTCTCCAAGGTATCCTTATTGCACGTTGCTGCATTTCATTCCCTACACGAAACAGAAACACTGTGGCAGGTTTTGACCAGTAAACTGGAGTTCTGGGTCCTGCAGAAACCACCAAGGCTGACAGCAGTGCTAAGCTGTGCCTCTATTCCCCCAAATAGTGGTGAGGAGTAAAAAACATCCCACTAAACAGATGTTTCCATTAAATTTGGGAATGTCTGCAAAACCACACAGAGAAGGCCTACAAATGAAAAGCAAACTGAGCTGTTTATTGCCATTAACAAACAGGGAAAAAAACCCAAACAAACAGCAAAACAAAAGAGAATGCAAGAATGTGATCATTTGGGAACAATTCATTATTTGTTAGTCCTGCTAATAAAATCTGTTTGGACTGCAGTTCCATTCAGGACCATGCATGTAGCAGCTGGAATTCCCATGGCAAAATGGTAATTCCTCACTCTAAAGACTTTATTGCCTTGGTTTTGTGAGTTTAACTGTGCAAATCGTTGACCTCTGGGCACCATTAGGTTGTGGGACTACCACAAGTGGTCCACAGCAGATGCACAGAAGAATATCAAGCATTAAAATGTGTATGTTTTCATTGAAAAGTTGGATAATGATGTTGTGGAATCACCCAAGGGAGATCCAGAAGGCTGATAATGGTCCTTTATCAGCAGATTGAAGATCTGGTGAGGGAAGGGTTGGGCCAACAAAAGAAAATTAAACTCTCTTTGTCAAATTAACCCACAGTGTCCTATTTCCTCTTGAGTTTTGATTATATTTGGTTTATAAACTGAAATATAAGCAAATTGTAATACAAACTACTTTGGCATGTGTTCCTCCCTACCCCAAAAGAAAAGTTTGGCTTAGAAAAGTTTCAATATTGAAACTTTGCCTGTGTTTTCTCTCATGTGCGTTGGCCAAAATAATTTGATGAGTTTGCCCTGCATTAAAATTTGTGTTTGTCTCTTCTAATCTGTGAATGAAAGAGGCAACCAATAAATTTTTGCCCTGCTATCATCAGATGTCTTTTTTCCTGGCAGATTGCACAAGAATGGTGTCAGCAGAGATCCTGGCACGGTTGGAAAGCTCTTGAGAATGTCTGTGTATAAAGTGATTAAGAGGGTTGTATAATGAAGCAGACACTTGTTATTGCTATGGACAGTGATCCTATTTCTTAGTTGTACCAATTTTTTTTTATTCCCTTTGCAGAACAAATCCTGGGTTGAAATGCACCATTTATCCCAAAAACCATTTTAGGGGAGCAAGTGGCCTCTTTCCAAGGAAAAACATGGAGTGTTAACAGTGGCAGAGAGCAAGAAAGGATGTCACCCGACCCTTAAAAACTAATCACCCTTGAGCTATCCCAAAATCCAGGCAGGAGGGGTCACTCTCAGGTTGTTGGTCTGCAGGTTGTCAGTGCACTTGGCCATGGGAGCATCACTGAGGGTCAGGCACCAGGTCAGGCTCAGCCACAGCAACAATTCTTCCCGGGGTTACCTCAAAACCCCTCTCTGTGGCTCTGGGATGGATGGTCTCACCCACATCTCCTCATGTTGGCCACATCTGAGACACCTGTGCCCCAGGAGATGAGGAACAAGGGCAGGTTCATGACCATGGAGGTTCCCAGGCCAAGGACCAAGGGAGTCCTGACAGTCTGCGGGGCCAGCCCAGAAACTGGACTGTTTCCTCCCTCTCAGTGGAAGCATCCAGGGATTTCTCAGTGCCAGGACATCAAAGAGGAGATTATAACCAGCTGTCTCATGGAGCTAACTGATAGCAGACCTCTTTATTCCACAGGGAGGTCTCTGAGGGAACCAAGCCAAGGGAGGGAGGGCAGAAGAATAAAATAAGGATCATAGATATTCCAGAGTGTGAGCAGGGCAGAGACCACCTTCACCCCAGGGTCTCCTCCAGGGACCAATTTCCCAGCTGGTCCAGCCCCTCCTCCTTCCCTGGGAACAGAGTCCATCAGTGGGCTCTGGACTGATTTGTCACCTGACACTCAGGGGAGTGTCTTATGTCACCCAATGTTGTTTAAGAAGCCCAGTGCAAGGGCAGGACAGGATGTTGGTACAGGCTGGGGGATGAAGGGAGAGCAGCCCTTGGGGTCCTGGTAGATGAGCATCTGGACACCACCCAGCAATGTGTGTTCAGAGCCTGGAAAGCCAACAGCATCCTGAGCACATCCTACAGTGTGACAGCAGGTTGAGGGAGGGGATTCTCCCCCTCTCTCTGCTCTGCTGAGACCCCACCTGCAGTGCTGCCTCCAGCTCTGGGGTCCCAGCACAAGAAAGATGTGGAGCTGTTGGAGCACGTGCAGAGGAGGCCATGAAGGTGCTCCAAGGACTGGAGCAGCTCTGCTATGGAAACAGGCTGGGAGAGTTGGGGCTGTCCAGCCTGGAGAAAAGAAGGCTCTAGGAGGCCTTATTCCAGCCTTCCAGTACCTAAAGGGGGTTTTGAAGATGGATGGAGAGAGGCTTTTTACCACGATCTGTAGTGACAGGACAGGGAGCAACAGTTTTAAACTAAAATAAAGTAGGTTTAGATTGGACTTGAGGACAAATGTTTTATACAATTACAGTGGTGAGGCCCTGGCACAGGTTGGGCAGAGAAGCTGTGGCTGCCCCATCCCTGGGAGTGTCCAAGGCCAGGTTGGACAGGGCTTGGAGCAACCTGGACTGGTGGAAGGTGTCCCTGCCCTTGGCAGGGGGGTAGAACTTGAAGGTTCCTTCCAACCCAAAGCATGCCATGATTCCATGGTGCTGTGTCACCCCAGTGACTGGGAATCATCTGGGAACTGTGGCTTAGAGAAGCAGCCATGATCCGTTGCTGCCTCCTCCACAGGGTGAGTGTAGGATATTCTGCAACTCAGCAGAATTCCTCCATGCTTTGATTCTGCAGAGAAGCAAAAGTTACCTTATTAGATCAAATGGGAATTTCCCCCTGGGGACAATCTGAAACTCAGTGATCATTTGTCAGGGCAGGTTTTAATCTTCTTCAGTAACTGGAAGGACTTTCTTCTAACAGAAAGTGAAATTGCATGAGTAGAAGCATTTTGTCCTCCATTCTCATGAGAGATCAAAAGAATGAGAGACTCTGTTTCCCATTGCTTGCATCACTTCTTTACTTCCAAATCAGCAGCTGAACTTGGTGCCCCATCCAGCACGGCTGGAGATGGAGGTGTTGGAAGGGATGAAGTGGGGATTGCAGGGCTGATATGCCTGGTGGCATCCAGGCTGCTGCAAAGCACAAATGTTGTGCAGACCTGCCCCGTATTTGTATTTTCAAACCTGAATAATGGCTATTCCAGGTACAAGATTGGCAGTTTAATTGTCTGCAGGTGATTGATTGCAATTAAATTGCTGGGAAATGGTGCGTTACACATGTGAAGAAGTGAGAAGAAAAAAAAAAGAAAAGATCATTAGTCAGAGGTTAAAATGGGAATGGAGAACAGATCCATCTGTGCAACCTCTCCCCTTCTCCTTCATTGATGCAGTTATCCCAGAAGGTCCTGTGCTCTCCAGTGTCAATCCAGAGCAATTAATGCAAATTGGTCACATTTGACCTCCTTGTTGTAATATTTGGGGCATGGGCTCGGCCTCCTGCTCACCTGCAAAGCACTTGCCATTCTCCTGGGTGCAGTGGCCCAAAGTGAGTGAAACATTTAGGCAGACACTGAATTTACAAGATTCCCAAGTATCTGGTGTGGGTGCTGGCCAGCAAGGGAGGGTTTCCTTGGGAAACGCCAGTTGGAAAACCGAGCAGAAATGTCCCAGGTTTAGCAGCCTCCACTTCAATCACTGCTCGTGGCTCCAGGGCAGCCCATCCATGCCAAGTTTCCGTGGCTCTCTTGCCATGCAACCATCAGAGTGAAACCTTGGCAGCTCTCTGCTAACCCAGGGTTGACTCCTGGATCCAACACAAGTAACCTGGAAGCCCTGAGCATCCTGGCTCCAGAAAGGATCTTTCCCTGCTTCAAGGCTTTCTGCTACAAGTATGTTAATTTGAGGGACTTTAAGACATTCCAGATTCCTAAATTCCAAAGATTGCAGGACTTCCAGTGCCTGAATTCCTGTCCAGGGAAAGCCCAGGGAATGCAGCTGGCCAAGGACTTTGCTTCTTCTGTGCCCTGTGGCTCGGGAAGCTTGAGAAAGGGAGGAGGGCAGAGTGCCCCACACTGCAGACTCATCTGGGGGGGGTGTCTGTTGGCATGGTTGTCTCCAGGGATTAACAAGTGTTTCCACATCAGCTGGTAGTTGTCAGGTTTCCAGGGGTACATCCTTTTTAGACAACCCTATGCACCAGAGGTTCCTAAAATTAATTTTTTTTTAAATTTATGGTTCCTCGGAAATTTTCATTCATTTTTATTGTTTGGTTTTTGTTTTTGTTCTTTTAAGAAAACAAATACCAAAACACTGAAATTTCCCACAAACCAAGCACGTGGATTTCCAGATAACTCTGTTCCTGGGCATGGATCAGCATGTTCTGCAAAACCCAAGTCTTAACAATTCCATCCTGTGACATTAAAATCCTGGGGATTTGCACCACTGACTTTGTGGAATTGTAGATGTTTTGGGATGGGAATTGTTTTAAGACTTGTTCGTGTCCCTCCCTTGACCTCAGGTTAGGGAAAATAGATCTGGCCTATAAAATGAGCATGTAGTGGAGTATTTCCATTCCAAGGGAATGTCTGTGTGACCTGGTGTTACGAAACTGGTTCCTGTGTGCAAATCTGCTTTTGCTGCTTCATGTAACTCAGGCAGGATCTGCATCACTACAAGTCAGTTCTGGGTGGGTTATCACTGAGGACAAAGCTCTTCCACCCAACAGCAGTGCAAGTATGAACTGTGTGATATAAATTCACCCTAAATCCCATTCCTGATTAGCAGCTTCAGCCTTTGCTGCCTCCTCTTCCCCAATAGCCCCATTGCCCCAGTTTTGCAAATGGTTTTCTTTATCCTAGGACCTCCCTACACACATTCTCACCCTTCCCTAAAGTTGAGCTGACTGTTTTAGGATGTGAGTTGCCTGAGACTATGGTTTTCCAGCAGATGCTCCCAAGCACCATAATTTTCAAAGGAGTGCAGATTATCTCATGTGTAGGTGGAATGCTTGAACCCATGGTATATGTTACTCAGAAATAATTATTTACCTTTAAAAATTATTGCATGCAAAGCCTGATTTGATTCTATTTTTGGTTTTGGTGCAGCTGAATACTGTCACTTGTTAAAAACATTGCTTAGTTCTTGGAATGCTGGAATTTTGCCACCCTCAACCACTGCAACTTTTGCTGTGGCTTGCTTGATTTAGTGACTTAGAAAAAGCTCCAAATTTCTGACCAGACACTTGGAATGCAATGGGAGAGATGGACACCTTCACCATGCTCTGCTTTTTGCACAGAAAACCTGCTTGACCATGTTTTTAGTAGTGGGTGACCAGATACCTGCAGAGGTGTCACTCTTTCTGTGTCTCTGAAGTCAGATCCAACTGGAAAACCATATCAATCAGTGAAGTTATAATTGATCCAGCTCTTTACACTTCAGTTACTCCACTCTTAGCGTGTTATGTCCATATCAATAGATTGTTGATGCCCATCCATGTCTCAAAATTACAGAGAAGTCCATGGAATGATGGAAAGTCCCCAACTGGTGCAACCAGCTGGCAGATGACAGCCTTCATCTCAGCCAGTGAACCCTCTCAGCCTTCAAAACAGGGTGGCTGAGTGCAAGCAGCTGTTGGGAATGGGGCTTGGGAGGTTCCTCTCCCACCTCTCCCACCCCATGCCTTGTGCTGGTTGCACAAGCCAAAGTCATTCCTTTGTGCTTTTATGGAGGTCTTTGTTCCAGTGGTGGGGCTGTTCAAAGGCAAGATTCCAGCTGACAAGAAATGTGCAACTGGGGAAAACTGGCTTGGCAGTAAAGTTCCAGGAGATAGGAGCACATGCCCAGGGATTTATATGGCTGGTAGGTAACTAAACTCTCATTCCCCTGCATAGAATGTCTTGCTGTTTTTATTAAAGATGTACTAGGAGTCCCAACTAGATCCAGTTTCTACTCCAGGAAATGGCAGGTCCTGTGTCACAGTTTCCAGCCCCATGTGGAAGTTTGGAATGTCCTGTCTCATGCCAAGCAGCACAAGGCACCTCTGCATGGACTCTGGAACTGAGCCTTTCACCCACATGCAGATAACTAAACGTAGGTGTCAATTTGTGAGATGAATCCCACCCTTGAGGACCCCAATACTCTGGGTCCCAGCTGTTTCTAGCTCATTAAAATCATCTCTCTTATTATTCCTCTGTGTCCTTCAGTGGGATTTCCTCCTTTTTAAATGGTTTGGTTCAGTTCAACCATGAAGATTAACAAAGATTATGCAAATATTTTGTCCAATCTCCATATCATTGCCTGTATTTATTCCAGTAACTCCCCATTCAAGTGAGCCTTGATTTCAGGTGTGTACTTAGGCAGACATGGAGCCTACCCTGATTTTAAATGGATGTGCCACTATCAAGGAAAAACTCTGAGCTGACATTCCCATTTCTTTACTGAATCAGGACTCAGATGTGCCAGTCTTTTCATCTCTCAGGGTTTTTCCCTGTGGATGGGTAAGGGCACATCTGCTGAACAGTTTGCAGCTTTGCTTTCCAGAAGAGACTTTGCTTGGATCCAGGATCAGTCCAGGCTCAACTCCATGACCAGCAAGAGCTCTTTCTTTTCCACTCAGACATGGACTGACTGGTATTAGGCAGATGATGTTCTGTAGCTGCTTTTAAGAGGTATTAAAGAGGTTATCAGACCAGGGCAAACACAACTGAGCTAATCTGAGCTTTCAAGCTTGGAGAACAGTAGAAAAAAATAATTCACCTGGAAAAACTCATCCCTAGAAATTAGTCATTGGGCAGGTTCATGGCTTTTTGCAGTTTGGAACCAAATCAGCACTGCTTTCATGGAAAATGTATCTGTGAGTGGAGTGATTCAGGCCTTCCAAGTGTGACAGGAGGATCCAAAAACACAGAGGTGCTTGGGAAAGCATCAGCTCCAGATATCCAAGGTAAAGGCAGAAGTTCTCAGCTTCATGTACCGCCTGTGGTTTGGCCCCTCTGTGCAGGATTTGTATCACTACAAGTCAGTTCTGTGTGGGTCATCACTGAGGACAAAGCTCTTCCACACAACAGCAGTGCAAGTATGAACTGCGTGATATAAATTCACCCTAAATCTCATTCCTGATTAACAGCTTCAGCCCAAACACCTTTTTCCTCACCCCAACACGCACAGAGGTACATCCTTATTTTAAGAGCTTGGTTCGCTTAGAAAATCAATATTTTTCTAAACAAGAAAATAGGTTCCTGGCTGCAAACAGTAATTACTGTCCCATTCCCTGCTACCTTGGGTCGTGCCCTCTGGAATTCAGAGTATCCCAGGGATTCTGTGTGTCCTGGTGCACAATTAGGAGGCAGCATCCTTTGGCATGTACGGCTGGAAGAGCTGAGATCAAGGCACTAACCCGCTTTCCTCTGGAGACAAATGCCAGGAGGTCACTTTGTGTGTCATCAGGCTTATCCCATCCAAGGTACACTGGGAATAAACTGCACTTACTAAGGCACTCCCCAGCAGTGCTGGCTTGGAGGCAGCAGAGATACATGGCCAGGCCAGGCTGTGCAAAGCCTCTTAGAGCTGCCACTGCCTCCTCAGCTTAACTGTGTGTGTGTGATTTCTCACAGCCTCGTGTATCCCCTTTCCAGCCATCCAGGATGAATCCAGTTCTGCATTCCCAGCTGGAGAGCTGGCACTGAGGAATATATGCTTGTTGACCTGCAATGTTTTTCAAGGTACTTACTGAAGAAGAACCATCTCTTTCTCTCATAGTCTTCTACTGACATGCACAAGGACATCAGAGTCTCAGGTCTCAGGCAATGCTCTTCCCCACTCACATTCAGGCTTTCAGCCTCTCTCTTTTATATCCCATAAAGTAGCCTGGCCCATTCACCATAATTTTTTTATTTTATTTTATTACTTACTTGATGATAATTTTATTTTGGAAAGTGGACCAGCTCTAGCTCCTCAGTCTGACTGAGGAGAGCAGTCAGGTTTTGAAAGGACCATCCCTCAAGGATTTCCCTCAGCACCTTGCAGGGAGAGGTGCAGGTGACATCCACCCTGAGTCACAGAGGAGAGTGGCTCCATCCTCTCTGGGTCAGCAGGAGGGAAAGGGACCCTTCATAGGTGGAAACAAGGTGGTGATCACTGAAATCAAACCAGCTGGTGGGAGAAAATAATATTCCAGATGCTTCTGTGCTACAGGCATGGGATTTGAGAACTTCTTAAGAGAAAACCCATATCACTCACAAGGTATCTGACAGGTGGAGTCAAAGGATTGGGATGAGGGGAAAAAAGCCACAGTCACAATGTCCCTTTACATGGATCTATGTGTGTGGGCAGGGAAGGGTCAGGTGCACTCACCCTGAGAGGTGTTTGAGGATAATTTCTTTGCTTTCTCTCAGGTTTATCTTCATGGGGCTGATATAACCTCCTTGAGGGAAAACACAAAAGCTTAGGAAAAAAATAAGGAAATAAGGTGGAAACACCATAAGGAGAGGAAACTTGTGGAGGGAATAGAGAAACAAGGCAGTGACCTACCCACCAGCAGGAGGAGAAGCAATGCCAGGTGATGGGAGGCTGGGATGAAAAACCTCCCAGCTCCTGGTGCTGATACTTGTGGGGCTCCAGTGCCACTGAGCAACCGGCAGAGTTTGCCAAGTGCTTGCAGGCAGGGCTGCCCTGGCTTTGATTTTCCTCATCTGAGCATGGCCAGGGACAAGTGTGTGTCCTTTGGCACCTGTAATGGGTTTGACCCATGGCTTCCTCGGTAACCAGGGTTTCCAAAGAAGTGAACTTAACAAGTATTCCACACGTGTTTTTCCACGTAAGAGAGGGGGAGGAGTGGTTGCTGGCCCTTCTTCC
>JAWWEV010000134.1:70825092-70835674 GCA_035583235.1 Hafferia zeledoni
CTGTGGCTGCCCCATCCCTGGGAGTGTCCAAGGCCAGGTTGGACAGGGCTTGGAGCACCCTGGGCTGGTGGGAGATGTCCCTGCCCATGGCAGGGGGTGGCACTGGATGGGCTTGAAGGTCCCTTCCAACCCAAACCATCCTGTGACTGGAATTCTGTGGCCTTGGCAGTGCCAGGTGAATGGTTGGACTTGATGATCTTAGGGAGCTTTTCCAACTTAAAGGCTTCTATTCTGATGGAATTGCAGGAAGGCAGCACACTCACCCCTGTGCTCAGTGTCCGTCTCTGGAGGACAGTTGCCCAGGTGAGCTAATCCCAGATGTTGTTTCCCTTTTGAATCTGCAAGACAACAAGTCCCAGCACACCTGTGGCCTGCTGAGTCCTGTGACGTCAAACAGCCTGTGTTATCTCATGTGCTTTTCCAAAATAGCCCCTTTCTTGGTGTCATAAATAATGCAAATGTTTTTCAGCCTCTCACAGTGACTCAGTTGCCTCAAGGCCCTGGGTCCCAGTCAGGAAAATCTGAGTGACTTTGTTGTGACTTTTTTGAAGGACAACACATTGATGTTTCTGTGAATGTGCCACCAGCATTAGTCAGCCCCTCAGTGTTTATAAACCATACTGGTTTGTTTGATTTTGTGACTGCAGTGACAGAGTGGAAAGAGGTTTGTATTGAACTGCCTGTCCTGATGCAGAGGTGTCACTCTCCACCAGGCACAGCTTATCTGAGAGCCCTGTCCAGCTCAGGATTTGTTTAATGTCTCCTCTGTGTTGGGCTGCATGTCCTCAGTCCTTAATTTCTTTTGCTGGGGTGGTGCTAATTCTCTGGGCTTGTTTAGGTGTCTCTGAAGTTCCTCCTTGCTTTTGACTACCCAGATTAGTTCTGTGCCATCAGCAGCCTCAGTGGCCTCTATTTCCAAGCTGTGTATCAGCCCATTAACCAGCTCATCATGCCTGGGACTAATCCCTGAACTGTGACCTTCTGCCACAACTGACATTGACTTCTCCATTTGCTTTCTCCCAGGACAGCTGGAGAGCCACAATAGTTTCCCACTCACCCTGAGACCCTTTATCTCCCCTGGGAGGCTTTTTAGACTTTGATAAAGATCTCCTGGGTATCCAAATGCACCATGTCCACCCAGTCTTGCTCGTCCATCCTTTTCCAGCCAGTGAGTTGCAATTTCTCCTCTTCTCCTCCACAAGCTGCTGTGTCCATGTGCTCCTGTCATGAGCTTTCTCCCTGAAATTCCATTATCTTGGTTTTAAACATCATTTCAAACTAATTTCTCCAGCACATGTGTAAGACCTGTAATTCTCCCAATCTCACCTTAAGTCTTTCTGAATATAAATGTAACCTTTCCTAAACCCCAGTCCTTTCTTCTTTTCCTTAGTAAGCCAATCAAGTCCTACCTGAATTGCTTAGAAATGCACTCCCAGACAATTTGAACCCACAGGAGAGAACTGGGGATGTTCATCCTGGAGAAGAGAAGGCTCTGGGGAGAACTGAGAGCCCCTTCCAGTGCTTAAAGGGGCTCCAGGAGAGCTGGGGAGGGACTTGGGACATGGAGGGACAGGACACAGGGAATGGCTTCCCACTGCCAGAGGGCAGAAATAGAGGGGATACTGGGAAGGAATTGCTGGCTGGGAGGGTGGGCAGGCCCTGGCACAGGTTGGGCAGAGAAGCTGTGGCTGCCCCATCCCTGGAAGTGTCCAAGGCCAGGCTGGACAGTGCTTGGAGCACCCTGGGCTGGTGGGAGGTGTCCCTGCCCACGGCAGGGGGTTGGAATAAGATGGTCTTTAATGTCTCTTCCAACACAAACCATTCCACAACTCTGTGAAAATTCCTCACTGAAACGTGGTGCCAAAACATCTGCCCAATGAAAAATTGCATTTCTTCTTGATGTTGTTTCCATCCAGCAACTCACAGGCACCTGCCTGGAGATCTCTCTTCCAAAATCAGGTCATTTCTCTCCATTATCTTGTTATTTGTTCTCCCTTTCTCCTTTCCCACACAGGAACTACCTGTGTAGAACCCTCCTGCCTGCGTTCCCTGGAAGGACTGGTCAGGGATTGGCACATCCATCCTGACACAGATCCCCCAGGAAAAGTGGATCTCCCCCATCCCAGGATGAATTGAGTGGGTCCCTTTTGGTGGAGGAGGATGTGGCTCAGCTGTCCTCAGAGCAGGGATGGGGGGTGAGGAGCCTCACTTGGTCCAGCAAAGCTCCTTCTCTCCCACTCTTGCATTTCCCAGTGGAAATATTTGTCCTGGAGCAGTAGGAGTGGCTGCATAGCAAGGACATGACACTGCCCAGGCTGAGGGGAATGGGAAGGAGGGTGGGGAGTGCAGGGCTAGAGCAAGCTGTGTGAAGGGATCCTGCTGGAAAATGAGTTCACAACTTGTCTGGGAATTCAAGGTCTTGCAGGCACTTTATAAAGTCCACTGCATGGGCAGCTGCTGCTTAAGAGAGCTCTGAGAGTGATAGATATATATATTATATATGTATGCACATTTCATATTAAATTTACACTAAAATTATACTACATGTGTATTATATATCTAATTTTATAGTAAAGTTTCTATATAAACATTATATTATGTTATATAGCAGGTACATATTTTATACATAAATATATTTAAACACAAATATATAAATAAGTATATGTGAGGTTATAGATGTATATTTACTGAGAGTTTTCAGCTCAAGCAAATAAAATAATGACCCAGATGGAATGACAACCGAGTCCAGGGGACTTAAGGGGCCTTTTATCCCAAATCCACCCTTTCCCATCCACCTCTGAACTGTTGTTTTCTATTCTGGTTCTCTCCCTACCCTGCTCCTTCTCACCTGTGCACAGACCACCTGAGCTCAGGTTATCTGGAAGCAGAGATGAAATGGAGCTTTGTGAAGCATTTCAAATGCAGCTTTTCCACCTAAAAACGTGGTCCAAAGAGGTGCAGGACAGAAGTGGGTTTGAGCAGAAGAGCCATCCCTTGCAGGACAGAGGTGGGTTTGAGCAGAAGAGCCATCTCTTGCTAAGCCACACACAACAACTGCATCATCTCCAGATGGGATTCAGGCAGCAGAGATGGTCAGCCTAAAATTGATCCTCATCTGAAAAGGTTTTAGGGGGAAAAAGTGTCATTTCTGTGTCCTGATTGTGCTGAAAGCCTGGCCCAGTTAGAGCCAATTGTGCCAGCAGGCACCTTGATATTCCTGTTCTTCAGGGACAGGAAAGCATTTTTGTCACTTAAAAGTGATGGCAGAATGGTCTCCTTGGGCTCAGCATCATGAAGGGGACATGGAGAATCCCCCAGTCCTCCTCAGCCATCCTGCCAGAAATACATGGGAATTAAGTTGGTATTTTATTTGTAAGGATGCCAAAAATTAGAGGATCAAACCTCTTTGGTTGAGCCTAAGCCTGGGCACAGGAGGAAGGTATCAGAGTGTGACTGAGACACCCTGTGTGGTGGAGGAGCAGGACGGGTGCCACCAGCCCACCAGCTTGAAAGTGGGGTGGCCACCTCAGACATCCTCAAAACAGGACTCTGGGTCTGTCCTTATCCTAAAATGTCCAGTTTGGGCTCTGACTGTCCTTGCAGAGGAGTCCAAAGGTCCATGAACCATCTTGGAGCACATCAACCAATCCACTGCCAAGCCAAGGACCATTCCCAGAGCAAGACCCTTCATCAGAAACTCCACTGAGAGCAGAAATCAATGCAGAAGCAGAGATCCCATGAGGAGGTGGATTCTCCTGCTCATCCATGAGTGGTGGCACCCAACAAAGGGGAGCAAACTGATGATAAAGAAGGAGGACACCCCAAAACAAGGTCCTTGCTCAGGATCATTTTCTTGACTGCCAATTGCAGCCACAGCTCTGCAGAGAGGCCAAAATACCCCTTGTACCTTCCAATGTGGCAGCTGCAAGAGCCACCCACTGTCCTTCCCATGAGCTCTGCAGTGCCCAGGAACATGAGAGGTGGCACTGGGTGATGGACTCAACCATCAGACATCCCACTTGGAGAGATGGAGGCTCATATAAGCTCAGGGGAGCAAAGCAGGGGCAGGTCTGGTCCAGATGAGAGAGGGAGGCAAGGTGGGGATGGACAGGAGCCTGGAGATGAGGACAGAAGGAAGAGCTCATTGCAGTCTGCAGCTTCTTCACAAGGGGCAGCTCCAAAACAGTGGCAGAACCTGAGGGAACAGCTGGAGCAGTGCCAGGGCAGGGTCAGGTTGGATCTCAGGAAAAGGCTCTTCCCCCAGAGAGTGGTGGGCACTGCCCAGGCTCCCCAGGGCAGGGTCAGGTGGGATCTCAGGGAAAGGCTCTTCCCCCAGAGGGTGGTGGGCACTGCCCAGGCTCCCCAGGGCAGTGGGCACAGCCCCAAGGCTGTCAGAGCTCCAGGAGTGTTGGGATGATGCCCTGGGGCAGTGTTGGATTGTTGGAGTGTCTGTGCAGGTCCAGGGGGCTGGATTGGATGATCCTTGCGGGTCCCTTCCAGCTCAGGATATTCCATGATTTCTGGCCTGTGCAAGTCTCTTTGCTCCTGACCAGGCACAGGGATTGTCATCACAAAGCAGGTGACAATTCTACCCATTCACCCAGAAAACAGTGGCATGACCAGGAGCAAGCAAAGACTGTATTTATGAGCACAAGCACATCCAGGTGTTCTCCAGATGGTTTGAACATCCCCAGGCCAGGAAAGAAGCACCCATTTGGACTCTGAAGCTGGTACATTTGGGGGCTCCAGCTGGGCTGTAAATGAAGCGAGGCAGAGCAGGAGAGGTTTGTTCTGATTGTGCTGAAGTTTCCTGGAGATCTGCAGCCCTCAGCTGGTGACTGTGAGCACAGCCCTGCTGCAGAGGCCACCACATCCACCTTCCATCTCAGGATGGGTGTGTGCCCTCTCTCCTGGCTAATCTGCCATCTGCACCCACCACAGCCACAAATCCTCCCCTGGGCATCCCAAAATTCCTCCTGGTTCCTGCCATCCCACTAGCTCAGCCCTCACCCACTGCCCAGCTAAATGTGACATATTTAGCTCTACCATTATTTAATTTTTTTTCAATCTCTCCTCTTAAAAATCAACTTCTCCAGCCCCTGAAGCCCTGCCTGTGCTGTTGCCTTCCCACTTGGCAATGCCCACTTGCCAAATGCCTGACAAATTGCCCTCTGGCAGCCACCCTGGCCAGGGCCACACTGCCCATGAGAAAAATGCTGCTGTTCCTCCTCCTCCCCCCATCATTCCTTGTTTTATTGCTGCTCTCCCACTCGTGTCACTCCTTTTACAGACACCCACAGCAAACCCCCTGCTGGGACCCCACCAGGCCAGTCAGGGTTAGCAAATATCTCCCTGTGCTTCACAAAGGATTTGGGTTTGTTGGGGGTTTTTTGCATTGGATCAAGCTGGCATTGCTGGGATCAGAGTCCTGTGCCTGGAGCAGTTCCACACCAGTGGCTGATCCCCTGTGGTTTGTCCCCCTAATGGGAAGTCACTGGTGCCTGTCTGTGGGAAGGGAGAGTCCACGTGGACTCATGCGATGAATTTTCCTTGCAGCCCAGCAAGAGAAAAAAGTAGGGAAGAATAGGAGAGCAGAGTGGGAGGTCCTGGAAGGTGCTGAGCTCTCACATGTAGCTGCCTCATCCCTGGAAGTGTTCAAGTTCAGGTTGGACAGGGTTTGGAGCAACCTGGTCTAGTGGAAGGTGTCCCTGCCTGTTGCAGGGGGTAGAATGAGATGATCTTTAAGGTCCCTTCCCACCCAAAACATTCCATAATTCGACATCCCTGCAACTCACAGAAATCATCCATATCCAGCATGTCACTTTTGGACCCTCACACAGGACCTGATTATTCACCGTTATTTCTCCAAGACTTCACCCAAATTCCCTGGGGAATGGGAGGCTCCTGAGCCACATGCACTCCCTGGACACCAAGCAAGGGGCACTCAGTGTCTAAGGGAGCCTGAAGCAAGGCCAAATCCTCCCACACATGGGATTAGATGTGATAACTCCAATCCTCATGGATGGCAGCTCATCCAGCTTCTTCCACCATCTCCCACAGCTCCTGCCAGCCCCCTGGGGGCACCTCAGACATCCCAGGGCATCCCAGGCATGGAAACACAACTCGTTGATAAAGGACCTTCTCTCTGGACTGTGCCAGTGCTGCCCCTCTGACCTCCCACTGCTCTCACTTCACTCACACACACGTGTGTAATTTCACACCTATTTCTCACAGTGTCCAACTCTGAAGAGTTCTAGGGAATATTTTAACGCCACGAGGTGGCAGCACAAAATCGCCTTTCCCCAGAGCGCGTTCGGGTTGCAGAAGGTCCCCCGAGCCAGGGAACAGTCACTGGTCTCACCCCAGGGATGGCCCCAGGAGGAGAAAATATCCAACCCCACCAAGTGCAGAGCCTGGACCCACGTTTTGCTTCACTGACCACCTGCAGTTTCAGCATCCACTCATTGCAAGCACTTCGATTTTGCTGAGCTTTTCCATCTTTCAGGTGCTCCTGTGACAACTCCAAGGCGACTCCAAGCCTGGTTTGGACACCCAGAGCCTCTTTTCTTCTCCCCACAGCACCAAGGAGCTGGTTTGGTGTGCTGAGAGGTGCAGATGAGGCAAAGCAAGACCAGAGGTAGTAAGAAAAAATCTGAGAGAGCTGGACTTTGGACAAGGGCATGGAGTGACAGAACAAGGGGGAATGGCTTCCCACTGCCAGAGGGCAGGGATAGAGGGGATATTGGGAAGGAATTGCTGGCTGGGACGGTGGGCAGGCCCTGGCACAGGTTGGGCAGAGAAGCTGTGGCTGCCCCATCCCTGGGAGTGTCCAAGGCCAGACTGGAGCAACCTGGAATAGTGGGAGGTGTCCCTGCCCATGACAGGGGGATGGAATGAGATGGTTTTTAAGGTCCCTTCCAACCCAACCCATTCTGTGATTCCATGATGATTATTATTAATGTGCTGACCTTCAGGCAGATCAGTCCTGAAGGAACCCAGAAAGCTGCAACTCTCCTCCCTTTGGGGCTTTTTTTCTTCTTTTTTCCAGCTTTGCATCTCCACACAAGCGAATAAACCTCACAAGAAGGGATGTTTGGGCTGAGAAAGAGGAGCTGGGTGCTGCAGGGAGCCCTCAGCAGCAGCAAAGCCAGGGGAATATGCACCAGTCAAGGCAACATGTCTGGTCAGACACAAAGGCACATCCCAATGTGCTGCCATTCCTACATGTCTTGGCATCTCCCAGGGGTTCCCAGTCTCCTTTTCTGCTTTGGGTCTGCGTTTGCTACTGCAAATAAATCAGCACTGGGGAAATTTCCTGGGCCCCAAGCTCCATCCTGTGCCCTGCTGTATAATTAACACCCCCTGGCACAGCCTGGCTTGTGCCCACTTGCAGTTTGGAGCCCAGCATTGGTCTTGGACAGCTCCTGAAGGGCAGAGGGGATGGGATGAACACTGAAAACATCCACAGCCCTGCACCAGAAATCATGCTGGGATCCTTAAACATGCTGGTGCACAAATCTGGATGGTCCCCTCTGTGTGTGGCAGCACAGACAACTACAGGCCACGTAGAGCCACCAGCCAGACTTAATTCATTGGACTGGATGGGCTTAGAGCTCTTTTCCCAACATTAATTCTGTGGTGCTGTGATGAACCAGCTGGTGACACTAAATGTGTTCTCTGCTCACTGCAGAGTTGTGCAAGGAGGGATGTTAAGACTGGATCAGGACCTGGCCCACAATTCCACCACCCTCCTCGTGCAAGAGAATCTTTGAGAACTCACTTCAGCTTTTTTAAAAAAGCTCCTAATAAAACATTTCTTCCTGCTGAGTTCAAGGATCACAGAATCACAGAATAATTCAGGTTGGAAAATTCTGACGTCAAGTCCCCCAGCACTGCCAAAGCCACCACTAACCCATGTCCCCAAGAGCCACATCCACATGGCTTTTAATCCCCCCAGGGATGGGGACTCCACCACTGCCCTGAGCAGCTGTGCCAGGGCTGGACAGTCTTTTCCATGGAGAAATTTTTTCCTAATAAAATGTTCATAATTATTTTTCCTGGATCTCCCAGGAAAGGGGCAGCCAGGGATAGATGTGCTCATTCCCCCATGGCACCATCACCCACAGAGCTTTGGAGACCCACCTCTGCCAGCACCCTGCTGTTCCCACCTACCACCCTCCCCACCCAGCCAGGACAGCTCTAATTAATTCTGACTAATTAGTTGCCTCTTACCTTCCCAGCACCCACACCTGGGTGCTACCAACCTCCATCCTCCTGCTGAGCTCTTGGTGGACACTGCTAGAGAGGAGATGGGTCTTGGAGAAGTGGGAGCAGGTGGGAGGCCCCTTGGTGACACAACCTCTCCTTGTCACATGCTCAGGGTGGCCTTTGCTGCTAATTTTAAGCACCTCTGAGTAAACACTCACTAAATTTAGTGTCTTTGGAACATGAGCCTTGTTTTAAAGGCTGGGTTGCTGGGGGCTGATGGAAGCAGAGGAGTGAAGGAGAGGACACAAATCCCTGCTTAGCAAACCAGACACCATGGTCACACTGCAGAAAAAGGAGCTTTGAAACACTGATCAGCAGCACAGCAGCTTTTCTTGGATGTGCCCTGATAAAGAAGCCACAGAATGACAGAATCCTTAAGGTTGGAAAAGACCTCCAAGAACATTAAGTCCAATCTTTGACCCACCACCACACTGTCAACCAGACCAGAGCACTGAGTGTCACATCCAGTCATTTCCTGAACACTTCCAAGGACAGTGATTCCACCACCTCCCTGGCAGCCCATTCCAGTGCTTGACAACCCTTTCAGGGAAGAAATTCTTCCTGAATTTCTTCACTGAAGAGCGAAAACAACTCTTTGTTTTTTTTCCTGAGCCACAGCTTCATACCCTCAAAGTATTTGGTTTTCTCCTCTGATTCCACTCAGCATCAGATCTGGCTGCTGGGAAACCAGCTCTGGCTCCTTGAGGTTGAGCTCTGAGTGACTGAAACTGGACAGATTTTTCCTCTTTTGTTCTCTTCAAGCATGCTGTGCTCTCCTCCTGCAGCCCAACTCTCTTCCAACTCACCAGCATGAAAAGGGAGTTTGCTTCTGAGATAAAACAGGAGAAAAACATCAGACATTCATCATACCACCATCCTTCCAGGCTTCCCAGCAGCCAGGAAGGCATCCCACCTCCCCACCACAGCAGGGAATCAGCACAGCTCAGCTGAGGTTGGAGTCACTCAAAGTTGGTGCCTCCTCTGCAGACATCTATCTTGGGATGCACTGACTCATCCACTGGAGAGGGATTTTTCCCTCTCTGTGTCCCTTTTCCTCCCCTCTGTAGCTCATTTATCAACATGACTCCCACCACACACACACTTCACATGGGGCAGCAGATGCCAAACGAGACACATCCTTCGCTCCTCACATGGGGCCCTGGCCAGCAGCCAGCCAGATGGAGAAACGGAATGCAGGGAGATAAGGCAGCAGCTGAACATCCCAAGTCTTCATCCTGAAAACCTTTTTATTTTTGGAAACCATTTAGACATTTTTAAACTATGCTGATGGCTCCAGTATGTTCACTTGACTTTAAAGAACAGGATTTCTCTCTCTAAGGAAGGGGGGGAAAAAGGCTTTTCTCATTCCAGATGGCAACTTTCACGAGGTCCAGACAAAGATCATCAAGTCCCACTCCTGGCCCTGGACAGGACAACCCCAGGAATCCCCACCATGTGTCTGACAGTGTTGTCCAGATGCTCTTTGAGCCCTGCCAGGGTTGGGGCTGTGACCACACTGACTACAATCCTGTCAGCTCTGCCCTAACTGGACCTCTTTGGTCTGGAATGCACTGCTGGAAGAGGAAAACTCCAGTCCTGGGAGATTCTTCCCCACAATCACCACATATGTGATGTATTTCTAACCTGTTTTCGGCCTAAGGAAGGTTTGATCCTGGATGCCTTCCCAAAGGTTTGCCTGGGGCACATCAGGACAGGCTTGTTGCAGTATCTTTATTCATTTACTCTGAATTCCTTTTCAAAGATTTTTCTTGTTAACCTCCCCTTTTTCATCAGTTTTGTTTGTAGCCATTTTTAAGCACTTTTGAATGAAATTTCCAAGCAGTTCTGCTCGGTCAGCACGAGAGGTGTCACTGCCAGAGCTGCTCTGATCCCACCGGGAGAAGCTGACAGGCTCCTAAACAAACCTGGTCAGACATTCCCCATCCTTGGCACTGGTGTTTGGTCTTCCTGTGCCAGCAGCACTGGCATCCCTGCCCAAATCAATGACTCTTGTTGATGAACCAAGACATTTACACCCAGCTGGGCCCAAGCTGACCATAACGAAAGGGACATGGGGATACTCACCATGGATCTGAGTCCTGGGGTGCCACCTCCTCTCAGTATATGAGCACTGGTATCCCAGAACCCCCCGTGCCCTGGGCTGGTCCCACAGTGTGGGCAGCAGGGCAGGGGGGGATTGTGCCTCTGTGCCCCCTCAGGGGAGCCCCCAAACCCCCCAGAGCTGCCCCAGCCCTGGGCAACAACAGCCCAAGGCCGTGGAGCTGCTGCAGCGAGTGCAGAGGAGGCCCCGGAG
>JAWWEV010000134.1:70841597-70852733 GCA_035583235.1 Hafferia zeledoni
AAAGGGACTGGAGTTGGACCAAGGGTTGGACTTGATGATCTGGGAGGTCTTTTCCAACCCAATCCATTCTATGATTAACATGAGGAGCACACAGTGTTACCAGCAGTGAGAGGAGGGTTGGTCAGCCTGCAGGTAAGGCCTCAGCTCTGTGAAAGGACTGAAATATGTTCACAAAAGGGTCATCAGCTCAGTGATACAAACCCAGCAATATTTGACAGAGCAATTCTCAGACTGGCAAAAGCACCAGCTTTGTCCCTCTGCAGAGTTTCCCATGGATGACCTTGCACAGGCAAACAACAGCCTTCCCACAGGGAACTGCTCTTCACGTAGCAACTCCATCTCAAGGGAAACTGCAGCACAGCAACGTGCAGTGTGTGGCCCTGGGCAGGTGGCAGAGCCTCAGGGAGGGATGTGTGAGCCAGCTGTCGGTGTGGAGCAGGGGCAGGAGCCTGGGCACACCAACACAGCTGCACCAGCTCCCAACACTGAGCCCAGCCTCCCTGCCCAGCTCTGTGCTGCAGAGGTACCAGCTCTCAGGAGCTCCTTTCAGGTTCTCCAGCACATCAGACCACGTTAGCAAGACCCAGGTGCCCACTGTGCCATGACAGTGCCCCTGCATTCTGCATTTCTGCACCTTTTAATGTCAGCAGCTGCTTCTAAGAGCAAAATCAGGAGACCTTCACTTCTGCTGCAGGCAGAGGAGGATTTTGGTTGAAGGTCAGATGGGAGCATGTAACATGAGCTCTGATCCTGAACTGTTGTTTGCAGGACAGAAATTACAAAGATTGGGAGCTACTCCTTCAAGGAAAGTATTTAATTGGACTTTCTCAATCTGCTGTTAAACACAGGAAACACATACATGCCTTTGCTTTGCCTACAGATAAAAGTAATAACAGAGATGTGGAAACTTCTGTTTCCACTGCCCCAAGACAGATAAAATGGCTCAAAAAGGGATCTTGGCCTTCACTAAATTAGAAGGGCACATACTTTTTTGCCACAGATTTTCACTTGTGAAGCTATGGAAGACAACTCCATGTGCCTCACTCAATCTCATTTTTATTCAGCTGATGGGAGGTGTGGCTACAGAGATTTATTGGTCATGAGGCTGATGAAATTATCATAAAATCAACTCACAAATCTAAATTAAGACACCCAAATTTAGTTGCTAACCTAAGAGCAGGGATCTAAGATTCCATCAAGGGAGATCTGTGGTACTACCCACACACTGGTGATACAACCACCAGAGAGACATTGGGGTACCCCAGACACCCACATGGGGCTGGGAGATGTGAGGCAGAACCTAAAAGAGATCTGCTCCCCTCCAGAGAAATAGCTGGAGCTCAGGGAGGACAACTCAGGGCATCTCCATGCACAGCCTGATGGGCTCCAGGGATCCAGGCCTGTGGCTTCTGACTCTTGGAGCTCAGCCAACAAAGAAAGCAGAGCAAGACTCTTAATTGCTCTGAGCTATTCCATTTGATCAGATCCAGTTGTGAAAAGCAGTAATTGTCAATGGTTCTTAGGTCAGAACAATCCTCAGAGCTTTTCACAGCAAAGCCAGATAATCCATAACATCAACCTGTGAGTTAAATTTAAGGTCAATTCTCAGAGAAGGATTCTCAGTGTGAATCTAAAAGAACTTAGAACTGGTCTCACACACCCTGAAGCCAAAGGAAAGGCCACCATGAGCAACAGACTGGGAAAACACAGCAGAAGATGAGAACCCACCTGGTAATGCATTAATTCTTTCTTAGAAGAATAAGAAATTAAGAGCGTGAGGTATTTCATACCCAGAACATGAAAGGCACAAAAGGCAAAGTGAACATTAAAAGGCTCATACCACCTACTTTCATTACTGAATATAAGGCTCCTTCTATACTCAGGAGAGAAAAGCTGCTTCAGAAGATGCCACAAAGTACCAAGTGAGGTGTGGAAGATCTGAGCTGCCTTGTGGAAGAGCCTGTCTCTCCACTGAGCTTTGCATCCTGGTAGGACTAATTTCCTAACTTGGTTAACTGAATTATGTGAACTTGAGTTGTGGGAAAGGCTTTAAAAGCTGAGTTTGGTGGTGTGAGTTGGACCAGAGGAGTTCAGCCATGTTCAGAAGTGACTACAGGGATATCACAGACTGCAGGCTGCTGGTCTAATCCCCTCTCCCACTCCCAAGGGAACAGATCAGCAGAGAAGATGGGAGGCGCACGGAGAGCTGAGCACATTCTGTTATCTCAGCCAGTCTGGCACCTGGCCCAGAACAACCCTCAGGTACTGCTGCTTCTGTGAATCTGCCAGGGAAAAGGGGAGCAAGGGTAACAGGAGAAACCCAGCTCCTTTAGCCAGGCCATTCTTCAAGATCTGTGAAAAGGTTTTCCACAAACCAGTGAGTTTTTTGGGGAGCAGGAAGTGGAACAGGTCATGTTGTGCAATGGGTGCTCCAGCAACAGGTCTTCTGTTTGGAGCAGTGTCAAGGCCAACTCTCAGTTGATGCACAAAATGCTCATTGCAGGGCAAAGCCCTGGTAAATTCAGGCTGAAATTCTCCAGGGATGGGTATTTCAGGATCAGCAGGAGGCTGAGACAGAGCTCACCCTGATGAAGAGCCTTGATGGACAGTGACCAGGTGCAGCATCAGCTGAAACAGCAACTGCAGCACATACCCAGGACCCTGTGCCAACATATTTCCATCCTGGCAGGAAGAGAGGAACATCCAACACACGCAAACAATAACACTGAGTGAGGCCAAAAGGAGAGGGAGAGCATATTCCCATGTGCCAAACTGAGAAAGACCCAAAGAGCCAAATTCGCTGATGAATTGAGGTGCTTTGAAAAAAAAAAGTATCTTAAGCAAGAAAAGCTGCAACAAATGAGGTTGTTTGTATGCTCTGGGAGATGTCAGCACTGGAACAACCTGGCCTGAGAGAGAAGAGCCTCCTGCTATCCCTGCCTAGAGCAGCAGTTGCCTGCTGAGGTCAGGGGGGAAGAAGGTGAGTAGGAATTAATGTGACACAGAATGCAGGGACACCCAACACCCCTGCAAACAAACAGCTCAGGAGGCACCAGCTGAAACAAGGGTGCAGGTCTGGGCGCTGTATTACAGGTTCTGAACCCACTGTCTACCTTGGGATTTCTGGAGAGAGGGGTATAACCTTAAACCTCTTTTGGCAGTACTCAGTTATGTGGGCAGTCCTCAGATTCCAGGGCCTTTTCAGGAAAAAAAGGTTCTTCCCCCAGGGCAGTGGGCACAGCCCCGAGACTGACAGAGCTCAGGGAGTGTTTGGACAACACTCTCAGCCACATGGTGTGAATCTTGGGGTGTCCCCTGCAGGGCCAGGGGTTGGACTTGATGCTCCTGATGGGTCTCTTCCAACTCAGCATATTCTGTAATTCTGTGATTCTCTAGATCTCTATATTGTTGGTAGCAAATGGTTTGTAAGGACACTGGAAAGCTACACTTGTGGAGGCAAATTTCTCCAGTTAGTTGGAGGTCCATGGAAAGAGGAAAGGATGGAAACCCACTGGGTGCTGAGATTTGCCTAACACGGACTGGCAGAAAAATATAAATCATTTAGTCACAGGACTCATCTCTAAAAGAGCATAAACCACATCTAATCTTGGAGGATCCTACTCTTATAATCATGTATACATTCAAAATCCTTATTTCAAAACTGCTAATGAGTCCATCTCTATTTCTTTCAGCCATCAGAGCATCTTTTTGAGACCTCTGAAGATACAAAAATCTTGGGAAGGTGTGTGATCTCTAGAGAAGTGACTGCAGTCAAACTAAGGCCCAGCAGTCAAGTATTACTAGTTTTAGTGATTTCATCTTGGATTTTCTCAGAATAATACACTCAAGATCTGTCTTGCTTTAACTGCTGCCCTTAATGTGATGTGTGCCCAGTAAATACAAAGTCTGTGATGTCCAGGAAAGTTTAAGTGATGCACCCAGAGAAGGGGAGCTCTCAGGATCAACGGATTGTTTGAAATTTAGGCCCATGACGTTTCCACAGAGCTGATATTTAATGGAAGTCGGGGATGTGGTTCAACCACATCTCAGCTGATCTAAAATGGTTCAACTTCTGAAAGAGCCCTGCTGTTCTCCACAGCTGAGACCAGCCCTCAGAGGTACTGAGTCCGACAGCTTCAGCTGCTGGGGAGTTATTTGTGTGAAGAGTTATTTGTGATTAAATACAGCAGAGGATGTGGAATCCTCAAGCACTTCTACCCACCACTTCCTGAGCTGGTTATCAGCCCCTCTGTATAAATAGCTCCCAGGCACACCCAAGCAGGAGCTATGCTGGGAGCACACGCACGTTCAAAGGGATAAAATGCCAAAGAACTAAAAATGACTTGGAAGCATTTCCTTCCTCGTGGCTACCCAACACCCCAGCCCCACGCTCCCTCTCCCACCAGAGCATGGCTGACCTGTAAATTTACGTAGCATTTCGGTGCAGGTTTCTGCCACAGTTTCATCATCACACTTCTCCATAATCAAAGCCTCTTCTCCACAGATCCAGCCACTGAGCACGTGGCCGTACCTCTCCGGTGGGTACAGCACGTCAAAGCTGCAGATCTTCTTGTACCACAGCTCCTCAGGGTAAGTCAAGCTCTCACTCTCAGCCTCGTCTTCCCACACAAACTGGATGCTGTTGCATTCAGAGCTCCAGAAAGGCTCTTCAAACTCCAGGAAAATCTTATCAGTCGTATTGATTCCAAGTTTCTCAATAGCCATCACCTTCTCCTCGGGCAGGCGGGGATGGAACAGGCTCTCGTGGCGTTTCTTCAGGACTCCCAGCGACACGGTCACAATGACGTGGTCAGCTGGGATGAACTCACAGTCCTCGCACTCCACGAAGACATCAGAGCCCTTGTTCTCCTCAGGGAGGTCACTGTTGTGGTCAGCCACCCTCTCAATCTCCTTGCTGACCGACTGGTTCCAGTGGATGCACTTGACCGGCTTGCGGAGCTGAATGACAGACTTGGGAATGGAGCGGGCCAAAATCTCCACGATTTTAATGAAACCACAAGGAATGACGTGATGAGCCCCAGGGATCTCGGTCCATTCCCCAAATTCACTCAGCGAGACTTCATCCATACTGTGGGAGCTGCTCTCACAGCTCTCTACCTAAGGAAAAGCAACACAAAAGCAACATTGCCACAGAGCAACTCCTTTTTGCCACAGCACAACATTTCAAGGGCACAGAGGAGCAGAACAGGGTGGGAGTTCTGAATCCCACTCTGAAACCACGTTATTTTTGATATGAAAGAAGTGTTTGGCCATAGAATCTGATAAAAATCAATCCTCAGCCTTCCTTTCAACCAGAGAAACCATTTAATCACAGTAATGAGCTCGGGTTGCACCAACAACAACAGTCGCATCATGCAGAGTTCAGAGACCAGAGGGCTGGAGCCCCTCTGCTGTGGAGTCAGGCTGAGAGAGCTGGGGGGGCTCAGCCTGGAGAAGAGAAGGCCCTGGGGAGACCTTCTAACACCTTCCAGTGCCTAAAGAAGCTACCAGAGATCAGGAGAGGGACTTTGGATGAGAGCCTGGAGGGACAGGACAAGGAGTGACAGCTTTAAACTGAAAGAGGGTCAAATTAGATTAGACATTAGGAAGAAATTCTTGACTGTGAGAGTGGTAAGGCCCTGGCACAGGTTGGGCAGAGAAGCTGTGGCTGCCCCATCCCTGGGAGTGTCCAAGGCCGGGTTGAATGGGGCTTGGAATAACCTGGTTTAGAAGAACCTGCCCATGGAATCTATGATTCCGTTATGTCTTAGCCTCTGGGTTACAGTTCTGAGTGTTTTCTACCCTTTAAAACCCCCTCCACTGGCCAAGGACCGGCTGTTTGGTGCTCCTACAGCAGAACCTGGAGCTGCGTTTATCAGACACTCATTCCAACGTTAATAGATGTTCCCATAAGGAGCACCATGAAAAACTTTTGGCAGCTCCTTCTGCTGTCTGCAGCTTTCAGCGTGCTGTCAAACAGTCAGCAATCAGCAAACTCACCATCTGCTGGAGGTGAGAGGACTCCACATAGAAGGAACTGAAGGAGACGGGAAAGGGAAATGCCAAGATGTGAGACACGTGTGTTTGATTCCCTTGATGTGATTACCAAAGCTTTAGATTCATTAACCTGCTGGTTGATGTTTGTAGGAGTATTAGGCTATAGCTTCCAACAATCCCTGGAACAAAGGCAGGATGTTTGGGCTGTCTTGTGATAAGCTTCTAATGATAATCCTGGTGCACGGGACACAGTGATCTCAAATCTTCAAATCACCAGAGTCACAATCACTCACACACTATAATTCTTTAAGCATTGTAAGCAAAGGGAACATTACAATTCCTTGCCTCACCCTTTGACCCATTTTCCAGGCTTTCCACACTTCAATGGCTGTGTTTGGAGGCGTGATGAGCCTAGACCCTCTCCCTGTGGAGCATCCTGGTGCAGGGCAGGAGTCTCTGTGCTGGGATCAGGTGTCCAGCCAACAAGTCAAGGTTGTACTAGATAGTTCACAGGCTGCTCCTGTCACTGCAGGGACAATCAGGTGGTTTCCTGGTCATTGCCCAGTGACTCCTGTGCAGACTTGAGTGAAGACCCATCTTCAGAGTCTGCTGTGGTTTCACCCCATCTGAAGGCTGAGTGAGAGCTTTCCAACACACAGCCAGGGTCAGTTCTGCTGGCCTATAACACAAACCTGCACCCCAAGGTAGGCAACAGGATGCTCATCCTGCCTGGACACTCCAACAGGACATTCCACGTTATGAAGTCAAACAGTGATGGCAGTTTGATTCTTTCAACCATGAAGGCGAAATGCCAGGGGCAAAAACAAGCAACTACCAAGCCTATACTTTGCCTGAGACCGGTTAATCCCCACTCTCCCATCTGATAGTCTTAAGTATGAGAAGCTTTGTTGTTCTCAGGTATTTACACATGAGAAGGGATTTGCAAGACTTGCAGAAAAGGCTCTGGCTGTGGCAACCTGTAGCAACCACAGAAGAAACCACCAGGCAAACCAGAGCTGTATCAAATGACTAACCCTGTCTGCATGGGTGATCTTCCATGGATAACTCAATAAACAACTGGCCTTCACGTGGCAGCTCTGGAGATGTCCTGTGACACAAGTTTTGGGGTTGGGACACTGAGGTATCAGGCTCAGGACACCAGAGTTCAAACCTCAGCTTTGTCACAAATCTCCTGTGAGACTCTTTACGTCTTTATTTCTCTTTGGTTTAGGTTCCCACCTGTAAACAGTGAACTCCACACACTCCCCCATGTGACAAGGTGCTGCTTTGCCTCCTCTGCCTCATTTCAGAAGCTTTTAAGTCTTTCTAATAGAAATAGACACAACTGTTACACTCTACTTGTGGAGTGCTCGATGCAGCTTTAAGTCCTTATTCCACAGAGAAGTCATTTAGCCAGGGCATCAAGGAGTTAAAAAGAACTAAGCAAGTCATGAGGAAAGATGATTAGGGCATGGGTTTATACAATCTACCTTCAAAAGTTATATTGCTTTACCTTCAAAATGCTTTCTGGGGATTTCTTCAGCAAATTGCTACTATCAAGGTTACATTTCTTCTGGTCTCTGAGATATATGGACAGGCAAAAAACACTCAGGCAGGATCACAGTGTGAGGCACAAGACAAGACACCACTAAAAGACCCTGACAATAAAGTAGTTTCAGGTGGTAAAAAAAACATTAAATCACACCAGAAAGCTTAACAGGGCCTAAGAAAGCCTCTTCTAATTAGAAAGCTTGGGATTTAAGGTAAGGAAAAATGGAAAAGAAGGAGTAAAGTCGCTGTTTCTTTCTGTCCACTGTCTCTGGATCTGCCTCAGGAGGAAAAGTTGTCAATATAAAAACAAACTGCAAGAGAGCACAGAAAGCAATTCCTCACTGCTGGGCAAGGCTCTGCCAGGTCCTAAGCTTCAGGATTTGTCTGCTCCTAGTTTAAACCAAAACCATCAGCCCACTGACATGCACACATACCTTCAGGTACTGCTGGATCATGGCCAGTTTCAGCCTCTTGACGGCCTCTGTGTCATCCGGGTCGGCCTTGACACGCTTGCGCACGACGTCCCGCGTGAAGACGCCCACACTGTTCTGGCTCTCAGCATTGACTGGTTTACCTCGTTGGAAGAACTCCTGAGTCAGGTTATAGACCTGCCAGAGACAGGACGGAAGGATGGACAACATGATTCCCAGTAGAACCCAAGCCTCGAGCAGGATGCTTTATCCTCCACCCCAACCCAGCGCAGTCAGAGCATCTTCTCTTGGAGCAGAACCCAAAGGCTTCCTCACATCTTCTCCCACCTCCATGTCTCAGGTGTAATCCCAGGTTGCTCTAACCTGGCACCAGCCCTTCCACAATCTCTGTTGTTTAGAAGGAATCCACCAGAGTGGGAGAATTCAGTTTCATAGCTATTTCTCTACTGTCACATAAAAGCAGGAATCAACTAACACCGCAAGAAAATTCCGTGTGCACACACATTTTACTTGTTGAGTACAAGACAGGTACAGATCCATGAAAAACAATGACATCTCCAGAGCCTCCCACCAGGAGCCAGCCTGAGGAAGACTCCCTTTTAACAAATCACACTTCTTTGAAGAAGATATTCCTGACTTTTTTTTAACCCCAGTTTTCTACCATACAAACTACTTAAAAGCCAGAAAACACCATCCCACTCAGCCCTTTGCTTGTGGCAGCCTGGAGTATCTTGTATTCTCTCTAATACTGCCAGAAGAGCCTGCAGTTGTATCATGGCCTTTCATTTCCATGGAAAATCCCCCAGGAATCTTTCAACACAGGAAAGGTTTCAAAAGACACTTCTCAGAAGTGCAACTCATCCCATTAACAACTTGTTTGTCCAGAATGTGTCCATTTACATCACGCCACAGGGTGCACAGTGCTTTTACTAGGAGAGGTGACATCCTTGCTTGGCAAGTTTTTCCTGCCAAAGACAGTTTGATTACGACTTTTTGGAGACAGATTATTTGGATGTGTTGAGAAGTTGAACTCAACAGTAAATATCTGGTAGGAAGCTGGCAGAATTGTGGCAGCTTTGCCTTCAAAGGTTCCTAGAGCTTTCCATTCCCTGCTGATAGGGTTAATCCACCATGGTTTAGGTTCTTCCCACCATTTCTGAGGTCCTCTGTTTCTCCCCAGGAGCTTGATTTTCTCTTGGGCTTTAGAAATTAATTTGAGGAGGCAAAACAGAGGGATGATGAGGAAAGGGAGCTGGTGAAGAAAAATGCCCAGCAGGGATAGGAGTGTGAGAGGGCAGGTCTGGGAGTGAATGGAGGAAAGCGACTCGATAAGGACAAGTAAGGGATAAGGAGGAAACTGAAAAAGAAAATAAGTGAAAAAGTGAAAAAAAAAAGAGGCATGAACTACAGAAACAGAGAATAAATAATTACAAGAAAAATTAATGTAACTGGTGAAGATAGGAAAGAAATGCAGACACTGGCTGGGACACAGCCTTTCCAAGGAGATTCCCAGACAAGAAAGGTGGAGCCCAACACCCAACATGAAATCAAGGCTTCCAGCAGAGGAAATAGAGCCTTCTCTGTTCCCCGTGCCAAAAGCTCTCAGGCAGTTTCAACATCCCATGGTTCTCAGGTCCACTGATTTCCGCGGCCCCAACCACTTCCAGCAGGTCCGAGTGGCACAGACCTTGCGTCAGCACAACCAGCTCAGCTTTCATAAGCTGATTGCGCTCTGTAAGCAGATAACACAGGCACAGGACAAGCAAAGCTGTGTTAAAACCCAGCTACCCCTTGGCCAACAGGAGAAGTGAGCCTGGGTATGTTTTTGTTAACCATTATATTCTTCACTGCCCCACAGAGAAAAGGGCAGAAAGGCCCAGTCCTCTATGCTGGAACCATCAAGTGAAGTCTTTCCTGTGTACGCCATCCCATTGATCAGACAGCAGGTTGAGTTTAATCACCATCAGTTCTTATTTTTTCTCAGAATCCCCATTATTTTGACAGTTTGCAAGTTCAGGAAGCATTTGGACAATGCCCTCAGACACATGGTGTGATTTTTGGTGTTGTCCAGGGCAGGGCCAAGAGTTGGACTCAGTGATTCTTGTGGGTCCCTTCCAACTCAGGATGTTCTGTGATTCTTGAGGATGCTCAACTATTTGATAAAGAACAGAAGGCAAAGCTTCGTAAGCAAGAAGCACAAGGAGAAATAACAGCAAGTCCTACATTAAGAGATGCATTGTCAGAATAAGAGAATCAAAAAGATGCTCAGAATGTGTTTAATGTACAAATGCAGCAAACACATCCTGGGTAAGAAACTATGGGAAAGGTTCACTAGAGGCCCTCATTTAAGGTAGATCTCCAATGAAGCAGGAGCAGAATTGTGTTGTCTGGAGTTGGAATTACCTAGGCTTTCTTTACCCAGGCTGATAGCAACAAAGCATCATCACTCCTATGGGACCACCACTGAAGCCACTGGGAACAGGCACTCATAACATCTGAAAACCCATCCTCCTTCAATCATTACAGCATGATGTGATGACAGCAGGGTTCAGGAGACAGTTCACAGGGACTTTCTCTCCAAGATCCTGGTGAAAGGTAGCATCAAGAATGACCTGGAAGATCCTGCTGATGACAAAATATCCATGCAGACCACCGTGCCCAGCAGCAAGAAGAGCTACACCACATACAGTCCAGACTCCGCTCCCTTTTCTATTATCACACACCTGACACAAGCAGGAAGCAAAAACAATGAACAGGCTGCTTCAACTCCCAGCTCCTACCACTGGCAAACTCCTCACAGCACAATGAACTAATCACTTCTCACTCTAAAGCTCCTCTGGCTCTGGGCAGAACAAGAGGCCTTAGAAGCTTGTCTGGAAAACAGCAACAGGAAGCAAAAGACACAGAACACTTCAAACAACCCTTCATTCTCAGCAGATTTCCTTCCCTGACTTCTGAGGGTTTATATACAATCCTGAAAGGAATTCATAGAATCACAGAATGGTCTGGGTTGGGAGGAATCCTAAAGATCATTTAGTTCCAACTCCTGCCATAGGCAGGGACACCTTGCACTGGCCTGGCCCAGCCTGGCCTTGGACACTCCCAGGGATGGGGCAGCCACAGCTTCTCTGCCCAACCTGTGCCAGGGCCTGCCCAC
>JAWWEV010000134.1:70873760-70887010 GCA_035583235.1 Hafferia zeledoni
GGACACCAGAGTTGTACCCAACCTGCTGCAGTGAATGGCATATTCCCATCTTAACCCTGGGGACAGAAATGGTGATCTAGCCAAAAATTCTAATGCCAGTGGTTTCCAAATCCTACTGACCATCAGGGATCCATCCACACAGTCAGCTGGCCAGAACCTAAACAGCCAAGCAAGATGCAGTTTGGCTCTGTCAGGCTCTGCCAGGACAAAGGGTGAATAGCTCAGGAACACAGGACAACCAGGACAAGCAACAACCAGTCCCAAACTGGCCTGCCTTTCCCCATGTCTTTGCAAGCTTCCCAGGCTCTGGTTGACCTCCTGGTGGGAATCTTCCCCTGTTTTCAGCTCCTCAGTCACACTGAGCATTGAGAGGTATCTGCCACTGCTGAGCTCCTGATGAAAGCAAAGCTTGGTGTTTCAGGACTGTAAAAGGAAGGAGAGACAGACAGTAAACTACAGGAATTTAAAAGGGGTTATAGAATTAAAAAGGGGTTATAAACAATGCTGCAAAAAAGTTTCCTGCAGAACTCCAGCTGCCAAGAAGAGCTGTACCCCATCCCGCCTGCATAACGTGCGATCTTATCTTCTCCACCCTCCTTCTCTCTCCAATTGTTTGGGAAACTTAATTGATAAAACCAGCCTTAATTAAATAGGAAACATGCCTGTGTTTGCACAACTCACAACACAATCGTGTCTCAGTCAAATAAACACTGGTGTCCAAATCACACTTGGGAATTTGCTGTGGTTTGGGGTTTTAAATTCGTGGCAGCAAGTTTGGGAGAAAATTTCATCAGGGATCTTTTCTTCTCCTCCCGTTTTCTGTACTAGGAGGGTGAGACAGGGAACGAATCCACAGGCAGAGAGGCCCAGCACTGGTTCCAGCTCAATATGTACATGAGGATCATTTCAGGACACACCAGATGAGACATGCTAGCCCAAAAGCAATTATTTTTTCTCACCACTTCTCAGAACCCAGACCAACCAAACTGCCCTGAAATAGCAGCACAGCTCTCGAAATAGCACCATTTCTCCTCTTTTTGAAAGCAACACCCACACTCAGTCTTTGATTTTGAGCCATCCCCGAGCAGTTACCACTTCTCACCATTCAAGCCACAGGGAAAATCATTAAATCCAACAGAAACACTATGGGAAGAGAACCAAAATTAGAAAAGCCAAACAACACATGGATTTACTCCCACAATAACTGGATCAACTTCAGCATGGAACGGACTAGACGTGACTCCAGGAAAAATACGTCTCTCCAGGTGCAGCTGCATCGAGGGCCCTTCTCCTGGGCTGTGGTTAAAGGCAAGCCACATGTTCCAGCTTTAAGAAGGCAGCACACACATAACCAGGGCTGGCCTCAGCATGCTGAGATACACAGCCTTCTCCATCCTGCTGTCTGCACAAACACGCTCATGGAGCAGCCCAGGGCAGTGGAATTCAGGTTGGGATGCAAGTCCTTGGATCCTGAGGAAGCCTGGTTAGGCCTGGCAGACTGGCTGGCTGAGGTTTGTACCCACCAGAAGCTTCCCTTAAGGAAGACAGGCATTTTCCCCACAGGTTTGCATGCAACAACAAGAAATGTTTTAATACAAAAGCATTGACCTTCTCCTCACTACACCCTGTATGCATTCAGGTCACCTGGAGATATCCAAAGAAGTCAGAACTGCTATGGGAAACCTCTAACACAGGAATATATCCCTGCTGTAAAGCAACAGCAGCAATTCACCCCGCTGAGTGATTTTCCTCCTGAGTGTGAAATGGAGCAGAGAGCACAAACAGCTTGTGAATCGTGGAATCACAGAACAGTTTGGGCTGCAAGGGACCTTTTAAAGGTCAAACGAAATCAAAGACAAGAAACAGAAGGGTGGGCGAGGAAAGAGATGAAAACACAACAGTGACACCTTGGGCTTTGTTCCCACCTTGTTGCAAACTTCAAAACGAAGCCCAAGGACAAAATTTTGTCTGGAGATTCCAACAGAAAAACCTCCTCCAGTCAAGTTCTTGTGCTTTGAGGTTACCAAGTGCCTTGCAGGCAAGTGCAGCCTGGAGTGCCAGGGGATGCACTCCAGTGATGGATTATCCCTGCTGCAAGGTGCCTTTCATTTCTCCCGACACACCTGAACTCAAAGCATTTCTTCTCTGTGAAAACCAAGACTTTTTAAGGAAACAAAGGGAAGTTTACTTTGTATTGATCCTCTTCATGAAACTGTGCCTCAAACAGCTGCACAGAATTGAGATAAAACGTTGCTCAGAAAGAGAAAAATTAAACAGCTCAGGCTGAGGAGAAAAAAAAATCACACACATTTTAGATCTAAGAAATTTTTCACAGAGCAGGAAGATTTGTCATATGGTAAACAGCAGAAATCAGAACTGGGACACCTGGGATTTATCTCTCCTTCTACAGCCTTCTGGAGCAACAGAATGACAATCCTACCTGTAACTTGCTAAAAATCTAGCACAATTTCAACATGTTTAGGTGGGAGTTCATTTTATTCAGCACACCACACTTGATCCTTTCAGTGCCTCAGCTTCACTGAATGGAAAACAGCACAAGAGCACCTGGCTGTGCCAGGAAAGCATTTCCATTAATGCCCCCAGATGAAAAGGAATCACTGTAAGGTATTGGATCCCCACCAGGACTGAGCCATGTGCAAGTCAGGTGGGATAAGCCAGTAAATTTCAAAACACTGCTTGCATCCATCCCATAACTACATCCCTGCAGATAGGTTGGTATGTTGGTAGGGAAAATTTGTCATTTCTAAATTTAGCAGACACTTCAATCATTGTGTGATGCTTCAAAAGCAATGGAGATGTCAAGTGGAGCTTGTAGGACGACCATTTAAACTGAAATGAGAGCTCTGCTCACTGAGCAAAGGCTTTTCTTAATTCCCTTCCTGTTTGGACAATTTGATCCACTTCTTTTTTCTCCACTAAAACCACAAAGGTCTGTCCTGCAGTGAATGGATAGGCTTTTTTTCTGGGATAACTTCCAGGTTAAAGAGAAAGGATTTACACTTGAATGAAACATAGGCACTGTATTTGGAAAATTTGTTTTGAAAACTTGGGAAGGAAGCAAAGCCTCCTTCATTTAAAAAGGGACTCAATTAACATTCTCCAACAAGTCTTCCTATCGAAAGGACAGTACTTGCTGGGGGCCATGTGATCTGAAACTTGCCCTGCTCGCTCACAATGTCCCTTTCTGAAATAACAGGGCAGTGATTCTGAGAAACACGAGGATCTTTGCACAGCTTTCCAAAGGACTGGCTGTCACCGGCAAGGCCTTGACTCCAGGCATCAGATGTTCTATGACTTAAGCTCAGGAAACTTAAAATAGTGCTTAAAGACCCTAATAAAGACCTAGAGTGACACGATCCTACTGTGGATCCCTCTCCAAGGACAGCTCAGCCACACTCAGCCACAACAAGAGGATGAATCCTCGGTGTCAATTGTCACCTCCTTGTTTTCCTAAAAACAAAGTGTTTCAAAATCTGTAAAGAAGAGAGTAATGACCAGCCAAGCAGGTGTTCTGCTTTTGGTTCCCACATTTCTGGGTGTGGGTTTGATCTGCAGCAAGCAGCAGCCAGACAGGACCACCCTAAGGGTTATCTTGGGTTTGATCCTGCGAGAGCTGGGCATGCCTAAATAATGCCCACGCAGGAGGAGGAAAACAACCTATGCCATACTTTTTTCCAGCTAATGTGAAAAAGGAAAAAAAGGCTACTGGCATTTAATATGCACTTTTATTTCTGAATTCCCTTATCAACTGCACATGACAGAGCGTTCTTCACCCTTTAATAAGTACAGGTTGAAGTCGAGCCTGACTGGAAGTTGATGATGGATTGAGAATGGGAGCCCATGTCAATACACTGCAGATTGAGATGGGAGATAAAGGCATTATTAGTGATTATTGCAACAGCCAACATGCAACCATCACCTCATCCAGCACTCTGGGGACCATCTGTAGCACACCACTCTCCTTCAGTTCTTCTGGATGCCTCCAACTGCAGAGTGACCCAGGTATGAGCAACAGAAGGGAACAGTCGCCTGCAGCTGCCCCATCAGTGCCTCAGTGGGACTATGCAGGGAAAACAAGGACAAGACTCTCCCAGTAATTTAAGTGTTGAGATGTGAGCTACCCTTTGGAAAAAATATCATTTCCCCTGCTGACCATGCTTTTAGTTCAGGCACTGAATCTGGTGTGGATAACTATGAAAACTCTCCTGCATTCTATCGCTGTTCTTTAGAACATCCCAAATAAATTGGTGGTTTGGGAGTTCGTCTAAAATCAAAACGGAACAAACACCCTGATTTTTTTTTTCCCACCATGCAAAATAAAATCGATTGAGGAGGTTTGTTATTAGGTAAGATTTTCCAGGGGAAAGTCAACACGCTTTACATTCACAATGCAGTGGAATAGTTTCCTCACACAGATAAGTGCCTCCCTCTTAACCCTTGCTGGTCACAAACACAGATGTCAAGACAGGAAGCAGCAGAGAATCCTCTAAAAGTCTCCCAGAAATGAACCACAAGGTACTTTGCACAGCTGGTAAATGAGCTGCTTGGTGATAAACACACTTAACAGAGTTTACATTTGCTTAAGACACTTAAAGATTAAGAGGTTTGCCCCTGTCTTTTCTGACAACTACAGGCAATGCTGGACAGCATAACAAGGTGAAGATACTTCTTAGATGAGGTTAAGCAAAAAACAAACGAAAAGCTGTGGCAGCTCACCCAAGATACAGGGTCAAAAGTTGGGCTCATCTTGAGCTTTGTGTGAAAACCCTCCACTTATCCCAAGGGCATCCACAAAACACTTGGACATGACACAGTTTACAGTCACTCTCCCACTACCTTGGGCTAAAGATTCCCTTGGCAGGTGGATCTTTTGCACGTGGAAACATCCCTTGTAGAACCTTCTCCTGAGAATATAACAGGTGGTGACAACTCATGAAATGTGCTCATATCCCCAACTCTTTAAATAAAAACACACATCTTTGTCTGGCTTTGGTTTTGTTATGCCTTTGACAAGAGTCAATCCACTCCAGAAGTTTAAAACTGGGTAACTGCAGTAACTGCATCTTCTCAGGGAAGAAAGGGAAGAGTATTTAATAACGAAATAGCTTCTCCCCTCCATCTATAGAACTGGTCAAGCCAAACCCTGTGCCAGCTTTCTGATCCTGTCCCCTGTGCATGTGCATGTTCTGAACAAGCTTTAGGACCAGGAACTTGCTGCAAAGTCCAGGTGTCTGCACACACAGAAAAAGAGGCACATTTTCTGTTATAACACATTTTATCCTGCATGTTTTATCAAAAGACCCCTCTGAAAAGGATTTAACCACTAGAAAAACTGTGCTTTTAAGTGAAGCTGCCTGGCCAACATGGGCAAAGTCTGAAACTGCTGTAACTCTTTGCTCTGGGACTCAAATGTTACTGTAAATTTGAGTCTCTGCCTCAGAAAGTTGCTGGAACTGAAGTGATGGGGACATGGCCCCGTATTTACACCACTTGCCCCACTGTGCACCTTCCTGTGTCCCTTTGTCACCGAGCACATCTTCCTCTCTCTGCTCCAAAGCAGATTAAGCTTAATAAACTTATGTAGTTGTGAAGTGTACTGCCTATTATCCAATTAGACAGCTAACGAGATCTGAGTAGCAGCACGTAGGCACCGAGAGCTGTCGGCTGATACGTGGTACGGATTAGACACGTTCCTTATTTTCCCAGCCCTTGCAGAAAAAGGGTTGGGATTGGTTCAAAGGCTGCTCTGAAGACTGGGTTCAGGTAATTGTTTAATTTTGTTTGGGACCCACGACCACATCACGTTTCTTTCCTCTTGATCTCCTGGAGCTGTCACATCGCAAATGTCCCGTACAAAAGTCCTGATAGATCTGGCGTGACTTTTGGTGTGGACAGGGGAAGGTCTCATCACCTTTAAGGGCCCTTCCAGCTTCAGAAATCTATGGAGCAATAAAGGGAAATGTCCAGAAGAGATAAGGATATTCAGAAATGCATCTTTATTAGCTCTGTGCTGTTCCACATGATATTCCTGTAAGATGCACGTAAGGAAACATGAATCAGATGTAAACACCATAAAACTGCTGCATGACAACATCATTCTCAGAGCATAATTATCAAGGGTTTGTTATCTAATTGGGAGAGCACTGGAAAGCGGGTCCAGCCAAGCATAAGGGCTGTGCAATATTTTCATTACCAGTGTGGATGACAGACTGGAATGTATGGCCACAAACCCAACAGATGATTCAGCTGGGAGGATTTGCAAGCACCGTGGTGTGCAGATTTCCATTTCTAAATTATCTTGATGCACTGGTCTAATAACAACAGGAGGAAATGCTTGAGCAAGAGAAGTCACAGGTACAAATGCAAAGCTGGGGAGAAACTTCCTATTCAGCAAGACTCCAGGAAAGACTCTGAGAGGGTCAAGGTAAAATTATGAGGTCCAACATCTGCATAAAGGCAAAGCTCAAGGATGATCCACAGAAAGCAAGACTCAGCTCTGCCATGCAAAGTCCTGCCCTTGGGTGCTCACTGCTGTGCTTTGTGTGCAAGCAGACCTGAGAGAATCCTGCGGAGAACAACAACAGTAAAAAAACACCAGGTATGACATTAAGCTGGATCTATTTAAGCCAGACATGTTCCTAAGAACAGCTTCCTAAGGCAAGCAAGTAGGACACGGCCTGAGGGGAGCCTCCTCTGTCCAAATCCAGCAGGAAAACTCAAGAGTTTCACTCTCCTAAGTTTAACTTTCTGGCTTTAATCTTCGTTTAAAAACAAGCTAATGGCCATTAATGTAAACAGAAAGAACAAAACTCCAGGCGGACTCATCAACATAGGAAAAGAGACCAGAATCCACTTCTTAGAATCCCACATGCTTTTACTTCACACTTTTCTTCCAGATCACTTTCCCCGCAGCAAAGCCCCACAGAGGTCACTCTGAACACAATCTTCCACTGTTTTGAAGCAACTCCCTCATTAGCAGATCTTTAAAGGAGTGACCATCCTATAGACACTTAACTTGCCCTCCCAAAGGAGAAACAGGGATTGAATGGGTGGAGCACACAGCTTTAAACTGCCAGAGGGAAGGGTTAGATGGGATATTGGGAAGAAATCCTTCCCTCTGAGGGTGGGCAGGCCCTGGCACAGGTTGGGCAGAGAAGCTGTGGCTGCCCCATCCCTGGAAGTGTCCGAGGCCAGGTTGGACGGGACTTGGAGCAACCTGGGATAGTGGAAGGTGTCCCTGCCCATGGGAAGGGGTTGGAACTGGATCATCTTTTAAGGTCCCTTCCAACCCAAACCATTCTGTCTGTGAATAAAATTTGGTTGGATCACTGAGCTTGAAAGGTAGCAGCCAACAGACCAGAACACAGGATGGAAGAGAAGAGAATGAGGGAATAGGGTTTGTTAAACTCGGAGAGGAAATGGAAATTAGTAGACAATCCAACTTATTCCTTCCACTGCCTAACTGGGGGTTACAGGTGGAGCCAGACTCAATGGTAGAAAAAAAAGGACAAGAAAAAATGGGCATGACTGGAAGCAAGGGAAATTCTGATCAGACAAGAGGAAAATACTCCTCTCCACTAGAGCACTAAGCATGGCATCAATGTGCCACACTTGACTGGAAAAGGTCTAGAACTTCACCAAAAACGCTCACAAAAAAACCTACCTTTGGTCGTGGCCCTGCCTGGAGCAGGAGGTCAGACAAGGCAGCTCCAGATGTCCTGGGCCACCTCAGTTACTCTTTAGTTCTAAGCAATCTTTATCAAGGAAAACTGAACAAGGGATTTTGCCCAATAGTCTTCAACACTCTACACCTGTTCAGTGCTAACAAGTACTTTAGACTCAAAAGCTGTCAATAAAATACCTTCCACATGACTAAAAGTCCCAGTCTGTAAATGAGGGGAAAAAAAAGTAAGGAATTAAACACTAAGAGCTTTCACTGTGACTGGAAACAGAACAATAGAAACTGGAGACTCACAGACGTTCTGGAGAAAACTGTGAGGAACCCAAAGAAGATACATACTGATAGTTCAAACAACAAAATCCAGACTGCTCCTCCCTACCTGCTCTTCCCACCACAATAAACACGAGTCGATGCCAAGAGATGTTTTGGACCTGTCCAGACCAGCCTTCTTTTTGGTGAGAGCTTCTTCAGTTGTCTCAGGACAAAGGCTCTCTGTGTGCAGACACACCTTTCACACACACTTCCTACTCTCTCCCACTGAAAGGTGTAAGAGGTGTTAATAGATCCAGAGAAAACACCTGGAACAATATCCACAGAGAAGTTTTTCCTTTTTTTTTTCCCACCCAACAAAATAAAGTGAAGCAGTTTACCTCAGTAAATAATGTTTCTAGTGCTTATATGCTGTTTTCTATCATGTTTTATGTTTGAATGCTACCTCTCCTCTCAGAATAATCTTCACATCCACATTTTACCAGCTTGAGAAATGCATGAATAACCAAGTCCTTCATGGAAACAAAGATACAGCAGGTACAAAATCAGATGCAGGGAGCGTAACCACTGCAGGGAGGGAGAAGGGAAGGTCACTCCTGAGCTCCAGCTGGGAGGTCAGAGAAGGTAAGCACAATGCCTGAGCTGCAATCGAGCTAATCATGGGGAAAGCCTTGGCCAGAGCAGCTGGCAAAGACCTTCACCTTACAACAGGGAGAACCTACTCTGGAATAGTCAGAAATCCGTAATACATCCCTGTGGAAAAGACAGCACTTGAGTAAGAAGAGCATGTGCTCTGTTTTTATAGTGGGGAAAGAGACAAAGCCATAGTGAAACCTTCCATGGCAAAACACTTTTTCTGTGCTCTGTTGAAAACTAAAATGCATCCATCATACCCCAAGGTCCACATGAGAGTCATAAAATGGTGTTTGCTGGCTCAGTACAGGCAGGTACCAGACAAGAACACCCCAGGCAAGTTTTGGCCCTGCAGCTCAAGAAAGACACGGCCCAGGGATTCCCAAAGGCTGCTCCAGAGGATGGAACAGCTTGCTCTGTACAGTAACAAAAGGGCAAGAGGGCAGCAATCCTCAACTGCAGCACAAGAACTCAAAGTCAGAAACTAGGAAAATCTTGGTAATAGCAAGAACAATGAAGGACTTTCAAGGATCACCCCGGGAGGACAGGGAAAGTCCATCACTTGAGGCTTTTAACAACTGTGTTGGACAAACATCTGCTGGGAAAGTTTAGATAGATCTGACCCATTCTTGGGGTAGGAGGTCAGACTGGACAACTTAAGGTCCCTTCCGGCCCTGCTGTTCCTTGGTGTGACAGAAACATGACAGCACAACATGCGAGCAGCAGCCCCAGAGCACACGAGCTTCCCTAATGTTTCCATCATACACTGGAGAAACTCTGTAAGATGCCACGTGGAGCAGCTGCCCATTCTCACATGGCACTTTCTTCCTCTGTTTGTGGAGGAGTAACACAGAGATAACACAGAGGTAACACAGAGCTGGACTCACAGAACAGGCACGGGCCCCTCTCACACCCCACAGCACAGTCATGGTTATTAGCAGGAGTCCATCCACACTTTTCCTCCCAGTTGTCTCCTTCCCCTCTCATCCTGCAGCCAGAGTAGCTCTTTTTTCCTTTTTTACTTTAGGCCTTTCTTCTCTTCCTCCCTGAACTATTCATGGGTAACACCTTCAGCACTGGATCCCAGCCCACCACTCAGCCATGGATCCCACCCCAAGGGAATAGGGACACAAAAAGGGAAATGACCTGAGGCTTCACTTCAAAGCCCACAGTCACACTCAGCCCTTTGCCAAGTTCCCCTCAAAGCTCAAAGAGAGGCACCAGATGCCACTGTAACACTGGAGAGATGGTATGAGCTCCCCATGACTAGAAAGAGACGCTTAATTCAGTCTGCTGGGAGGACTTTGTGCTCCTACAAGCATTTAATGAATGGCACAAACCGTTCTGTGGGATCAGAGCAGAGTGCAAACAGCAAGCTCCAAAGTACCAACCTATACCTCAGGATTAAAGCTTCACTCATCAAAGGGGTTTTAGGAATTTTTGCTTCCTTCTGTGCCCTCCTCAACTCCTCCTGGCCCATTCTTGTAAATCCAAAGTCGATCTCCAAGCTCTCAGTCATGTTTGTCCGAGGAAGAACACAGGGAGGAAAATGACAGTGGTCCCAGGGACAAATAGCCACACACATGTGTGTTTTCTCAGCTATAACCACATGTATGTGATTCTGGGAGCACATCCCAGCTATATATCCACGTGTGTGATTTTGGGAGCACATCCCAGCCATATCCACACATGTGTGAGCACATCCCAGCACACATGTGTGTGTGTTTGGGAGCACATCCCAGCCATATCCACATGTGTGTGTGTTTGGGAGCACATCCCAGCCATATCCACATGTGTGTGTGTGATTTTGGGAGCACATCCCAGCCATATCCACATATGTGTGTGTGTAATTCTGGGAGCACATCTCAGCTATACCCACATGTGTGTGTGTGATTTTGGGAGCACATCCCAGCTATACCCACACGTGTGTGTGTTTGGGAGCACATCCCAGCTATACCCACATGTGTGTGTGTTTGGGAGCACATCCCAGCTATACCCACACGTGTGTGTGTTTGGGAGCACATCCCAGCTATACCCACATGTGTGTAATTTGGGGAGCACATCCCAGCCATATCCACATGTGTGTGTGTGATTTTGGGAGCACATCCCAGCTGTATCCACATGTGTGTGTGTTTGGGAGCACATCCCAGCGATCATCCACATGTATGTGTGTGATTTTGGGAGCACATCCCAGCTATATCCACATGTGTGTGGTTGTGAGCACATCTCAGCTATACCCACGTGTGTAATTTTGGGAGCACATCCCAGCTACATATCCACATGTGTGTAATTTTGGGAGCACATCCCAGCCATACCCACATGTGTGTGTGTGTGTGTGTGTGTGTGTGTGTGTGTGTTTGAGTGTGTGCTTGTCAGCACCCCCCAGCACATCTGAGGGCACAGTTATGCAATCCCAGAAACCTTAGATCCAAGTTTGCACTGTCCTTAAGGACAGCCCTGACTGTCTGTATAGTGCTGACAGCAGCAGTCACAGGACAGGCCAAGGATTGGATGCAACTGAAAAATAACCCCATAAAAAAGGGATGTGTGGGCTCCCTGACCACAATCTGTCACCCACAGTCACACCAGACATGCAGAAGAAGATGATAAACCCTTTCACTAGAAGTAGTGTTTCAAAATTGTGTAAGTCACCCGTGAGTCTGTGCCCTGACAGGGCTGGAAAACAGTTATGCAAGAGAGGAAACACGCAGTCAGAGACAGGACAGCTCAGAGAAAACATCTCAGTGCAGCTCCACTCCTGAAACCAGGGTCTTGCAAAACAACCCTCCCTCCAGCTTCCCAGGCTCTCCCAAAGGGTCTGTGAGCTTCAGGAGTTCAACCAAAGGATTACCAGTCACGTCCTCCTGGCAGAGTCCTCTGGGATCACAACCGGTGGCTGATTCCAAAAAAGCAAATCCTGTTAGAAGAAGACTGGAGATCAAAGCAGGAGGTCACACCTACATCCTGGAACATGCATGCCCATGGGACAGGAGAATTTTTAATTCTGTTTCAGACTAAGTGCCCATCCAACAGACACATAAGGTTAGAACATTTGAATGCTACACCTGTACAAGGTCTTTGTGAGAAAAGCCATTCCCCACCTGCCCTGAAAAATGAATTAAACTGAACTGACTCTTAGAAAAAGAAACTCCTTCTTTCCTATGCAATTCCCAGCTTAAGGATAAACCAGGACTATCTGTTTCATTCAGCAAAAGGCGTTTTCCAGATACATCAGCTACAAGGGAACTTGAGCAGGTACTTCACAACTGAAATGATCCAAACCAACGTGCTTTTTTTTTTCCTCCTCCTCAAAGTGTGCAAACATCATTGTATCATGCCAGTATTTCAGTCATTCCAAGCATGCCAGCAAAACTCATGCCACTCAGCTCAGTCTAGAGGACACACTTAAGAAAAATCTGGCATTATGCAGAATAATGAATGGAGAAATTAATAACTATGTATCCATTCTTTAGAAACCATCTATATCTATTTAGTTCTCTTTGTCAGCCAGGAAATTAAATATTTTCCTATTTCTTAAAAGGTAGTTCCTGCCTTTGAACTCAGTAGGTACACACATACATAAAAAAGTGGAATTAAATGAACTTTTCAAGCCATTATAAAACTTTGTAGCCCTTTAAAGACCTATTGGATAAAAGAAATGCATGTGACCAAAGCACAAAATTCCCCACAAGCTGAAATTGTCTGTGTTTACGTCATTTCAGCTCTCTGGGCTCCCCACAGCTGAGACTCTCCTCACTCTCTGCAACCTCCATTCTGCCACTGATCTGCTCCCTGGCCTCCAGAAGTGAGATAAATACGGTCTCAGAGCTCAGTGTGGAAAACCACTTCAAAGAGGGAACACGCAACAACCAAAGCCCTGCGTAAATCACCACTCCAGGGCTGCAGAATGTGTTTGTTGCCCTCAGACCCAGCAAGCTCCCAGCCACCATCACTGAGTTATCCCAGAGCACTAACAATAGCTGCCTTGTTTAAGTGAGCCTTAAAGGATGGCTTGGTAGCAGAGAACCTGCCAGGAACAGCTCAGGGAGCAAACTCCAGAGTGAACAGCAAGGAGGGGCTTTTTGACCCTTCTTGCATTACACCCCTGCTGATGAGCTCATCTCATTACCTTTGGAGCAACCCAAGCCTTTCCCAGGGCCAAATCACTCCCTACTGCATCTCACACCTTCCCTTACATCCCAATCATGCAACTTCATGTCCAAAACCTCACAAAACAAAAACTTCATTCGCCATGAAAAGTAAAATAACATACTAAAATTGCACTTAAAACCAAGGATATGATTAAAATTCATCAAACGCCATCACTGCTTAAAAATCTACTGCCTTTAAAGATTTCCAGAGGAAAAGGTCACCAGCACACAGAGCACATCTTCCAAAGCAAGTGTCCTTGTCGTGGTGCTCTCAGGTTCTGACAACAACTATGTTGCTATAGGAGCCCTGTGTGGTGTGTTACCCACAGCTCAGGGTTGCTGCTTCAATCACAGAATGGTTTGGCTCGGAAGGGATCTTAAAGATTGCCTCATTCCAACCCCCCTGCCATGGGCAGAGACACCTTCCACCAGCCCAGGGTGCTCCAAGCCCTGTCCAACCTGGCCTTGGACACTTCCAGGGATGGGGCAGCCAC
>JAWWEV010000134.1:70892954-70908329 GCA_035583235.1 Hafferia zeledoni
TTCTTTGCAGAGAGAGTGCTCAGGCATTGGAATGGGCTGCCCAGAGAGGGGATGGATTCCCCATCCCTGGAGGTTTTGAAACTGAAACTGGCCATGGCACTGAGTACCATGATCTGGTAAAGGGACTGGAGTTGGACCGGGGGTTGGACTTGATGATCTTGGAGGTCTTTTCCAACCCAATCCATTCTATGATTCTATGATTAAACCTGGTTTTGTTCCTGAGCTCTTTCAGCTTTCCTGGTCGCTGCTGTACTTGGAGGCTGCTGTGGCAACCCCGGCTTGAGTCTCTCTGCACAGCGCGGAGCACAGAAGTGCTTCATTCCTGTGCACTTTTTCCTATTTTTCTTCCTAGACAATGAAATTCATCTCATCGGAGCCCCTCTCGCAGCTGAAGCCCAGCCTGGGGACCAGAAGACCACAGCCCTGCACAAGTGAGCTCTGCCAGGGTTTATCTCCGACATCCGCCCCTGCCGCTCACTCCTATCAGTGTTTGTGCAGTCGCACAGGGCAGGGTGATACACAGGGAAAAAAGGCTGTGGGGAATCAAAAATAGGCGTAGCTTTAAACTTTTGTCAGCCTGAAGACCCCTAAAAACCAGCAGAGGATTTTGTTCCTGGCAGCCTCCGAACAAGGGGTGTCTCAGCCTCAGCCCATTGCAGAGATCTGGGGTTAATAAACCCTCCCAGGGTTAATAAACACTCTTGGGGTTAATAAACACCTCCTCTCGCAGGGTTAATAAACCTCTCCCTCCTCCTTGAGGGGTCGGGAACGGCAATGGGGGTCGAGCACTACCCCAGAGTGGCCCTCAGGCAAATCACCCAGCTGACATAATATATACTGCATATAGATAATATGTACATAGACTATAATACATGTAGTATATAATGTGTGTGTACATATACATGTACAAACTCTATATATGCTATATAGATACTATAATACATACCATACATAATGTATACATATATACATATTATGTATACATTATGTATGGTGTGTATATATATTATGTATATATGTATACATTATATATATAAATATATATACTATAATACATATATACTATGTGTATAATATACACTATGTGTATAATAGTATATATTGGACACCCCATCCCTGGAAGTGTTCAAGACCAGGTTGGATGAGGCTCTGAGCAACTTGGTCTAGTGGAAGGTGACCCTGCTCATGGCAGAGGTTGGAATTGGTCCCTTCTAACCCAAACCATTCTGTGGTTCTAAATATACTCTTAAATAGAGGCACAGAACCTCTGTCATGGAGACCTCTCCCAAAGGGAGTGGAAAGCCAAAATAATCCAGTGTCACTAGCTGGGTGATGGCATTCAGAGCCCTAAAGCAGAGGGAAGACAGTTCTGCTTGTTCTGAATGTGATGCCTTTCATGCAGCTACAGGGTAAAAGTGTCCTCTCCAAGCTGCAGCCCCCTAAGCAGCATGTTTTATTAAGTTATAGCTTCTTTCCAAAAAAATATTTGCACCCAGGATTGAGCAATGTGTAATTCACAGGGTGAGGGTCCACCACAGAGCTGGAACGCTCAGACATCCCGCAGCCTTCCCATTAAATCCAGGCTGAAATTGCTTTTGGATGCCTGCAGAGAAAGCCTGGAGGAAAGACTGCACCTTGGATGGAAATCAGTCATGTCTGCAAACTGCCTTCAAGCATTTTAAGGTTTTATAGAACATGCCCAGCTGCCTGCTGGAGGTTTGCACCTGCACAGCTGAGCTGAGGTTGCTGAGCCAGCTGAAACATCTGTGGAAAACAGCAAGAATAACATGGATTTGGGTTTCCCAGTTTCCATCAGATACTGAGTAACTGTGCAAAAATTTCCATTTCTTATATATTGTGCTTTGCAGGCCATTTTCTTCCAGACTTTGTGCTTCCCTGACTGCCCTTCACTGCTGCTGGAACTGATACCTGCAGAGCCCCTTGAAACTCCCAGATGCTGAAGCCAATGTAGTGTTTGACAATCCATATAGGACAAGGGACAATATATAAGGTTATAAAGCTATCATGGAGTGCCCAAAGGAGTGGCATGAAGATGGTGAAGGCTCTAGAGGGGAAGCCATAGGAGAGACTGAGGTTATTAGGCTTGTTCAACCTGGAGAAGAGGAGACTGAGGAGAGACCTCACCATGGTCTGCAGCTTCCTCATGAGGGGCAGCTCTGATCTCTGCTCTGTGTGAGCAGGGACAGGACCCAAGAGAACAGCCAGAGCTGTGTCAGGGAGGGTTAGGCTGGATATTAGGAAAAGGTTTTTCACTCAGAGGGCAGTCAGGCACTGAACAGGTTGCCCAGGGCAGGGGTCATGGCCCTAAACCTGCCAGAGTTCAAGGACTGGAATTGTTGAGGTGTCAGGGTGTGGGGCCAGAATCTGGACTGGTTGATCCTTGTGGGTCCCTTCCAGCTCAGGATATTCTGTGATTCTGTAACATCTCATGGCCAGAAACTGTGTTTGAAATGTGGTTTCTGAGCCTGCTCTGCCCTCTCACACACCCCCCACAGCCTCAGAATTGGGGGTCTCCACAAAGCCTACAGATGGAAGCAGAGCTTTGCAAATTAGACTGCAGGGAAATGAGCCATATCCCTGTTTTATCCTGCTATATCTGGAAAGAGAGGAATTGGCATCAAGGTTGGTTATGTTGGCTGGAAAGAGCAGCCTTTCCCACCAGACCGGACAGAGTCTGAGATGATGAGGAAATAGGGTCAGTCTGATGGTCCAGCTTGGAGATACCTGACTGGAGGGAGCAGTGGGGAAGCCAGGATTTCCTGCCTGGAGTCCTGAGCATCTCACAGAGCAATTCCTGCCCCAGAGCTGCCTCTAATCCAAGCTGTGTTTGTTCACAGCCAAAGAGGAGCCCCAAAGAACAGGCTGGTGCTCCCTGTTCCCACCGAGAAGCTGACCCATGAGGGATGCTAGTCATCCAACAGCTGGGAAAGCTGGAGAGCCAATTCCTACTGAATGGCACTTCTATTTCCTCCATAGCAAATAAACAACTGTGCTGCAGGGCTGCACCAGCTCCGAGCTCGCTTGGCTGCAATTTGAAGCATTTGAACTAAATCTAGAAAGCTCTGAGTAGTTGGGGTCCCCTGGGCTCTACCCTCTTTCTCCAGGTTAAATTTGGCAACACAGCCCAGCCAGCCCAAAGCCCCAGGCATGCTTGTAAGGCATGCTGAGGGTACACAGAAATCCAATTACCTGGGGGAAGATAAAGCTAAATTGCATTGAAAGCCTGTGTTGAATACAGTGTTTGATGCATTAAGGAAGAGCAATTGACAGATATGGCTGAGGTTGGTGCCACACTCCGACAGTAGTTCCACAGAAATTTGATAAAATCCTAAAATCCACAAAAAACCTCTGTTACTTGTTTTCTGTGAACAGACCACATGGTGAATAAAGCTTATTTCCTGGGAAGAACACATGAAGGACAGGTTTATGAATGAAATATGAAGTGAATGATAAATGTCCAGAGAGAGGAATCTAAAAACTAGAGAGGAGAAAGACCTCCTTGTGCAACACACCTGAAAAGGTTGCCAAGAGCTGCAATCCAGAGACATAATCGACATGGAGAAAAGAAAGTGTGTTATTGCCTGGAAGGTCTCTTTCTGGGAGGGTTTATTACACCATGGAAAGGTCTCCCAGGAATGGACAGAAATGTCTCAGGTCTCATGTCCTTCAACATACACATTCAGGTGGGGAAGGGAGTCCAGCAAACAAATCAGGAGAGCATATGGAGGGTGACACCTGAACACTGTATGAAGCTGTATTTCTGGGCTTGGGGGTGTTTGAAGTCTGGCCAAGGAGAGTTATTGGATGGATTGATGATTTTTTTTTTCTTTTCCTGACAAGCAAAATAATGATTTTAAGCCATTAAGAGATTGTTTTTTGATTCCTATTGACTAACATAGTACCCCATTCTTAGAACTGTCAGGCAAGAGGAGGAACTTTGGTACAAGCTGGTTTTTAAGAAAATAAAGATCCAGGTGCCTGGGAAAGAAAAACAGGCAACATGCAGTACCCCCTCCATGCTCCATAACCCTGCATTCCTGGCACTTGGAATAAAAAGCCTGTACCTCTTAACAATCTCATGTTTTCCATCCTCAGATTTAAAAATATTGGTAAAAATGCTGTCAACCACTTGGAACCAGAAATCTCTCGATGCAAAGACACCTGATAGAAGCCATGGGGTGTGCTGTGCTTCACAGGTTGTGCACTCTTGCCAAGATTCATTGTTTGGCACATGCTCAGATCTTCAGGGGATCCACCCCATCTAGCAGGACCCTTGTCAAGTTAAAACATAACTCAAAGGCAAACAGAAAATAAGTAGCTTAAAACAGAGGGCTTCTGATTTTCTAAGCCAGGATTCTTTATCATAAGGGTACCTGGGTGCTGATTTTGGCTCCTGTTCTGGGCTGGGTGACACACAACAACAAAAAAGCTGTTTGTGCTCCCCCAAGCAGGACACCAAGAACAAGTCTGAAAATACCTGTGTTAAATAACTACAACAGCTCCAAACAGCCCAGCTTAGTTTTCCATCCTCTACACTGTTTGTTTACTGGGGAAAGACTAATCCCTGTTACCTGCAAAGTAGGCAAAGTAAACTTACCACGGAGGGCCCAGATATAGTGTTCTATTATCTTTCCATCCATCCATAATACAGAATTTCCATGATTCATTCATTCACTAGAGGAACACTTGTGCAGTCAGGCAAAAACACATTCCCAGGAGAAAAACCAAAACCACGTCCGGTGCAGGAGGAACATTCTGACATAGATAGAAAATCCCACTAGAAACTGTATCTGAAGCAAAGCTGTGGGCACAAACACAACAGGGAAGGGCAAAGATCAAACAGTATCACTTCTTGTGAGTGCATTTCCCCTTTTCCTCACAATCCCCTGATAATAACTCAATAAAAGGTTTTACCAAGACTACAAAGGCAACCTGAAAGCCCAGCAGCTTCCCTTTGAAAGTGTATTCAGGCTACAGGCAGTTTGAAAAGTCACTTCTGAGAGTCTGCCCTTTGCTAAAAGAGCCTTTGTGACCTTCCAGTCATCCCAGAGTAGCTGCTGCAATTCATGGGAATGACTAATAATGACATTTGCTATTCAGTCATCATTTGACAAGCTGTCCAAGTGACAAGGAGCTCTATTATAAATATTTCCCTGTGGTGATAAACAATCTGGAAACAGAATAACCATTCAGCTCACCTCTGTGATTAGAAATAAAACAAGCCCAGGTGAGGAGGAGGTTTGTTCTTCCTTATTCCCTTCTAGGAAGGTGATCTCCAGAATGATACAGCTCGAATGATAACTTCTAATATCCTGAGAGCTACAGGCTTTAAGGCTCTCTTACATGGATTCCTGGAAGGATATATCTGCTGAGAAAAGTATGCAACCTCAACAGTGGGAAAAAAATTGATGTATGGAAGATCCTTAATAAATTGTTGTAGCAAACACACACCATGATTGAAATTTGCTGCTGTTTCTGACTTACGTCTGTCAAGTCCCAAATGCTTATTCTTGCCACAACTTCCTCTCTGCTAAATTTACAAGTTTCCCCATGATTCCACTGCTGTGAGTTCTCATACCTAAAGCACCCTTTTGCTTTCATTTGGATTAGGAAAATTGGAAATACTTTCCCTGCAGCACAGGCAGAAAGGAGTTTGAAAGGTGGCACTATCTCACACACACACACACCTGTGTGCTGGCCGGGGTTGTGCTGTCCTAGAGACAGGATATCTCCCATTGCCTCCCTGGAAACAGCATCTGGATCAATCAGGAAGGAGCTTGGACAAGTGCTATGCCTTGTGTGGCTGTGCTAGTGCTGCAAGACTCTGTGGGGTATGTGGTGGGAACAACCTGAGCTGGTAGAGAAGGCTGTTGTCTGGCCATACTGGAAGGAGAAAAGGCACAGGAGACAAATCCTTCCTGGACCTTTGTTCCCAGCACCATCAGGTGAGGAAGCTGCTAGTGCAGAGATCCTGGTGTCAGCATTTCATGGTTTTCCTACTCTCTCTTTTCCCTTGTGCCTTGCTGCATCACTCAGAAATCCTGGAGAAAGCCACCTCTAGGGGACACCAGGAAGGACAGCACTACCCCAGCCACCTCCTCAAGTAGATGCTTTGAAAAAGGTGAAATAAATAAAGAGGTAGAAAAATGGGGCTGGCAAAGAACAGAGGAACAATTGCCCCAGGTGGGAACACAGGTGAGTCTAGACCAGTGTGTGGCTTCACAGGTGGGAGAACAGGACTCACCACTCTCAGTTCCCAGTTACTTTGTGCTCAGGAACTTTGTGAGGTAGACATGGTTACTCTGCACTAAATAACCTTCTTTGGATTGTGCTTTCATAAGCTAATCTGCTCTCCTCAGGTAAATATTGACAACCCCAACACCATGCAACAAGGAGCTGGATCAATGATTGATACACATCCTTTGATTTGCTCGGAGCTGGCTGCTTTCACTCATCAGGGATTCATAGAATGGTTTGGATTGAAAGGGACCCCAAATATCACTCAGTTCCAAAACCTATCCCAGGTTGCTCCAAGCCTGGCCCAGCCTGACCTTGAACACTCCCAGGGATGGGGCAGCCACAGCTTCTCTGCCCAACCTGTGCCAGGGCCTGCCCACCCTCTCAGGGAAGAATTTCTTCCTAAAATTTAATCCAACCCTGCCCTCTATCCATGTGAAGCCATTCACCCTTATCCTATCCCTCCAGGCCCTTGTCCCCAGTCCCTCTCCAGCTCTCCTGGAACACCTTTAGGCCCTGGAAGGGGCTCTCAGGTCTCCCTGGAGCCTTCTCTTCCCCATGTGAACACCCCCAGCTCTCTCAGCCTTTCCTCGTAGGAGAGGTGCTCCAGCCCTCAATGCACTCATGTTCCTGTACTGGGTGAAAGAGTGAACAGCTGGCTTCTTGGCAATTAATCACTATTTTGTACACCTCTAGCACATCCTTCACAAGTTATTCCCAGCAGATGCAGACCTTCCTCACCCACCATGCCTTGTTAGGAAAGCAGTTATGAACCTTTCCACCACTTTGTCGCCAATTCAGTGTAGTTCACATGAAACCTCAATCACTTGAATTATCCCGAACACAAAGAAGCCAGGAAATGAAATTTGGCAGGCACAAAGGACCAGGGTTGAATGTGGAAATCTGGGAGGAGGCTTTGCCACTGACAGCAGCTCAGCTCCTGCCTTATCTCCCAGCAGGTAGCAGAGGAAAGCGCAAGGAATGGCAGCAAGAACAGTGGGAAAATACAAACTAGTCCTATGCATCTTTTGGATCTCTAGCACTGGCCAGGTGACAGCAGTTGTTAAAGACAGTGTATCTCTCTTCCAGGCAATGTGTTGCTGGTTTGGATGTTTCCCATTAAAATCCAAGGGGTGATACCCACAAAGTGCAGGGAACGATCCTGAGAAGCTCCACTATTCCCATCCCAGTCTCCACATCCCCTGCCTTGGCTCCGGGCACTGTCATTCCCACAGATCCCTGCTCACAGCCTGCAGCCCTTCTCCCTGACCAGAACAGCTCTGTTGTTGTGCTGTGCCCTGCTCCCTGCCTGTGCCTGTCTCAGCTCCTGACGATGCTGAGTCAGGACAGAGCCCGCCTTTGTGTTCCGCACGTGTCCACTGCCAAGGGCTGTGAGCCATCCTGGGACTGCACTCCCTAAAAATAGCTTGGCCCACGGATAACCTGCTGCCTTTGGAAGTGGCAGGTCTTAAAGATAAACCCTCATATCACCCTGAACAAAGTAAGAAATGAAAACACTCCTGAGGGGAAGAGAAAAGCTCTGAAGAAATAGGTAAGAAGCATAATAGAGAGCACAGCCTTGGTACACCCACAAGTAACCCAAAAGAATAACAATCCATCTAAATAAGCTGAAAAAATGCTCCAAATCAACTCCTTCTATGCATAAGGATGTGTATTTTGGATACAAACCATATCCAGATAGCATTTTGCCCTTCTACAACTTGCAACATATCCATTTGCTCTTTCACATTTTGTTTTAATAACAGGGGAGTCAAACGAGCTCGATTGACAGGCTGGTTCCCAGGGAAACACGAGCAACTTACTTCTCTTAAATAGCAGGCACAAATGTTTCCTGTGTTAAACTGTGCAGCCTGCTGTGACATTCAGATCTCTAGGATATAATCCCAAAAGAACAGAACGTGTTTGCCTGGCTCTGAGGTGGGAAAGGAGACAGGCAGCAGCACACTACAGCTGGCAGTGGGCACTAGCAGGGATCTGGCACCCAAACCACTTCTGTGGAACCATGTCCCTTGTCCTAATCCCTACAGGAAGGGCAAAACAAGAGTTTTACAAAAATAAAGGTAAAATTACCCAGTGTTGCTAGGAGAGAAATGGAAAAAGGGGATTGGTAATAGCAAGCCATTAAAATCTCAGTCAAAATGCCAGGCTGGCTGCCCAGGGTTGCTGGGACACAGGAAGAGAATAAACCAGCCACAGTCCTCTGGCTCAGGCTCTACCCAGCTTGGGAAGATGCTTTGACAGGTGGGAAGGGACTTGGAAAAGAGAACATAAGACAAAGCTGAGCATCCTCATAAGGTGCCCTCTGGTATCACCTGGGGCATCTCAGACCTGGCATTACCTACCCAGGGACCTGCAGAGGACACGTTCCTGCCCCACGTGACCAAGGATGCTGTTCCCAGCACCAGTCACATGGTGTGAAGTGCTGTGGCTTTGGTGGCCAAGCTCGTTTTGCTTCCTGCTCTTTCAGGTTAACACAATGAAAAAGCTTAAAATTAGTGGCCATGAGCAGGTCCTTGAGGTTGGGTCAAACACATGTGACACATCTCTCCAAAACTCTCCCTGCTTCCTTTATATTCAGCTCAGGGATGTCCTGAGCCTGATGGGATTTGGCTGCTTCAAATCTCAAGAGATCTCTCTTAGTGAATTCCATCATCTCTCACTTGCCCATTTACCTCCTGGGCCTTCTTGTATCCACAGTATCCTTCAGAAAGGTGGTTACAACTCACCCACCCATTGCATGAGGACCCACCTTCATGGACTTGCTTGGAGCCCATATCCCAATATCTTCATTTGCTGGCCACTGTTACTGTAATGGCCAAGACCCTGGAAGTCTGTTCCCCCACCACCCCATTCCTGGCACACAGGATTTTCCAGATCTCCTTTGTGTGCTCCTTAGGTCTCTAGGGCCACATTCTTCTTTTACTTATCTCATTTGAGCCAATTTTTAAGGGAGCAGGTGATAATTTGGCCTTGGAACAACTTTTGCCCCCTCCTTGCACAATGTACTTTTTTTGTTAAAAAAAAAAAACCCACAAACATACTAAACCTTTTTTTTGTTTTGTTTTCCCTCTGTTCCTTTAAGGTTCAGAAGAAAACAACAACAACAACAACAAAAAAGAAGATAATGAAAGACAAAGTTTTGTGTGCCAAAGTTTCCAGGTGCCCAATGTCCTGTACTGGGCTGCTGAACAAACAGGCTGCAAACACGATCCCTGCCTTTGTTCTGCCAGCTGGAAACGCAGGTCACTCTGCACCCAGACACCACCACGGAGCAGAGCCTCAGGAGGACACATTCCACTGAGCAGAATGTGCCTTTCATCAGCCAAAGGACTCCAAAGAGGGAACTGGACTTTTTGACCGACTTGGTGGGGTATTTTGTTCACCAAGGAACGTTTTGGGGGAGGTCTCTGTGCAAGTGACTCAGCTTGGACTCAGCAAACAGCACTGGTGATTCACTGCTCTGGGGTGTGCCAGCACCAGCTGGTGACCTGTGTGGGGCTGAGTCTCTTCCTTCCCAGGAAACAGCCTTAATAAATGACATCAGCAGTGTGATTCAGTCGGTAGGACCATGGACTCGGGGCATTCACTCCAGATTTCCCTCCCCCTGCCAGGTTTTCCTCTCCTGTTCCTCCCAGCTGTTGGCTCCCCATGCAAGGATTGGGTCTTGCTGCACATCTAAATGGTCCCCAGCACAGTGGAAACTCCAAGCTGGGCTGTAATGCAAAGCCTGAAGTGACTGAAAGAGGGAAGATTTAGATTGAATATTAGTAAGAAATCCTTCCCTGTGAGGTTGGGCAGGCCCTGGCACAGGTTGGGCAGAGAAGTTGTGGCTGCCCCATCCCTGGGAGTGTCCAAGGCCAGGTTGGATGGGGCTTGGAGCAACCTGGTACAGTGGAAGATGTCCCTACCCACAGCAAGGGGTTGGAATTAGATGTTTTTTAAAGTCCCTTCTAACTTGAACCATTCCATGACTTTGTGATTCCATGACTGAAAGGTGAATTCACACAAACAACAGGATTCAAACCATTTCCCTGAACGTTTTTTTTAATACACACTAAAAAAATAAAGTTACTGAAAGGAAATGAAGTGGACCAACCACCAAAGGTAACAGACAGTCCTTAATGGAATTACTTGCTCCCAGGTGCACACCCCCCAGCCTGGTTCCAGCTGGAGACTTCTTAGGAGGTCATTAAAACAAATCAAAGGAGGAGATGAGGCAGATTTTTAGTGCAGTGTGAGAAATTGTGGGAGTCTGCTAGAAGAGTCATTCCTTTTCACTGCTTTCAGGACAAATTCCTCAATAACCAGCAGCTCTCCATGTCCTGAGGTTTCAGGTTGGTCTGAATCTTGCAGATATTTTCCACAGAAACAGACAAAAGTTGTCCTGAATATAATAACCACAATATTACACAACTCAAACACAAATCTTCAAAACTAAGAACACTTCTTTGATGAAACAAGCACATTATGCCCAATTTTCTTCCCAAACATGAAGGGCCTTTTCCATCTGTTGTGATTGCCCCTGTGCTCCTGCTACCAAGTTATTGTGCAAACCACAGGACAGACCCAGCGTGGAGAAGCACTTCAGTCATTTGCAATTTTTTCCTATTTCTGTCCAGATAATGAAATTGTTCTCATCAGAGTCCATCTCACAACTAAAGCCCAGCCTGTGGACCAGAAGACCACAGCCCACCACAATCCTACCCAGACACTCTCAGGTTCTCTTATCTCCCAACATCCGTTTTCCCCTCAGTCATATCAGTGTTTATGCAGTTGCCCAATGCTCTGTGATACAGAGAAGAAAAAATGCTATAAAAAATCAAAAATAGGCATAGTTTTAAACTTTTTTCAGTTTGAAAAACCCCTAAAATTCAGCAGAAAATCAACTCCCACTTGTGCATAGCTCAACCTACAGCCCATGGTCCTGCTCACCTTAGTTACATTCAGCTGAATCTTGCTGGTGGTGTAGGTGGATCAAAGCAGATCCCTTTAAATCCTTTGTTGTGTTTGCACAAGTGGAAAACAGCTCCTGTAAAAAAAAAAAAAATCCCCAGTGTGTGCCAAGCCGTGTGTAGAGATTATGAATCACTAAATGGCAGCCACGTGTCAGCAAAAGTAGCAGGAAGTGCCTTGTGTTTGACCTTTATTTATAGCAGCAAGAGCACTTGGTATCTTATAGTTACAGCCACCTAATTATCCCTGCTCACCAAGAAACATGGGATGGATTGCCTGGATAGGATGTTTTTGCTGTTAAAATTAATTTTAAAAAAAGAAGAATATCTGCCTTATCTGGCAAATAGTTGTTGATCTGGAGGCACCCTGAGAAAGCCCTTTCAGCCTGTGGCCTTTGTTTTCTTGGAAGGCAGAGAATTTCTTTGGAGGTTCTCTGGGATTCTGAGGGAATGGGGGGAATTGAAATAAAGACTCATCTTTTGGCCCACCTGTCTTATTTACCACACTCCCTCGTGCCACAGAATCCAGCGGCGAGTTGGGGAGGCAGAAACGTGCTGGGCCCTCTCCTTGTTGTATATGGGGAATTGGATACATGTCCTTATTTTGGGGGGAATCCCACACATCAGAGGGCATTACTGGATCAAGACAAAGTTCCTCTGGGCTGCCATGCAGGAGAGAGCCTGGAGATCTGTGTGAATTATGCAGCGATGTCAGTGCTGTGCCAGGTTCTTCCTCGGGTGCAAGAGGGCATTTTGGCACCTTTTCAGATGAAGGGCAACCAGGGTGCTTTTCCCACAAGAGAGGAGGGTGTGGTGGAGTCCTGAAGCATAAAGATTCATCTCTTGGACCTTCCAGACCTTTCTGCAGACCTGTCACGGAGGGACCCATCAAGGGGTTTACAGAATCATATATTCAGAGAATTATGGAATGGTTTGAGTTGGAAGAGACCTTAGAGCTCATCTGCGTCCAACCCCCTGATGTGGGGGACACCTTCCACTATCCCAGTTGCTCCAAGCCCTGTCCAACCTGGCCTTGGACACTCCCAGGGATGGGGCAGCCACAGCTTCTCTGCCCAACCTGAGCCAGGGCCTGCCCACCCTCATAGCCAACAATTTCTTCTTAATATCTATTCTAAATCTCTCGTCCTTTAGTTTAAAACCATCCTGCCCTGACTTATTCTACCCTTACACTCTCTACCTGTGTAAAAAGTCACTCCTTCTTGTTTTTAAAATCACAGGGGATCATCTAATCATGGAATCATGGGATCCTTTGGGTTGGAAAAGACCTCTGAGATCAAGTCCAACCTATGACCAAACACCACCATAGCACTCAGTGCCACATCCAGTCTTGTCTTAAACACCTCCAGGGACAGTGACCCCACCACCTCCCTGGGCAGCCCATTCCAATGTCTAATCACCCTTCCTGTGAAGAAATTCTTCCTAATGTCCAGCCTGGTGCAGTTCAAGACTATGTCCTCTATCCTGGCACTGGGAGAAGAGGCCACCCTTGTGGTATCCATCACCATGTGCTGGCTTCTCTGTGCCCACCATGCTCTACACTTGGAAGGTCCAACCTGCCAGGAGAAGAGAGCACCAATCTCTGCTGCTCCATGGTCTTTCTCTGCCCTCCAGTGGGATTCTCTCTGTAAGCCCCAAGGCAGAGACAAGCCAGGGTTCCCCCACCTGCTCAGAGTCCAGGGTCCATCCAGGGGCAGGTGCTGCTGTCACCCCAATGACCAGCTCAGCGACACCATGTTGGGCAGCTTTGCTTGGCCTCCAGCCTTTTTTTAATTAAAGCTCTTCTAATCAGTTAAAGATGTCCATTCTGCTGTAGACATGGGGCAGGGCAGCAAGAGCAGCCTGTTGCCTTCCCTCCACCATTGGGTCTCCCTCTCTGGTCAAACTGACTCAGCAAGAAACTGTGTTGGTGGTCAAATGCCACCAATACCAGGGTCAGCTGGTGGCCACTCCCAGAGGTGACATGTAGCAGCAGGACAGGCCTTTAATCATACTGTCCTTCATGGATTCCCACTGTCCTCCTCAAATTCCTTTGTGGCTCTTTCCTACACTTCTCCTCCCCCTGCTTTAAGGTTGTTCTCTCCACCTCCTGGGCTTCAGCTGTGACTCCATGTCAGGTCTGCACCACCACCACATCTTTGGAAAGGGTGCACACACCCTGATGTTGGGTTGCTGCAGCAACTACCCTTGACATCATCACCTTCCCCACGTCCACCACTGTCATGCAAGAGGTTGTGAAAGCCTCTTTGGCACTGCAGCTGCATATTTGGGTGGTTGGGAGGGAGACTCCTGTTCCAAACCAGGAACACAAGGAGCAGATGTGTCTTGTCTCCAGAAGAGCAGGGTCAGAGGGCAGTGAATCTGCTCAGCACAGCATCCAACATGGAGCTGCAGGGCTGGAATCTGCTGCCTCTGGCAGAGCAAGGAGCAGGTGCAGGGCTGGCCTGACAGCACCTGAGTTTCTCCAAAGATCCCCCTGGCTGCTCTGTAATTAAATCCTTCTTTCCTGCAGGAGTCAGCTGGGAGCAGAGGCACCACTCAACTCAAACTCTCCTAGCAGAGTGGACTCTGCCATCCCTGTGGGAGGTGAGTCCTGGTTTGCTCCAGACATCCTGTGTAGGTGTGGGAAACGCATGACTCTTGTTTTTGGTGGTAACTGTGGCCATTTCACAACCAGGGCAGAGTCTGGATGCCAGAATTCAAGGGATTTATCCACCTGAGATGTTTCTGGGACAAGGGACATCGCCAGCTCACACCTTGTCATCAGGAGTGTCCAAATCTTCAGCACCCTTCCTAAACCCAATCCTTACAGTTGCTCAAGTCACTCACACACCAGATCCATTGAATTTTCCAGCCTTCAGATTGGCAGAATTTGAAGAACTGACTTATGACTTCCAAACCTGTGAGCAGGTTCTCCTGGGGCCTCCCTGCAGTCCCTTGAGGATCATGTGAATTTTAAGCAGAAATGTTTGTTGTTTCCACTTTTCAGGCTTCTGGCTAACCAAGCCAGAAATTGCTTCATTAACATGAAAAATTAACATCTCCTCCTTTTGTAAAGTGGGAGAATCTCAGAGGATTTTGGAGGCCAGCACAGGATCTGGAGAGCAGCTTTATGGGCTCTGCTCCACTGAACAACATCCAGAGGGGAAAAAGAAGAGACCCACCCTGACTCTGGGTTGAGGAGAGCTACTACAGACCCCAAACAGAAGGCAAAAGGGAGATAACTCTGCAAATTCCTTTTTCCAGCCCTCTGGACCTTTCTTAGCTCCTTCAATCTCACCCTGCAGGGACAGGAAGAGAAAGGCAGCAAGAACAAGTAGTTCAATATGCAACTAAGCTGATAATGTCCAATAATTCCATGTGGATTTGAGCCTTTTGGTCCCACCCTGGTGCAAGTCAACTGCCAATTTGTAAAACCTTTACAACTGTGACTGTCCCACCATGAAATCTGGTGGAAAATAGTCAAACTCTTCAAGAGAAAGGGAAGTAGAGAAGGCCACAGATGAAGAGAGGGCTCTTCCATACACATGCAAAGTGTGCCCACAGAAGTCATGCTTAGAATTCCAAGATAAAGCAATGTCCATGGCAGACATCCATGGAAAGAAGCTCAGTGGAGACAGGGAGCCAGAACCTTTAGCCAAGAGTGACAGGTTATTCAGGTCTGGGATGAGGTTACACCCAAGAGGTGGGATGGACAGTGTGACACAGTCTTGTTTCTTAACACCACACCACACACAGCCAGTCAAGATGCTTGGGAATTTTCCAGGCAAAGGTGGGTTTTTTTCCCCATCAGAATGTACAGAGTTGTGGAACCCTGAACATTTCACAGAAAACACAATGCATTTGGTGAACCTCTGATGGAGCACAGCCAGGGAGAGGTTTCCATTGGACAAGACAAATTTCCATCAGTAACCTGATTGCCAGTTCATGTGATGGTGTGAGGAGCTCCTCACAAACCAACTTGGCCATAATTCCAGGGAGACAGGCTTTAGATTTAGAGTCAGGATCATAGAATCATAGAATGGATTGGGTTGGAAAAGACCTCCAAGATCAAGTCCAACCCTTGGGCCAACTCCAGCCCCTTTACCAGATCATGGCACTCAGTGCCACGGCCAAGCTCAGCTGA
>JAWWEV010000134.1:70923580-70935926 GCA_035583235.1 Hafferia zeledoni
GACCTGGCTGTGCTCCTGGCCCTGGAAAGCTCCTTGGGGAGGGCTCAGTGTCTCACAGCTCTGCACTGACACTGCTCTCTGCAGAGCCTCACATCCCACATCTTGCTGAGCTGAAAGACATGGAGGGGTATGTTCCAGCCCTGGAGTGAGACGGGAGCTTTTCTGTCCATAGACCAGTTAACACTCGGCATTTCACCACCTGCCAAGCCTTGTTCAACTCAGCACTTCAGCCCACACCTTAATTCCAGGTGTCCCCCCGGGTCATTTCTCTGCAGCACAAACAGCCCCTTCCCTCACTGCCTCTTGCAGACCACCCAGGGTTTCTCCAGCTGGAGACACTGGAGTATTTCCCACCCACCAGAAAAGCTCTTCACCCCTTCTCCAGCCAAGGCCTGGCAGTACCCCAAGGGATGTCTCTCGCTGGGATGAGCTCAGGCTCTCCCAGCCCTCTCTGGAGCTCACATACCCCTTGGTGAAGCACAGATGCTTCAGACAACTTGGATGAAAGGATGGTGGCCACCAAGCTCCCACCTCAGCCCTTCCCTCGAGGTGCAGGGCACATCTCCTTGCTCAGCATGCACCTTTCCAGGGATGTGAGTACTTGGCACCACCATGGAAGGCTCAGCAACCTGCTGGATGAAGCCCAGAGTGGCGAAGCTTTCACAGTCCCTCAGGGAGGTCCCTTCCCATCCATCCTAAAATCTCAGTTTGGAATGACAACCAGAGTCAGAAGCCAAAAGAGACATCGTGACAGTGAGGGGAGGATGGATCCTCCTGCCTCTCCCTCCTCACAAACCCCATCAGGCAACATCTCCAGCTTCCTACTCACTGCCTTAAAAAATTAGAAGAGGGGGGAAGGGAAGCCAATCTCCATCCCGAGCTCGTGCGTTTTCTCCCGTCAGAAAGCAATTTTCCATGATTACAGAGCTTGCTATTCTGGGCTGCAATTGCGAGTTTATTGGTTAAGAGCACACCAGAAACTCTGGATTGTGCCTGCATTAGGAGAAGCACTCAAACCTCATCATCCTCTGAATGAGACACTTAAGGAAACATCCACAGCAGTTACAGCCTTTGATGGATCCCTGCCTGTGGCATGATTTAATGTGCTTATAGAGGGAATAAGGAGAGGAGAGAGGGAAAAGGGTGATACAGCTCCCAGCAAGTCACACCGGTCTTCACAGGGGAGGTTCATGAGATATTGATCTGCTCTCAAGATTTAAAGCCCAAAAAGGGAATCAAGTTTAAGCAGATGAAAAGTCCCCTCTGAAAGTGCAGGAATTGTGAAAGATGAGCAGGAAATACAGAGCAGGCAGGAGCTCGTCAGAAATTTCCAGCAGCCTTCACAGCCAAGCAAATTCCATCCTGGGAACCTCTTTGCCAGACCACATGGAGATGGAGCAGCTGGGGCCCACCACGGGACAGATGTGACCAAGGGGATGCCCTTCACACATGGCCTTGCTGCCCAAGTGGAAGCTCCAGAGACCCCTGAGCATCTCCAGCATCATCCCAAGAACCCACTGAGAGATGGAGTAGTTCTCATTTCACAGAAATAAGGAATTAGGACAAGCAAAGGAAAGGCAAGGACAGATTTAAACCCAAACCCTAAAGGGCCCAAAGTCCCTTGGTCAAAAGGTCTTTAATTCAAAGGACCTAAACCTTCATGGATTATCAATGGTTGATGTATTAAAAATGTACCAAGATCACTCAGATTTACAGCAAAACCAGGGGACTGATTTTCTTTTTTTTCCCTGAACCACAATTATCTTTCCAAATCGTGGAGTCAACCTTCCACTCTGTAATTTAAAATGAGTTATTTTTAAGAAAAGAAAAAAAAAAGCACAGAATAAAAATATAATCAAAGCAAACTTCAGTGACGTGAAATTGATATTTTTGCCAACATCTGCTTCCTGGAGAGGAGATAATCTTGAAAAGATTTTGACTGCAAAGGAGAAAGCATCTTTAGCTTAAATGCCTTGTCGAATGGAGTAGATAAAAAGTCAGTCTAGGGGAGTTTAGACAACCCTTTTCTGCAGCAGAGACAAAATCCCACTTTCCGGCAAACCCGACCAGTTTGGACCGTCGGGATTTATCCCTAACACCAACAGCGTCACTCCAAGGCTGCCCTTCAGTGGGACCCACGCGGGATGGGGTTTATTTACCCAGCCCAGGCTGTGCTGACGCACTTCTTGTACTCGTGGAGCCCAGCCCGGCATCTGCTGCCTCCCAGCAGCTCCGGCTCGGACTCTGCATCCCTCCTCCACCCCCCAGGCTCGCTGGAGAGGACAGAAGGTCATTTTCCCGGTCACCACGCGGGATCCAGCGCAGCGACAGCAGCGGGGGTGCAGCATTTCCAGGCCAGCTCCTGAAGTGCGCTCAGCGAAACAAGAACACCTTTTAAGCGTCGGTTTTCCACCATCCACCGGCCGAGCAGCTCCCTCTGCTGCTGCTGCTGTTGCTTCCAACCTGACCCGAACTGAGTTTGCAGAGATGAGGAGCCACCACAAGCAGCAGATGAATTTTGGACAGCAACTGGCTGGTCGAACAAGGTCTCTGGGATGGAGGGAGCAGCTGACTCCCCAGTGACATAAAAACATGCTCGATGACACCTTAAACATCTGCAGGTGACCCAGGTCGTGCAGGAGCCCCCCCCCCCCCCAGCTGGAGGTCAGCAGATCCTGGGACTCTTCCACCATTGGGCTGAGCCCTGCTGTCCCTGTGAACAGACTCCACACCGACTTCAAGGTTCCTGGTTTATCTTCCACCCTTTGAGGTCCAAGACCAAACAAATGCCTTCACTGTGTACCCAAGTGCAGGAAGATCCTCTGGCTTCTCCCTCACTGGTGCTCCCACTCTGTCTCTATGTTCACATCCCTCAGTGGGACCATTCCCAGATCAGATGAGCAGAAATTCTGGGCATGGGGCATCACAACAGCCTTTCCCTGTTCCCTTCTGAAGGTGTTTCTCCAACCACCACATACTCTGCCTCCAGTCTGAGCTGGAGTGCAAATCTCGATGGTTTCTCTTGCACTGGCACAGGTTGGGCAGAGAAGCTGTGGCTGCCCCTTCCCTGGAAGTGTCCAAGGCCAGGTTGGACAGGGCTTGGAGCAACCTGGGATAGTGGAAAGTGTCTCTGCCTGTGGCAGGAGGTTGGAATGAGATGATCCTTAAGGATCCTTCCAACCCAAACCATTCTGTGATTCTATGATTCTGTTGAACCAAAGCATTTTGTCAGACCAACATTTCCATCTCTGGTCCTTGGAGCTGATACAGATGGGGATCAAAAGAAGAAAGGTGAGAAAAATGGTCTGTTGGCTTGGTGAACATCACACAGCCATGGCAGGAGAAGCTACCATTGCCAGGGTAATGACAATCCCACAGCCACCACTTGTCCCCAGGAGATCCCCTGCAACGTGCTGGGCAGTGGGTGTGACCCAGCAGGACACAGCCCATCCTGGGCTGAGGTGCAGAGAGGTGACAGCCCCCACCTCAGTTCACACATGGGGAAACTGAGGCACACCATGGCTGGAATGAGTGTGTGATTTCATACAAAGTTGGTGGTGAACTGAAAATGTGTCTCCCAGGCCTTGCCACAAGGATGAAGCTGCCACAGAGGGGTGGCTGGTTCTGTATGAGTTTAGTGAGGGGATCCCAGGAGGCTCCAGCTGTGGCTGGACAGCCCAAAGAGAAGGCAGGGGGACGTGCAAGCTGTCCCCAGTCACCCCTTAATTCTTCTGCAGGGAGTGGCAGCAGTGACAGCAGCCTCCTGACAGCCCTGATGATGGAGGAGTTCCAAGGGAGGTGTCCATCCAGCAGGCACATGGAGGAACCACCAGTTTGGTCACCCAACAACTGCCGGACGTGCCTGTGTCCGGGTCACCTCCCACCCCTGACCAGGTTGGACCTGATAACCTCAGGCTGTTTGAAGCAGTGACCCAGAGGTGAAGAGCAGCAGGGTTTATCTCAGAAGGTTTATTTTGCCAAGGGTGTCCACCCTGAAGAGAAAACAGCCAGCATCCTGTTTTAGAGCTGAACTGTGCAGCTGGGTGGGAGAGGGACAGCAAAGCCCCTGCTTAGGGGCAGTGGAGGAGAGTTTTACTCAATGTGAACATAGATCCATCATTCCAGGACTCTGAAAAGCCCCCAACACCTTTTTCCAGCATTTTCCCCTGTCCGCAGCCTGTGACCACTGAAGAACAGGGAAAAGGTAGGACTTTCCCCCCCAAAAAGGTGGAATGGTTGATCTGGACACGCAGGAGCTGCTCAGACTGGAGGTGCCAGTGCAGGGAAGGCCCCAACTCAACTGCAGAGCTGGGAGAGGGATGTGCTCCCACAGCTTTGATCCATGAAGTGTCCCATCAGTGCAGGACTCCAGTGGAACACCTGGGAGGTGGCACCACCCACAGCCACCTCCAGGACCTGTTCAGTCTGTCTCCTCCAGACCAGGTATTCCTAGTCTGGCTGGGCTGTACTTAAGGAGACTTCTACTCCTGGGGGAAGAGGTGGGTAGAGACAACACAGCAGGAGCTGTGCAGCATCCCTGGATGCAGAGGGAAGCCCTGGCAGGAGAGCAGCCCAGGGAAGAAAGGAGGACACAGCCCCTTTGCAGAGCAACATCCTCCTGGTTTGCTTTCCCTCCCAGCAAGTCCAGCAGACAGGCTGTGCAGAAAGGGGGACATATTCCTCTCTTGGAATGGACATTTGGTGTGCAGCTCACAGAGCCCCAGGAACCTCAGCCCCTGCCTGTCCAGGTCTGCCAGGCCTGGCCCCTTCCACGTAAGGAGCAGGAGGATTCATGGGGCAAATCCAGGTGACTCCACCACCTGCCAACTGCTGACACTGCTGAAATTTTGGCTTGGATGCACGAGCTTCCAGCTCAACCATGACCTGTTCCCATCAGGAACAGAGGGGAGGGAATCAGCAGAGGGGAGAAGAGCCAGAAGAGCAGGGAATGAGATGCAGTGACCAGGCGGATATTTCCAAGTGTTTGTCCAGCCCTGATCCTGCCAGGGACCTTCTCAAGCCCCCATTTCCTCTCTGATCCTGGCTGGAGAAGCACTCAGAGCAGTGACAGTGGCACAGAGTGGTTTTAGAGGGGATTCAAGCTCCAGGAGGAAGCATTGTCACAAAGGACACCAAATGGAAAAGGAAGAATGCTTGAAGCAAGAGGAAACCACTAGAAAGGTGCCTACAGGAGAGCCTCATGGTCCTGGATACAGCAGGAGACCCAGAGAGATTTGGGTTGATGAAATAAAAGCAAGTTCTGCTTTGCACAGGAGCTACAGAACCCCTTATGGGGGAGTGTGGAGGAGCCAATTTTAGGATACTTCACTTTTCTCCCATAACCTGAGGGCAGCCAGTTCTTGGAGGCCTCTAAAATTATTGGATGGAACTTCATGATGGAAAAGCACAAACTCACAGTCCAACACCACCAGAACTTGGACCGGGGTGAGAAAACTCAGCTCTGCATCTCACACCATTGGTGTTTCAGCAAATCCTACCTGGAACAGCAGCAGCTCCTCAGAATTGCTTATCTGCTGGCTCTGCCTGCTCTTAAGTGGAGCAATTTGATGATGTCAGTCCAATAACTCTGGGAATAGCTTAAGAGGAGTCATAAATCACTGGCAACAAGCTAATTACTTGAGCTAATAGGTAAGACAAGGAATACTTTGTTCTAAAATAGAGCAAAATTTGCCAGAGACAAAAAAAAACCCCAAACCATATTCCTCCTCATTGCTTTCTGCTGTTGCTGTTGACAGGAGAGCAATCCTAAAAGAGGTTTGCTATGGAATTAATTGCTGTTTCCCTTTTTATCAGGCAGGGGGAAGGTCAAAGCAGCTCTTAAGGTAATGCCAAATTTGAGATCTCTTGTCACCAGCTCATTCAGGAGGAAGACTTCGGGAAAGAATAAGGATACAAATCATGCTCCTCTATCACACCACACAGCAGACTTGTGTCAACTCTCACCCAAGCATGTGAAAAATCAAATACTGCAGGATGCTGAACCTCCTGCTGCCCCTTTGCTCCTGGAGCAGCCTGGAGTTATCCTTCTTCCAAAGGAATACAACAGGATCCTTCTTGTCCAGCTACATAATTGAACAAAAAACTTCCCTGAATTAGTTGTGTCTTCCTCCTTCTGCTTCGAAGTTTGACTGGGCTGACAAAGAAGTTGCTGCCTGGAGCTGATTTTTAGGGTATTTTTGGAAATCACCTTTTTTGTGATGGAAAGCAGACCCAGAGGATTGCTTTGCTGTTCCACCATGGAATCCTCTCCAGCACTGCAAAATGCCTGGACACAGAGCTGGTGTAGGTGCCCAAGAATTCCCCACAAATTTCAGCCAGAAATTCCTAAAAAAACCCTAAATTGCTTCTCTATGAACAAGCTGATCCCTCCCACTCCTCCACATCACTCTGGATTTGATGGACCTGCTGTGTTTCCCATCTTTTTCCCCAGTTGGGAAGTCCTGGCCAGCCTAACCATTCCTCTTGCAGAAGGACCTTTGCCATCTTCACAGGGCCACAGGGATCTGAGATACCTGACTGAGAACCTGCAAGACACCCATGTCCTTCTAGGTCAGCAACCAGGGGACAGATGGGGCATCCCAGGTCACACCAAACACCACTTGGCACTTACACTTCAGCAGCTGGAATGAGCTGGGTGGGATGGGGATCATCAAGAGAAACCAGAGGAATGATGGGGGCACTGGTGAGGCACCTGTTGTCTGGCAGATGATGGGATTTTCCTTTATAGGAGAACAGAGGGTTATTTGCAGATGGATTTATTCTGAAATCTAAATTCCTCACCATAGTTCTCATCCTCTCATGCAAATAATGGTTCTTTCAAAGCAAAAATAAAAATCAAGGGCCACCTACCTTGGCATCTCAGGGCAACTCTACCCCTCAAACCAGAGGATATCAGAAGGGAGGTAAGGCTGAGGGGACCTGTTCACTCCCACCTGACTCCAGGGCTTTTTGGGCAATGACCAAGCACCAGGTTCCATAAACCCAAAGAAATTCCATCAGTGGGAAGGGTGAGAGTGTTTCTGCTCACCCTGAGCTGTTTGTGAGATTTTTCCATGTCTTCTTTCACTGGGGAGCCCTAATTAATGACAGATGCACAAACCTGGGCTAAGCCTGCCTGAAGTGAGTAGAGGAGAGGGACCAGCATTCCCTGTGCCCAGCCCTCAGCAGGAACCACGGTCAAGGGGGCCAGTCTAAAATAAAAAGCTTCATGGTGTGAACTTCCCAGAGGAAGCAAGTTTTCTCCTGGAAAGAACAGAACGTGGATGTGGCAGGAGCAAAACAGCTCCTTGGAGGCTGCCTGAGCAGGAAGGAAGATGTTTGGATTTATTCTAGGTGTGAAACTTGGCCAGGGAAGCTTGCCAGGTGTTTGTGTTGGCTCTCCTTGGTCACCAGGCTGTGCTTCCAATGGGAAGTTTTGCTTTCTAAAGCTGGTCCTTCAATATTCATAGGCAGGAGACGAGTGGACAGTCAGCCACAAGGTCTGACTTACACTGGTGGAAAGGGTCAGGTTAGAATCATGGAATCAGAATGGTTTGGGTTGGAAGGGACCTTAAACATCATCTAGATGCAACCCCTTATCCTGGGCATGGATATCTTCCACTATCCCAGGTTGCTCCAAGCCCTGTCCAACCTGACCTTGGACACTTCCAGGGATGGGGCAGCCACAACTTCTCTGCCCAACCTGTGCCAGGGCCTGCCCACCCTCCCAGACACCAATTCCTTCCCAATATCTAATCCAAATCTCCCCTCTTTAAAACCATTCCCTCTGATCCTATCACTATCTGCCTATGTAAAAAGTCCCCTTAGACTGAACTCAGCCTCTGGCAGGGACCACAGATGCACATGGACTTCCCCCAGCCTCACCTCTCCATCCCTGCCATCTTCCCAGGGCTACAGAGAAAACCAAGAACCCAGGTTGTTGTTATTATTCTTTGGGGATTCTTTCCCATTGGAGCAGATCAATTCAAACACCTACATCAGGGCTGTGATAAGCCAGACCTGCACAGCTCAAGGCGCCCACAATGCTACAACTTCCCACAGCCAGGGCCAGTTCAGACCAAGCTTTTGTGCTTCCAACTACCTTCCCAGTGTGCAGGAACTGGAAGGTCTTGAGATGGCCTGGAAGCAAGCTTAAAGCAAACAAGAGGAAACCCTGTTTCACACCACTCACAGAGAGGGTGCAGCTCTGCCAACAAATCCCAGCGTTACAGCTATGGGAAATCAGACCCATTGTGTCCTGCCCCCCAGCTGGCTCCATACTCAGGCTTTCCTGAATTGCAAGGAGTTTCCTTCCCCTCCCCTCCCAGGGTGTGAAGAAACAGCTTCTGTTCTTTAACTCTTCCCCTTCCTGTATCCTTTTGCACAGAGTGACCCACTCACATCACCTCCTCCCTCTGCTTGTGTTGCTTTCTCCCTGCATTTCTCCCATGTGGGATAGAGGAAAGCATGGAGACAATTATTATTATCTGCTTTCGTCTAATCTTCTTGGATTCATAGAATGATTTGAGTTGGAAAAGTCCTCTGGCATCTCCGAGTCCAGCTATTAACCAAGCACTGCCATGCTCATCACTAAATCACATCCCTACATGCCACATCCCCACGGCTTTTGAACAATTCAGGGAGAGTGACTTCACCTCTGCCAGTGCCTGACCTCTCTCCATGAAGATTTTTTCCCTAAAATCCAATCTAAACCTCTCCTGGCACAACCAGAGGCCATTCCTTCTCCTCCTGTCCCTGTTCCCTGGAGCAGAGTCCGAGCTCCCCCCTCCTAGCAGGGACTGCAGAGCCAGAAGGTCCCCCCTGAGCCTCCTTTTCTCCAGGCTGAGCCCCCTCAGCTGCTCTTCATCAGACTGGTGCTTCAGATCCCTCTACATCTACATTGTCCTTCTTTGGACCTTCCTGGCACCCCTTTTTTTTTATTTTTCTCCCTCTTGCTTGTTTCTCTCCTCCAGTTTTTCCCCTTCCTAGTGCTCATACCCATTCTGAAAGCAGCAGGAGGGTGGGGATTGTCCCTGCCTGGCAGAGTGTCTCACACCTTCATGGTTTGACCACACTTGTGCCCATCCCAGCTGCATCTGCTGGGGCTGGTTCTCCTCCGCACCTCCCATGGCTTTCCTGGAGCCACAGCCATTTCTCATGTTTTGCCCCATTCACAGTGCCCTGAGTAACATCCCCATGGTGAAACAGCCCAGAAAATGTTTGCAGCACAGCCCCCTGTGGCAAAGGGGCACATTCCTGTGTGTGGAATCCAAGCAGGAGAACTGGGATTGGAATGGCCAGAGGACTTCCCAGGGGAAAAGGAACCAAGGCCAGACCAATTGCGCCCATGTAAAGTGGGATGGTTGAAAGAAGGGAGGACTTCTAGAGCAAACTATTCCCAGAATCATGCACAGATTCCTCTTGTGAGAGGGACATGAACTTACTCCAAAGCAATACAGGCTCCTCAATGTCTCATGCTGCTTGTCCTCTTGTCACTCCAGCACCTCCTGCACCAAGGACTCCCTTCGCTGTTGGGGATGAGGACCAAGGAAACTCTCCCTCAGATCCACCTCTACTCACTGAAGGTGTTTAAGCTCCCTCCAGGCAGTCACCCCTTGTGTATAATGAACCTTCACACAGAATCATCATGGAATGGTTTGGATTGAAAGGGACCTTAAATATCATCTCCTTCCACTCCCTGCCATGGGCAGGGACACCTTCCACCAGCACAGGTTGCTCCAAGCCCTGTCCAACCTGGCCTTGGACACTCCCAGGGATGGGGCAGCCACAGCTTCTCTGCTCAACCTGTGCCAGGGCCTCAGAACCTTCACAGTAAAGTGTCTCTTCACAGCTACAAGAGGCGACCCCAACAGAGCAAATGGCTCTTGATTCTGCTCCAGACCACGCACACCCCTTTCCTTGGGATGAGACCAAGTGTGCTGAGCTCACACAAAACATCCTGTATTTTGTTGACACCTGCATCCAGCAAGGTCCTTGAGAGGTGATTTGAGGACATTCTTCAGCTACAAATGTCCTTGGTTTCATCTCTCAAAGTCAGACCTTTATTGTCATGGAAAGGATGTTGTGGTGAGCACTGTCACTTCCACTCGCTGCTGGGAAGTGGATGTTGCTCCCAACCAACTCTCACATTCCCTGGATCATTAACCCATGTAATGCTTTTGGGGCATTTCTGAGCAGTCCTGCCTCTAAATCACTACCTGACAGAGGGCTAGGAAGAGAGATGTGCATCAACAGAGACCTGGGCCACCAACCCACCTGCTCAGGTCCTGATTGGGGAATCATAAAGTCATTTAGGTTGGAAAAGACCTCTAAGATCATTGAGTCCAACCTTTGGCCAATATCCACCTTGTCAACTAAACCACAGCACTGAGCGCCGTGTTTTGTGTTGATGTTGGACATTGGTGGGAGACAATGGAGGAGTCTCAGGTGCCACCAGGTCCCTGTTTCCAGGCCACCAAAGCCACCCTGGGTGCTGACTTTGAGAAGAGCCTCTCCAGTCACACCAGCAGGTTGTCCACTGACCTGCTCCGACACAGGTCTCAGTCAGTACTGGGTACAAACCACATGTCCTGCTTGCCCAAACTGTCTGGATACCCACTTATCCAGGTTCAACACTCCCCATAAACAGCTGCTGCACCAGGCACAGTCTCACCTCTCACCACATCCAGGGGACTTCCCTGTGTGCCTTGGCAGAAAAAGCGAACATTCCAAGCTCAAATGGAGTTTGCAGACTGGTTAGGGTAGGAATGAAACCTCAGTGGAGGACACATCTTGGATGCCATGCACAGATCTCCCAGATCATGCCAGAGCTCAAACAGTTGGAGAGACCTCCATGTGTGAAACTATTCCTGTCCATGCTCCCTTTAGACTTTGCTATGGCACAATCCACATTTCCTCTGCAAAGAGCAGTTCCCATCCCAAACAAGCCTGTGAAGGCAGTTAGGGGATATTTGTCCCATGGGATGGTTTTTGTTGGACTGGTGTGAACTACATCACACAAACAGCCCCTTTCAGTTCTCTGCTGCCACAGGTACCTGAGAAAAGAGCCACATCCCTTGGAAAAGAGGACAAAAAAAATTTCAATATGAAAAACACACATGGAACATTCACAGAGTGACAGATTTTTCTTCCTGGGATCACTCCCTCAGGACACACAGGAACAGATCCAGACTCAATACCAAAATCTACTTTTTGTGGCTCATAATGATTTCATAGTCTCTCTCCACCATGGTGAAGAAGAAACCCACAGCCAGGGGAAAAAAAAAAAAGGGGAAAAAAATCTAACTAATCTAACTAAAACTACCAAATGCCTCCACTCACCTCCAAAGGGAAGAGTTACATGGGAATAGAAGATGAAAGATGCTGGTGTAGCATCCCCTGGTTTTCTACCCCCTTCCTGGGCAGCCAAGGTGCCCATCCAGGAGGGCATCAGTTAAATCCAAGCCTGAAACCCCAAGAAAGTGGATTTTTGCAGACTGTGCTCAGGGCAGAAGGATGTTGTGGAATTAAAGCCCCACTGTTGGGGTCAGTCTTGCTCCATCCCCAGTACCATCCATGTGTACAAGTGCTGCCAGCACAGCCCATCCAGAGGAAATCATTTTGGGATTAAACAGGTGGAGAGACACAACTGAACGAGCACAGGATCAGTCACTGTCAGCAAGGAGAGCCCTGTGGCTCCTCCAGCCTGGCAAGGAAATACAAAGTTCACACAAAGAGAATCAGCAAGGAAAAAAAAAATCAATTGTATTTTAGGACCCCTAAAGCAAAAACCCCACAAGTCACATTCCAAACGCCAGCATTGCTTTTCCTGCCCCACAGGAGCAGAGAGGTTGTTTCTCTCCCAAGGGAAGGCAGCAGAGCTGCTGAGGTGAGAAACAGTGGCCCAACTTCCACCTGGTGACGTTTTACAGTACAGAGAATTTCCAGAGAGTAAAAGATCATTATGCTTTGTTTGCTAATTATCCTCTGCAGGTGACTTCCCTTCATCCCTCCTTTTGTTTTGACACATTTATTGTGTTGTTTTGATCTCCACCTTTGCAGTGACACCGTGGATGCTGATTTCCAACAAAGGATTAGGTATTTTGATATCTCCACAAGCAGCATCAGCTGTCACTGTGGCTCAGTGGCAGCTGCAGCATCTCACAGCCCTTGGGGCAGAGAAAGATGATCACCAGCTGAGATCACACTGAGGGGCTGGAGTATGTCCAGAGAAGGGACACAAAGCTGAGGAAGGGGCTGGAGCAGCTGAGGGAGCTGGGGGAGCTCAGCCTGGAGAAAAGGAGGCTCAGGGGGGACCTTCTGGCTCTGCAATCCCTGCCAGGAGGGG
>JAWWEV010000134.1:70951820-70963190 GCA_035583235.1 Hafferia zeledoni
TTGTCCTATTGCTGAGTGCCTGGGAGAAGAGACCAACCCCCACCTGGCCACAACTTCCCTTCAGGTAGTTATAGACAGTGATGAGTGGTCTAGGAAAAGCATCCCTGCCCATGGCAGTGGGTTGGAATCAGATGATCCATAAGATCCCATCCAACCCAAACCATTCTGGAATTCTATGGGCAATCCCCCATCCCTTCTTCTTCCCATTCCCATATCCCTCTTCATCAGTGGGTGAGCAGAGGGGAGGTCTGTACCTGGGACAGCTGCATCCATCACTGCAGGAAACCCTGTGGAGAGAAGGGACCATGTCTGGGAGGGGAAGGCAGGCAGGGGAAACAGGGCTCTCAAGATTCAAAGCAAATATCTTGTGCCAGCCTCATCCCAGGCCCTGTGATGATCATGTTCCCACCAGGATTCTGAGATTTGGCTCAGGGCCTGACCCCATTTTGGATGTTTTTTTAAAATATATGTATTTATTAATTTGTTTTAGAGCTCCCTTCTGTGGTTATCCCTTTCCTCTTCCCTTGCTCCTGCCACTCTCCCTCCCATCACTGCACTGAGCTGGTGTTCTCTGACTGTGTGGTTCGACTGATGAACCCCAAAAGCCCCCTGAGACATGACCCTGTCTTGGAAGTGGTCCCAGCAGCAACCTGCCAGAGTTCCAGTGTTTGGACAACACTCTCAAGGACACGGTGAGATTTTTGGAGTTGTTCTGTTCAAGACCAGGATCTGGACTCAATGTGGGTCCTTCCAGCTCAGGGTATTCTGTGATTCTACAATTTACACAAGGATGGCAAAGTCACCTCTTTTCCCTCCTCATCTCCCACACAAGCCATCCTGGGAGCTCCTCCAGGCCCACATCCCTCAAAAAAGAGGTGACAAAGGTCTTGCCTGTCCTCCCCAACACTGCACGACCTCCAAAGAGCTACATGTCTAAGCAGTAGGTTCAAATCAAGAACTCCCTGAAGATGGGGCTGAAGTGAGGGGAGGAGGTGCCAAACCCACAACCTCCAAATGGCACAATTTTCCCAAAGACTGAATCTCACATTTTACATCTACCACAGCTCCTCCTTCCAGACAGTCCCCAGGAATTTACCTGGATGACTGGAGTTAGGGGGTTGCCCCCATCTCCACCCCTCCTTGAAGGGCCACACTAAAGACTTGGGGCCCAGAGAGGAGCTTTAAAGCAGAGTTTTAAACACAGGTTTCCAAAGCCTCAAGGAGTGCACACAGAGCTCTTTTCCAGCAAGAAAACCTGTCCCTGACCTTTGCTGAAGGTAGAGGAAGGGAGAAGGGGAACATCCATGGATATCCTCCCAACCCTGTGCTCCAGTCCCCATGGAAAAACCATCACGGTGCTTGTGGGTCCAGAGATTTCTCCTCCACACCAGCACTCCTGTGCTTCTGGATACAGCCACTAGAGGATGGCAACGTCCCAGGCCACCCGCCACACGCTGGGAATCATCGGATCCAGTCTTGGAAAACAGCTGTACAAGGCACCCCATCAGCGCCGGGGGCTGCCAAAAATACCCATCCCGAGTCACCCCGGAACAAATCACGAGCTGGAGATCCCCAGCTCTCAGCTCTGCTTCACATCCCGAGCAAAGGCAGCCCCTTCAGAGACCAGGAATTGGGATTTACAGGGGATCAGCCCCCATGTGTTCCTTGGTCCCCTCAGGACACGGGTGGGTGGGTGTTTTGCTGAGTTACCTGGTGCATTTCCAGATGTTACTGCCTTCCCTCCACCCCTGTTTTGGTGACCACGGGATGGTCAGAGCCACATCATCAGAGAGTCCCTGCCACCTCCATGGTTTTTTGGTGTCCACCATCTGATGGTTTGACCAGAGCAATGACCCTCTGGGCTCTCTCTCCATGGGGCCATAATTTCCAGCACAAAGCAGGAGCCTGATGAGCTGAGATGGAGGTAGCCCAGCACCTCCAAACCACCAACCCCTCAGGACACTTCCAGGGAATTTTCAAGGCAAATGACTGGAAATTACAAATGCCAAAGTAAAAGCCCAATTATGCCAAAAATATCCTGTCTGAGCCACAGCTTGAAGGAATGTTCTGCCTCATGAGGAAACCTAACAGGCAAGCTGAGCTGCAGAATGAGATGAGCTTTGAAGAAGGACTATCTGGGGAATAAAACATCATTAGTTCTATCAAAATAAGGTCACAGTTACGAGTGTGATGAGACCTAAGGCTGTGTGTGCCTTGTCCATGGGTGTGCATCACCCTGCTGAGGACACAGAGTGGGTAATCCTCAGTGATCCACTGGGAACACATGTCCTCACTCCCCTGGGATTGAATCCTGCCCAGAGGGGCAAGTGTTCTCCAAGCAGGGAAGAAAATCTTCATTTCCTCGTGGGTTTGAGTAAAGCAACCAGGACACCAGGAAGAAATAATTATCTCAATATGCAAATAGATCCCAGTATGCAAATAGATAGAATTTGCTCCTGTTTCCTTACAGGGAATACTGGCAGCAGTGGTGGCATCTTCTCCCAGCTGAGGCCACCTCTGGCTTTCCCCTTCCCTCCCACCAAGACAGACCCAGCTATGCTGAGGCATCCCAGCCAGCCTGGTGGATCTGCTGGGCTGGTCCCAGTACAACAAGATCTCTCTTGGACTGGGGAGCCTAAAATGGGGCATGGACTCCAGACATGGCCTTGCAGTGATCCCACATCCCGCTCTGCAGATGTGACATCTTCCTCTGCTGAACTTCAGGGGGGTCTTGTTGGCCTCATTCTCCATCCTGCCAAATGGATGCCCTGCTCCCTAATTTGTTGTTATCCACAAAATGCAAAGACCTACTGTTAGTTCTGGGAATCCCCCCAAAAGATATCAGAGGCTGCAGGGAAAAAAGGAATAAAGCTCCTTTAAGTGCCCCTTTGTTTTGGCCATCTCTTGGGTGATTGAGGGAGCCAGGGGTGCACAGGGATACCTCACCCTTTCCAGGATGTATCCCAGCCCTGGGGAGGGGGACCCAGAGGCACAGAATCCACCCACAGCATCCCTGAAACACTTTTCCACTGCTAATTAAAGGCTCTGATGACAGTGCTTTGATGGCAAGCAGTTGTATAACACCTGGGGGTGTCCAGGGCTTCGTGCTGCATGAAGGGCAGGGCTGGAAATAGATCCCCCAAATTCCAGCTCTCTGCTCCCTGCCTCCCTCCCTGCAGCCGTGCCAGGGGCCTCCAGCCTGGCACAGGCACAGGATGGAGCTGTTGGCCCTTGGGAAGAGGTGATTCCCCTCCATGGGAAGCAGAAGCACTGCTGGTCTCCCACCCTGTGGTGCCTTTCAGAGGGGTCCCCAGCTTGATGTTCCCTGCCACCCTCACATGGATCATCCAATTGAGCATCCAGACTCCTTTTCCTCTCCAGTGGGAATTTCCACATGTTGGCTCAGCATTCTCCACCCAAACAGAGTTATAAAAAGATGCAGCAAGACCTGAGGCTCATCCAGCAAATTCCTCCAGCGTGAAGGGTAGGTTTTCACCAGGGACTGGGCTGAAGTTTCAGAGCTGCAGCCAAGTCCAGCTGAGTCAAAGCTCCCTACCAGTTTGCCAGCTGGAGGTGATCTGCCCCAGATTTATGGGGAAGGCATCCAGCCAGAGGCATAGGAAGCACTGCCCAGCTCAAGTGCTCCTCAACAAAGCATCAAAACAAAGCATCAGCTACGTGAATGGAGTCAGCAACCTCCTCTGATGGACCAGCTTTCTCCATAGATTGTAAATAATCCCAAGATGCTCAGCTCAAAAATTCCTGCCCTGTGGAAAAGCCAGTGGTTGGAAGGGCACTGTGAGCTCTCCTGGCTCTGCCTGGGGCTGGTGGGACAGAGAGTGAAGAGCATCTTCTGGGGTCCCCCAAGGAGGGTGGCTCTGCTGCAGCACTCAGGCTCAGGGTGGGCTTTGGCCTTTTGGTCACCCAAAGCCACCAGCCTCAAAAATTTGAGGACATTTCCCAACATTTTTGGGTTAACCTGGTGGCACTCACCTCTGCCAAGGCCTCAGGACAACTTTGTGTTGAGCTGCAGGTCTCTCAGCCCTGCTCTGCAGAGGTAACAATCCTCTCCAGCCCAAGACAAAGCTCTGACCTTGAGTTCTCCAATTTTTGAGGAGCTGCAATGTTTTCCAGATCTTCCCACTCTCTCTTCTGTGTGTGATGATGTCCCACATATTTCCCATGGGACCTGCTGATCTTTTCCCCTCTATTCCCAAGGACAACATCACTTGGTGGCCTGAGAAGGGCAACATCCCAAAGGTGGGAGTCTCCAGGGAGAACAGGACACCCCCGTGGGCTGTGCCTCGGTTTCCCCAGCTATCAGAAGAGGATTAGTTCACTCACTTCCAGGATGTCATGAGGCTCAGGAATAAACACTGCTGGGGCAGGATCAAGCATCAAGGAGGCAGCAGCTTGTCTGGGCTGCCCTCAGGACTGCCCAGGAAGAGGAGATCTGGTGAGGCATCACCTCCCCAATTAGCCAGGTGACAGGCAGGGACAGTCACGGGTGGGGACACGTGGTGTGTTGGCTTTCCCTGTGCCCAGGAATTACTCCAGTTGCTGAGTCCTGGTTCTTCCCTTCTCCCCATTTATCAGGAGAGTTAACATGGAGAGGGTTTATGGGGAAAGACCTGATGCCACACCTTCCCTTTGAACCCTGCCACCAGAGTAGGAGAGCAGGTGAAGCTCTTTCTCAGAACATCTTCCATTCTGAAAGGTGCTTCTGGCCTGGGATTTTTCCTGATGGAGAGGTGTTTGAGGAGGATTTCATAGCAGAGCAGAGCAAACACCATCAGCATCAGCCCACATTCCTGTCACTGGAGCCCCAAGCCAATTCAGGAGCAAGAACTCCCCCTAATGGGTTTTCATCCAAATTTTCCACCTGGGGAAACTGAGGCATGGGGATGCAGCTGGGAAAGAGGGCTCCTAAATGTTGCTCCTCTGAGACCACTGGAGGATTTTGGGGTGCAGGATCTTGCACCTTCTCACACTTTCTTGCCCAGCTTGTGCAGGGTGAGATATGTCAACCTCTTCACCTACTCTGTTTCTGGAGAACCACTTTAATTACAGCTCCAGTGGAAGATCCCACCTGGCCCTCCTCAGCCACAGCCTCTTCTACCTAATTCAAGTGTCATAAGGAGTTAACCTTCTCCTGTTAGAGGCTTGGGAGTTCTCCTGGGATCGTTTTCCCCAGGGTGATGCGATATCTGGGTTACTCTGCCCAGGCTCAGATTGCAAACCCAGCGCTGCCACTTCCCACCTGCTCAGCCACGAAAATATCTGAGTCCCTCTGTGACACCCATGCCAACTTCCCAAAAAACATCTGCTCCTCTCGATGGTTGCCAGGGCTGGAGAAGCTTTGCAGGAGCACCACAGTTGTTGTCTGCAGGTGCTTTAGGAAGTCCCTTCTCACCCCAGTTTGGTACAAGGGTTGGAAATGGCATGGGGGGGCTACAAGCCCTCATTGGTGGGTAAAGACAGACCCAGAAACTCAGCTTGGATGGTTGGGGTGAGCATCTCATCATCCTGCTGCCAGCACAGCACCATTTTTATCACATGTTTGGTGTCTCTGTCCAGTGTGGAGGTTCAGAAAGAGGAAAAAAACTATTAGACTGAGATTAGCTCAAGTGCTTAGAGCCTGATGCTAATAATGCCAAGGTTGTGGGTTCAATCTCTGGGTGGGCCAGTCATTTAAGAGTTGGACTTGATGATCCTTGTGGGACCCTTCCAACTCAGAATAGTCTGTGATTCTATAAATGAATTCTCTGACTCAGCAAGTTCTTGTAAACCACAAAGCTGTGAGAAAGGCCAAGACCTCGGCCAACAATCCCTCTGGAGGGAGGATCAGAGAAGAGCCCTTTCGTGTGACTGCTGATGTGCTCAGCACTTCCCTCTCCCCGCTCTCCCAGTCATGCTCAGCTGCTCCAGGGAAGGCTTGGCTGGCTCCCTGTGTTTACATCCCTGTGGGATGGTATCAGGAGCGCAGGCTCTGCTGGAACTTGCAGGAGGTAAATCCGCATTTAGTGCGAAGGGTGGGGACTTTCCTCCCTCCCAGCTTAAAGACAACTTCAGAGGAGCTGCCTCAGCTTCTGCCTCTCCTCAGAGCACAAGGAGAGCAGGCATTGGATACAACTTCCATGGATTCTTCAGATGTGGAAGAGGAGAGTGAGTCAATCTCTCTGGCCTGGGGCCAGTGGTAGCCGAGAGAATAGGGCGCAGAGGCTCCATGGGATTCATTTTCCTTGTTTTATTTTGTTAGTGTTTTGTTGGGGTTTTTTTTAATTTAGATAGAAATTAAACCAATAACACACACTTACTACCAAAGTTCACTCTGTGCACTACCTGAAGCAGGAGGGTCACCAGAAGAGTGTGTTGGGTCCCAAATTCACTGTCCTCAGCTCTAAAAGTGTTAAGTCATTAGAAGAGCTCTGGCCATCCCATCTGCTGGATGTTGCAGTGGTGGCTCTTCACACCCAGAGACCCTTGATGTTGTCCATCACACGAGCTCCCATTTGAATCCTCTGAGCTTACAGAATCATGGAATGGTTGGGGTTGGAAGGAACCTTAAAAACAAGATCTCTATTTCCACCAAAAAAAAAAAATCCAAAAAGCAAATTTCCTTCAAACCACCCAAAATTGGTCCATCCACCCTACAACTCAATCCATGTGTTAGAGGGAAGCAGCTGCTGCTGGTGAGGTGGGAATTGCCTTCCATACCCAACAAAGCTGCTCAGAAGGGTGTAAAATCCCTGAAACTGCTGAGTCCTGGGGGGATGCCAGCAGCAGATCACAGGAGTTGTGAACTCCAGCTCCTCCAAAGGCTTGTGACCAAGTGTGCCCCAAAATTATGCCTGGGATGGATCCCACCTGCAAACTCCAAGCACTTCTGGACAGGCTGTACCTGTAGCAAAAAACCCAACCAAAGGGCTGGCAGAGCTCTGGGGTGAGACAGTGAGTGTGTGTGTGACTGTCTGAGCCTTCAGGGGACAGCTTGGACCCATTCCCAGTTTGGAGCATTCCTGTCTCTTTATGGCTGATGTTCTCCAGATGTTTTGTATTGCAGGCTCGTGTGGAAACCCACTGGCCCCAGGGCTGAATCCTGCTCAGCCCTTCATGTTACACCCGGCAGAGAGGAGGAGGAGGGGGATTTTACATCACTCCATCCAAATCATTTATTATATTTTAAGCATGAAGCAGCCCTGGGATGCACCACAGCTACCCAAAAGTGCCTATTCCTGTGCCTACACTTCCTTCTGAACTCTTTTTCCCAAGGAAACACCCACATGTGATCACCCTGTCTCCACAAGCCCATCAAGGGCTGTTAAACAGAAAGATACGGATACAACCTCTGGCTCACGAAGTCCCGAGGCAGCAAATTTCCGGAAACTGAGAGAATATAATGTGGAAAGCATTCCCCTGGCTTGGCCCTTGCCTTGCATTCCTGCAGAGCAGCTCCCCTCAGTCCTGGCCACTGGATGGATACCAGCAGAGATGGGCCATGGCTCTGAGCCAGGAGGAGCTCTCAGCCCACTATGTATGTGTGTCCCTTGTCCATACTGTCCATTTTCAGTGGATTTTGTAGAACACAAGGACCCAGCTGGTGTCACTCCCTGCCTGTGTCTTCCATGGGTGGGATGATGTGTTGGTGCATTCCTAAAGGAATAAGGGGGAATTCAATTCTCCTCCTTCAGCTCTTGGCTCTGGTTTGGTCCCTGTAGTGGCAGTTCTGGTGTCCCATCCCCACCAGGGACATGGGTGTGGCAGCACTGATGCAGCAGGACATCACATTCCTGTGCTCCAGCCACAGTGCAGCCAGTGCTTACAATGTCTTGGAAAAACTGGTTTGACCTCCCTTTAGGAAACTTCCTCATTTACTATTAACAGAGCTTTAAATCTTTTCTTTTTCCAAAGATATCCCTCCTTTGTGCTTCTCTCTCCTCATCCACCCATGGTCCATACATGAGAGAGAAAGAGCAGTCCTGCCCTCTCCCCTCTGCAACCTGCCCATCACTGGGGCTGCATCCACCTGAGCCCACGTTTCCATTTGCCACCCATCCTCTGCTCTTCCCTGCAGGCCCATCCTTGTGCTCCTGCCAGGACAAGGGCACTCATCCTCAATGAGGCTTTTTCCCAGAGTGGAAGAGTGCAGGCAGAGCCTGTTGGTGTTAACAGGGTGAGGGAGAATTTGGCTGCCTGGCAGGAATTCCCAACTGCTTCCTTGCATCTTGGGAAACCACCTTCATTCACCAGCAAACAATCCCTGCTCCAGCAGAAGCCACTTGACAAGTTTTCCCGACCTCAGAAAAATCCTCATGGCAATCAGCTCTCCATCCTAATAGCACTGAGCTCTCAGCTGTGCCAGACACCCCTACCTGCCAAGGGCTGGACATTCCCAGCAGGATCAGTCCCTGCTTGTGGCTCCAAGTCCTACAGCCACGTCTCCCCCAGCTGAAGCTTTCAGCAATGCCCAGTGATGTCCAGGTTGTTCATTTTCCCCTGGTATATTTTTGGCGTGGTCTGGGGCAGGAACAGGAGGATGAGGATGGACTCACACAGATGCAGGTTGTGCCATCTCCAAGCATCTGAAAAGAGGCTCCAACCCAATTTACTTCCCAGCATGGATGCAAACAGTGAGTGCCTGAACTCCCTGTTTGGGCTGGCAGGATCCTGTGCTGCAGCCAAGCACAAACCAGAGAGGAAGAGCCACAAGGTTTTGGTTGCCACCCAGGAGCAGTACCTGCTCTGCTCGCTCAGCAGGGTGTGATGCTCAGGGCGGGATCACTGGGTGGGTGCAAGGACCAGAAAGGGAGGAGTGTCCCCCTTGGGCAAGCCCTGCCAAGGCAGTGTTGTTCCTTGACTCACAAAGCCATTCATGAATCAAAGCTCCTGGATAATCTACTGCTACAAGGAAGAGGAAGAGTCCGTGCTGCGCCACCCACCCCACCCCAGGCTGGGCAGGGGCAAAATCAAAGTGCTGCTGACACTGTGGAAGGGGTGGAGGAGAGGCCTGAGGAAGCAGCTCTGCAGCCCAAGCGTGGAGCAACACAGGTGCTACCGGCTGAGCAACACCACCACAGCAGGGATGGAGTGAGGGAGGTTCCCCACATCCCGCTTTGGAGGCGGGGGTGGGACGGGCACACTCTGATATTTATAGGATCATGGAATCATTAAAGTTGGAAAAGCCCTCTAAGGTCATGGAGTTCAACCATTAACCCACAAGGGTTCTTGGCTGGCCATGCCCCCTCTTGGATCACCTGGCAAGGCCACTCCAGAGTCCTTGAGGGAAAGGAGGGAGAAGGGGAGGCAGGGAATGGGGAGACCAAACAGTAAGAATGGATGAAGTTGAAAAAAAAGGAAGAGTGAAGCGGATTTTTTTCCAGTGAAGGAGCTGGAGGAGGATGCTTGGATGTAAAGGCGTCCAGGGCCAGGCAGTGCTATGCCATGGGCTCTGGGACCAGAGAAGGGGATGGTCTGCAGGAGATCATCTCTTCCTCTGCTCCACAGGTCTCACATCCACAATACCTGCATGATTGGCTTGGCCAGGTTGGTGAGGCTGGAGGTTCCCTTGACCACCAGAGGATATGGGGATAGATCAGAGAATCATGGAATCACTAAGGTTGGAAAAGCCCTCTGAGATAATCAGTCCCAACTGGGAGTGTCCAGCTGTGTTCCCCCAGCACTGCCAGGGCCACCACTAACCCATGTCCCCAAGTGCCACATCCACATGGCTTTGAAATACTTTGCAGGGATCGCGACTCCACCACTGCCCTGGGCAGCTGTGCCAGGGATGAACAACCCTTTCCAGGAAGAAATTTTCCCTAATATCGAAACTAAACCACCTCTGGCACCACCTGAGGCCATTTCCTCTTGTCCTTTCTTGTTCCATGGAAGCAGAGCCCAACCCCCCTCAGCTTCTCCCTCCTGTCAGGGAGTTGCAGAGAGCCAGAAGGTCCCCCCTGAGCCTCCTTTTCTCCAGGATGAGCTCCCCCAGCTCCCTCAGCTGCTCCTGCTGCTCCAGCCCCTTCCTCAGCTTTGTGTCCCTTCTCTGGACATACTCCAGCTCCTCAATGTCTTTCTCCTCATGAGAACTGAACCCACATTTGAACCCAGCCTACCAGCTGAGTATCAGGTGCCAGAGGGCATAAAAGTGCAGGTACCTCTTTGGGTCACCCTGCTCACTCTTCTGATGTGACCATGCTGGTTCCATCAGACCATGGAGCAGTCCTTGGAATTCCTTGTACCGATGGACACAGTGAACCCAAAACTCTGCCACCACCTGCAAGCACAGGTGAAATAACACCAGGAAAGAGATCATCTCTGTCCTATAGCCATGATCCACCCAAGGCACCTCAGAGGAGCAGGAGATCCTGCCAGGATGTGGGAAATAGTGACTCAGGAGTTCTGCCACCACTCCAGCCTCCACTCACTTCCCAGGGACACAGAGGTCCCACCCCTGTGATTGTCACCTCATCTGACAGCAGACCTGCTGTGGCATTCATGGTCCAGCATCACCACAGAGGAATTGAGGGGAGAAAGGAGATGTCTTCCACCATCCCCAAGGGACAGACACACCCTCCCTTATCACCCCATCTCCATAAGGTCCAGGCATGCAGTTGGGCTGGATTGAAAATGCCTTCACTCATCCAGTAGGAAAAACTGGATCTTCCCATACAACCATGGGGTGTTATCAGCAGGAACACATGGAGCAGGAAGAAAGCGAGCAGTGTAGTTCTCTCTGTGGGCAGGGTGGGGAATCAGGGCTTGCAGACACATCCCCACACCCTCAGTGGTCTGGGTTTGGGTGCCCCTGTCCCATATCCCCACAGGCAGGACATGCCCACCCAACCCTCCCCATTCCACCAAGGGGACTTCCTTGGCCACATCCCCACACAGGCAGCACTGCTTCCCAAAGGGAAACAGAGGCAGGGAGGGTGGTGCATCACAGGAGCTGTTTTCTATAGTGGGCAGCAGATCCAGGAGCCCTGTGCCAGCACCGAGTCCTGATGAACACCGTGCATTGTCCATGTCCAGAGGCAGAAGGTCCTTACCTGTGAGACTGGTTTGGAGTGGGGTATTTTTCTCTCTCTTCCAGCGAAAAGGTGGATGAGAGGCTGGAAATGAGACAGTGATGTGCACTCACAGCCCAGACATCCCCCTCCCCTCCCACCCCATGCCTGGGCTGGTCCCACAGCATGGGCAGAAGGACAGGGGGGATCCTGCCCCTGTGCCCCCTCAGGGGAGCCCCCAAATCCTGCAGAGCTGCCCCAGCCCTGGGCAACAACAGCCCAAGGCCGTGGAGCTGCTGCAGCGAGTGCAGAGGAGGCCCCGGAGATGCTGCAGGGCTGGAGCCCCTCTGGGCTGGAGCCAGGC
>JAWWEV010000134.1:70965560-70986217 GCA_035583235.1 Hafferia zeledoni
CCCCGTCCCCCCGAGTCACCCCTGTCACCTGTCCCAGCCCGTCCCCCTGTGTCACTCCCTTCCCGTGTCACCTGTGACCTGTTCCCCGCGTCCCTCCATCACCCTGTCATCCCCGTCCCCTGTCACCTGTCCCAGCCTGTCTCCCGTGTCATCTCCTATCCTGTCACCTATTCCTGTGCCATCCCGTCCCCTTCTCCCCCTGTGCCATCTCCTACCCCGTCACCTGTCCCTGTCCCATCCCGTCCCCCTGTCTCCCCGTGCTATCTCCTACCCTGTCCACCCCTGCCACCCTCCCCGCTGTCACCCCCCCTTGTCCCCCGTGTCCCCCCCCGTCCCTTGGCCCCGCCCCTCCCCCTGCCGTTACTCAGCCCGCGCATGCGCAGCGGCTGCGGCGAGGCCGTGCCCGGCCCCGGGCGGGGCGGGAGGGGCGGGGCGGCTCCATCCGGGTCCTGCCCGGGCCGGGCGGTGCGGGCGGCGCGAGCCCCGGCGGGACAGCACGGCGGCTGCGGGTGAGTGCGGGGGGAGGGAGCCCCCTGGGGGGCTGGAGGACCGGGACCCCCCCGGGCACCGCCGAGACCGGCGGGGACTACCCTCGGGACCCCCCTCTGGGGTGGGACCCCTCCCTGTGCCGTGTTCTATGGGGAAGGGACCTCTCTCCATCCTCCCTCTGGGGTGGGACCCCCTCCTTGTGCCGTGTTCTGTGGGGAAGGGACCCCTCTCCATCCTCCCTCTGGGGTGGGACCCCTCCCTGTGCCGTGTTCTATGGGGAAGGGACCCCTCTCCATCCTCCCTCTGGGGTGGGACCCCTCCCTGTGCCTTGTCCTGTGGGGAAGGGACCCCTTTCCATTCTCCCTGTGAGGTCCCTGTGCCTTGTTCTGGTGGCAAAGGGCACCTCCTTTCTCCCCTTTCTGGGCAGGACCCTCTCCCTGTGCCCCCTCTGGGGAGCAGCGTCCCTTCTCCATCCCCGCTGTGGGGCGGGACCTCTCCCTGCGCCCTGTTCTGTACGGGAGGGTCCCTTCTCCATCCTCTCCTTGGGCCAGACCCTTTCCCTGTGCCGTGTTCTGTGGTTAAGGGACCCTCTCCAGCCCCTCCGTGGGACTGTGACCCTTCCAGTGCCGTGTTCTGTGGGGCTGGGCCCCTTCTCCGGCGCCCCTGTGGGTCTGGGGCCTCTCCCTGTGCCTTGTTCTGTGGGGAAGGGCACCTTCTGTCCCCCCTTTGGGCACATCCCTTTCTCTGTTCCTCTGTGGGACGGGGCTCCTCCTCCATCTCGCTCTGGGGTGGGACCTCTCCCTGAGCCTTGTTCTGTGGGGCTGGGACCCCTCCCTGAGCCCTGTTCTGTGGGGCTGGGACCCCTCCCTGAGCCCTGTTCTGTGGGGCTGGGACCCTTCCCTATACCTTGTTGTGCGGGGAAAGGCCCCTCCTCCATCCCCTCTTCGGGCAGGACCCTCTCCCTGTGCCTTGTTCCTTGAGCCTGCGGTGTGTCCCAGTGCCTTGTTCTGTGGGGCTCGGACCCCTCTCTGTGCCCCGTTCTGTGGGTCAGGGGTACCCCGTCCTCAGCAAGGGGTCAGACTGCCCTCCCTCTCTGCCCCACAGTCCCGTGGGGGACAGGGACCTCCACAGAGCAATGGAGCTGCCCCCCGTGTCCCTGCAGACCCCTCAGGGTGTTTGGGCTGTGCATGTGGAGGGCCATAAGGTCCCCGCTGTGGGGCAGAGGGGACAGCCCAGAGCAGGGGACAGCAGAGGCTGGGCCGTGCCCTGGGAACCGCATCACTGGGGCTGGGGTGACACAAAGGGACAGGGACATCCCTCCCCTCCCCGTGCCCATCCTGCCTGGACCCCCTGGATGATGGGGAGCTCCTGGGGGTCCCCAGGTCACCTCTGCTCCTGGTACCAGCTGGCTGGGAATCAGACACGTCCCTTTGCTTTCCCGGGGCCGACACAGGACGCTGCGGGTTTCTTCAGCTTAAAAAAAAAAAAAAAAAAGCCACGCAGAAATGGGAAAAGCTGCTTTTTTTTGAGTTACACAGGGGCTGCTGTTCCTGCCGTGCCGGCACGTCCGTGCCCTGCCAGCACCCGCCGCTTTGGCCGGGGACGTGCGTGGGTCGCCGGGGACGGAAAGGCGACGGGTGAAAATGCACCTCCTGCGGTTTTGTGTGATACTTGTTTAGTTCAGCCCGGCTTTGTCTGAGCCCGGGCTCACGGGGGAGGGCACACACGGGGCTGGTCACCCCCACCAGCGGCGCCGGCTCCGTGGGATGTGCCAGCCTGTGTGTCTGGGGGTTGCTTCCCCCCCTCCCCTGCACACCTTTGGCAGGAGGTTTGGATGACATCTTGCTCTGGCACGCTCCTCGCCTTTGATCTCCAGTTTCCTTCCATGGATAACGTGTTCGGCAACACGCGAGCCCGGCTCCGCAGCTGCCGGGGAGGGCGATGCGGTGCCTCCTCGTCCCGGTTTTCCCCAGCTGGCTCCTGCCTACAGCTCCCGGCTTTCCTTTGTCTCGGGTGCCGCCAGGACGGGATCTCACAGCCCAGGGATGCTCTGAACGGAGCAAAGCCGAGCACAACCCCCTCCCAATCCCTTTGTTTCCAGGCGTTTGCGGGCTCAGCTGGTTTTACGAGGCGTTTTGTGTGCAGATAAACCGACTACTCCATGTCTTTTTTTTTGTTCCTGTTGTTCTGAGTTATTTTGGGTGATTTAGTTTGCAGGGAACATATCCCAGCTGCAGGCTGTGCCGGAGGGATGCAGCAGCTTCCTAGAAGGGGGTGAATTCGCTGGAAGTGTAACTGGAGCATCTCCTGGGTGTCCTCCGGTGCCCTCCTTGGGTGAGCAGAACCATAAGGTCTCAGCAGCACACTAAAATCTGGGATCACCAGCCCTTTTCCTGGAGAACTTTGACCCTGATTTGCATGATTGGGGCTTTGGGGATGGTGAGGACAGAGGAAGGTGAACAAAACCCAGGTCAAGGCTCAGCCCTGATAGCTGAAATCAGGCTTTATTTTTTTTTTATCCTTGACTTGATAGAAAGCGAAATACAAGTTTTATATTATTATTATCATCATTATTGTTTAAGTTCCTATTTCTGTTTCATTTCCCTCAGGTGTTGGGTTTGATAGCGAAACCATCACCTGGATTTGAGTGCTTTTTTTTTTTATGACAGGTGTACACAGAGCACCTTGAGCGTGTCAAACAGTCCCTGAGTAAATCAGGGTGTTTGCTTTATTACTTTATTCATACAGGTTCGATGCTCCAGCTGATGCATCTGAAGTGCTGTGCCATCTGGAGCAAAAATTAAACACTAATTTGGCCTCTGGCCCAGAAAAATAACAACCCTGTGCCCGGCTAATAATGGGCTGTGGAAGGATAGAGCCCCAGACTGAACTGCTTGGGGGCAATGTGGAAGGAGCCCAAAATGCACTAATTGAGGTATTTAAAACATATTAAAAAAGGGAAAATAATGCTTCCAGCTCTGTGTGGGAAGCAGGCAGGAGGGATGATGTGATCCTGTTACCAAGTCCAGGGCCTGATGCCCACAGGTGACATCCTGGTCCTCAGTGGGTGGAGGAGCTGCTGGAGGTGAGTGTGGTGGTGATGTGCTGCATCTCCCTGTCCTGCTGCTGAAGGAAATCCCCTCCACAACCTCCCAGGGCTCTGCTCCACCACCTGCTCAGCTCAATTTGTAAATTTTGTCTCTGTTTCCTGGTAAAAGTTTACACCAAGGCCGTCACATCCTGGGGATGGATTCCTGCTCTTCTCCAGCTGGGCTGAACACTCCAGGTCTGCTGGTTGAGTCACTGGTGTGGCCGTTTGGTCAAAGGCTGTCTCAGATTTGGAGGAACAGGATGTGGAGGAGGGTCAGCTGTGCTGAGGCCTCTCTGTGTGGCCCAGGAGTCTCAGATCCACTTGCTCCAGGTGTGACTGGAGATACCTGTGATGGACACCTTGGGGTCAGCATGCTCTGGATGTTCTGGGATCTGTTGGACCTTCAAATGAGGAAGACTGTGCCAAATGGAAATAAGAGGATGACTGCTGGTTGCTGCCTCTGTTGTTGACTGGAGGCTGGTCCTGGCCATGTGCTGGGGGACAGGCAGGTGATGGGGAAGAGGAAGATGAGAGTTCCATGGTGAGGAAGCAGCAGAGCTGCTCCAGACTGAGACTAAACTGATTCTACTCAAGAAGGACTGATCTCCAATGCTCTCCTGGACTAAATGATGTGTGGGATGATAGGAGAACACCTGGCTTTGCTAAGAGGGCTTTTGTGCTTATGGACCATCTCTCCAGGTGTTTCCCCTTGGGTCACCCCTCGCAGCGACCTCCTGTCACCTCCACTTTGACTGTGTGTCAGAAGATGTTCTGTGAGTGATTCATTCATAGCCATAAAACACCACGTGGATGTGGAAAAGGTGGAGAGAGGCATGGCTGGTGCTCACCTCCTCCACTGCCACCGTCACCACCTGGAACCTTCTGCCTTGGGACGACATTGCTGAGACAGGGTCCTCTCCCATTGGATCAGACTCCCACTGCACTATAAACCCAAGCAACCCCATCCCTTGGGCCGTGGCAGGGGGTGCAGAGCCTTCTGGGGTTCCTCAGCCACTCTGGAACATTGGTGTGGAAGCCTGGAGGGCATTTGAAGCTCCCCTGGTCCCTGCAGTGGTTGGTGTGGCCGAGCTGGGTTTGTTTATTTTTGTTTCCTGCAATCACTCCTCATAAAGCTGAGTGTTGTTGACACAAGATAAGATCAGCCGGCTCAGACGTCCCTCCCCTGTCCCTGTTGCCCTGGAACCGCTCCGACTTGGGCTGGGAGCGGCAGTGCTGCCCATGTCCCCACCCCGACTCGCTGACAGGGCTCTGAAGTGGCATCAGGGATGATGAGACACGGGGCTTATCTGCAAGTGAGCCCAGTCATCGCCTGAGCCCGGTGGGTGCCACTTGCTTTGCTGAGAAATGCCAGTGACCCCATGGAAAACGTGCTCCAGGAGAGGATCCAAACCCACGTGGTTTCTCCACAGTCATGGGCGGTGGTTTCCTTCCTGATTTGAGGAAAAGAAAAGCCTCTGCATCTCCGTGGGCAGCACATGGTTCCTCCATCCTGGGATGCAGCAGGGATGGAGCTGCATCACTTTTGGGTGTGTTGCCCCCTGGAACAATAACAGGCCATCCAATGTGTTATTTTTCTACCTGTCTGGCATGTTTAAATTGCACCAAAGGGCAAAACCAAACCTGAACAGTTCCAACCACGTGTGGAGGGCTCCCATGTCCTGCTCACAGATGGATGCAGTGCCAGAGGGATGGCGAGGGGAGACGAGCCCAGTCCGGCCTCAGTGCTCTGAGAGAAGGAAACATCACCAATAGCAATGCATGGATGGGCAGCAGGAGCTCATGGACCAGCTTAGCTGCAAACAGCTACCTCAGCATAGCCAAAGGCTGCCAGGTCTTGGTTTGCTCTGATGGTGGAGCTAAAGCTGGATCAGTCTGTGGAAAATGCAGGAGAGATGCTGAGAAGCAGGAGGAGGAGTGAGGGCTGGGCTATGGGAAGCTCAGGAAAGTTCTGCTTTTTCTGCTCCAACTCTGGGACTGTAAATGTGAGAAGCAAACAGGAAAGATTTCTCCAGGTTTATTTTGGCTTTTTTTTCAGTTGTGTGTGGGTTTACCTGACACCAGGGCTGCTGGCAACAGGTGGGATACTCCTGGCTCCAAGGGGAGAAGGATCTCTGTGGTGGATAATCCTGTCTGAGGGATGGTGTACCAGCCACGTCCTTTGGTCTGCCTTGTCCATGGAGGCAGGGGATGGAGATCCACGTGCAGCACAGACACAAGGGTTATCAACACACTGGAAAACATGGAAGCAACTGAGAATGGTCACATAGGAATTGGGACTTCTCCCCCCAAAAGATGTCGGAATTGATAACCCAGCTGAAGTGCATCTACACCAATGCCACAGCTGCTGTCACAGAGATATGTGGCATGACTCATGAAACTGGATTGCTGCACTGGATGGGCATATTTTCCATCATTTACCAGCATCCCTGGCTATCTGGGAAGGTCCCAGTTGATTGGAAGTGAGCAGATGTGACAGGTAGCTACAAGAAGGGCTGGAAGGAGGATTTGGGGAACTCCAGGGCTGTTAGTCTGGTGACAGGAGCAGATCACCCTGAGCCATCACACAGCACGTACGGGACAAGCACTGAATTAGGCACAGCCAGCGTGGATTTGGGATAGGCAGGTCCTGCCTGACCAGCCTGATCTTCTATGACAAGGTGACCTGCTTGGTGGATGAGGGAGAGGCCGTGGGTGTGTCTACCTGGACTTTGGTAAAGCCTTTGACACAACTTCATGGAGAGGGTTGTCCATCCCTGGCACAGCTGCCCAGGGCAGTGGTGGAGTCCCATCCCTGGAAGGGATTTAAAAGCCGTGTGGATGTGGCACTTGGGGACATGGGTTAGTGGTGGCCTTGGCAGTGCTGGGCTAGCAGTTGGATGGCCTTAGAGGGCTTTTCCAACCTAACCGATTCCATAATTCTGTGATTTTATTATCCCCTCGGAGGATTAATCTCGCCGCTAATGCAGCTTTTCACTTGCAAAGCGCCTTAGAGGAAACGGCGCCAGGAGAGCGTTTGGAGAGAGAAACTGAAAGTGTTGAGAGGAGGCAGCTGCCCTCCCTATCCCAGCCGTCCCACTATCGCTCTCCCTGCCTGTGGAACAGCAGTGGGTTTCGGTTTCCCAGCTTCTTGGCCTCATAGGAGTATTTCGGGGAAAATATAAGAGCTCCGTAGCCGTGCAGCTTCTCAGGCTCGGAAGCAGAGGGTGTCAGCTCTCCAGTCGGTCCGTTTGAATCCAGGAGGAGCAGCCCGGCAGGTAAGAAAGTGGGAGAAGCCAAATGATCCATCAGAACTGGGTGGGAGGGAACGCCGTGTCCCACCTGGCAACTTCCAGCCACAACAAATCTTCCCGACCGTCGTGCCCACCACCGAGCTCTCGGAATTAAGTCGCCGGCGTATCGTAAGGATCGAATTAAACTTCTCTCCACGCAGAGCTTTGTCTCGAGCAGGCAGATATTTCCGCGGCGCTTTAACGAGTCTCGTTTTCCCATTGTTCCCTATAAAAACCCGTCGCCAGGCTGGGCTTCCCCCGGGGCGATTTCCTGGCTCTGTTCTAAACGCAGCTGCGAGGTTGGGGTTTTTCTTTCGCTTTTCGGCTCACGCTTTTCAGTCTCTTGGCGTGCGAGATAAAAGACGAGGCTTTTGGAGGCTGTGACGGTGGTGGCCATCCAAAGTGGGATGGGATTGTGCGGCGTTGGGTGGTTTTGTGGCTCAGTAAATCGGGATGGGCTGGCTGGAGCCCGTCTGCTGGAGCTCGTGTGGGTTGGATGTGTGTCAGCTGAGCCCTTCATCCCGCTCTCGCTTGGCGTTCACACCAAAACACCCTCACCATTGTGCTGAGCATTGTTTGGGGGCGGCTCTTCGGGAGTAAAAGCGGGGGAAATGGATCATTTCCTCGGTTGCTGCTTTGCCTGGGGGGTGCAGAGTTGTGTCCTCTCACCACCCTCGGGGCTTCCCCCTTGTGTCTTCCTCCTCCTCCTCCCATCTCCTGCAGCGTCTTCCTCATGCAGCAGGAGAAACGAGTCAGGGAGGTGCTGGGAAAGCGCTGGGATGTGTTGCAGCCAGGTGAGAGGGATGGGGCTGGAGACAAGCCCAGTCAGGTGGTTTATTCCAGCTTTGGGTGCCAAAGCTGGGAGCTGGAGCGTTGCAGGGAATTAGGAATTGGGCTTCATGAGGATGGGAAGTGTCTTCCCAAAGCCAAGCGAGTATTTGTCTGTGCCTAAGGACTAAAGGTTATATACTACTCCATAAAAATGGGCTGCAGAAAAGGGATTCTGCTGCTGTCCCATCAGGTACCTCCACAAGGAGCGTTTTTAAGACAAGCTGATGGAACTGAGTCCTGGATTACACTGAGGTCGAAACTTGAATCTCTTCAGGTTTCTTTTTGGATGGAATTTTACAGAGGAAAGAAGGAAGCACTTAGAGAAGTTTCGTTTCTTTCTTAGAAAACTTCTGTTTTCTAACAAAAGTGGCTTTTCCTCACCAGAATCCCCTGAATCCTTTCTGTCTCCTTTAGGTTTCATTTATCTCAAGTGTTGACATTCTGAGCCAGAACATCCAACTTAGGAGCAACCCAGGTTGCACATTGCCTGCTACATCTTCTAAACCAATTAATTTATTCTTCATTATTATGAATTACTTGTTCTGAGGGTAACAGCAGATCCCAGACTAGTTCCATGAGGATGCTGTGTTATATTTCCCCACCTTATTAACCCAAGTCTTTGCCACCAAGTGGCAAGCTGGCTGCCAAGCTGGGCACAGCTCGGGTTTTATAAGAAATACTCAACTTGCTTCTCAGAAATTTGCTCTTTTTCTTGCTATTAATGTTTTCCTAAGCCAGTGCAGAACAAGCCAGGGCTCTGGGGTGGATTTCTTTTGAAGCTTGAGCATCATTTCCATAAGAGCTGGACCCCAGAGATAGGTCATGGTGCCCTGGCAGGCTGTTTGCCCAGGATAGGATCTTGCTTTGGGCATACTGTGGATGGGCTGACAAGGCTTGCCTTGGATACCCCCATCACTCCAGACAACCCTCAGCAACATGTGCTGGAAATTCCCTTTTCCCACCCCAAAACTGGTGCGGATTTCTCCGTGAGGCCTCACTGTGTGGCGGCCGTCTCTGCAAGCTGCTCCCCACTTTTGTTTACATCTGGTAGAAAACTTCTTAAATTTCCTGGCCAGGGAGTAATTCTAATCCCTTTCAATGAGATCAACGGATTAGTGTCTCAGATGCTTATAAAATTGTGAGGATTAGCCGAGGCTCCCCCTCTTTTCTTTCTATGCCACGTAACATCATCGCCACGTTTTAAAAGGGGGATCTCGGCGCTGTTACCAAGACCTGAACTCATTTCTAGGAGCTTTTGTGAATCAGAACATTGAAAACCCAGTGTCTTCATCCTCTGCCTCGCTCCCTGTGGACTTTTGTGCAATATTGGGGTGTTTTTCTGTTTTTTTCCAGCGTCCCTGGCGTTCAGCAGATACGTTGGGTTTGCGTGGCTTGGCTGCGTTGCGGCGCCCGTGCGGGTAAGTGGGGAGCTGAGCCCGGAGTTTTCCTTGGTGGAGACTTGCAAAATCACATCTTGAGAGGATCAGATCCCCAAAACAATGTTCTTTCATGAGGTTGCCCCTTATTTCAAAGGATTCAGGCTCTTGTGGTCCATCCCCAGAGGGGAATGGCGCTTCTGGGTTGACAGGATGCTCTCACCCCAGTGTTGGGAGTGATGGGAACAGGATGAAACTCCACACACCCACATTCCTACATCCTCTTAATTACACCCTGTGCTTTCATTAGGAGTGATCCCCAACCTGCTCAAAAGGAGGGAGGGTTTGGTTCAAACCCTGTTGCTCAGTGCCTTTCCCCTCCAGGCGTTTTTTAAACGCCTTTCCTCCCGGCTCGATGGGCTGTGAGGTCGCTTGACCTGTGTGAGCAAAGTGATCCTGAGCTGCCGAGTGGTAGGAGCTCCGAGCCAGGAATTCCTGGCCCCAGCCCAGTATAGTTTCAGAGGCAAGCTTTTAAATATATACAAAGACAAGCTCATAATTTCCACTCTACTAATGAGGCCACGGCGCTTTCATTGAAATGTGCCAGTAGGCGCCGCGGTGGTATTTTAGCAGCCTTGTCCTGTGAATCCAAATGTGATTTAACATGGCAGCCCCCACGGAGCAGAGGAAAACTGGCCTCTCCTGCTGAATTTCAATGGTGCTGCTCCCAAAAATCCCCTCAGTGTGGCGGGACCTTTCCTTGTGTTTCGTCTCAGTGCAGCTTCTCCCCTCAGACCCCACCATTTCGGTGGAGATGGACAACGGTAGGAAAGAGTATAATGATATTATAGGAAGGTGAAGTCTTTAAATAAGACTGGATTTAAAAGATGTGTGGCAAGGCAGTGATTTATTATCCAGGTTGGCCAGGAATATCATTAAATCATAGTAAAAAACCAAACGTGAGGGCTCTCAGACATCATGTTTGCTCTTGACCTTTAAAAAGCCACTTGAAGCTGCCAGCCTGCTCGTTGCTAAGCCTTCTCTTTAGTGCCACTCATATATTTTCCCTTTTAGAAGGCTGTTCAGCACCCAGGAATTTGTAGAGATCTGACATTAAACTCTTACACGCCTGAAATTCCCACTGGTGTTTTTAGCTTTGTAGCCTTGAAGCTTTTGGAAAATATTTGTCAGGTTTTGTTCAGTCGACTGCAAGAGAAATGGAGATTTTGAGTAACTCTGAAAAGTTGTTTGGTTTGTTTTGGGGTTTTTTGTTAACCATCAGCAACACAACTGTAAATTGGGGTTCTGTGTATTGAGGGCTCAGCTTATGAGTACTCAGTGTGGGAGTAGGTGGTGTTGAAAATTCACACCTGGCTGTCCATCACCTCCTGGTTACAATTCCCAGGGTATGGGTATACCTGGATTTTAGAATCATGGAATGGTTTGAGTTAGAAGGGACCTTAAAGACCATCTTGTTCCAACCCCCTGCCATGGGCAGGGACACCTCCCACCAGCCCAGGTTGCTCCAAGCCCTGTCCAACCTGGCCTTGGACACTTCCAGGGATATTCCACAGCTTCTCTGCCCAACCTGTTCCAGTGCTTCCCTAAGGCCCCTTGACTTTATGCATCCCACTAAGGTCAGACCACAATTTTGGGAGAACAGGGAAGGACAATATCCCATGGCATCACTCTGTGATGAGACTGACAGAGAAGCACATGTTGGGTTTGTGAATGTTTCTCTCCAAGCACCTCACTTGACTATGTAAATCTGGCAGTGGAAAAGTTCCATTTTCCATTTCCAGCTAAATTTTGAGGGGTTTCCCATCCTTGCAGCCACCTTTCTTATGGCAATCCCACACAAGTGAGGCAGTTTGTGTCCTGCATCCATATAACTCCCAGGAGGTTTTTTTTCTGGACTTTATAAAGCATTGCAAAACTCTCCTGGTCTCTCAGCAATGGAGAAGGAATGGTAAAAAAAATACTCTTGTAAGTCCCAGTACTTGGATTGAAACCAGGGAAGGACAGGCTGACTGTACAGCTCATTTTTTGGAAGCATTAGGAAAAATTACAAACAGCAGTGACGTGGCATTAGTGTGAATTCCCAGCAGGCTGAATTTTGGGATGGTTTAGGTTTTCCCAAAGGCTTTTTTAGGCTTTCAGCATTGTAAAATACAAACTGACTGGATCAGTGTGGGCTCTGGGGAATGGCTGCTCCGTGGGATTTGTTTAGTGGTTTTTTTCCGATATCCAGTCACCAACTTTGTCACTCTTCTGCATCCAGCTCCTTCTTCTCCTTAATTTTTACCACAAATATAAATGGGGCAATTAACAGAGTCCACGGAGAGCATTCCTGAGGACTGAAATCCAGGATCCAGGAGCAGAAGGCAGCAGCATAAAGAGGAATTCTTCCCTCCCTGGCCTCATGCTGTTTTTTCCCCCACAAGGCTTTACAGCCATCTGGATGCCCTTTCAGATTATCCCCCCCTTCCCAAAAATCCATAACCTAGCAACCTTATTTAGTGTAAACGAGAGCATTATGCCCTCCTGCTTCCCAGTTTGTGCTTGGCTCCTCTGACTGCCTCTATAGGGTGGCAGCTGTGATCCCATTGCTGGTGCAGGGTGCCTGTCTCCAGTAGGATTCTGTAGGATTATTGATCCCTGGGTGTGTTGCACTTATATTTTTCCCCGTTAAAGGGGCTTAGGAAACAGAGGGGAAAAGGGTTTCAGGAAGTTGTTCAGTCCATCTGCTTCTCGATATACAAGAGTGGAAAGGGCAAGTTGCTCTTTGGCTCCACAGAAAGCAATTTGGCTTTGGTTCAGCCTGAAGAGGACTTGATCAAAGTGAGATTTTTGTCTTCCAGATGTGATATTTTGGGAGTCCCCATTGCTTCCCCCAGCTCTGTGTCATCACCCAGGAATTTCCAAATTCCCTGGAGTGTTTTATGCCAGTTTCTCTGCTCTGACCCTTCAGCTGCGTAGGCTGAGTGTTTCTCATGGAGTTTCCAGCTTGTTTCCCCCAAGGAGCCTGTTAATTGGGGAAAACTGCAAACGAGGAAAAGCAGCCACAAATGGAGGTGGAAGATTTTTCCCACAAAATTAAGCAATAGGGACAGGGGAGCTGCAAGGTGTGGTCTGAGACTGCCCACCCCCATGGTGGTGTCTGTGCTCTCATTGCTCTCTTTGAGCTAAAATGCACTTAAATTTAATTATGTGTGTTATTAAACTTTTTAGCAGCTGAGCTGAGTGGTGTGCAGGGTGATGCTGCTCCATCAGAGGCAGGGATGGGATCCCATTGCCATCAGTCCTTACAGGGAACCAGAGGCTGCTGCCTTCTCCTTTCATCCTGTGAGTACCAGCAGGGCTGGGGGCAGGAGGAGGCACATCCTTTCCCACCACACTTTCAGGGGAAGAGTGAGCTCAGCAGGTCATGATGATGTTGGAGCTGCATGCCGGGAAAAAGGGGAAAAAAGTAATTACAAATCCCCAGGGCCAAAGGGGAAAAATTCCTCAAGTGTTATTTCATCTCCAGGCAGCGAGTTGAGCCATCCTTGGGCAGCCTGTGTGCACCTTTCCTATCAAGGACCTGCTGGCTCCACTCCAAATCCTCCTGAGAAGTGATTTCCAGCTCTCATTCGTGATGGGAGCCCAAGCAGGGCTGTCCTCCAAACTCTGCTTCCCCCTCCTCCAGACCAGATTAAAAAGCACTATTGATTTTTACTTTTTTTTTCTGTTTATTTTTGCCTGTTTTCCTGGAACTTGCAAAATCAGTCCTGAGCAAACCTCTGGTTTGCCTTTCCAGCAGTGCTGGGGGGAAGCTTGACTTTACATTGGGTGATGGGAGCAGCAGCTGCCCCATTTTTGCACGTCTCTGTGCCAGTGGCAGAGAAAACATTTTCCCACTTAAAGGTTCTCTTCAGTCTTAAAGTTCTGGGATTATTTGTGTGTTAAACTGTCCAGAATCAAAAGGATTTGCTGGAAATTGCAGTGGTACCAGTTGTGCTGCTGGGTGTTTCTTTCCTTTCCCTATTCTTTTCCAGTGGCTGATTGCTTTGAGAGATTGTCACATCTCTCTGTGTCCCCTGCCCAAAGGCAGAGGAGAGGGTTAAGGTTTTGTGTTTGGTGTTGGCCAGCTGGGGAATGCAGCCAGGAAATATCCTGATTCCTGTTCAAAAAAAGCATCAGATCCACTCTTGGGGAGAAGGGATCAAAAGTCCGAAGTGCTTTGTGGCTGGAGGTCAGTTTGGTTTCTTGGTTGTCCAGGCCCACAACAAACCCCACCACCATCCCCCAAACCCACTCACAGCCAAACTGGGTGAAACGAGCAGGTTTTGTTCTGTTTGATACCCAAAAATTTTATTGTGTTGCTGCTGTTGGTGCAGCATCGCCCTGGCTGAGCTTTGCTGGATCTCCATAGAACTCTCCCTGTGGTGTGAGGGACTTTTTGGGATGCTCCCCCTTCCCAGCATGTTAATCTCACTAATTAATGCTGGCAAGCCCTGTGCCATCCCTCACGCCCCAACTCCACTCGCTGCCAGGTTTTTGGAATGAAGGATGTGGGTCAGGTTGGATGCTCAGAGCTGGCACTGGATGCAGCACCATCCCCACAGTGGCATCAACCCTATAAAACTGCAGCATGCCAAGAGTTTTTGTTTGCCCCCACTCTTAGTTCTGTTGTTGCTGGTTTGGGACAGCAAAGGCCATCGCTCCCAGCTGGAGCATTGGCATTCCCCTCACTCCATCCCAGGCAAAGGCAGCTCAGCCGTGTGGCACCTGTGGGGTGACAGCGATGCTGCTGGGGGGCTGGCCCTGCAGCTGCCTCTGATTTTCCCAGCGCTGCAGATCCTGGCGCTGGACCAGCTCCAGAGATGGAGCTGAAGGAAATTCCTTCCAGCTGCTTGAGGTCAGGGCTTCGCTTTGCTTTTGGGGTTCACGAGGGGGATTTTTTTGCCTGCGAGTTAAACGCATCTCTGGCTGCTCCTTCTTAACACCTGGAAAAATCCTTTTCTTTTAACTATTACCCTGTTAGTCATAGCCATTAAATAACCTTCCTGTTGTGGAATCATTCCATGGAAGAATACCCGGCTTTGCAGCACGACTTGGGTTGTTTCAGAAAGCTCTTGTCAGCTGCTCCCAGTTTAACTTTCAACCGAGTTAATAACGCTTTTGGTTAAACCTGTCTGAAACACGTTGCGAAACGCCTTTGAAACTCGAGACGCCGTTCACGCCCGCTTGAAATCTGGCCCATCGATAAAATATTTCAGCCTGGAGTTTGGCCATGGCTTAGCGTTCGCTTCTCCCTGAAATTCCTGATTTCAAACCTGCCTGTGTCTGGCTCTGCTGTGTTTTCAAAGCTCAGGGTTTCCTGGAGATGGGTTGGCCCCGCCAGCCTGGCCAGTGGGATTCTGCAGGGGCTCAGACTGCCAGTTTCATCCAGTTAATGGTAGAGGAGATTCAGTCTGAGTTGGCTTTGAATCCCTAAGGAGGAAGTTGTTTTTCTTGAAAACTTGTGCTTCTAAAAATGGGGTTTTATTTACAACTGCAGAGGCAGAAGCCACCCCTTCACCCAGTGCATGGGTGTATTTAGGAATGATGATGCAGAGCACCTCTCTGACCCCTTTGTGTGCTGATGTTATAAATAAATAATAATAAAATCTAAAAAAAATGGGCAAGCAGCTCCTTTTAATAAGTAAAACCCTGAGAAGGACTGATCAGTTCAAATCCATGTGGCAAAGCAGCAGGAAAGCGAAAATCCACAGCTTTCAGCCCATGGCATCACCTAGAATGGCATACCTGGTGTCACCCCCTGCTCAGGGGCCAGGGCTCTGCCTCACTCCCCTCCTCCCTGCCTCAGTTTCTCTACCTGTGAGAAGATAATTGTCTCCTTTATTAGTCCCTCTGCAATCTGCTGTGGAAGGCTCTGGGTAAGAGGTTGGCCCCGTGCATTAAGTGCTCACTGTGGTTCTAATGGGGATTAATTTGGCGACGTGGCTTCTGCAGGTTTGCCTTTAACAGCCCAAGGTGTAATCAAAGGGCTGCGACGCCGCCGAGCTCACGCTGACCTGCAACACTCCCTCCCTGACTTCTCGATAGCCCATTAACCAGAACTTGGCTTTTAATTAAAGCTCGGGTTTGTCCTCGTTGAAGAAACTCGGACGTGCTTGTCCCCACGTGGCTGAGTCAGTGGAGGGTGTGAGGAGGGAGACGTGCAGCTCAGGTTGTTCTGGGTTGTGGCATTGCCATCCCTGGCTCTCTGCATCTCAGGGTGTTCCTCAGGACTTGTTCCTTAGTTCCTTGTTATGCTTTATATGCTATAGAATCATAGAATCACGGAATGATTTAGGTTGGATGGGGCCATAAAGACCATCTACTTTCAACTACCCTGCCATGGGCAGGGACACCTTCCACTATCCCGGGGTGCTCCAAGCCACTTCCAGCCTGGCCTTGGACACTTCCAGAGATGGGGCAGCCACAGCTTCTCTGCCCAACCTGTGCCAGGGCCCCCTTTCCTACATGAAGCTCATGCCCCCCATCCTGGGGGATGCAGGGACTTTCTGGGGCCGTGGGTGCCCCACAAGCATCATCTCCTCACTCTGAGATGCCTTGGCCATAGAGAGAGCAACAGGGAGGCTTTTGTTCTGCACCAGAAACTTTTCATCCTTCTTTATGACTCCTTTTTTATTTCTTTTGGCTGCGCTCTCGCAAATCTGAAGCAGATTAAAATACAGTTCCTCCCCCCCCACTCCCCTTAAAGAAAAAACAACTCCAAAGCTTGGCTGTTTGGAATCATCAGATTTCACTGGAGTCTTTTAAATTTAACAGTTTCCTGGATCCTGGGCAGGATAACTGATTTTCCCCCTTTAACCTCCGTGATTTTTGCCATAACATTTCTCAGCTGTTGCAGCAGGAGGGAGGGAGGACCAGGGCAGTGGAGAAGGTTATTTCATGTGGGGGTTGGATGAATCTGGTGTGGGACTCGCTGGACTTGAACCGTAGAGGACTGAAAGGTTGTTCTGGGAGGCTGAGCCCCCACACCATGGCTGGCAGGTAGGTCATGGCTGCGTTGGTGACATCCTTTTTGGACAAAATATTTGGAAATCTATTCCATTGGAAGAAGAGAGTAGGATGCTGGGGGTGGGTCGGAGCTCCATTTCTGTCAACCACTTGTTTGCCAAGGGCTGTGATGTTTTTGGGGACTGGTGCAAGAACAGCACAGCTCAGGTGCACTCAGCCGTGAGGAGTTTTTCTGGCTTGATGGGATTTGCTGCCCTAAATGCAGCCTGGATGCTCCTTATCCACCGTCTCTGCCCTGGAATCTCCTCGTGGAATTGCTGAGCTGAAAACCCTGGCTCTGGTCAGAAGAGCATCTCAAGGTAAAGGAGTTGTAAAGGAAAGAAAAATAATAGTCCAGTACTGGTTGGTTTTGTTGCCTCTTCTCCAAGAGTGGTCTGTCCTTCCTTGCAAAAAAACACCCAGAACTTTCCCAGATGGAGGACGTTTTCTTGGGTGGTTGAGGAGCTGGAGGCAGCCAACCTTGGCCAATGCTGGTGATTATCAGCCCAAGGGCGAGGTGGGGCAGCCGGAGCCTCGTCCTCCAGCCGACACATCCTCCTGCCGTGAGCATGACCGAGGGGAGTCCCTGAACCGTCTAAAAATCCCTTTGACCCAGCAAATGGTGCAGGGCTGGAAACCAAACCCAGCCTTGCTCTGACGCCGAGCTGCGCATTAACTCCGACAGAGCCGGGAACAAAGGTTTGGGGGGCTGGTTTGGGCTTTTTTTTAATTTATTTGCAAAGCAAACCAGCTCAGCTGAGCGGAACAGGCGTCGGTGGAGGAGCGTGAGCTGTCGGGTGGTTGCTGGGCTATAAAATCCCATCCCCACCGGCGCTGGCAGGGGGATGTGCCGGCTCCCCGAGCTCTTGCAGCGTTTCCATGTTGGCCGGGAGAGGTTCTGAACATGCGTGTTGGTCTCTGGAGGCTTTAATCAAATCCAGGCTTTACCAGAAATTGCCTCCAAACTTCCAGCGAGCTGAGGAGACTGAAAGCAGCTGGAGCAAGGAGGCTCCCGGGCGGGTGCTCGGCCGGTGGGAATGCTGCCTTCAGCAAGGGGATAGAGCCAGTGGGGCAGCTGGGATGAAAGGTGAGTCTGCTCCTGGAGTATCCCATGGGAAGACAGAGGAAAGCTCAAAGTGTTCAGCACAACACTTAAGGGGAAAAGAGATTCAGGACTGAGGATGCTGCTTGAAGGGACGTTCAGAGGATGATTTTGCTTGATTTTGGAGCATCGCTCCGTGGCACGTTTGGGCTCAGATCCTGTGGTTTCCTCGTTGTCTTCTCATGCCGTGCACAACGAGGAGCTGTGCAATTACTGCGCCGTCGAAAACTCCCTGCTCCAGGGGAGGGTTTTGTTATCCCTCGGTGATTTTATTTGGGAAACAGGCTTCAGACTGCAGGTACTTTCCTTGCTTGTTGTCAAACTTCCTCACATGCCTCGTCCAGCCCTCTCCCGTGGGCAGAAGGGAAAACAAGGTGTATTTTTTAACTTCCTTTTCTGAGCTGGGGGTGGGGGAACTCTGTGCCTGGCCAGCGACGGTTGTGCTCATCCGAGGGTGAATGGCTCAGAGAGTGATGGAAAGATAAGAAATAATAAATAAGTGCAATTAAAATCCTGGGGGAGGTGATACACCGGAGTCGTTATCCCAGGCAGCTGCTCAGGGTTTAATTGGGGCCCTCCAAGGGAAGGGAAGTTTTGGTCACACGTTGCAGACGTGGTACGTGACAGCCAAAATTGTAGCGTCTTCCTCTTGGCCGTCGGGTAACTTGGGGTTTTCCTGGGGGGGTTGTGCTGAGGAATAAAGCTGAAACCTGTGAAAGTGCTCTGAAACCACCAAGCCTGGATCTCACATGGGAAAACAAACCAAGCTCGTTTTACAGACTCCACAGTCTCCCTGTGATTTCTCTCGGAGGTGCTGCTGTATGGCCTGGGAAGGTCCTTGTCCTCTCCCTTCTGCTGGCAGTGCACTGGGATGCTGGGCCCTCTGCATGCTCAGTAGTCTGGGAGGAGGGGATTCTATGGAATGAGGTCTTGGAAATCACTGGAAGAGAAAGGAAGGAAAATCTGCCTGGCTCCAGGGCTTTCTGGCTGCTCTCAGTATTTTTACCTAATTACTGAGGGGTTTGAGGGACACTGGCTTCAGCTGGGGCTGCTTGGATGCAATTCCTGGTGCAGTGTTTAACTTGAAGGGTGTAAGGAAAATAGCTGGAGGAGAAATAAAATCCCAGCCTCAGCTGATCCAGCCCTGCTTTGTTTTCAGGGTTACCAACCTGGGGGAAAGGATGGCTTCACCTCGGAGGGGGATGAGTGAGGAGGCATCTCCTTCCCCCTCTGCCTCCCTTTGGAGGGAGTGCTGGTCTCCACAGTGCATTCCAAAAGAGCTTCACGTCCATGTGCTTTCTCCCTGTCTCCACAGCCTACCCATGAGCTCGGACTTCCAGCATTACAGTTTCAGGATGCCGAACATCGGGTTCCAGAACCTTCCTCTCAACATATACATCGTGGTTTTTGGCACAGCCATCTTCGTCTTCATCCTCAGTTTGCTCTTCTGTTGCTACTTGATCAGGTAAGGGAACGTTTTAAGGGAGTGTTCCCCAGGAGCTTCTCTGGTTCTGAGCCTTCCACTGATCCCTCCATCCCAAAAAGAGGGTGGCATCATTTTGTCTTCCCATGAACCTGATGTCCCACAAGGCAGTCATGTTATACACTTTGCTAAAACAGGCATGGAATCATGGTTGGCTTCTCAAAAAGCCTGGAAAGGGATGTTTTATGGTCCCTGCTTTCTGCTTAATGTTTCAACACGTTTCCCTCTGTAATGAGTAACTCGTGTCCTGTGTGCTTAAGGAATGTTTAATACCTGCTCCGTTGGTTATTGGACACAAATTGCTCCTTCAACAGCACAGTTTGGAGATTAATGATGCAGAGTTGATGTGTTAATCTGAGCCATGGGGAGCGGGACAGGAGGGCCAAAGGTTGTTCCAGTTTGGGGCTTATTTTAATTATTTTATGGGCCATTGGGGAGATTGTTGAGCTGCTAATTGAGAGGAGAAACTCTTCCTGATGGAGAGAAAACTAGAGGCAAGTGGGGAAAAGCACAGCACCTGGGAATTGAAGTGGCAGTGGGGACGAGTTGTGGGAGCCCTCCAGGGTCGGAGCTCCCTGTGGCTGGGAGCAGAGGGCATCATTGCCAGCAGTGGCAGCCAAAATCCTCTATGCCCAGAGCTTTCCTCTCCAGCTTTTCCATCTCCTTTTCCTCCCCTCTGGCTTCTCAGCTGGCCCAGCTCCCTGCCTGTCATACATCCATGGTATCCCCTCCCTCCGTCCCTGTAAACAGATTCCCAGTCTCTCCTTGCACCACAGAGCCTGCTTCTGGCTGGCTCACAGCAGCCAGTCCCACCAGGGTTTCTATCCAGAGGGTGTTAAAAATATTTTGTCCTGCTTTTGTAGACCTGGGAAGTGAGATTTCCATGTCACCTTTGAAATACTTGATAATATCCACTCATTTACTTCTCTGTATGAAGCAAAACCTCATAAAACGTGCAGGTCAGCCCAAACTCAGGTTTACCCAGGGGTAATTTGGACTGCCTGAGTGTCATATCTTCATTTTTTCCCCGAATTACACACAAGAAAAGGCTGTTTGAAGGTGCAACACCTCTGTCTATTCTGGCAGACAAGGCAATTGTTCCCAGCCAGACAATTTGTGTCACGGTGTTGGATGTTAACAAGATCTGTGCTGGGATTTGCATCTTTATCCAATGTTTGCATTTTAACTGGGACACCAGTGGGAGAGGATGCAAAAACAAAAAATAGGCCCAAGGTATTCAGAAGGCTCAAGGATGTGTTTTGCTCAGATGGAGCTTGAATCTATACAGCTCGCTCAGAAAATGAAGTGTTTGGGCTTTGAGGGTGTTTTCCTGGGCACCAGGTCCTGCTGGGTGTGTTCTGCCCCAAAGAAGGAATAACAAGGAGTAATGTCTGGAAGGTCAAGCCAGAAAATCACTAAATTTAGAAGTTGCAGGCGTGTTGTAAGAGAGAGGGTGAGTAACCGGTGAGAGAAGCCAGCAAGGAAGTGGCAAGTCCTCTGTCTCTTCACGTCTTTAAATCAAGACCGAGGACCTTTCTGGACGAGACATTTTGGCTCCTGTTTCCGAGGTGCTATTTAGCAACCTATGATAGATGGGAAGCTGGATTAGATCATCCAGTGATCCCTTTATAGGCTGAAATTCTAGAGACTCTACAAGTGGCTCTTCAAACCTCCTCCCTCAGCTCTTTTCTTGGCAAAACAGACTCAAAACAGGATCCTCCAGCCCCTGTTGTGGAGGGTTTTGCCATGCCATGGGGTTTTATCTGTGCCAGTGTCCCAGCAGCATCCTCCTCCATGGAAGCTGTTATGGAATCTTGTGTGGGATATAAAAGCCTGAGCCTTGGTGGGGTTTGGGGAGCAGGATGAGAATCCCAGGCACTCAGCAATAGGACAAGGGGGCACGATGGGCTCAAGCTCTGCCAGGGGAAATTGAAGTTGGAGAGCA
>JAWWEV010000134.1:70986317-70998705 GCA_035583235.1 Hafferia zeledoni
GGTAAAGGGACTGGAGTTGGACCAAGGGTTGGACTTGATGATCTCAGAGGTCTTTTCCAACCCAATCGATTCTGTGAGAATCACTCGCCTGTAAGGGCAGAGAGACCAACCCAGGCAGAGGGCCAGGACGGTCCCCTTGGGAGCTCCAGGGCTCTGCTTGCATCCATAGGGGTTATTTACAGGTAACAGCACCCCCATAAGAGCAGAGTCAACACAGCCCATCCCCTCCCTCTGCCTCCTTTCCCGTGACTCCACATCTGCAAATATTTGGCAAATACCAAGCAAGGCTTGTGACACCACCCTGGTTCTCATGGCCTGTTCTGGATCAGAGCATCCCATGCAGCTCTGCTCTGCATCCATGGAAAAGCCAATATCTGGTGTATTCACCCCAAATGCAGAGCTGATGGCATTAAATAAAGGATATGCCAGGGGAGGAGAGAACATGGGCTGTGCTGCACAGCTGTGTCAATACAGAACATGCTGCCAGCTCCAGAGGGAGAGAAAGTGGCATTTTTAATTGGATTGGCTCAAAACAGAGTTCAGTAGGGATTTCAGCACAAAGCACTGCAAAGATTGTTGTCTGTGCAATGTCCAGGTGAATCTCGAGCTCTTCTGCTGCTGCAGAGCACTCAGGTCAAAGCTCAGGTCCCTCATGGCTGCTGCCTCTGCTTGGAAAAATTACAGATAAAAAAGGGAAGAACAAGGAAATGAAATTTTGCAGGCAGCTGGTTGTGTCTGATCTCTGCTGAATTAATGAAAGTGATAAACTCGTGTTGCCTGTGGTCCCATAAAACCCAGTCCAGAAGGATGCTGAGTTGAGCAATGCCACACTCACCCTGGGTGAAGGCTGCAGTGTCCTCTCTCTGTGCTTTCTGCAGGATCACATGGAGCTCATCCTATCCCCCTAGTGCACCTCACAGTCTCCAGGAGGCTCAGGGAGTGCAGCTCCTAAAAAGCACATTTTTTGTAGGGCTGTTTCATTCTGTGTTCAGACCTACCAGGATCCAACACTGCAGTTGGGTTTTGTGTCCAGAGAAGGGACACAGAGCTGGGGAAGGGGCTGGAGCAGCAGGAGCATCTGGAGGGGCTCAGTCTGGAGAAAAGGAGGATCAGGGGGGACCTTCTGGCTCTCTGAAATCCCTGCCAGGAGGGAGGAGCTGGAGTTGTGTCTGGCTCTGCTCCAGGGAACAGGGACAGGAGGAGAAGGAACAGCCTCAGGCTGGGCCAGAGCAGGTTTAGATTGGATATCAAGGCTTGACCATCCCTGGCACAGCTGCCCAGGGCAGTGGTGGAGTTCCCATCCCTACAGAGATTTCAAAGCCATGTGGATGTGGCACTTGGGGACATGGGTTAGTGGTGGCCTTGGCAGTGCTTCGGGATGGTTGGACTGGATGATCTCAGGCAGGCTTTCCAACCTTAATGATTCCATGGAGAGGTCAAGGAGCCTGGCTGGGCTGGCAACAGTGACAGTGATGGAGCAAAGAGCCTGTACCTGGGACCTTTCTGTTCCTTCTACTACAGAATGTGAGATAAGCAGGTCTTGGAGGTAAATCTGCATTTTATTCCTGGAGTTGTTCACTTGCTGTAGGTGATCAGTCCCCAGAGCAGCGGGGCACTCCCATTCCTGTGGGAAGACATCCCAAAGCCCACAAGAGGCAGATATTAAATTCGGGGCCGGCGCTCACGCAATCCGTGGCCACACGCTGTGTGGTCCCTTATCTCGGTCAGACATCTGCCAGGAATTCCTCCGGAGTCACAGCGCTTGACACGAGATGGATGGAGCGCTGGGTCTGACAGGGAAGGGACAGTGCCTGCCAGGATCCGGGGTCTCGTTTCGACAGCTGCACCAGGCCTGACCAGGATCCATCTGGCTCTGGATCCTGGCTTGGAAAGGGGAGTGTGGAGGAGCAGCCGGAGCTTGCAGCTTTGGCCCCAGATGTGCTCGTGCTGCTCCCTGTAACCTCCAGGGAGGGATTTTTTGGGAAAATCTCCCTGTCTAGCTCATCACCAGCTCATGGCATTGTGATATCTGTGCTCACAGCACGGAGCTGCACAGAAGCAGGGCCAGGTGGTCACTTCTTCCCCATTGCTGGCCCAGATGCTCCGGTGGCTTTGGCTCACAGAGGCCAAACCCTTGGTGTCCATGGATCCATAAGACAGATGCTTCTTCCCATTCCAGGAGAGTTTTCCCCCTGTCTGTGCTCTCCAGCCACACTCCTTGCCTCTCTCCATCTGTGTTTCATAACTGCTTTCCCAGCCACCACATCCCTGCGGACTGGGCCGGTTTCATCCTGTTTACTCTATTGTTCCTGTATCTTCTGCTCATGTTTCTGCTCGAGGTCAATGGCAGAGGGATGCGACCCCAGCCTCCTCCTAGTCCTCCTCCTCCTCCCCCTTTTTATCCTTCTCTTCCTCCTCCTCCTCCTCTTTTTCCTCCCTGCCTGCCGCAGTGCTTTCTGTGGTTCCACAGTCAGGTTCCTGCCAGGCAGCACTGTTGGAGCAGGAGGGATGGCTCCCCATGAAATCCGGGACTCAGGACCCAGCTTCCTGCACCTCTCACTGCAGCATTCCAAGTGCATTGTTACCCATTCCTCAACTTTCAAGGCCCACAACATTTTAGGGGGGAAACTGAGCATAAGGATATGTTTTTCCATCCTATTTTTATAACTCACCCACTGCAGGATCAGTAAATGCCCAGCAGCTCAGCCAGGGATTTGAGACAGCCCTCAGAACATTTCTGGAGAAATTAAATTCCAGACAAGGGGGTTTCCCGTCTGAAATCACACTCAGGACTGGCTGGGCAAAATATTCCTACAGCTCTCCAAGCCCTGCAGCCACACACTGACTCCTTACTGAAAGTCCTGGGCCCACTCTTTAGCTCGGGTGTCTTCCCTCCTGAGCTTCCAGAGCACTTCACTAAGTGCCATGTGTGGTAATGAGAGGCAATATTAGTTATCTTTTATTTTAAGTTTATTTATTTTAGGAGCATAATGGGCTTTTCCAGCCTGTGGATGCCTGTGGAGCCCTTCCCTGGGCTGTGGAAAACGGGCTGCTCTGGGTTCTGACTCTGGAGAGGGAGGGGATGGAACCAGCCCTTTGCTTGTGGCCTCAAATTCCTGCTGCCACCAGCTGGACTTCCTGCTGCACCAGGTGTCCTTGGAATAGGTTCATCCCTTTCATCTCCATCCCTCAGTTTGCTCTAGGAGTGGATGTTGTTCGATTGATCTTAGAGTTGAGGATAAAGCTGAGTTTGAGGAGCCCAGTGTTGCCCAAGCAGCATAATGGGGGTTTTGGTGGGAACCCTCTGGGCAGGGAGCTCTCCTTCCTCATCCTCACTGGAGATGGAGCAGAACTTTCCTCAGGTCTGAATCCCCATTGCTTGGAAAACAGTGCTGTGTCCAGTCTGGGAGTTGTTGGCAGCAGAAATGGCTGGAAACTGGGGGACATTTGTGGCATTTCATGATTTACCCACTTTTCCTGGTCTTAACAGTGTGGGTGATGTCTACTTGGAAAATTGGGGAGGTCAGAAGAGGAATAGGGAAGAATTTGTGTGCTTTGTGATGGAGACATTCCCTTCCCAGCAACAGAGAAAGCTGCATGTTGCTTAAACATGTCCTTTCACGTGGCCATTCTCACTTCTGAAATGAAAAACTAAATAAATAATAAGTCTGGAAAGGAGGGAAGTGAAACATCTGAGGTATGACAGTAATCCTGGTTTTTTTGCCTGTCTTCTCATCTCTCCCTGTCTCCTTGCAGGCTCAGGCATCAGGCACACAAAGAGCTTTACGCCTACAAACAGGTGAGATGATCCTCAGGAAGTTTTCTCCTCCTTCCCTTCATGCCTAGTGCCAAATCCACGTTGGAGCAGCCACACCATCAGGTTTCCTTGTGTTGTTCCTCTCCTTGGGAAAATTTTAGCCCTGGAAGAGCAGTTGTAACACCCAGGCCAACCTCTGTCCCTGCTGATTTAATGGTTCTCTACCAGCAGGGCTGCCCAGGACCATCAGGAAAAGATTCTTTGCAGAGAGAGTGCTCAGGCCTTGGAATGGGCTGCCCAGAGAGGGGGTGGATTCCCCATCCCTGGAGGTTTTTCAGCTGAGCTTGGCCGTGGCACTGAGTGCCATGATCTGGTAAAGGGACTGGATTTGGACCAAGGGTTGGACTTGATGATCTGGGAGGTCTTTTCCAACCCAATCCATTCTATGATTCTGTGATCCCTCACCTGCCCATCCCCAGGTCTCCATGTTTTCTGCCAAGCAGTGGGAACATTTCCACCTCTGGAGCACCCCAGCCTCTCCACTCCCACTCTGGCAGTGATACCGTCACTTCCCCAGCCACCCAACCGTGTTTTTGGGGTCTCAGTCTGCTCCCAGGGTCGGTCCTGGCTGCTCCCAACCCTCTGCAGCCACAGGGCTTTCCCAGGGAACAGCTCCCTGTCACTTTGGCAGTCCCTGCACAGCCTCACCCTCACCAGTTAAAATAAACACAGCCCAGAGGTGGGTGTCAAGTTGCTGCTTCCATGTCCTGTATTCTCCAGGATTTATGGGATTTTTCTGCCTCTGATCCCTTGCTCAAGCAGGAAACTGGGTGGGGTCAGACTGATAACAAACTTATCCTGGATTTATGTCCCTCTCCAGGTGTTCAGCCTGGATGGGAGTGAAAGTGAAGTGGGAGACATCCATGCAGGGGCTTATGGCACAGCATGGTAGCCCAGGAGGGTTAAATTTGGGAAGAGACCTCCTGGATTTGGTCCTTGTGTTCATGGTCATGTCTGTGCCAGCACTGCCCTCCTGCTGTTCCTGCTCAGGGGTGAAGGCCCCACGCACTCCTGGGGGGTTTCCAGCTCTACTGGGACACTCAACAGCATCTCTTTGTGGAGGTTTTTCCTGGGAATGCCCACAGCAGCTCTGTCCTGACCCCAGCACTTTGTCTTGCAGGTTATACTCAAGGAGAAGGTGAAGGAACTGAACCTCCATGAGGTGAGCACATCCTGGGCAGCAAAGGGTCCCTCACCCTCCTCTTCCTCACACTGGGGTGGGGCAAATCCTGCAATTTATCTCCCCTGGGAGCAGAACATGCAGCCAGGTGTGCTTTGGAAAGCACCTCTGCAAAGGCCTGAATTAAACCATCTCCCTCCTCTTGGCTCCCTCAAGCTTTTACTGCACCATTATTGTTATTTATTGCCTTATTATTACGGCAGTGATAAGGAGCTGTGGATAAGGGGAGGCCAAGGAAAGCTGGCCATGGATAAACAGTGTCCCTGGGTGGGAACATTGGAGCATGGGGATATCCAGCACAGCTCTGGGCAGGGAAAACTGAAACCCAGGATAAACACCCTCCCCCAGCCCCTGGAAGAGGCAGATCCTCCTCTCCCCCCCTGCCCTGGTGAGGTCTGAAACACCTTGGTTGTTCTCCGTGAGTTTCCAGGCCTTTTGGGGCTGAGTGTCCCTATTTACAGCCCACTTTTCCTGCTGAAGTTGAGCAGGAATGTGCTCGAATCCCACATCAAACACGGGCTGGATTTATTTATTCCCTTAAAGACAACAAAATTGCCCACCCACATCCCAGGCATGAGGCCACTCATCTGCTCAGTACCAGCTCCAGTTGTTTATAGGCCACTGTGTGTTTTATTTTAATTCCCTGGGCAGAGCCCATCCCACATTTTATCCTTGCCCTGTGCTCCCCACAGCCCAGGGGTAAATCCCAAGGGCCCTGAGGTTTTGACCAGTCCCTGCTGGAGGCCCCTCTTTCTGATCCTCTCCCTTCCAGTGGGTTTTTTGTCAGCACATGGACTTCAAAGCACTTCCTGGGGTGAGAAACGGGTTGTAGGAGGGATTTGGGAATGTGCCAGCGCCCAGAACGGCAGCGATAGAGCTCCTGTCTGTTCTCCTCCTCCTCTGATCCCAACTCTCCACAGCTCTCCTGGCTTTCTGGGGGGACAAGGGGTCTGTGGGGAAGAGGGTAGAGCAGCTCAGGCTCTTCCCTGGGGTTTGGGAAAGGCTGGAATGTTTTTGTTCCAGAGTATCCCTTTTTGGGCATTTAGATCTTGGCATTTACAGTAAGTGTTTCTGGAAAGCAGAGCAGGGGGTGGGTGGGAATTTTCCAACATGCCCGGAGCCCAGGGGAGGGGAAAGCGCCTGCCCAGCCCTTCCCTGCCATTGCTGGGTTTGGATTTCCCCTTTTCCCATCATTCTGCTGCTCCCAGCCCCTGCAGGAGCTCGGGAGGTGTGTGTTCCCTGGGGAATGGGCCCAGCTGCTGTGCCCAGCTCTTGCTGTGGACTGACAGAAATCCTTGCCCTGGGGGCTGGGAAAACCAGCTGGGAATATCCAAAATCTCCAGGAATATCCAAAATCTCCAGGAATATCCAAAATGAGTCAGGAAGAATTGGGAGCCAAGGGGAAGGAAGTTTAGGCTGAGTCTTTTGCCTGGAGGGAAAACAGCCACCAGCTTTCCCAACCCTGGGATAGACACACCCTTTGCCTTTTCCTATTCCTAGAGTTATCCCTGTGGATGCAGCTCAGGCCCAGGGACAGCAGCAGTGTGGATCCATCCCCCTGCACCCTCCAAGCTCCTGGCACATCACACACATCCCAGCTTTGGGGTGGTTGCTCTGGGAAGGCTCCAAAGTCCCCTCCACTGGCAAAAGGAGACCTGATCCTCAGCCTGCAATCCCAAAGCCCAGGCAGGGAAATTTGGGAAGGTTTTAGGGAGGATTTCACCCCTCTGATGGAGGTGGGCAGGCCCTGGCACACGTTGGGCAGAGAAACTGTGGCTGCCCCATCCTTGGGAGTGTCCAAGGCCAGGTTGGACAGGGCTTGGAGCACCCTGGACTTTAAGGTCCCTCCCAACCCAAACCATTCTGGAATTCCATGATTTTGGCCAGCTCAGAGCTGTCTGTATAATTTTTATGTGCAAATGTTGCTTCCTGACCACTGACTGTTCCCTCTGCATCCCAAACCTTCCAGATCTGTGCCGTGTGCCTGGAGGAGTTCAAGCCCAAGGACGAGCTGGGCATCTGTCCCTGCAAACATGCCTTCCACAGGAAGTAAGTGTGGGCAGTGGGGTCAGGGCTGGGCTGTCCCAGCCCTGGGGGGCTCCTGGTGCTGCTGCTCCTTCCCAAGGGCTCTTCCCACCCCATTCCAGGGGCAGGAATTGCTGCCCCACATGGAATAAATTAGAGCATGTGGAGCAGCACAGGGACAGTCAGGAGTTGGCAAAAGGCTTCACATGTATCTGTATCCATAGATATATACACTTTATACATTCCAAGGTGTATCTGTGCCCTGTGTGTGTGTATTTACATGCATAAAATTTGTATAAATGTATAAAATAGATCCCCAGAGCCACCCTAACAGCTCCCCAGGGGTCTGCAGGGACCACCTGGGCAGGGGATCAACTTGTCCCATGCTGGGTCAGGAGTTGGCCTTGATGATCCTCATGGATCCCTTCCAAGCCAGTCTGTAATTCCATGAAAAATGTAAATATTTACAGTTTTTATATGTGTGGTTTATATATGGCAAAACCCCTAAAATTTACATTACTATATATAATAATGTTCTATATAATAATACTATATAATGTTATATACACTATTTAATATCCTATTATATATAGTATATATAAAAATATTTTATATAATAGTTTCATATTATACATATGATTTATGTATTATATATAATTTTTATATTATAAATTTTATTACTTATATATTATGTTTATATATTACATGACTATATATAATAGAATATATAACATATGTAATAGTATGATTCTATTATATATACTGATTTTTTACATAATTTATTTTTATTTTATATATACATTAAATATGTGATTATGTTTATATGATACATTATTTATAGCTTGTGTATTTATAATTTCTATGTATATTTATAGGTATTTGCAGATATATTTTGTGTATATTTTTAATTAATTTTTGTGTGCATATACATTTTTATATCTATAAACATAAATACAATATTTATATATAAATATATTTCATATATATATTTTATATATATTTATATATATTATTTATATATAAAATATATATATAACATGCCTACACAAAATCCATGTATTTATACACACACACAAAGAAAAAAAGTCCCACTAAAATATAAAGGCACCCAAATAGTGAATTAATGATTGGGAGCAGCAGCAAAGTTCCAGGGGGAGGGTCAGTGGGGCTTAGGGGGGGTATTTTTGCAGCCCCCTGCTAATGCCAGGTGTGTCCCCCACTAATGCCAGGTGTGTCCCTGCTCATACCTGTGTGTCTCCAGTATGGCCATGTGTGTGTCCCCCCTGATGCCAGGTCTGTCCCCACTAACTCCATGTGTGTCACCCCTGATGCCAGGTGTGCCCCCACTAACTCCGTGTGTGTCCCCACTCCGTGTGTGTCCCCCCTGATGACCGTGTGTCCCTACTAACGCCATGTGTGTCCCCCCCGATGCCAGGTGTGTCCCCACTCTTGACATGTGTGTCTCCCCTGATGCCTGTGTGTCCCCACTAACTCCAGGTGTGTCCCCACGAACTCCAGGTGTGTCCCCATAATGCCATGTGGGTCCCCCCCCGATGCCCGTGTGTCCCCACTAATTCCATGTGTGTCCCCCCTGATGCCAGGTGTGTCCCCACTAACTCCAGGTGTGTCCCCACTAACTCCATGTGTGTCCCCTCTCCATCTCTCCATGTGTGTCCCCCCCGATGCCAGGTGTGTCGCCACTGACTCCAGGTGTGTCCCCACTCCATGTGTGTGTCCCCTGATGTCAGGTGTGTCCCCACTAATTCAATGTGTGTCTCCCCCGATGCCCATGTGTCCCCACTAACTCCAGGTGTGTCCCGCCCAATGCCCAGGTGTGTGTCCCGTCCCCCCCCCCCCCGATGCCCGGGTGTGTCCCCACTAATTCAGTGTGTGTCCCTTGATGCCAGGTGTGTCCCCACTAACTCCAGATGTGTCCCCACTAACTCCAGGTGTGTCCCCACTGTCCTGCAGGTGCCTCATCAAGTGGCTGGAGGTGCGGAAGGTGTGCCCGCTGTGCAACATGCCGGTGCTGCAGCTGGCACAGCTCCACGGGAAGCCGGACCCGGGCCCCCCGCAGGGCCCCCTGCCCGGGGCCCAGAACATGGTATAGTGCCCGGCGGGGCCCTGCCCGGACTGCGCCCGCCCGCGGGACGGGGACACGGCCAAAGCGCCGGGGCCGGGCACGGCACGGGGCACACACACCCCACGGCCGCAGCGGGGGAGCCCCAAACACCAGCCGGGGAAGGGCCTGACCCTCGAGCCCGGGCTGGTTCCTCTGCCAGGGTGAGGAGGGGACTCGGGATCCTCGGCACGACATCCTTCTTCCAGCACATCCCTTCTCCAGCGCCGCCGGGAAGCAGCATGGCCGTGGTGGCACTCAGTGACCTGCTGGAACGCCTTGACATCCCCCCAGCTCCCGGTGCCTCCTGCCCCCCGGCAGTGCCCCAAATGCCCTGGAGCACCACAGGTGGTTCCTGCTCCCTCCTCTTCGCCTTTGGTTCCTTTGCCTTTGCCATTCCCAGCAGGAAATGGGGTCTGTTTGACCCCCCGGGTTCGTGCTGTGGTTGGTGTCGGTGCTGGTGTCACCCAGGGGGCAGTGGGTGGTGGTTGTGTGGGGTCTCTTGGGTTTGCATCCCCCCCTGCCTTGCCCGGAGGGGGGATTGTCCCCCTCCTCGGCTACCTCAGGGGTCCTTGGAATGGGCACCATCCTGGGCACCCATCAGTGGTGAGAGCCATAGCAGGGGGGGACAGGAAAAAAATCTGGCTTTTGGGATCATCCCATCACTTCCAGCCTCGCCCTGGGGGTCTGTGGGCAGCGCCCCAAACCCACTATCAGCACATGGGGGGCAGCTGGGCCACCCCCTCGCCTGGGTGTCCCCCACCAGCCTCACAACTCGTATTCCCTGGATTTTGGGGAGGGGGATGTCAGTATTACAGGGCAGTGGCTTTCCCGGGGGCAGGGCTGGGGGGGCTCCAGGTGCCGTCCCCCCTCCCGTAAATTCCGTGCGCCTGCCAGGACTGTTTATGGAGCGTGGAGCCTCATAGACGTGTTTGTACACTACGGATTCTGCAGCAGAATATTTTTCAAAACATTCGCTGTTTTGTTTGGGTTTTTTTTCCTCTCGTTTGTTTGGTTTTTTTGTAAGCTCTATTTTTGTATATTTAATTGCTATTTGGAAATTCTAATAATGCGTCTTTTTTGCTAATCACACTCTTCTTAAGGAAAGAAAAAAAAAAACAAAGCAAAAAAAAAACCCACAACCAAGAGTTTGCATGTGATTTGACTTGAAATGTGAATAAAAGCAGGTTTTGGAAGCGGGGGTGTGTTTGAGGGGGTCTGTCCCCCCATCCCTCGTTCCTCAGCCCTCTGTCACTCCAGGGATGTCCCCAGTGGGGTTGGGATTCTGGGGGGAGCTGAAAGAAGGGCTGGTTTGGGATTGTTGTTCATGTCTCCCTCCCTGTGTCATCCCTGTCCCAGTGCCAATGGGGACATTGCCCCGTGAGGGCAGGTGGGCTGCTGAGCTCCCCAAAATACCCAGCCAAGGGGTTTGGCAGGTTCCAGGCATGGCCTGGGCTTCCTTGCTTAGGAGGAGGACATTCCTTCTCCATCCAACCTTCCCAGCACAAATCCCAGCCCAACCCCTAAGGCAAACCTCCCACAGGATTTGGGGAGTTCATCCCCAGCCTCAGCACTCTGGGATCTCCTGGGCTGCAGCTCAGAGCCCCGTCCCCTGCTCCCCTCCTTCTACTCCTGCTCTTCTGTCGTGTGGAAAAATCCCCTTGGATTGTCCCCTCGGGGGTGGCTGAGCTGGAGCCATCGCACAGTGGGACCCCTGCAGGACCCTGGTGTGGAGGAGGAAGCAGGACTCGTACGGTGTCTGTCCCGCTGTCTGTCCCTGTCCCGCTGTCCCCGGGCCCTGCCCGGCGCGAGCGGCTGCTGCCCTCTAGTGCCGGCTGCGTCCGGGTACCGCATCCCACCCTGGGATCACGGGATCATGGAATGGTTTGGGTTGGAAGGGACATTAAAGCCCACCCAGTGCCACCCCTGCCATGGGCAGGGACACCTCCCACCAGCCCAGGGTGCTCCAACCTGGCCTTGGACACTCCCAGGGATGGGGCAGCCACAGCTTCTCTGCCCAACCTGTGCCAGGGCCTGCCCACCCTCCCAGCCATCAATTTCTTCCCAATATCCCATCTAACCCTGCCCTCTGGCAGTGGGAAGCCATTTCCTCACTGTTCACCTTCTCCAGAAGGATCTGCAGGGATTGATGGCCTGAACACCGTCCCAGTCATTTTGGGATGATGACCTTGCTGGATGGTAATTCCTGCTGGTGGGACAAAGTCTGGATCTCACACCAGGCTGCACAAAACAGTTGGTTTTGGTGCTTCCACCCCACAGCTCCTGCTCTGGTTTGATGCTGCACCTTCACCTCCAATCCCATCCATGTCATCCCTACATCAAAGGTCAAAGGGCCTCCAAAGCAACGATCAACAAACTTTTCATTGAAGCCAAAACCACTGCAATTTGCCCCAGAATGATGTTCTTTTCTTTTTTTCCTCACCTTTAACATGCTCTAAAATACAACTGATTCCCAGAGCCTGGAACATGCAGGGAGGGGAAAACAAGGATTGCCAACAATTATTTTCAATAAGGTGCTAAAAACCAACTGGTTGACCCCAATTCCTCCAGCACATTCCTGCTCACTCCCACCAAGGTCCATCCCACTGCACTGGAGCTCCAAGAACGACACAAGAAGCAAAGAAGGGTTTCAAGCATATAAAAAATAACTGTGATATTTTATTACAAGAAGAAAAAGCGAAGCAGTTTACAAAAAAACCAACACACACTACGCCAAGGACTTTGGTGCTGGGATCAGACCACGCTGGATCTACTCAGAATCCAGAGGGAAAGGAGTTACATGAACATAGGAGAAGCCATGGGATGCTGTGCCCAGGGACACCAGTGCCTCAAGGCTGTGGTCAATCAGGCTGTGGGAACGGTGCTGGGAATTCCCAGCCCTGCAGAGGCTTCCCAGCTCTCCACAGGTGGCTCTTGCTAATGAAGACCACCTGACCACCTTTCCCCTGTGTATCCCAAGGGTTCACACACCCTCCCACACCCACGGGGTCAGCATCACACCCACCCCAGTGCTGTTACACCCAGGGGCCACACAGGTCCCAGGCACAGACATTCCAAAAAAGCCAAAGTTTTCCATGAGTTTTGGCAGTGCAGTTTAATGAAGCAGCAGCTGGATGCATGTCTGTGTGTGTGTGTGACATTCTGTGTGTCTGTGTGACATTCTGTGTGTGTGTCTGTGTTGTGTCTGTGTGTGTGACATTCTGTGTGTCTGTGTGACATTGTGTGT
>JAWWEV010000134.1:71015830-71026548 GCA_035583235.1 Hafferia zeledoni
CGTGCCCCCCATCGCCCCTCACTCACGCGGGCGGTTCTTGCGGACCGAGTCCCGCCGCTGCCGGCTCACCGACCCGCCGCGCTCCCGGGGCTGCGGCCCCGCCGCGCCATCCGCGCCGCCGCTGCTCCTCCGCCGCAGCTGAGGGGGCCCCGCGTCCGCGCCACCGCCCCGCCGCCGCGGTGGCTTCTTCTCCTCCTCCTCGGCGCCGTCTCCGCAGCTGCGCGGCGGCTCCATGGGCAGCACGGCCCGACCCCATGGGCCGCCCGGCCCCGCTCCGGCCCCGCTCCCGCTCCCGCTCCGGCCCCGCCGCCGCCGCAGCCACCGCCCCCGGCGCGCCTGCGCCGCGCGGACCCGCGGGGCGGGACACCCCGTGAGGCGGCCGCCAATCGGAGCTCTCCGCCGCGCTGAGCGACAGGCGGCTCCGCCAATGGGAGAAGGAGGCTGGGAGGTGGCTCGGCTGCAGGTGGTGACAAGCGCGGCTGGCCAATGGGAAGCGCGCGCCCGCGGGGGCGGGGGGATATGCGGCAGTGCTGGCCTATGGGCTGCCTTTGAGGTGAGATTGACAGGGCAGGTGGCCAATGGTGAGGGCGCTGCCCGAATGGGGCGGGAGAAACGCGGTGATTGACAGGTCGGTAACTATGGCAACGCCGAGGCCGAAGGGAAGGTCCGCATAGGCCCGGCTGGGCTGGGCCGCGCGCGGGGCTCATTTGAATGTGATTTGCATATGCAGATGAAGGGCCTAATCGCCATGTTCTGTAAGGGACCTTAAAGGTCATCTCATTCCACCCCCTGCCATGGGCAATGACACCTCCCACCGGCCCAGGGTGCTCCAAGCCCTGTGCAACCTGGCCTTGGACACCCCCAGGGATGGGGCAGCCACAGCTTCTCTGCCCGACCTGTGCCAGGGCCTGCCCACCCTCACAGGGAACGATTTGTCCCTGAGATCTCACAATCCTCAGCAGGCCTTTATATCCCAGCATAATTCCAGTGCTGGTGTATCGTGCTCTTTAAGCCCTGACCCCACGTGTGGCAACAACAGCAGCAGGGAACGCCCAGGCAGCAGAAAAACCGAGGTGACCACAGAAGGGTATAAAGCAACGACCAGCAAGGATGGAAATTCAGGAGGAAGAGTCTCCCAGACTATGGGATGCTGTAGCAGCTCTGGTTCTAACGGGGCAGAGGTTTGAATGTCAATTGTTAATTTGAATTGTTGTTAATTTGAATGTTAATTCCCGGTGGAATGTTAATTGTTGTCTGACACACCCAGCACAGGCAGAACTGCAGCCCAGTGACCGCCCGTGCTCCTCACCTGCCCCGGGGTAATCCCAGCTCACCGCAATCCTCGGCCATTAACTCGATACCGGAGGGATCAGCCACCGACTTCCCACAAAGGTGGGTAATTTCCGTGAGAATTCGCCGAACTCCGGTCACTGGGGTGAAAACGGGACACATCTGGGTTTTGATATCCTGTTGGGTGAGTGGAGGAAGGGGATGGTGTTGGCAGTGAGAAGATGATGAGCTCTCTGAACACCAACAACCTCCTTCCATCACAGCAGCGTTGGCTGCATTTGGGTGAAAAAGGAGCTCGCTGAGCTCTGCTGGCCAAAGCTCCGAGTATTTTCAACCCCTGCTGAATGTGTTTCACACACCTGGGTTGCAACAGCAGGAGCTGGGAAAGTGAGGGGAGCCCATGGAGTGTCTCAGCTGTCACAGCAGAGCCCTCGGGGGCCTCTTGGGGAAAAGGCAGCGTGGAGAGGAAAGGGCTGTTCTGTCCCCAAAACTTCCTGTTTGTCCCCAAAAGGGACACAGTGGGTGAGCCAGGGCCAGGCACTGTGGCAGTTTGGGGACGTTGGTGTCTCTGTTCTGCAGGTCAGAGCTGTCCAGGGGACACTGGGGAGCAGGACAGCTGAACCCAGTGCTGCAAAGGTGCCCCTTTTTTGTGCAGGATCCCAGGATACGATTCAGCCACAGAATCTGGGAGAACCTGGGTCATGAAGAAGCATCAACAGCATCCAGGCTTGGTGGGTACTGTTCAGCTCAACACACACCTCTGTACAGTGTCCACCAGTTGCATCCAGTCTGAAGGTCCTTCCCACAGCTCCCTGTGCCCATTTCTCCCAAACACCCTTCTGGCTCCCAACACTTTGCAGCTCAGGTCTCTCTGCTTGGTGCATTTCTCCTCCCAGAACTTGTCCAGTTCCTCTCTGACAACACCACCCTGATATCCACAGCTCAGCTGCCTCAGAACCACCTTTTTTCCTGGGCGTCCTACCACGGACAGGAAGAGCTGCCATGGTGGGTGTCCTGCAGACCAGCAGCTCTGCTTGCTCCAAAACAAGGTCTGGAAGCTGTCCCTGAATCCTGTCCTCTCTTCCTGACACCAATGTCCTCAGTCTCTCTGTGTCACTGCCAGCAGAGCCCTTCAGAGCATTCCCTCTTGCTCCTCATCTCACAAACTCACAAGAAGTCAAGTGTGAAGCATCAAACCAATTTATTATAGTTAGTAAGGCTTTTTGTCCTGTTAGTAAAAGATGTGCAGGGACACAGATCATTCCTGCACCATCTCCTGCCCATGAGGCTTTAAAGTGCTACGTAAAAACTGTGAAAATCCCGGCACTTCACAGCAGAAATCTGAGCATGTGCTTTTTCCCTGGTCTGAGGTGGTGACAGACCAGCTGTTTCACAAGAGAGATTTGACATGAAAAGGCAAAGCTTACAAGCTGTTGCTGCAAAGTATGGAAAAACATGGGAAGAATTTTGCAAGCAAGTAAAGAGCCAGAGAAGACGACCTTGGTATGGATACTGCTGGCTTGGGATCTCATGGATGTCCCCTGAAGTGTGGAGAAGGCAGGAGCCCACTCTCTTTAGGGAATGATAACCATGTTATCTTAAACGAGGAGAGCAGCCTCTGTATTCCCTCTGCAGGCAGAGAGGGTTGGATGTCTGTAATAAGACTGTCCCCTCCTCTGATGGATACGCTGCTGAGTGCTGAGCAAGGAGCAAACATCTCAAGCTCGCCTGGAGAGCAGCCCCATCACACTGAAATCAACACCTCCCTGCATGTATTTATTGTCCTTAGTGGCTTATGGAGGCACTTCTTGGATTTTTGGTCAGAGGGAAAGTGTTAGGAGGGAGGAGCAGCCATTCCATTTCAGAGCTGACAAACCCTTCCCACCACAGGCCAAGCTCTGGGCACAAAGGCTGCACTTGGCAGCCAGGCTCCAGGGAGCTGAACTCCCTCCTGCTCCCTGCCAGCAGGAAGATCAGATTTTGGGAAGCTGTACTGACAGCAGGAATTCAGGATGAGTAAGTTACTGGATACAGCAGGTTGAGAGATATGATTCTGCCCCTCTGTCCCATTCAGGGGAGCCCCCAAGTCCTGCAGAGCTGCCCCAGCCCTGGGCAACAACAGCCCAAGGCCGTGGAGCTGCTGCAGCAAGTGCAGAGGAGGCCCCGGAGATGCTGCAGGGCTGGAGCCCCTCTGGGCTGGAGCCAGGCTGGGAGAGCTGGGGGGGTCACCTGGAGAAGAGAAGGCTCCAGGGACACCTGAGAGCCCCTGGCAGGGCCTGAAGGGGCTCCAGGAGAGCTGCAGAGGGACTGGGGACAATGGCCTGCAATGACAAGGGGGAATGGCTTCCCACTGCCAGAGGGCAGGGATGAATGGGATATTGGGAGGTTCCTCCCAGTAAGGCTGGTGGGGCCCTGGCACAGGTTGGGCAGAGAAGCTGTGGCTTCCCCATCCCTGGAAGTGTCCAAGGCCCGGTTGGACAGGGCTTGGAGCACCCTGAGCTGGTGGGAGGTGTCCCTGCCCATGGCAGGGAGTGGAACAAGATGGTCTTTAATGTCCCTTCCAACCCAAACCATTCTGTGATTCTGTAACACAGTAAAGCAGGGAAGAAGCAACAGCCTGAATTAGGAATGTTGCTCTAGGTTGCTCCAAGCCCCATCCAACCTGGCATTGAACAGTTCCAGGGATGGGGCAGCCACAGCTTCTCTGGCCATCCTGTGCCAGGACCTTAGCACTGTCACAGCCAATTATTTCATCCCAATATCCCATCTAACCCTGCCCTCTGGCAGGGGGAAGCCATTCCCCTTTGTCCTGTCACTCTGTGGTCTCATCCAAAGTTCCTCTCCAGCTCTCTTGGAACTTCTTTAGGTATTGGAAGGTGCTGGAATGTCTCCCTGGAACCCGGAGCATCTCAGACCCCGGTATGGCCTCCCTGTGCAGTTGATCCTGTTCATGTCCCAGCCTGGGCACAAACTTCCTATATTCCCATACCATAGGAAAAGGCATCAGGAAGGGTGAGAACTCCATCCACCCTTTCAGCCAGACTCCAAATGTCCATCCTAAAGATTAAAGACACCCAACAACCCTGTGTGGGACCAAGTCTGTTAATGTTGGCATTGCCTGAAACGTTCCTCTTAAAGCAGAACCCCGTTTCCCTGCCTGGAGGGGTGAAATCAGGGGTGAAATGAGGCAGATCCTCGGAACACTCGTTAGATGTGGCTCTTTCCTGACCCTCCCATTTACCCCCAGGGTCAGTGCTGCATGGAGCCATCCCAGAAGGAGCTGATAAGCCCATCAAAGGTCCCTGGCAGAGCCAGAGACATCAAGTAAGGCAAACTGAACATGAGACGCCTGGTGAAGGCTCCTACACAGACCCTTGGGCACATTTTCAAGCCAAGATGAGCAGAGCCAAGAAAATCAGCTCCACTGTTACAGGATATCTGCAAAACCTCTCCTGGCTGCACTGCCCAAAGGGTCCCAGGACATCACCCTTTGGATCACCAGTGCATGTTTCCCTGGGGCCTCCTGGTACCAAACAAGGAAGACATGGAGAATTGCCATGAGGACTTTCTTTTCTGACTCAGGGGATTGTTCTGGAGAGAGACCCTCTCCATGGGTGTAAAAAGAAGGTGGTTGGGAAATTGGAACAGACCCAAACCCAACAGCATCACGTACCAAGGCCTCTGCCAGCAGAACCTTCCAGAAAGAGATTTAACAACACCCCTAGCATCCCCCTGCTGCTCTTCAGGCTTCAAATGCATTGGCCAGAATCCTGTTGCCAGAGAATAGTCCTGGCTGTGTGACACCCCATCCACTATTTCTGGAGCCGCGCATACACCAGGAATGCCACGGCAGAGATGACAGCGATGCCCACGGCTGGCAGGACGTATGACAGGGATGGGCCGGTGCTGTCCCCTGCAGGGACTTGGGTCTGAGATGAGCTGGTGGCAGCGCCATGGCCACCGCTGGAATCGAAATCCAGAGAGCTTCCAAGGGGGCCGACTCCATCATTGCCAGCCCCGAGCTGGACACTGGGGTGATGATCCACATGGACCTCATGGGTGCCCACAGAGCTGCTATCCCAGCTCGGAGCAGGACGGGAGTTTCTGCATGCTCCAGCTGCCTCCTCTTCCCCAGGGTCTGCACGAGCTGCTGGAGCCAGGCATCCCGAGGAGACTCTGGGGAATGTTCCTCCTGATCTCGAGGTATCCGTGCTCACCAGGATTGGGTCGCTGCTGAGGCCGAGGCTACTGGAGGCTGTGGAATAGGGGTTGCTGGGCACTTGAGAGTTTGGGCATTTGCTGGCCACCTTCAGGCTCCCTGGAGCCACGGAGACAAGGACATCTGGCTTGCTGAACTCTACATCCTGCTCTGTGTTGCTGAACGATGTCCAGACGCTCGTGCCAGAGCTCACCCGGGAGGCCGATCTTCCAGGCGTGCCCTCAGAGCTTCCCACCACAGCTGTGCCCAGGAGAGGGTCTGACGAGGCTGGGAACACCTTTGGGAGACAAGGAGAGGGGCTGGCTGCCATGGGAAGCTCCCACTGACCTGGTCTTGGGCATTCACGTCACCTGACAAACCCAGTTCAGTGCTCAGCCCCCACACCACCTGCCACAAACAGTGAGGTTGGGTCAAAGGTAACTCCCAGGGCTGGCAGTGTGAGCAGAGCAGGAAGGGGCTGGGGCTCCGGGGAACCTTTGGGATTCAGGGGAGATACTGAAAGGAAGGGGAGCCAAGCAGTGAGGAGAGGGGTGGAAAGTGGCACCTGGAAGGCACGAGGCTGCCTGGCAAGTCAAAGAAAGGAAATAAGGACTCAATGCCCAACAGAGCTTGGCTCCCTTCTCTTATGCTGCAAAATACAGCATGTGGATGGGAATATGAACACAATGGAAGGAAAAAATCCTGGAATAAATGCGCCACCAGCTCAAAATGTGACAGTGCAGCAGAAAATCTCCCAACCATGAGAGTTCACAAGGACCTGGAGGAAATGAAAGTGGCAAGAGGAAAGGTCACCTACTTTCTCCTTCATTGGCATACAGTGGGTGCTGCCAGCCCTACTCCCAACAGGCAGTTTCTCCTCTGGGACAGGAGACTTCACAGAGGTGTCACAGGATGGGCCAGTGCCTCTGGGCACAGGGGTAGTGCCTGGGGTGGTTGTTTTCATGGAAGTGTCTGTCAGGGAGAAAACAAAGCACATTGTGTTGACCAGGAGGCCTAAAAGCTGAGTTTTGCTGTTCTTCAAGGGCACTGTTGACAGGACAGACCTTGAGCTGAGGGGGTGACACAGGGAGCAAGACCAAGTGCCCTGGCCCTGGCTCTGCCATGGCACCTGCGCAATGTGAGCAGCTGCAGGTAACTCATTTAGGGTGGGCTGCAGGGTTGGAGCATCCTGTTTAAGCATCCTGTGGGATCTGAGCTCTCTGTCTCCCCAGACAGGAGGTGCTGACCCCACATGGTGGAGGGTAAAACACTGGGAGGGATGGGTGTCCCAGCCCCTCCAAGACCCTGGAGGGGAGAGAAGAGCTTCATCCTGATTCTATGAAGCCCATGCAGGAGAGGGATGCAGGAGATGCTAAAATTCCCCCAGACACAGAATACAAACATTTCTGCAAACTAAGGGAGGGGGAGAAGTTTCACACCCCAAAGCTGCCCCTCTGACAAAAAAAAATAAAATGCAGATAAGTAAGATGACTGTTGTAGATTCCTTCTAAATTAAACAGTCTGTTTTGTTCTGTTCCAACCCTTAACCCAGCACTGCCAAGGCCACCACAAAACCATGTCCCCAAGTGCCACACCCACCCAAGATTTGAAATCTCTCCAGGTATGGGGACTCCACCACTGCCATGGGCAGCTTGTTCCAATGCTTGACAATCCCTTCCATAAAGAAATTTTGCCCAATATCCAACATAAACTTCTCCTAGCACAATATGAAGCCATTTCCTCTTGTCCTGTCTCTTGTTCCCTGGGAACGCAGCCCAATCCCCACCTGGCTCCACCCTCCTGTCAGGGAGTTGTGAGAGAGTGAGGGGGTCTCCCCTGAGCCTCCTTTTCTCCAGGCTGAGCCCCCCCAGCTGCTTCTGCTGCTCCAGACCCTTCCCCATCTCTGTTCCCTTCTCTGGACATGCTCCAGCATCCCAATTTCTTTCCTGCAGTGAGGGGCTTTCAGCAGCACCTCCTGCTCCCTGGTGGTACATGACTCTGCAGGGAAGGAAACCCACCTCCATCTGCTCTGTGCTCTTGCAGCATCCTGTCCTGCTTCCTCTCCACATCAAACTGCTCCTGTATGAGGAGGGGGCTGCGCACATCCACGAAGCTGCTCGGGGGCTCAGAGCTCAGCACAGGCTGCTTTTTTGGCAGTGAGTTTGGGGGCTGCTGCCCCACACCATGAGCCCCCAGCCTTGGGGGAAGCTCCGTGGAGACATCCGAATCCTCTTCCGGCTCGTTCCGGGGCTGCTCGGGGCTGTGAGTGACACTTGGCTCCCTGGACGCAGGAGCCCTGCCCAGAGCCAGGCCCGGCGTGCCGCGGTGCAGGTGGTTGGCATTCCCAAAACACCCGTTGTCCACACACACCGGCCGGCGGCTCAGCCAATCCCGGCCCTGCTCTGGGGGCACAGCCGATGGCACCGCCACACTGGCCACCCCTGGGGTCCCCACTGTCCCCTGCATGGCCTCAGTGGGGTGTGAGAGGTGCCCCTCTCTGCAGTGCCTGTTGCTTACTCCATCATGGACCGTGCTCCCAGGTGGAGTTGGCTGGGGACTCTCTTGCTCCAGTTTTTTGGGGAGCTGGAAGGAAATGAGCTGTGTTAAATCACTGCCGTGAGGTGGTCTGGGACCTCTGGGGTGCCCCAAACCCTGAGCAGTGGCCCCCATAAAGCTGGCAATGAAGGGGTCTGGGCTATCTCCTTGGCATCCACCACAGCCCACGAGAGGGTCAGGGGCTGTGGAGAGGAGCCTGGACTAACAGAGTGGACCCTGCACACCCTCATGGAGGGGAGGCAGGAAAGGGAACTTGGAGGGGAGTCTGGACTAACAAAACAGTCCCTGCACTGCCCCACAGAGAGGAGGCAGGAGAGGGAGCAGTTACAAGGCCACATATAACCTAGATGTTACCAGATGCAGCAGAGATCAGCAGCAAGAGGCTGCCTGATGTGGCCCTGAATGAGCTTGGCCTTACTACAGATTTCCCCCAAAAGGAGCCTTTGTGTCCCCATCTGATGTGCCCCACTCACCGATTCCTGCACTGGGGCTCTGGCCTCCAGATCTGTGCTCATGGGGGTGGCAGCATTCTGTGAGACAGGTGGATGGTCACCAAGTGACAGGTCTTGGCGTGGCTGCTCAGCCATCGGGGCTCCTGGAGCAGGATTTGGCTGTGGGGACAGTGTCTGGGCACCGGTGGAGGAGATGGCAGGATGGGCATTGCTGGGAAGGGAGGAGGTAGTGGTGGGAGCTGATGGACCTGGAGGAGCCAAGCAGATCATGAGCAGGGATACTGTGGAAAAAACTGAGGGAGTAGAGGATGAGCAGGGGGCCGAGGCAGCCCTGCATGTGCCCACATTGGCCAAGCCCCCAGAATCCTCTCACTCATCCTTCCATCTCCCCTCCAGGTGAGAACCCCAGACCACCACCAACCCAAGCACCTCCAAACAAGGACCCTGTCATCCTCAGACACATCACCATGGTGAAGAATCATCACAGCCACCCCCAGCCCCTCGAATGCTGAGGCAGGGACAGAGACCAGGTGCCCAGTGATGTGTTTTGGGTCCCCACCTTCTCCAGCTTCCCAGGGGAGCACCCAGGGAGGACAAGGCTACGTACGGCGTTTCCAGGTGTCATACACCTCCTGCACCTCGTCAGCCAGGTGTCCTGCGTTGTTGTGGCGCAGGGCCTGGATGAGATCCATCACCCAGTCCTTCCTGCACCTCAGGAGCTGGTAGAACTTAAAGACGGTCGCCTGGCTGCCCCTCATCTCCTCCCGGGCGTGGAGTTCATCCTAGGAAACACACACAGGGCAACTAAGAGAGGGTCTGCCTTAGGGGTAAGGCAGCTTCCTGCACTGGGGATGGAGCCTGGCAGGGCTGAGGAAAATAGGAAATTACTCTGTCGGAATCGACCAGGCAGGTCAGCGAATCAGCCAGTGACGCCACATGGATGGTCCCAAAACGCCTGAGGTTCCTCATAATGTGGCTGTACACTTTTTCTTCAGCCAAACCCATCTTGGCTCAGCACCTGCAGAGAGAGAGAACGAGACTTAGTGAGAGCAGAGGCTGCTGGTGGCGCTCCGGTTGTCTGCAGGAGCTCGGGCTGTCCCAGAGGCACCCATATCCCTGGCACAGACACCCGTACTGCTGGCACGGTCCCTCAGCCTCCCGACAGGGGAAAACCCGGGCGGAAAACGCGCAGAGTCAACGCTCGGGTTAAAGTTCAGCTCCCGGCTTCACTTCCACAAACCTCGCTCCCTTCTGCCATTGCCCGTGTTTATTCCCACTGTGCTTGTTTAGATCCACCCCGCCGGGTTGGGGGCCGGCCTGGGGGACAGGGTCACGACAGGCGACAGGGCCATGACAGGCGACACGGGCCATGACTGGGATCCCGCACAGACGGTGGAAAAGCCAAAGGGGAAGGCGTAGGGCCCCTTCCCACGGGGAACAGCGACCCACGGGCCTCGGCGGGGCCCTGAGCGCCCTCCCGGCGGGCCCCCCCCCGCCCTCAGCGCGACCTTCATTCCCCAGAGCGGCTCCGGGAGGTTCCCCGCTCGCAGATCCCCCTGACACGTTCCCGGGGGTCGCTGCCGGCGCTGTGCCGGCCGCGGGGGTGTGAGCGGCCCCGGTGCCGGCCCGGGTGCCCGCACGGCCCTGCACGGCCCCGCACGGCCCCTCACCTGCGCCCGCCGCCGCCCGGCTCCGCTACGACCCCGCCCACCCCGCGGCGCGGCCGCCGCTGATTGGCCAGCGCGCACGCTCGTCACGGTGATTGACAGGCGTGATTGACAGCGGGGCGTGGCCAGTGCCGGGTCCTCGGGACAGGAGGGGACATCGGGATGGATCCTGGAGGGATCCCCAGGGAAGGAAGGGAAGGGAGGGGAGGCTGTGGGAGGTGGGCTTGGTTAGGCTGGAGGAGGGAAAAGGGGAACGGGAAGAGAAAGGGAAAGTGAAACAGAAAGGGAAAATGAAACAGAAAGGGAAACAGAAAGGGAAAGGGAGAGGGAGAAGGGAAAGGGAGAGGGAGAAGGGAATGGGAGAGGGAGAGGAGAAAGGGAGAGGGAGAGGAGAAAGAGAAAGGAAAGGGTAGGGGAAAGAGAAGAGAAAGTGTGAAAGGGAGGGGAAGTGGGAAGGGAAGAGGGAAGGGAAGGGAAGAGGGAAGGGAAGGGAAGGTTTGGGAAGGGAAGGGAAGGTTTGGGAAGGGAAGGGAAGGTTTGGGAAGGGAAGGTTTG
>JAWWEV010000134.1:71186483-71199443 GCA_035583235.1 Hafferia zeledoni
AGGTCTGAAAAGGGGAGCACAGAGAGCAGGTCTGAAAAGGGGAGCACAGAGAGCAGGTCTGGAAAAGGGGAGCACAGAGAGCAGGTCTGGAAAAGGGGAGCACAGAGAGCAGGTCTGGAAAAGGATGAACAAGATCAAGAAGTAGACAGTGGGAAAAAATGTGCTACAGAACTGCTGTTCTGGCTCCGAGCCTTGGGGACAACACTCAGGATTTTAGGAGCCCTGCTACTTGTTTTCTTGGGAGGTGTCTTTTGCCCACCAAGGTGCCTGGATAGGGATGGACTGTCTCATCTCCACTATGTCTTAAAGGTGAAAACCCTACAGATTACAACCAGAAATTCCTGTGGTGTCCCAGTGCCAGCTTGTATAGAATCATAAAATCATTTAGGTTTGAAAAGCCCTCTGAGATCATCCAGTCCAGCCAACTGAGCACTGCCAAGGCCACTATTAACCCATGTCCCCAAGTGCCACATCCACAGAGCTTTGAAACCCCTCCAGGGATGGGGATCCACCACTGCCCTGGGCAGCTGTGCCAGGGCTGGACAGCCCTTTCCATGGAGAAACTGTGCCAATATCCAATCTAAACCTCCCCTGGTGCAACTTGAAGCCCTTTCCTCTTGTCCTGTCCCTTGTTCCCTGGGAGCAGAGCCCAACCCCACGCTGGCTCCCCACTCTTGTAGGCACCTGCAGGTCTCAAAAAGGCCAAAACCCCAAAGAACCCAGAAACTTGTTTTTCCCTGAAGCCCCAGGCGCTCTCTCAGCCCTTTCCCTGTGGGTCCCAGCCCAGCACTGCCAACCCTGCTCCGTGCAGCTCAGGGATAACATTTAAACCACAAATAAAATCTGTGGGGCTTGGTTTTGCCCCTCTGTCCCAGTTGTGAGCCCAAGGCCCAGGGCTGGCCCCTCCCAGCAGAGCCTGTCCTGCCCTGAGTGATTCCGACGGCGTTAATTAAGACTCAGCATTAAAAGAATGTTGTCTGCATCACTAATTCTGTTAAATCCATCTCCCAGAGGAAGCTCGAGGAATTAGTGCTGCACATTTGCCCCAGCAATCAAGGCTGATGACATTTGAAGCACAGCTCCCTGGGCTGAGCTCTCTGTGCCTTTATTTATGGACTGTCACAGCTCCCCTGGGAGCTCCAGGAACCCCAGGGCAGCCTCTGCTCCTGTGGGGCTTGGGCACATCCCAGCAGGAGCTGTTGCACATCTCTGCAACCAAAACAACCCATGAGTCCTCCTAAACCAGGGAATGAGCTCTAGACTTAGGGATCAGAGAAGAAATCTCCAGTCTGACTTCTCCCTGCTCTTTCCAGCACCACTAAACAACAGGTATTTTCAAAGAATTTGTTTTAAATCAAACCACCACCTGAGCTTTTTCTTCAAAACATTTTTTTGGCACTTTGGGAGAAAGGTGAAGGCAGTGACAGGTCTCAGAATTCAGCAGCTCTGGGCCACTTCTTGAGATGTTTTAGACCACTAGGTTAGAGAAGACAAGAAAACTGGACTTACCTGCCTCAAGATCCAGCCCTTGTGTGACCAGGAGATACCCACACACCTGTGTTTTCAGCCTCCTGCTCAGCCCAGAGCCTCAGGGGCACAGCTGCTCCCTTCAGCCTCATCTAACTATGAGCTGCTAAACCCATCTCTTTCCCACTTCCCAGCTTAAGATCCCTTTCCTCCTCCAGTGGGATCATTACCTCAGTTTAATGATCTCTGCATCAAGTGAGCCCTTCACTGGGTCCTGCTCTTTTTAATCCCCTTCATAGCATCATAAAATCATTTAGGTTGGAAAGATTCTTAAGATTATCCAGTCCAACCATCCCCCAGCACTGCCAAGGCCACCACTGACTCATGTCCTCAAGTGCCACATCCCCATGGCTTTGAAATCCCTCCAGGGATGGGAAGGATTTCCTGCCCTGGGCAGCTGTGCCAGGGCTGGACAACCCTTTCCATGAAGAAATTTTCCTGAATATCCAACCTAAACCTCCCCTTGAGGCCATTCCCTCCTCCTGTCCCTGTTCCCTGGAGCAGAGCCCGACCCCTCCTGTCTCCCCCCTCCTGGCAGGGAGTTGTGGGGACCCAGAAGGTCCTCCCTGAGCCTCCTTTTCTCCAGACTGGGAGAATGTTTTGTATTCCCAGCAGTGCTGCTACGAGATCATTGAGAAACCCATGGATAAAAGGAAACCAGTGCCCACTTCCTTCTGCTGCAGCCACAAGTCACATCCCTTGTCTAATGTAGTTTCTACGTGGTTTTCTGTGTTAATCACCTGGAAACCTTGTGCAAGTCTCTCCCAGCCTGGGCTGTCCCTCCTCCCTGCTCTGGAGGCAATTCCCTTGCTGTGGTTGTTCCCAAGCATGTCCCATTCTTGCTTTCCTCCCCATCTCCCTCCTCCTGGTAAGATCCACCCAGCCAGGGCTCCCTGTGCCATCCCCACTGCACCACCAGGCACTTCTTTTCCTGCTTTTGCAGGACATACTAAATCCCCCTGGATAAAGAACCTTCAAACCAGCACAGTGAGAGAAACGTTGTCTCCACATGGGCAGGGAGGAGGAGAAAGGAAATCCAAACTAAAAGGGAAACATGGTGACCTGAGCAAAAAAGGAGGCTGGACAGGCAACACCAGAGGTCAATGAGATGACCTGGCCCCACCACAGCCAAATACAGCCTGGGAGCTTCCTAGAGGTGGGATGGGAATCTGTGCTGGAGCCTCTGGATTTGAAACCCCAACCTCCTCAGGCTGTCCCAACCCTGAAGAAGCAGAGGTGAGCGAGGGAGCCACAATACCTGTGGAACAGTCCATCTGGATCAGATGGGAGTCACTGTCAGTTCTCAGTTTTTTAGCACTGCTCTCTGAGGTAGACGAGACAAGTAAGTTTGTAGCAGAAAAATAGGGTGGCTGCACAGAGCCCTGGTCCAGGCAGTCCATTTTCCTTTTCAGAGAGGACATGGTTATGGAGGAGGGCACGAGGGTCTCCGAGGCATGAGCCCTGCCCAGCAGGTTGGTGCCAGGGATGCTGTGCTGCAGGAGGAAGTGGTCTATCCTGGCCTTGAGGGTGGGGTGAGGTAGGGGCTGTGAGTGCTGGCTGAAGGCCACCCCGGTGAAGGGGTCGCTGGGAACCCTCCCCCAGGACGCCTCGCTCCGGTTACACTTCTCCAAGGTGGTCTGGTCGATGACCTTCCCAGAGGGCAGGAGCATGGGCAAAGTCATGATCTCCAGGGTGATGGGGTCCAGGAATTCCTCAGGGATGTCTTGCACGACGTCCACCAGCTTGCGGAGGGTGTGCTGCTCGCTGTCGTTGGCGCTGAAGGGAACGCAGTCGCTCTCCATCGGCGTCCACGGCTCCGGCTTCAGGGTGCTGCTGTCCTGGGCCAGGAACTGGGAGGCCACCTGGAAGACGCCCTCAATCACCTCCTGTGGGCAGGACTTGGCAGGCTGTGCCCACACCTCCAGCCTCCTGATGCTCGGCAAACCGCCCCCGGCCACGTGCGTGATGCAGATCTTCAGGTGCGACACGTTGCTGAGCGAGGAGGGGCCTTTGTTCCAGAGGTCCTGGGACACAGAGCCGGGGTAGGAGAAGACATTTTCCATCTGATGGAAGGGAGGCCTCGGCTTGAAGCCTCTGTGGCCAAAAGTCACTTTGCTTTGATTTTTCAGGACAGCTTTGCCCACCAGTGTGAAGGTGTCTTTGTCCGACACAGGCTGCCCAGCCAGACCTGAGAACTGCCCCTCGGGGCTCTGCCAAGAGGTTTTGTGGCTTGAGGTAGAGGTGTAAACTTCCAGCCCGGAGAAGGTTTGGTATCCCCCCGAGGAGATGTCGATGTTAATCCTGCAGATCTCGATGTTGAAGGGAAAAGAGATGGTGACGTGGACTGGGGGTTTGATGAAGTACTCGCTGCGGAAGCCGCGGTTCCTCCGCGCGAGGTCTTCAGAGATCAGGTTCTCCACTTCGTAGCCATCGGCAGAGATCTGTGTTCCAGGAGAGAACTGGATTGAGTTTGGAGCAAGAAAATCAAAGGAAAACTAATTTCACAAGCACTTCAGGTAGATTCTCAAGAATCAAACAAGAGTCGAGGCTGTGGTTTATGTGCAGCCAAGACAAGGCAGGAGATCCCTGCTCTGAGGCAGAGCAGACCCACTCCCACCATCCTCCAGCCATTCCTGCAGCCTCTGGCACCTGCTCAGCCACGGGCAGAGCTGATTTAACTGCTGGAAGAGTGGAAAATTAGGGATGGTTTGTGGTTTTGTCTGGAGCAGTGAAATAAATTAAGTGGGAAAGGGTGGCTGGGAGCAGAGGATGTGCAGGGGGAGATGGAGTTTCCTCTTTCAGTCTCTTTTTCCTTAGGTCAGCTTATCCTGCTGTGTGGAAATGCACTCAGAATCAGCACAAGATCCCAGAGAAACCTCTGGAGGTCAGGCAGTCTCTGGGACCAACCCTGCTCATCCCAGGGCAGATTCCCTGTCTCCCAGGACATCCAATCCCACCCTCTGGTCTGCTCCTGGCAAGGCTGGCTCTACCCATTCCCTTTCCTGGAAGCCTCAGGGCCGAAGAAATCTGCAGCCCTTGCTAAATGAACAAATAAAAGCAAGGAATATCTGTTTATTCCACCTGTTTTATAAGGTCTTGCTCATGACAATCACACTCCATGGCATGGCTGGGTGTCCCCACACAGCCCCTGCAGGGGTGGTCACACCTGTGCTGCTGCTTTTACAGCACAACATTTACAAATCCAAGGCTGTCCTGGAATTTGGGGTGAGTTGGTGTGGAAACTTATAGAAAAAATAGCTGTGAACTGAAACTGAGTTTCTGAAGAAATTCTGATGTGCTGAGTGAAAACAGAATTATTTGGAAAATAACCTCAGCAAACATTGTGGAGAGCTGTGTGTTCCTCCAGACAAGGGAAAGCTGAAATACTGCAGGGAAAAAGGGACCTCAGGTCAAAGAACACACACCTGAGAGCACATTAAAATGTCTAGTTATGAGAAGATCCTGCAAAATTTGGGCTTTCCCCTCCCACATTCAGTGTGTGCCACATCAGAGCAGTGATGTTAATTATCCCAGAGGAGCAGAGAAGCCTCCCCAGCCAGCCCAGCATGTCATTCCATCTAATCCCTGCATCCCTCCTGCTCCCTAAAAACCCCCACCCCGCTCCTTTACCTTGTTGCAGTGAATTCTTGGCTTGAACTGTGGGAGACAGACGTTTATTACCATCTTGGCAGCTGGAGAGGGGTCACTTTCTGAGCATCAGATTCAGCTTGTAAAAAAAAAAAAAATTAAAAATAAAGGTAGTGAATATCCACGAACAGTGAAAAGATCTCATGTTTTGGAGGCTGGATCAGTTAAAGGTTTGGGAATTCCTAAAATGCAGCTCAGATTTGAGTCCAGGAGGTGAAACCAACACAAACCCAAAGGTTGTGGTGGAGAGAGGGCATTGAGAGAAAAAAATCACATTAATCAGTGAAGCCCTGGAGAAACATCAGAGAGAAAATCACTATTCTAACAAAAAAAAAAAAGGATAGACCAGCAATTAGATCTGAAAGTCTATCAAAGATGCAGGAGGTTTTGTAAAGAACCAGCACAGCACATGAAGCTGCCACAGGAGTTGGAGGGAGCCAAGATTAACCACAAATATTAATAATCAGTGTTAAGTAACTCCAAGGGGCAGAGCTCTGAATAGCTCTGAGGGAGGTTTCTGAGTTCTGAACACCAACAGCTGATTCTTCTGCCAATGCTCATTGAGGAAACTCAAGTGAACACACCTTATTTTCCATTCTAAAAAACGTGGCTGGAATTGGCTCTATCAGATCCCTTTTAAGAATGAAATTATGTGTGAGGTAAGAGCTTTAACCTCACATTAACCCCAGTTTTGATATGTCACTGCCTTGGGCAGCCTTGCAAATCAGGAACTCGCTGCCTCCTTGAAGAACAAGCAGCTCATTAATGATTTTTCAGCTGAAGTTGTTAGTTCAGCCCAAATGAAATTGGCCTTCTGGGGGCACGTTGGTGCTGCCAGGGAAAGGCAGAGTTAATGAGCTGCATCTGAGAGGAGAGAGGTGGTATCCCAGGCACAAATCCCACAAATGAAACTCAGCACAAGATGGAATCCAAACCTTTTGGCATCCACATCTTGTAGGACAAAACCTGAGGGTTTAACTACGAGTTCTGCCTTGAAACTGCTCCTTTGGGTTCGTTTTGGTCCAAACTGAGTTTACCAAGAGGTAAATCCACTTGGCTCCCAGCACTGGTGGTGTGAAAAGTGGCAACTCTACTCTCTTTGCTCCCTTCCTGGGGAAGACTCAGAATTCTCCATCTGTTTTCTCTCCCCTCAAATCTCTTTCCTGTGCTTGTCCTCTCCTGTGGCACAAGGAGCTCTGTATGGACATTCAGGGATATTTTATAGGATTTTCTCCTGTTTGTGACTCTGACAGACTTAAACAACTCCTGCTATTTTTCCAGGTTCAATACCTCAGTTAAGAAATGGATTATTCTCCATGTCTGAGTCACTGCTCTGGAAAGTTCTGCTACAAACTTCATGGCAAAAGTTGGTCACTGAGGTCCTTTTACCCATGGCTACAATTTTTGTTTCTATGAGTGTGTGTCTTCCCTAAAGTGAACAAAGATCTTTCACTGAGGCAGTGAAATGCAGACCTGAAGGGCTGTGCTTTCTACTGTTCTATGCCAGCAAAATCCTCTGAGGTCTTGGATAAGGAATCTCAAACGAAGCTGTTTAGAACCCATGACCATGTGGCTTCCTGGTGTCCTACACACAACAATGGAGCTGCTGCAATAAGGAATGTGCATGGTGGACATGAAATTTAGGCCCTTCGAGGATGAGATTGATGTCTCAGACTCAGAACACTCCAACCCTCAGCCCCAGCTTCCGTCTCACCCTCAGCATCCAAGGTCTGTCCTGCTAAAGGAGAAACCCAGCTCGCTGGAATCAGTGAGGAAATGAGTGTGTGTGTGCTCCTGGCACCCAGCCCAGCTTCATCACTAAACATCCTCTCCCAAATATCAGTTCCTGCTCTCACGGAGCCACCAGATCCATCCACTTTGATTTAGGGCAGAGAAAGAAGTAATCACAGAGAAAAATGATTTGTTAGTAGGTTTTATTTGTTGGGGGAGCATTTGAGGATCCAGGTACAGAAGGAGAGCGCAGGACACAGGAGTGTCAGCAGAGCAGAGCTGGCCACACAGCAAGGCCCACAGCACCTGCCAAAGACTGACCCATCACTTAGAGACCAGTTTAACCAGTAACCAGCAGTGGGGATGCTCTGGGAGGGCTCTGAGCCAGCCCCACACCCCCCCTAACCAGCCCTGGGGAGCAGTGCTGGGTCGAACACCTTGTAGTGGAGGTAGCTGAGCTTCTCGGAGCGCGTGCGGCGCAGCAGAGGGAACCACTCCCAGAAGGGCAGCTCCACCACCACGTAGCCCAGGCGCCGCAGCTGCCGCCGCTTCAGGCAGTGCAGCCCCAGCAGCCGCTTGGAGCCGTAGCAGTAGTGGTTCCTGTTGGACACCTGCAGGGCCAGCCTCACCTCCCGGGGCTGAGGGAGGGATGGGAGGGCTCCAGGACAGAGCCCTGATTTAGGCTCAGCTTGTGATTTGGTGTCTGCAGGAATTGCTCCCTCTGAGCGCGGTGTTGCTGCTTCATCCCCTCTCTCCTGTCTGGGAGTCCTGCCTTCATTTTCCACTTCCACGGGAGACTGAGCTCTCCCCTTTATAAGCTGAGCCATCAAGTCATCTGTTAGGCTGACCCCGATGTCTTTGAGCTTCTTGGCTGCCACAGGAGTGCTGAAGTTGAAGGGGATGGGACGTCCATCCATGGCCAAGCGCACCTCCAGGTCGCTCGACCTCGTGTGTGGCAGGATCATGTGGTTCTTCACGTACTCGGGGCCTCCCAACATGCTCTCCAGGAGGGTCGTGGCTTCCACGATTTCGGGCCTGACGTAGATTTCCTGCTCTGCAAAGCTCAAGACCATCTCAGTGAACTCCTGGCAGAGCTGAGGCGAGAGGCGGCTCCCTCGGTAGGTCGGGCGCTCGATTTCAACGCTCTTCCCAAGGGTGAACAGGTCCTTGCTGAGCTCGTATTTACTGTCCCTTGTTTTCTGGACAAACTCCTCCCTCAAGGCATAGTCTATCAGCTCCTCTGGGAAGCGTTTGACAAATGCCAGGCCAAGCAGAGCAGTAAGGAGATGCTCTGGAAACTTCCTAAACTCATGGAGCTTTCTGTGTATCTGCTTTATCAGGCTGGAGTAGAACTCCTCCTCGTTGGGAGGTTCATAGTCCAGGCACCCAAACGACCACAGGAACTTGGCAGCGTCTTTGCTCCGGCAATAAGACACCTTGGAAGGCAACGATGTGGCCACAGCAGCCAAAACACCCTCGTCAAAGTAGTGCAGGGATGAATAGGTGAGAGTGATGTGCATGATGCCCTGGATGTTCACGGTAGGAATCCGCTCGGGGATCACCTTCCCGAGCTCCTTCAGGAGGGGCAGGTGGTCCATGCGGGTGTAGCGGAGCATCTTGAGCACGTTCACCAGGGCGTAGGTGCTCATGTCTTCCATCTGCAGGGAGACCCTGTCTGCAATTCTCCTCATGACGTGGTCAGAGATGCCACTGAGGGACTTGAAGAGCCCCAGGCAGATGGCACCCAGCTCCTCCAGGGTGAAGGACTCCAAGTGCTTCAGGATCGTGCTCTCCACCTTCTGCGCCAAGTCCGCGGGCGACCGCCGGCCTTCCCCGATGATGTAAACCAGCTGCACAAACTGGGGCAAGGTGAGGTCTTTCCAGTGCAGGTTGGCAAAGCTGAAGAGGATGCTGAGGTAGGAGGGCACGCTGCGCTCCAGGCAGCGCCAGCAATCCGCCACCAGCAGCAGCTGCTCCAGCTCCAGGTCCCACGCCCGCCGGCAGAACTCGGCCTCGCACGCGTCCAGCAGGGGATGGGTGGGTGGGAGGGGCAGGCGGACACAGGCCTTGAGAAGGTGGATGAGATCTGGGGTGCTGAAGAGCCCCATGGCTGTGACAGCACAGCGACACAGCGCGTCAAAGCCGGGCTCGGCCGCCAGTGCCGCACGTCGTTCCGCCGGCAAACGGCTCAGCCTGCGGAAACGCTCGGTGAGCACCGCCGGGCTGCCCTCACCCATGGCCACACTGCCCAGAATGGAGTCCCCTTCCTCTGCAGGGAGGGGCTGTGCGGGCTCGGAGCTGTCACAGCTCAGAGAGCTGTACTCGGGCCTCCCCTTCTGAAACACGCGCGGGTCCTCCTTGGAGTCGTGCAGCTCCCACCTGTCCTTCTCTTCCTCCTTGGAGAGCGTGGCCAGGATGGTCTGCTGGAGGAGCGTGTTGGACTTGGGAGGGGCGCTCCTGATGGGTGGCAAACTTTGGGAAGAGGCAGCAGGGAACGTCTGGGCAGTGCCGGTGACTGTGTCACCAAGGGCCTGGCCGCTGTCCCTATCCCTGTGCTGCGGGGAGCCAGCCCTGCCCCTGGCATAGGCGGCTGGGTTGTACAACACTCTGTAGTCCACTGGGCTCAGCAGGTGGATCGTGGCCGTGGCTTCGGCCCTGGCGTTGGCTGTGCCTGGGTTATCCTCCTTTTCCCGCTGGCTTTTGCCGCTCCCACGCTCGGCCTGGCGCTTGGCTGTGGTCGAACACGCTGCCACCCTGCCCAGCCTGGGCAATCTTCGGCACATGAGCACCGTGGCCATGGAGCACAACTGTACTGGGCTCTGAGCTGCTTCCAGGTACTGAAAAAAGGGCAGACCAAGAGTGAGTGGCTTCCACCTCACAGGCAGCACGTTTTAATTTATCCTTTATGCTACTGACAGTGAGAAGACTCTGCCGGAGTGTCCCCTGGACAGGGAGCTGGTTCCCTGCAAAGCCACTATGGAACATCACCCAGGCAAGGGCACATCAGGACAAGCCCCCAGGTGACCAGAAGTCGGAGTACAAGGCACTCAGGTATCACCTGATACTCAGCAGACACAACCAACCTGACACAGACCACAAGAGTTAAGAAAAAAAATCGTAATTTTTTCATTTTTAAGAGACCCAAACTGCTTTTGTTTGGCTCTAAACAATGAAAATGTGTTTTTGCAGTAAAGCTGCAGCTTCAAGAGACTTTGTGTGTTCAAACAGAGCTTTGGTCATCGTGGTCTGAAACACCAACCACCACCTGAGGAGTTGTCCAAGTATCCAGGACGTTGTGCTGCTCTTTGCACCTGGAGATGGGATGAGGAACAACCAGGGCTTGGAGTGAAAACTGGCCCAGAACCTGCAGATGGAGACTGGAGGAAAGAAGAAACGTGGCCCCAAAGCAGATGGGAGAAAAGCACAGGAGAGGTAACATGATGAAATGAGAGCAGAGCTTTACACTTCAGAGCTGGGATTATTTCTCTTTAGGGTACAGGAGGTTTAAGAATGGCTGGTGCCTTCCTAAGTCCTGCCTGAAGCAGCTCCAGCAGGGAGGGTGAGGATGAGGAGCTGCCAGGAGTCCAGCTGGGCACTGCCAGCCTGCACTGCCTGCCAAAGGAGCCCCATCCATGATGGTCCAGATGTTGATGGCAAAAATAAAGCCCCAGGTCAGTGTGGGGCAGCACTTCCTTATCCCACCCAAAGATCCACCAGCCAGGCCTTTTCCACGTCTTTCAAGTCCTTGGTCCTCCCTCAGTGCCACAGGACACCCAGGAAAGCCAAGGCCTGGCAGAGATGCCACAACTGCAACACACTTTGTGCCTCCCACGTGGGGAAACAAATCCCTACAGACACCCCTCGGAGCTCTGCTGGTATCCAACAGCTTCCCCACTGGGAAAGATGTGGGATCAGTGCAGGCAAACTCAGCTTTGCAGGAGCAAAATGGGAATTTTGGGGGTGGAAGAGGTGGGGAGAACACTGTGGGTTTGGGGGGTGTGAGTGGGAGAGCCCTCCCACCAGCCCAGGGTGCTCCAAGCCCTGCCCAACCTGGCCTGGGACACTCCCAGGGATGGGGCAGCCACAGCTTCTCTGCCCAACCTGTGCCAGGGTGTCTCCCACCTTCTGCTCCAGGGACAGAGAAGGGAAAAAACCAGACCAGGAGGCTCTGGAGGAGGAAAAAAAAGAAGGCAGGCAAACCAAAATGTAGATTTGTGGAGACAGCCCTGCAAGGAGAGGGCACAAGAGAGAGGCCCATGTGTTTTTAAGATGATCAGTCAATACTGTGAGCTGCCACTAAGCTGTCTGGGCACCTCATTTTACCCCAGAGCAGCCCCTGGTGCAGATCAGGCTCTGCCCCACAGGCCCTGACTGTGCCCACCCAGCAGGAGAAGCCAAATCGTGCCAGGCAGGAGAGACTCTGCCCCTTCCTGCCTGTTTGAGGAGCAGGGAAAGGAAAAGCCCCCAAGGCTGGACAAGAAAACCTGAGCCAAGAGCTGGATCTCAAAGAAATTACTGGAAAAAGGATCATTTCTGGCTCTCCTGGCTGTGATGCCCAGATCTCAAAGAAATGACTGGAAAAAGGATCATTTCTGGCTCTCCTGGCTGTGATGCCCTGCCTGGAGTGGGCACAGGTGATGGATGTTGGAGACAGGGGAAAGGAGAACCCATTCCATGCCCTCCAACCTCCTCCTCCAGTGCAGAATATCCTGAGTTGGAAGGGACCCAGCACCTCAGAGAGCACCTGGAGGACTCTTAGAGGGGTTGGATCAAGCTCCAAAAACCATCTTGAGCAAGAGGACATTTATCCAGCCAAGGCTTTCCCAGGGACTCCCTTTCCTGCCTCGCCTTTGTGCATCTTCCAGGTTATTTACACACACCCATCTCCACTGTGGGAGGTGCTGTTTCCCAGGAAAGCTGCTGTTCCCAGGAACATCCCCCTCCCAGCAGCAACAGCCCCACTTCAAAGCCAGGGAATCCAAGTGCCAGGGAAGGCTCTGAGGTGCTGCCAAGAACATCCTGCACGGATTCCACGCGGAGCTGTGACACACTTGGGAAACGAGGCAGGAAAGGGGATGTTTCCCCCCACCCTTTGCTCCAAATCCAGCAGAAAAAGAGAAGACCCCTCATATGGGGGGGACAATTCCAAGGACTCTCCAAGGAAAGGGGCTGGTCCAAGTGATTTTTTCCAGGATTTCACCCACCCCCAGCCCAGATCTTTGTGGTATTTCCAGATTCCACACAGTTTCTCTCCCAGCTCATCCCACACCTCTCCCTGGTTTGTCTCTCTTCACCCTGAGCAACCAACCAACCTTCCTTCCTCCTCCCATTCCACATCCCAGCACAGCCAAACCCCTGCCCAGCCCTGGAATCTTCACTTCCAAAAAGCCAGGGGGTTTTGGAGCTGGGCCCTGCAGGGCTGGGGATGCACTCTGAGGAGCTGCTCAGGGATGGGGACATCTCTAAGGGTCACACTCACAGCTGAACACCTGGAAAACAACATTCCCAGAAGGATTCTGCCCACCCTGGGGTGTCAGCTCCGTGAAAGGGGAGAGAGGAACAGCCCCAAATGCTGTCAGGGGTGTTGGTGGCTCTGGAACACTCAGAGGGGCTTTTGGCAGCACAGGAACCCCCCCAGAAACCACCTTGTGCTTCCACTCACAGATGGAATTTCCTTGGGATGTGTGAGGAGTGAAGAGGGATGAGATGCTGGGGGTAAAACAGCTCCTTTTGGCCAACAGCCCCAAGAGAACCCAGGCCTGGGCTGGAGGAAAGGGAATTGTTTTTCACCCCAACAGCTCATGATGTCAGAGAATAAAACTGTCCCTTTGTTGTTTGTTTGTCCTTTTCCCCTCGTGTTTTAAGATCACAGAATCCCAGAATGGTTTGGGTTGGAAGAGACATCAAGGATCATCTCATTCCACCCCCTGCCATGGGCAGGGACAGCTCCCACCAGCCCAGTGTGCTCCCAGCCCTGTCACAGAATGGATTGGGTTGGAAAAGACCTCCCAGATCATCAAGTCCAACCCTTGGGCCAACTCCAGTCCCTTTACC
>JAWWEV010000134.1:71204392-71218012 GCA_035583235.1 Hafferia zeledoni
GGACTGGAGTTGGCCCAAGGGTTGGACTTGATGATCTGGGAGGTCTTTTCCAACCCAATCCATTCTATGATTCTATGGTATGTCCAGAGTGAGGTTCTCCCCAGCCCAGCTGTGGCTCCAACCCCAAATCCCCCATTTCCCATCCCTTCTCCCAACCACGACACAATCACACAAACCACACAGTCCTGTTTTTAAAAGGGGGCCTTTCTCCATTTTATTTTGCCCAATAAAAATCCTTCACAGTCAGGTAGAGAGAGGAGGGCTTGGAGATACGTATACATATAGATCTGCCTGTCTATTTATATATATACATACCTCTGTACAGATATATTTATATATTCAGCGTAGAAAATGGCAAAGGCAGGAGCTCTTCACATCTGGAGAACCCAATGGAGACAAACAACAGACCAGCAGGAACTTGGGAAGTGTGGTAGAGTTTTAACAAGAATTTCCAAAACAGATACACACCTTTGCTGTACAGAAATCCCAGAATTCTGCTTGTTACCTCTTTTTTCATCCTCTTATGTTTAAACACACTTATAGACCAGAGGCAAAGTCAAGACAACAGTGTTTTGGAAGTGACCAGTGGACAGGAGAGACACCCAACTTTATGGAGTTCTTTTTTTAAATATTTTTTTTTATTTTTTTAAGTATCTATATATATAATTTTTAAATTTTTTTTTTAGATTTATTTTATTTTTTTCTTTTTTTTGCAAAGTCTCATTAAACGCAGTTCGGAGAACCAGCAACAGTCAACGCAGAAACAGAACAGTGACAGAGTCGAGTTCAGAACACTTCTGGTTTGAATTCACAGTCAGAGCAGAGAGAGAAACCAACAGGAGGGAAGAAAAGCAGGAGGTTGGGATCGAATTTACAGTCGGGAATGTGCGGATTGGGACGAGGGTTCTGGTGCAGAAGGTCCTGCACGGACACAGCCCGGTGGGGCTGGGGAGCCCTGGCTGTTATTGCTGGTGAAGTGGGACAGCAGGCTCGCTCAGGGAGCTGGGAATCTGGGAATTTGGGGATTTGGGAATATGGGAGGGGGACAGCTATGGGTCTGCTGGAGGACAGACACGACTCGGCGACGTGTTTAGGACGAGGGGACCCTCGGAAGGCCGAGAGGGGCTGCCCTCGGCTCACAGCGATTACCAGGTCCCAGGGAGTGCAAACAAAGACACCTCGGGGGAGCCCCGACCCCTGGGGGGGCTCGGGGGGACCCCCTGCCTGGAAAGGGACTGCATAGACACTGTGTGTGTGCAGCATTGCGTGGCACCGGCGCGGGGATGCTCCTGTGCCCGCCGGGGTTCGGCTCCTTCCAGTCACCTGCGGAGGGAAAGGGATTTCTCCTCCAGGAGGGCGGCCTGGCTGGCAGGAATGGCAGAGCCCAGGTCTCCCACTGGTGCCTGGTTGTCACCAGCTCCATCACGAGCTCAGACACCCCAGTGGCTCCCACATGGAGAAGAGCTGCAGGGACCCATGGGATGGGAGCAGGAGGGGATGGGTCACACCTCCTGGGGACCCACACTGGGCCTGCTGGGTAAGGGCAGCTCTGGGCTCTCTGGGTGAACAGGAGCACCAAGCTCAGAGTGGTGATTGTTTGGAGCCAGACTGGACCTCACATCCCTTTCCAAAGGAGGAGAGGCCGGAGCTATGAAGGTATTCAAGGGAGTATTGGCTTCCCTGAAGGTCTCAGAGTTGGGAAGAGTCCCTTTGAAACCTCCCTAGAAAAACCTATTGCTTTGGGACAGAAAGCAGAGACTTTCTGCCAGAGGAAACAGATCTGTGAAAGAGCTGTGAGAACACAACCTTGTCCCAGGCTCCAGACCTGACACAATCCCCTGCAGTGGGAGAACCAGGGAGGAGGATTATCCTGAAAATATTCTGGTGGAACATCCTATTGGGAAACCAACACCTGCAAACAGCTGGATGAAACCCCAACCCCTCGATAGACTGGGGGGGTTCCTGTGTGCCCCTACAGACCTCATAGACCCCTCACACCCCTGTTTTCGTGGAGGATGGAAGGACCAGGGCACCCCAGAGCTGTTGGGATGGTGTGAAACCCTGGGCAATGATCCCATGGGAATGTCCTTCAGCAGGAAGCCAGACTGCCCTTGGAGGTAAAGCAGGGCTGGTGGAACAGCGATGGGAATGATGGAAAGGTGAGGATCAGCAGTCTGGAAAGCTCCTCTGAGGGCAGGGTTGGGATGTGACACTCTCAGTGGGGGCTGTGGACTTCAGCTCCGCGCTCAGATGTCTGGGACAGTTCTGGGAGAGTCACTGGTAGCTCCAGTGGGATGGGGAAGATCTAAAAGGAGGTGGGAGAGTCTGGAGAGCTGGGGCAGAGGAGCAGGGCACAGGCAGCACATGAGCAGATCTTCAGCAAGGGGTTTTGGTGAACAATAACTCTCTAAAGGGGCTTCAAGGCTTAGGATGAAGGGTTGGGTTAAATTAACAGTGAGTTGGACCCTCTCCCATCACAGGAATGGAGTGGAGAAGGCTGAGCACAGCTGGGGAGCAGGGGCACGGTGAAGAGGCATCTGCCCAATGCCCAGACCCACCTGAACACCATCCACAGGAGCCCTGACCTCCCACTGGCCTGTGCCTGGCTTGCCAAGGCTGGGACCAGGTCCTGGAGCCTCCGAGGATCCAAGCTGGGCAGAGGTGCCTTCAGCACCCCAAGCAGGAGAAGCAAAGACTGCCTTAACCTTGGAATTTCATTCCCTGGTAAGGAGGGTGATGAGGATGCCCTGGGGTGAGCTGGGGAGAGGACACTAAGGGGACAGCCAGCAGGGCTACCAGCTCTCAGGATACACGTTTTCCTGGACAATTCCCACTGAGTTAGAACTAGTCCTTGACTGGACCCTGCAGCAGTGTCTGCTGCTGAACTAGGAGACCTGTCACCCTAAAGACAGAGAAATGGCTGGGCATGCATCCTTCCTTCTTGCCAAGTAAAAAGGGGAATTGCATCCATCCTCCTGCAGGGAACTGTCCCTGGTCCACATTCTCCCTGGGCAATGCTTGGAACTACGTGGTAGGCCATGGAGGACACTGGTGTGACCAGCTGGGGACAATCAGCTCACCCAGGAACTCCTTTGTCTCCTGTCCTGTCTAGGACAGGAAAGGCCCCTCATGGACCTGCAGACATTCCCAGGTGGGACACAGGGAAATCCACACCCTCTCATTCCCCTCCTCCAGCCCACACCAGCCTGGTCTCTCCTGAGGAAAACCAGGACACAGCTCCAAGCACGCAGTCCAACACCCTCTGGAGATCTTTGGTCATGTTGCTCGTGAGCTCACCACCTTGAGCAAGCTCTAAAGTGCCACTGCAAGGGGCAGGAGTGGGGCAGGATGGTCCTTTCCATGGGCAGAGCTCCAGGGGGACACCACTGGGAGCCACTGTCTGTGTGACACAAGATGGGCAGAGGGGACTTCAGCCTTAATCAGGGGACAGCAGCCAATCCTGGTGCAGGGTGACAGCAACAAAACAGGACAGAGTGGTGGAGTCAATCCTGATGGGAGGTGCTGAGCCCCTGATTCTGCTGCCCCAGCCTGGGGGTGCTGAGCACCCTCCATGTCAACGTCGGTGTTGCCAATCCCACTCACCACGAGGGAAGCCACAGAGCCTTCTTGTCTCCATTTAATCACAGAGCTGGGTTCTTCTCTACACCCAGGGACACTTCCCTCTGTATAACTCAGCAGCCTGAGGAGCACCAGTGGGATTCCCCTGTGGAGGTGAGGGCTGTGCCCCCGGCACGGTGCCAGGGACAGCAGCACTGGTGCTGTGGGACAGTGGCACAAGCTCAGTGGGACAGTGTGAGGCACAACAACGTGCCATGGCTGTGGGCTCACCCTCGGGGTGAGACAGGAGTGCTGGAATGAGCCCAACAGGGTCAACGTCTGGCAGAGACAGCAGCCAACCTGGGAGTGATGGTGGGCAAAGCAGCTCACAGTGAGGGATAAGACCTTCCCTGGCACCAGGACAGCCTGCTCAGCCCACATCCTCAGGGATGGAAGGCTCTGGAGCTGATCAGAGTCCTCTGTTTGCCATGTCTGGAGTGCGACTCAGCTGCACGTGTGTGGGTGGTGTGACACCAGAGCTGCTCCAGGACTTCCCACCACTGACCTGGCTCTCCCAAAGATCTTGGATCACGTTGCCCAGCCCCACGTGTCAGGTATTGCAGAGCATCTCTAATGTTTGTAGACCCCACGTGTGGGCGAGTGACCTGAGACCCTCGTGGCCACAGCTTGTGGTGGTGGCCAGTGGCAAGTTAAGAGATGATTTTGGGGGCAGGACTTGGAGAATTGCAGGTGCCAGGATGTCCCACTGAATTCCATTAGCTCCAAGGTGGAGGAGACAGCTGGGTTGTTGGTCAAGACCAAACTGTGTGGAGTTTCATGGGACAGAAACATTTTATCAGCCCTGTCTGAGCCTCCAAGAGACTCAGCCAACCTCCCTGGCCACTCACCAAAACGACAGTCTGGCACCCCTTGGCTGTTTTACCCCAAGGCTGAGACCCCAGAGCCCCAACACAGACCTGGTTTGTGATGGGAGACTTCATGCAGTCAGTGTGTGACAGCGTTAGGACCTGGAAGGAATCAGGTGAGGTCCCCCCTGGGCACAAACCACAGGAATCCAGGTGTCCCACCATCATTTTGCTCCATCTCTGCTGAGCAAAGGGCTGGGAGAGGACATGATGGGCAGCAGTGCATCCAGCTGTGCATCCAGCTGTGCATCCAGCTGTGGGCAGGAGTCCTGACACCCAGGAATCCTTCGTGGTAGTTTGGATGGGGAACTTGCCAAAACCAGCTGGATTTTATGTCACCCGAGCACAAGGGTGTGGTTTCTGCAGGACAGCTGAGAGCTTGGAGGATCTTGGGTGAGACCCAAGAGTGGGAAACCACCAGCAGCAGCACAGTGTCTTAATGGGTGTCTGCAAGGCTCTGCCATCCAGGGAATGTCCACAGCTGAGGTTGCACAGATCTGGATCAAAACTCTTGATCAAAGTGATGCAGCGAAGAAGAATGTGAAGGGAGTGGACCTTTCCTCCTCCAGGGTGAAAACCTCTCCTTGCCACTCCTGCTCCATGCCAAGCAGTCCCTGATGGATGCACTGTGAGGCCATCAGGCCCCTGGGCAGTCCAGCACCCCCATGTGCCTCCAGCTTTCACTGAATCCACCAAGACACTCATTCCTGGTACCACAGCAAAAAAGGTTGAGGAAAAGGATGATGGGGCAAACCTGACTGCTGCTGGCTGGGCCCAGGAGTGTGGGGAGGCCACACAAGCCCCTGCTTGTCCTGCCCATGGATTGGGAAGCAGCTCTGGTGAGATGTCCCACAGGGTGATGCCAGTGTTGGTTGCTCCTGAGTGTTAATGCAATAAGGAATCGTGTGCCCCTCTCCAACAGCAGATCCTGGAAGCTCAGTCACTCTGGGACTCTTCTCCACACCCATCAGGGGTCAGACCTGACCTAATCCACCTTTTATGGCTGGTCCAGGGATAGGGGCTTAGCCTGAGCTGGTGTTTTTCAGACTGATGAGTTATGTCTTTCTCCAGCTCCAAAGACATGGGCAGGAGTGGTGGGAAAAGACAGGAACCATCAACTGGGGTCTTGAAACGCCCTGGTGTTGTTGCACATCTCCATTTTCCACAGCCCCAGAGATTTCTGCCAGCCACCAACAGCTCCTGGCCAGCAGCACTGTCTGATGAGCCTGGTTGGTGGGACTAATTTCAGCCTCCTCTCTCTTTGCTCAGTATGGAGCTCACCACAACAACGTTTGTTCCCAAAGTGGAGGTCAGACCTGGTGATCAAGAGGGGAGCTTTGGGGAAAAAGAGCATGGAAAATGTGCAGGTTCAGGGCTTTTGCTTGGAAGGTCTTCAGCCCCTCAACACCCTGAGGTTCCTCTTTCTTATGCACATGGAATGTGAGCTGGCCAAACTCTCCCCAGAGTCACCTCACAGACATTCCAAGATGTCCCAGTGCTAATTCTAACTTTGTTCTATCTTCTCCAAAATTCCCACTCATGTTGATCTTTTGGCCACTGCCCAGCTTGTGCAAACTCCACTTGGCAACATTTTTCTTCCCTTTACTGTGAATCATGGTAAGAAAAGTGTCCAGGAAAAGGAGAACTGAGCCCACTTTGCCCGTGTTTTCAAGCTGAGAGTTGGGTTTTGCCACCTCAGGGACTGTGCACGTAGGATTTGGTTATTATTCTGCCAGGGCATAAGCACTTGCGTGATCTTAAGCATTTTCCCTTCTAATGACTGCATTCATGCTCAGAATTAGTAGCTGAGTGTTTTCTGAAGCTTGGCCTGTGTTATCTCTGTCCCTGCAATATGGGATGCCACGTGGGATGGCTGTGGGTGCTGTTTGGAATGGCTGTACCGAAGGCTGATGTTCGTCCCGTTGGAATCCAGCTGGGATGTGCCCCCTGCAGCTCCTGAGTGAGGCTTGGATCCTGTTTTTAAGTAGACCCTGGACCAAGAGAGTGCCCCAAAGCGTCACTTGTTTGGGGACAGGGTGGCACAACTGCCCCACTATTGGGGCAAATTCCTAAAGCTTCAGGTTGCATAAACATCCCACGGGTTTGGAGGCTTCCCCAAACCTTGATCCCATTGACTTTGGGAAGGAAAAGGGCTCTTGGGAAGGGAACTAGCTTGGATTTCCAAGCTTTTTTCTTGCTGTAGCCAGCTTGGGTATTGGTAAGACTAAGGGGACCAAGGCAGAGGTGGGAGAGTATTTCTACTCCCAGGGTTGGTCACAACCCAGGAGAGGAGTGGAACTACAGAAGGAAACCACAAGGAAATGAAAACACAGCTCTGCTGAGCCTCCAAAGAGGCTCCTGCTGGAAGATCATTCCTTGTTGCCTTCTGTTACCAGGACAGGCTCATCCTGCTCCTCAAGGATGTCCTACCCTCTTGCTACCATGGTAGCCATGGGCTGGCAAGAGGGAGTCGTCTGGCAGAGATATGTCTGGTTTCACTGAAATCAGTGGCCAACCTCACACTGACTTCACTAAGACCATCGTCTAGACAGGATACTTGATGCAGAACAGTGAGTTTGCTCCTCATCCCGAGAGCTTTGCTCCATTAGCCAATGTGGCTAAAAAGGTCCTGGAAAAAAACCAAAAAACCCACCAACAAACCTGCCACTTTGAACTGTTTTGCTGCACGTAAATGCTTGGAAAACCAAAGAAACCGAATACAACCCTCCAAACCAACCAGCTGAGGAGGGGTGCATTGTAGGAGAGGGGGTGGCAGCCTCTAGCCAAGTAACAGTCATGGCAGATTACAGGAGAGCCAACTGACCCTCACCAGCTGTACTGGGATAAAAACCCAAAGGAGATGTCGCATTATCGAGAGAAAACCAACGTACATCCACAGTTATTTTACCTACGGAGCACAGAATTAGTTGGGAGCGCGTCATCCTTCGGAAGATCACTGGCTTGAGTAGGTAGTACATGCACAGCAATAAAAAATCACGTTGTGTTGTGGTGGTCCCTCCTCAGATCTCCGTGGACTCTATTCTCTCCAGCCTGGAGGGAGTCCATGTTTTTTTCTCCTCAGTGTGCGGGGGGGTGGTGGCCTTGGTGTTCATCTCGTTCACCTTGTGCTCCAGCAGCTGGTTCTTCTGGTACATCTCCACGTAGTTCAGCTGCAGCTGCTTCTGGTACTTGATGACCTTCTCTTTCTCCTCCTGCCACGTGCGCCGCTCCTCCTCGAAGTCCATCACCTGCTGCTCCCGCTGCTGCCGCTCCAGCTTCAGCTCCGTCTGCAGCCGCTCCACCTCCTTCCGCAGGGCGTTCACGCTGTCCTCGCTCTGCCGCTGCATCTTGGCCTCGTCGCTCTCGCACGCCAGCGGGTCCCGCAGCTTCTCGCCGAGGTCGCCCCCGAACGGCGCCGGCGGCCCCATGCTGGCAAGTGTCCGCTTCAGGCCGGAGACCTCCAGCTCACAGTGGTTCAGTTTTTCCCTCAGCACCTGCACCTCGCTCATCTTGCGCTGCAGTTCGCCCTCGCAGATCTCCAGGTTGACGCTCTTGGAGCTGTAGGAGTCCTTCAGGGTGAGGATCTGCTCCTCCTTCTCCCGTAGGAAGTTCTTGCCTTCCTTGAGCTGCGAGCGCAGCCCCACGATCTCGTTGAGCTTCTGGGAGACGTCTGCCTGGGAGTCCTTCAGCTGCTGCTTGAGCAGGGAGATCTCACCTGCCTTCTGGCACACCTGTGGGAAGAGCATCCGTGAGGCTGGGGGATGGCAGCAGCAGGGAGCCACCACCCCTGCCAGTGACAAAGACCCTGCTCAGGGACTGAGTGCCAGCCTTCACCACGACCCAGACCATGCCAAAGACCTAAAGGTTGTCCCCATGTCTGTGGGGGAGATGAGTTTTTTCCTGGCTCTCAGGAGTTGTCCAAACAGCTGAGCCAAGTGCTGTGGTTCTCCCCAGCATCGAGACAGCGACACTTGGATCCCTCCTTAGATCTTACTCACCCAACCACAAGCCTGTGGTGCTCAACCCCAAACCCTCTGCTCTCAGCTGGAGTTTTCCCACTGATCTCAGTGGCATCTGAACCTTGAACAAGCCTGAGACAGAAACAACTCAGACCTAAGGACCACCCAGGCTCTCCCTGAGCACTGGGAGAGTAGGACAGGATGATGATGTTACTTACTCATCCTATGGTGCCTTCCTTCCCAAAGACTCCTAAAAACCCCTGGAAGTGTTCAAGGCTTCAAGGAGGGGGCTTGGAGCAACCTGGTCTACTGGAAAGGTGTCCCTGCCCATGGCAGGGAGTTGGAATGAGATGGTCTTTCAGGTCCCTTAACAGAGCTGGGCAGAGCCACAGGAGGGACAATGCAGCCTCCTTGTCTGGGTTGTATTTCAGAGACTTTGCAACAAGCCTCTAATAAGCTCTGCTGAACATCTGCAAATAGCACATTTCAGAGCCTAATTAATCCCAGCTTCATCGACTTCCCATCACGATTAGCAGAATAGGGTCTTCTTGATTCTAGAGCTACATTTTCCCTCCGCACTCTTAATAAATTTAAAGTTTCTAGCCAGTCCCATGGAAGGATTAAAATTCTTCACATGATCAAGCTGGAAAAAAGGGTAAGTTAGCCCTGGCTATACAAACAGACTTTGATAAAATGTTCTAAAAATAGAAACAGTGGGGAAAAATTATGTAGGACTCAACAGGAGAACTAGAAAGAGGAATTTGCCTTTCAGCCTTTTAAGAGAGATAAACTTATTAACAACTGAGAACAGCGTGTTGCAATGGAAAGCATGAGGTAGACTTGGCTGTCAATATTGTTTTTAGCTCAGTTGCTTTTTATCTTCAGTAGGAAAAAAAAAATTCAAATATTTGAAAAGCAGTTTCAAGGTTTCCCCAAACGCAGATCTTACAAGAATTTAATTAAAATGGACTTAAACCTGGTTTGGGTAGGCACAAATACCTGTATGGAAAGAGTTGTGTTCCCTGAGACTGCATTGAAGTGTCCCAAGTTGGAGTGAGCAGACTGTGAACTCAAATTATTAACCAGCACAGGAGGTGTGCACAGAAAGTTGTGCTTATTTTAGTTTAGTGGAAAACAACAGGTTTGGGACTCAGATAAATGAGGTGACAAGTGTCATCTCTCACCTGGAGGCCACCAACCCATAGCCATTATCTGTGTGGTCCACTTAGGGCACATGGGAGGAACTTTGGGCTACCAGAACCCTTGATGAAAACCTCACCCAAGGTCTGCTACAACAAGGCTCTTACCTCCCACTTGGTCTCTTCAATCTTCGGGAGAAACTCAGCCTGCTCCTTCTTGAAAGCCACAAATTTCCTCTCCAGCTCCTCTCGCTGCTGGAGGAGTTGTCCCATGTCGTCTTGGAGTTTTTTTTTCTCCTGCTGGAGCTTGAAAATTTGGAGCTGCAAAGCCTGCTGAGCCCGCTGCGCCTTTTTGGAGACCTGCTGCAACTTGTTGGCATAGTTCTGCCTCAGGTCCTCCATCTCCCTCTCCCAGATCTTCTGCTTCTCCTCGAACACCTGGAAGATGGCCGCCTCGCTCTTGTCCAAGTTCCTCCGCATCTGGAGCACCTCCTGCTCCTTCTCCCACAGCCTGTCCTCCAGGTCCTGGATGATGTCGTCCGTGGAAGGCGAGTGGAAAGGCATCGTTTCGTTGAGATGGTTCAGCCTGCTGAAGGAGGAGGTGCTCTTGCTCGAGGACCGCCCGCTGTCTGAGGTAGATATCCCGTTGTATCCCACGATGTTCTTCTCCACGTAGGTGGTGGTGCCGATGCGGTTGATGTGGCTGGTGGAGGCGCTCATGGGCCCCACGTGCTGGCTGTAGCCCGTCCCATAGGTGGGCAGGCTGGTCAGGGAGTTGCGCCCCGAATCCGAGAGCCCCCCCCCTTGGTTTGTAGTCCTGTTAAGGCTGCCCTTGTCGAGCCCGCTCTTGGGTGCGGACGGGCTATTGCTGTTGGCGTGGGTCAAGCTCTTCCTGTTCTCTGTCATCCCGTTGCTCTGCGGCGGGCAGAGGTTCTGCATGGAATGGAAGTTTTTAGGAACTACTGGTTTAAAGGCTGAGGGTCTAACTAAGGGCTCATTGCTCTGCAAAAGGAAAAAGGACCACGCATCAAACACGGCAGGAGGTTCGGTAACGACACAACAAAAAAGAGACACAGCGGCACAGGGTGGGCTTGTTGGGGTTAAGGCACCTCGGGCTGGCTGCCTGTGACATCTCCTCACACCCTGGGCCATTTGGGGTTGTGCTCACTGGTAGGACAACACTTTTGTCTTCCCTTGCACCAAATGAAAAAGAAATACTCTTGACTGACCCCAAATCTGGGTGATTTTTCCCCTAGAACGCTCCTTGGGCTGCCACTTGCCTACTAAACCTGATCAAAACAACTCCAACTTCGGCTGATTATATTTTGGAGGACTCTTGGCCTTGAGGGTGCATCACCCTGTTGCTGAATGTTGAATTCAACCCTTGGATAAGCAGCTGTTTTGCCCCAGGAGCATCACATTTCCCTCCTGCTGGGAGTGATCTCTTCCTGTGTGGACCTCATGCTCTGATAGGAGCAGGAAGGAGCTGCAACCCCAGCATTGACTTCAGGCAAGGAACATGCTGAGGCTGCTCTTCACTTGAATATTTGTGTTTCTGTGGGTCTAAGTGATGCAGCGGGGCAGAATGGATCACAGGGGTTTAAAAAAGGATTTTAAAACCTTGCACGTTCCTGGCCCTGTGAATGCACCTACAGAAACAAAGTTTCCTCCAAATGAGATTGAGTCTCCCCTGCTGCATGTTGGATTTTAGGTGAAAATTAAACCAGAGGAATCAAAGATGTTTTGGAAATGCCTTCTGGGAGAAACAGAAGGAGCCCTGGGAGGAAACCAAACCCCTGGTGCCTGGCAGGTGAGACTGAGATGGACTGTGGGGGCCTGTGGATTAACAACCCAGGAGAAAAGGCCACCAAACGCTGCAGAAATAATAGTGGACAGAAATTATGGAAGTCACTGGAGCAGAGCAGCAGGTGACATAAAACACCACTGGCTCTGGGGCTCCCTGAAGGAATGTGAGCCACAAGGACTGGGCTGGGCTGGGTGACAACATTTTCAGGGCAAGTTTCAAGCCTTGCCAGCTTGTCCCTCACAAGGGATTCAGAGCAGATGATCAGAGCTGCTTTCAAGCCACAGCTTTAGGTGGCAGTGGGTGGTTGGAGATTGCCTATAAATGGTACAAAACATGAGTGGGACTCACATGCTGGACCTTATGAAACAAGAGCCAGCTCCAGCTCCCTCCACATCCCTCAGGGAGGTAGACACAGCATCGTGGGGAGGTTGGAATAGCCAGTGACTTAAACATTGGTTTAAATGAGCTGGAAACTTGGCTGTGGAATACCTGTGACCATGCTCTTGGCTTCCTCAAGAACTAACAATCCCCCTGAAAGTGGTAAGAATGACATTATCTCTATATAAAACATACAAAGTAAGAATTGGACTATCTGCCAGGATGGCCTGTTTGCCCAAGGCCTCCTGGCCTATGTTTTCAGGGCTGTGCCGTGATCACCAAGCAGCTCCAGCAGGTGGAGGGTCTCACCTGGTCGAGTTTGCCAGAGATTGGCAATATCTTTGGTGGGTTACCGGGCTCTCGGTACTGGGGAGGAGGCGGCAGGTTCTTCTCGTTGTTGGTGGTCACGTTGCCACAGATGTCCATCTTCACCTTCTCGCTCTTGCGCAGGTCGCCGTTGATGTAGAGCGAGTTGGAGACTTTCTCCGACTTGTAGGTCTTCTCCTCGCCGGAGTAGCGGGCGGAGATCTCCCGGGTGGAGTAGCCGTTGCGGGAGCCCTCGGGCTGGCGGCCGCTGCCCTGCGTCCGGGTGCCCACGCTCTTCATGGCGAACTCCTGGTCGTTGGCCACTCCGCTGCCCACGCTCCCCATGGCGCTCCTGGGGGCGCTTCGGGATGGCCGGGGAGCGAAGCCGGGGAGGTTCTCCGGGCTGGGGTAGGTCGGGTCACTCAGGACGGGCAGTGTCTCTAGCGTGGCCATGGCAGCGTAGAGGTGAGGTGGAGGCACAGGTCAGTGGCACTGGGAGGAGGAGGGAGAGGAAAGGGCTGTTAAAGAGGTGCCTTTTACCCACCATCCCCTTTGCCCATTGGAATCGTGCCCCGGTGTATGGTATGGAGCAGATCTCAGAATCACAGACCATCCTGAGCTGGAAGGGACCCACCAGGATCATCCAGTCCAACCCCTGGCCATGCCCAGGACACCCCAACAATCCCACTCTGTCCCTGAGAGTCTTGTCCCTCTTTGCAGCATCTTGTGCTGTCCTGAAGCTCTGGCAGCCTTGGGGCCATGCCCAGTGCCCTGGGGGATGGAGTTGTCCTCCTCTCTGGGAATGTTAGACCCCCTTGGAGACCTTGATCCCCCAAATCCCACTCAAACACTCCAAAAGAGCTGCTCCTAAGCCTCTCAGCCCAAGGGTTGGGTGCTCCCAGGGGAGGGGGTTTGTGTGGGTTTTGTTTGGCACAGCTTTACGGCATCGGTCGGACACGACCATTTGCAGTTCCCAAGGCTGAATTATTTCTGTCCCTTTTCCCAGGTTTAGACAAGTTTGTGTTACCATGGGGATCTAATTTCTCCATCCCTGGTCCATCAGTAGGCTCAGCCAATTCCTCTCTCCAGCCCATCTCTTAGGGGTGACTCAACAAGGCTTAACAACACATTTCCCATCTCTTCCTTTGGGAATGTTGGTCCCATGGACTTGAGCTTTTAGAAAGATGCTTTTGTCCAGGTGTCATCCTAAATTTTCTTTTAAACCTTTGTTCCCCCTCCTCCATTGTATTCTTTCTTAGGCTCTGCCTTGGGTTGGCCAAAACTAGGCCATGGGAAGTGGGTAACATGCAAATAATGGTTTAAAAAGTTGTCTTTTACCAGGTCAAAGGACCTGGATTGTCCTGAGGTCAACTGTCATTGGGATCAATCCTGTCATGTCTGGATGCTCGTCCTCAGCTATTGCACAAAGATGTAAAATCTGACTTAAGGAATAAAAAGATCCATCTCAACTTTTTTTTGTTGCCTCACTGAATAATCACAGAATCATAGAATGGATTGGGTTGGAAAAGACCTCCCAGATCATCAAG
>JAWWEV010000134.1:71273890-71286454 GCA_035583235.1 Hafferia zeledoni
AGAAGGGAGGAGAGGGGGAGAGAAGGGAGGAGAGGGGGAGAGAAGGGAGGAGAGGGGGAGAGAAGGGAGGAGAGGGGGAGAGAAGGGAGGAGAGGGGAGAGAGAGAGAGGGGAGACCACCCCAGTGCCCACAGATTGTTCCACCTCTCCAACAGCTCCTCAGCACCATCCTCACCCAGGGCATTGGGGACAACCCCCAGCTCAGCCACCACACACAAGGCTGTTCCCTAAAGCAGTGCCAGCAGGGAGGGAATAACTCTTCCCACGAGGTGCCTCTGGGACCTGTGAAATGTGTGTTATCACCTGATTTATGAATTCTGTCAGTGAAGTAATTTTGGGGGCACAGCCCTGAGTTGCTTCCCCCTCCACAGACACAGACACAGGTTTGAATGGCTCCATTTATAAACCACCCCAACAAATGGCCTGAAGCAATTGAGTTCCAGACCTTCAACTGCCTCCTTGGACTGTGTGAGTGGATTCCTAGAAAATACCAAGATGCTCTTGAAGAGAAAAATGTTGGTATGATGTAAGTGGGTGCAAAGCCCAGGATTAAGGCAGCAGAGCAGCAGCTGGCACAGCTACACAGTCACCCCTCACCCATTTCTAACAGAAATCTCTGCAATTCTTTCAGTATTGTTGATTTTATTACAAGAACAGTCCAAGACACAAAAACAAAATCACGGCAAATTCAAGTAATTTTTGAAACGTAATAATGAAACACTAATTTAGAGGCTTCACAAGCCTGAAATGTCAAGGAACCTGTTTGCAGGTTATGGTTGTACAACACTGAGTGTGTGCTGGTGTCTCACACCACGTGGAGCTGCTCTGTAACTCCTGCACTCCCCCATCCTGCAGCAGGGCAGAGATTCAAAGGAAATCTATTTTATTGCTGTCTCATCCCACTGATAACGTGGCTTTTAGTCTACTCAAGTCATCTCTAAGTTTAGAAGAAACAAAACCTCTTGCCCTCCCCAATTACTGTTTATCCACATTAATTCTGTTGACTTCAGAGAAGAGAATTAAACAAATTATTAAAAAAAAATAAATATTCCTACGCAGGAAATATACTGACCCCTGCAATTAATACATTAACAATCATTTACTTGCAGCATTAATTGCATGACTCAGAGTGTCTGAAGTGTTTATTTAAAAACCCCCAACCCCCCAGAACACAGAGGCCACAGGGTGGGGGTGTCTGAGGCCTTCAGACACTCTGAGCTGGCTCTGACTTCAAAGGATGAATCATCAGAATCTGGTTGGTATCAGCAGAACTGGCCTGCACAATAAATGAGGCCAGTTCAGCCTTTCCCTGGAGGGGTTTCTGTCTCTTGGCTACAGGAAAATGATGCAGCTTGTCTGCAAGCAAACTTTTTGTATTATTTAAACCAAGGAAAACATACTTATATTGCAAAGGTTGTCTGAAACAGCTTTCTGGAAGTTTTGATAACAGAGCAGCCACTCTTTGCAGAGTTTCAGGATGTATTTCAGTGAGAACAAAGACACACTTACAGCACTTTCTTTTCACTCTGTCCTTGCACTGTGGATACAGCAGAGAAAACCTACACACCCATTTTTATCCATCACTGCCACAAAGTCAAACAGCAGAGCAAGGCTGGAGGAATCAGAGTGCAATCCACCCCAAATCTACTTGACACAGACATCCAAATCTGCAAACAATCTAAAGTTTGGGCACAGTCCCACAGGACTGACTGCTGAGGTATAAATTCCTGATACTGCTGGGCTACAGCTGCAGCAGAGTGTTTGAGCCCCAGCTCTGTTGTACAATCATCAAATGCCTTATTTTATCCCAGCCCTAACAGAGTGAAAAGCAAAACTTCTGAGAAGTCTCACAGCTGATGCTTCCAAAGCCCATCCTACCTTCACGCACCGAGCAGACTACAGAGCTCCTTGTTTGCTTTTAATTACGGGCTTTATTCACTCCAAGGTCAAACTCCTGCTGTGCTTTGCTCAGGCCACAGTTGGAGCAGCAGCTCTGCTGTCAGGCTGGAGGTTGATGAGGGAGTTGCTGGCCTGGGCCAGCTCAGTGATGGAGACTCGGCCTCGCTGTTTGATGTACTGAGCCACGGCCGCCATCTCCTCCGGGGTGATGTAGATGAACTTCCCTCTGTCATCGATCACACCTACAGGGGACAACAAAGGGCCCTGCAGTCAGCATTGCCCACACACAGCAGCCACTGCTTTGGGAAGGGACCTTCCAGCTGCTGAGGCAGCAGTTCCTATCTGGGGCAGCAGAACGACGAGCCAGCGCTCAGGCTTTTATCTCCTCGCTGCTGCTGGGGCTTTGGGCAGGGCTGTGACAGTGCCAAGTGCCTTGGTGAGACTCAGTTTGTTCAAAGGAACGTGTTCTTGTCATCAGGCACAGCTGGCTGGGAGTTCCACAACTTCAGGTGCATGGAATCATGGAATATCCTGAGCTGGGAGGGACCCACAAGGACCATCCAGTCCAGCCCCTGGCCCTGCACAGACACCCCAACAATCCCATCCTGTCCCTGAGAGGATCATCCCAACCCTCCTGGAGCTCTGGCAGCCTTGGGGCCGTGCCCACTGCCCTGGGGAGCCTGGGCAGTGCCCACCACCCTCTGGGGGAAGAGCCTTTCCTTGAGATCCTACCTGAGCCTGCCCTGACACAGCTACAACCATTCCCTGGGTCCTGCTCCTGATCACAGGGATCAGAGATGGAGCTGCAGACCCTGATGAGGTGTGACCTCAGCTTCCTCTTCTCCAGGTTGAACAAACCAAGTGCCCTCAGCCTCTCCCTGAATGGCCCCTCCAGACCCTTCATCTTTGCAGCCCTCCCACTTTGCTGCTGCTGTTCTGGGCCCAGGCAGCTGGTGGGCAGAGGCACAGCAGGAGGGTCCAGGAGGGGATCCAGAGCCCTGTGGGGCCCTGCTCAGCCTTTAAAGCTTCCCCTCTGCAAGGGAATGAAGCTCTATTTCCATATTTCAGTGGCTCCAACCAGACTGGAACAGCTCTCTCTGTTCTTCCACTCCAAGGCAGAGCCTGCCTGGCCTGACTTTTGGGACACAGACACAGCCAGGACTGTCCACATCTTTATCCTTCAATTCCAAGCACTTGGAGGCCATTTGAACAGGTATCCACATGTCCCTGCCAAGACAGCTGTTCCCCAGCCATGACCACAGGATCAGGTCACGGAATGTTTGTGCTGGCACCTTCCCCTCCTTCACCCTCAGGAAGAACGAGACTGCCCAGCAATAAACCAGACTTGTTCAGACACAGAACTCCCCACAGGCTCAGTCTCTGCTCACATTCCAACTTGGACTGTGTGGGTACATGGCTGGGAACAAGCACTTCACTTGCTCCAGCCACAGTGTGTGTGTTTGGGATTGCTCTGGGATGTTTGTTCTCCCACAGCACACTCTACCCTAGTCCTGGGTTTAAACCACCAAACTATCCCAAATGATCCCAGTGATCCCTTCCAATTCAGATTTCACATGCCCCCATTTGCAGGTGGCTGCTCAGCAACCCCAAAAAGCCTTCAGCAGATGGATAAATAAATAAAATACAGGTAAATATCTAGTTTTCAAGCCCTCCAAGGATCCTTAAAAGAGGAATGACACTGGAAATCTCTGTCTGCCACAGGGAAGGCACATCCTGCCCCACCACCTCCCATCCCCTTTGTGCCTTGGCTGTCACCTGTCAAAGTGCCATCTGCCATCAGGGCCTGGATCCTGTTAATTGCATCCTGTGCAGGAGAGAAAAAGAAACAACAGACTGAACAAAAGAGAAGCAAAAAACCATTTTCCATGTTCAGATAAACCACAGAGTTTTCCATTTAATCCCTCAGCATTAAGGGTTTCAGGGGGACACACACACCAGAGTTCCCACACAGACAGGTGCAATAAGCCCTTTGGTCTTAGCAGGATGAAATTTTCCTGCATTTTGGGGTGTTCCAATCGCTTCCTGACCCCCAAAAGAGCCTTTAATTGCTGCAAGGAACGGGGGATGGTTCCAGAAATCCTCCCAGGGAAAGGCTGTGCAGTGCCACTGCAACAGGGGAATTCCATGAAGCACTGAGGTACCTCTCCAAGAACATTCCTCAATACATTCCAGAGTTTTTTATATATTTTCCTGCATCATTGAAGAGCAGGAAAACCTCATTTATCAATCCAAAGCAGCAACTTGTTGAATTTATGGCTGGGTTAACTCCATAGTTACCCCAACCATACACCTTAAGTTTTTAAGCCCTGGTTTCCACAATTCTGCCTCTCTCTTTCCAGTATTTATGTGACTGCAGAGGCAAATTACAGTTTAAGTTTCAACCTTGAGTGACTCAGTGCAAGTTTAAGTGGAGTTCTGGTTTAAGAGAGGGTCCAGCAGGCTGGACTTAGGGCAGGGTAAGTTTTCTGTGAGAACAGAAATCATTGTTCCATCATTAGATTCACAACCACCACAGGACCCATTAACCCACAGGCAGCTGCAGAAGGGGCACACTGGGCACTTTGCACTGGAACAGCCTCAGGAGCCAACACTCCTTCACTGGCTGGCTGGTACTTTGATCAATGGCCACATTTTTAGGGCTGATTTTGCTGATCCTCACCAAAATCCAAGTATTTTCAGGAATGCTCAGACATTTCCATAGATATACCCTCACTTACCCATTATCTCTCCTGTCCTTTTAAACTCTCTGCTTGTACTTACACCCCAAAAGTCAGTGCTCACCTGTGTTCTTAAGCCCAGATGGGAAGCCAAGTCCTCCAGCTGGATAACCTTGGTTTTCTATGGGAACAAAGAAGAATTACACACAGCTGATGAATTAGAAGGTTGGCATATTTTTTTCCCATTCAAACAACAAATTGCCTTTACCAGACAAAGCAGACCCTGTCACACTAAATAACTTTTCCAAGTAAGCACTTTTTTCTGATGAAAAACTCTCCAGTTACTCAAACCAGTGAGCTCTGTGGAAAGATTGAGTGCCTGACCCACTTAGGGGAAGACTCAAATCCACTTGCCAGCATTTATCCTGGACTTTTCCTTACATTGGGATGAGCACAGTAACCAGCCATGGTCCTGTTCTCCTGCCATTGAGTTTCTCAGCTGCTGCCTTTCATTTCCAGTGTGCTTTATCAAGAGCCTTTTTTTTCCCTGAGAGATGTTTCAAAGTACCTTTTAAATTCATCACTGGAGTGTATCAGCACATACATAAAATCCAGCCAAGACTGGCAGCATTAAGTGCTTTAGTCTGTTTTACTAATGTCATGTGTATTAATGCCAAAATAATCTTCCTAAGCAAGCAAACACCTTATTAAAACTGTCAGGGTTGGAATTCAAGTTGTCATTTTGCCTCTGACAGAGATTCCTCCTGCAGGTTTTCTCAGTCAGGGCACGGTCACCACTGCTCACATCTGGTTTTAGGCTTCTCTGCAGCTCCACAGAAAACCCCTGGTGTGCTCATCTGGACCTACTTGGTGCCTGTTTTCTTCTCTGCCAAAGCTTTAGGGACTCATCTGTTTAGACACAGTTTGTAAGGAGCTTGGAAAATACAAAACTGCTGAAAAATTCAGTTAATATTCAGGCCCACATTCCTAAAATATATGGCCACAGGAGCTGCATGTCCATTATTAACAAATGGAATACTTCAAACAATGAACTCATTTGTTTCAGGAAGGACATTGAAGAAATAAAGGGAAGCTGAAATAGATGAATCTCTTTCATTAACAAAATCAGAGCAGAGAAAGCCACACACAGATTTAGTAGTTGTGAAGTTCGATGCAGCCAAGCTAGAGAACTGAATACCATGGACTGAACACATGGAACTGGAACCAGTCCATGGAATTCAGTTCTCAGAGCTGGGAACTGCCAACATTCGTCACATCTTCTTTTAAAAGGATTGGGGGGGGGGGGTTGGTGCAAAGCCACAGAAACAAGAAAAACAGGACTTCAACCTTCACTTAAAGATATTCACCCTCAGTGACCAAGTTTAGTGGAAGCTTTCCAGGTCACATCCTGCTGTGAATAAGAGCCCAGGAGTGGGGTGGAATTGGGATGCAGTCCCCACACACACTCTGAAATACAGTGACAATGTGAGGTCCCAAGGGAAGAAAACACTTCACCACAGGCTTCATGTTCTAGAAACAGGCTTGATTTCCATAGGGCAACATATACACATCCCCAGTGTACTGAATTCCTTTAATTTCAGGTGGGATTCTGCTGCTGTCCTCTGCATTTTCCTTCCAACACCCTCAGGAATGAAGCATGGGCTGAGCTAACTCCAGTCAGTTATTCCAGCACAAGAAGTTACTCAAAGAAGAGCTGAATTCAATTTTACTTTTTAAAAAAATGCCAATTACTCTTAATTTATACATTTTTCAGACAGCTCCAAGCAGCTCAGCACTGCTTCCTGTCAGAGAATCTCTGTGAACAGATGAGGGCAATACATAATCTATATATTAAGCACACGCTCAAGATTAAAGAAAAATACTTAAAGTGATGCCCCAGTTCTGCAGCTCAGAGGAAATCAGGTGCTGAGGTGCTTCTGAATTCAGATTTCAGCCCAAGTTTGACTTCTCTGACGTTGAGATGAAGTGACTAATCCAAAACCACACACTTGTGCTCAGACCCCGAGGTGGCACTTGGTGACTAATCTGTTCCACCACAGCCAGGGGGGCAATGGGCACAACCTGACCCGGCTGGGGCACCCCCTGGGAGCCCTTCCAGTGGCTGGGGAAGATCCCAAGGGACACTGAGCTCTCCCCTTGTCTCACCTGTGCTGTCCTAAGGCACAGGAGGCAGAGGGAAGCCCAGCAGAGCTCTGGAGAGACTGCACTGAGCTCCTGCTCAGCCCTGCTCCAATGGGCTCCCTAAGGAGAGTTATCCACGAGGCAAATCTGTTTGTGAGTCCAGGAGATAAACCCAGGGGGTTGCTGGGATAATGGACAAGCAAAACTGGCCCAGGGTGCAAGATTTTGGATTAACAAAATGATTAGAATACATGATTTGCTTACTAAAGAAGCCTTTCACACACATCCCACACTTCCTGGGAGTTCAGTTTCCAGGGAAGGAGGAAAGGGATTCATTAGGACAAAAGATTTGCATAGCATTGTTAGAGGAAGAGGAGAAAAATGCATCTGACCTTTGATACAGCAATAGTGGAGAGTGAGACTTGTCCTTACAGATCAATGAACACACCCCAGGCTTTGAACAGCCAACCTTACAACCCGATGGAAGGGACACTCACACCCCCTGCTTAAAACAAGTGATCTTCTTCTCAAATCCCCCTGCCAAACATTGCATGAATAATCATTCAGAAAGCTGGGATTGAGCTTTGAGTTTGGGGCACAACCCCACCCTCCTGCAGGGCAGGCACTGCTGGAGCAGCAGCTCTGGCTCCTGCTGGGCTCAGATGCAGAGCTTGTTTTCCAAATCAGTGGCTGATGCTCCCAAAGAAAAAAGCCTGAACGTCTCAAATCCTAACCCACAGCAAACACTAAACTTTGAGGGTGATTCACCAGGCCTGTCTGTATAAAAGAGCCACATCCTGCCCCAAGAAGCCAAGATGGAGCTGTAATTACAAAGCCTTTTAACAACCATGGACGTGCTGGTGCTGGTTAAGTAAATAAAGCTTATCTAAGGCATCACTTTGGTTACCTGCTGAATATTTAAGCAAATCAAAGAGGAAATGATGATGCCTCTCTTTAACAAAAGGCATTTTACAAAAATGTAACAAGTATGGAAGGAAGAGGAAGAGCAATGGCAGCTTACCTTAACATATTCCAGGAATTCCAGAAGAAAGCTGCGAGACTGGACCCAGCAAGGAAAACAATTGTTATTTTCAATTCATGAACATCAAATGCATCACAAACTTGCTGAGTGCAAATATCATAAAAGGGTTTAGATTGCACAATTCTCAAGTTTTACCTACACACCCTGAGCTGTTGAACTGGCAATAAAAATAATCTAGATTTAACCCTGTGAGGGATTTATGGCAGGTATTTTCAGAGACAGAACATGGCTCAGGTGCAGTCTGTGTTTAAGTGTTTTCTGAAAGGAAATCTTTGAGTGTTTTATTCTTCTCATCTCAATTCCCCCTGAAACAACCACGTCTGGGTGAGTCTGAGCATCAGTGAGTTACACACAGACCACCCTGAGGATGTTTGGTGCAGGAATAAACCCCAGAGTGACTCAGGACAGACACCAAGGGCAGCACATCATGTGGAGGCTCAGCCCCTGTTCCAGCCACACACCTGAAATTCAGGGCTTTCATCTCACAGCTCCCTTTGCAAAGGCAATGCCAACAACTTGCATTGAAGTTAAAGGAGATCAAGTTACTCTGCAGCCCTGGAAATCAATCAGCCTTAATTAATTGCTTAGCTCTGGACTCAGCAGCTTAATTTGCAGCCCGAGTTTCAGCACAGCAGCCCCAACACCACCAGGCAGAGTCAGCTCTGTAACAGGACACTGAAATGCTTTGGTGCTTCATCCACCACAAGGCAAGGGGGGCTTGTCCTTTCTGCTTGGCTGCCTGTTCTTATTTCTGAATATGACTTTTAAATCACCTACAATTCAAGTTGTGACTCCCCAGCCCTACCAAAGCTGTCTCAGGTTGAGGTCCAGGCATCATGAACTGCCTGCCAAGCTCCTCCAGGTGAGGAACATCCTTCTCTGTTCTTGCATAAAGGAAGATTCACTTCTCCTTGTCAGGCAGTGTAGGAACATGGGCAATAAACACATTCCAGCTTGAAAGGGTGTCTAAAGTGGAAGAATTTAGTATTTAGGTGTAAGCTCATCTTCTAAGAAAATAAACACAGATTTTTGAATGAACTTTCAATGAAAAAAATGCATTTTACTGTTCTCTGCCTCTTGGGGAATTCTCATCACCAGATACAAGTTCTCTTGGTGTTAATCCTGGTGAGATGGAGGAATTTTTGTTAATGGGAAGGGGTCCCCAGTGAGAGCTTGTAATGAGTCATTATTACTTGCCATTAGGCAGAGGCTCCTCAGCCCAAAGCCACTCTCAGTCACCCCAAAGCAAACCCATTTATTCAACAGGGTCATTTCAGCAGAGGAGCAAATGCACAGATGGCCCTGAAACAAAATCCTTGCATGAAATGCCCTGGACAGCTCAAATTTGGCAGCTACAACCCAAGAGCAAGTCCAGCATTTGAGGGCAAATAAATCGAGTCTAACAGGTTTTCAGCAGACAGAACAAGAGCTCTGCCTCCCTCAACAGCAAAACTTCTTCAGGTTTGCTGTGGTGTCATCTCAAGTCTCACATTTCAACCCCCATCTGTAGGCAGAAACAGGGGCAGCCTGCAAGAATGTAATGCAGGAGTTTGAAATATCAGCATTTACACCACTAAAAGTGTCATTTTCCAGAGTATTTTCCAGGCTGTGTGCTGGGAATTCTCTGAACAGAAGCCTTTCAAGACAAGAGTTTGGGGTTTTATTTGATTTCACAGCAGCTCTGGTGGTGTAGAAAATAAAACCCAAAGCAAGCAATTGCCTCCAAGATCTTTGGGCACCACCAACCCCCAAATTTAGCTTTGTGGGCTCATCCTCTGTGGGTAAGGCAGAGCTGGTGACAGTGAGAGATCATCTGAATTCCAGGATGAGTTTTATCTCATTTCCATGATAAGCACTTCCTTTAGCACTCTAAACCAATTTGTAGAGGTCTGGCATGAGGAACTGTAGCAGTGCCCAGGAAATATTCCAGGGTAACCTGTGCCACAGCCACAATTCAGCTTTCCCAAGCAAAAACCTTTGGCTGACTCCTGCTTTGCAGTTCATTTCACACCAGACAATGCAGTGAATCCACCAAAGAGAAAGGAAAGTGCAGATCCAGTTTAAGACATACCTGTTCCTCTGTCATTGACTCTTCAACCCCTTCCTCTTCAACCACAAAACTCTCCTTCAGCTTCAGGTACTCTTCATACTCTCTCTTCTCCTCTTCTTCCTTTGCCTTCCTTTTTTCCTCTTCCTGGACAGAAAAAGATGACAAGTGGTCAGTTTGCTCCACCCCGAGGCAGGTTTGGTTTGTGGTTTTAAGTGAAGCAGCATCTTCCTTTGCTGCAGGCAGGAGATAAACAGCATTTCAGACGAGTCTGAGCTCTCCCCTGGTGGCATCACCAATGTCCCAACCCCCCCTGGGGGCAGTGCCCATCTCCCACCAGGTGTGGGCCTGCACTCCAGACACCAAGGCTGGCTCTAACTAAGTCTGAGAGAGGGCACAAAACCACTCCTAAATAGCAACCTGCTGCCTCAATTTGCATGAATCTGTTCCTCCTGCAGATCCCGTGACAGGAAGGCCCTGCCCCAACTGTCCTTTGATGCAACAGCCCCAGTTTGGTAAGTGGTGGCCCCAACCCTGCTCTGAACTGGAGCACACTGGGAGGGAACACAACCCCAGTGTGGAGTTCCAGTGGTGTCCAGAAGAAGCTGCTCTGGAAAAATTTCAAGTCAAAGCAAGTTTACAAGTGAAATCTCTTTCTTAGGAAAGATTTCTCCCAGCAAACTGTGCCTACATGGAATGTAAAGATCTGTAAGAAGCATTTTAGGCACAGGAAACAAGGTATGATTGCATTAAAAAAGGGGGTTTTACACAGTTGATTGTTAAGCAAAATCTTCAGGCTCTGCTTTGAGTTATCTGCAATAAAATACTTTGTTGCCTGCCCTGAAAGAAATACTTAAGTCTTTAAAAAAAAAAATGCCAATCTAGAAAACTCCAAGCCCAACATCAGTGAGATGGTTTGGCAGAATTCACATGTTCCCAAAGCAAAACTGTGATTAAAGGTTTGGGAACATGAGAGTTACTTAGAAAATGTTCCCAGTGAGAACAGGTTTTCACTGGGAGCTCATAAATTTGCAGCTTTCCACGATTTTCTCTTAAAATTTGTTGTGCTCTTCTCATAAATTTGCAGATTTCCACGATTTTCTCTTAAAATTTGTTGTGCTCTTCTCATAAATTTGCAGCTTTCCACGATTTTCTCTTAAAATTTGTCGTGCTCTTCTCATAAATTTGCAGATTTCAACGATTTTCTCTTAAAATTTGTTGTGCTCTTCTCATAAATTTGCAGCTTTCCATGATTTTCTCTTAAAATTTATTGTGCTCTTCTCCAAAAAGCTTTAGAAGTGTCGATTTCAGTGACAATCTCAGGGCATTCCTTTACCATTAGCACAGGAATTGATCTTTTAAAGAACAATTATATGGATTTCTAAAAGCTTGCCGTGTTGCATCTTGGACACTAATATGGTAATTGCAACCTTAAATAGCTGGAAAGCAAATATTTGTTCCATGAAACCAGGAAGGGACAGGAATAGGTCATTAAATATATTGAAAAATATCCATATTGAAAAGATGTCACATAAGGCCAAAACCAGCAAAGTACCAGAAATGGGAATGGCAGAGAAAATTTGGTTGCAATTTTATTGAATCAAATTCCCAGAAAAGTCAGGAGAAAAAGTCCTGCCAACATCCAAGGAAGAGAAAAACAGGACTGAAAGGATCCTCCTGTATCTGCAAAGCCAAAGCCATTTTTTTTAACTGCTATCTCATGAAAAATCTGCAGATCTGAGGAAGCTCTTGAGACAAAACAAGGCCATTTTTGGGTCATTCATCACTCCACCAATGAGCCCAACAGCACATTTTTCCCTTATAAGCATTACAGGTGCCAAGAACAACAAAATCGTATTTCATCTGGAAGTCACAACAATTGTTCTTTTCTTTTAAGTGCAATAAATTCAATTTTGCTCCTGGAAAGACACGAATAAGGTTCTTCCCCACGTCTATTGGAGAGGGTGTAATTCAACAGGGTTTGAAATGAGGGGGAAAAAAATAGTCACAAAACCTGAAAGTTCCTTTGGTAAATAATTTTGAGATACTTCTACCAAATAAATAAATTAACAGAGGGCAGAGTAACTAAAAGCAACAATAAGTAAAATACATTTTCTGGTTTCTGGAAGGTCTAAGAAATGAATGAGGCTCCTCCCAGTCCAGTTTTTTAAAGCCCCCCAGCACTTCCATGCCCAACACATGCAGAAAGGCAGCTCTGCTTGCCAGAGCATTCAGCTGCCAGACCTTCTTATGCTTAAAAACCCAGAGGAATCTGTTTTCCAGATGCTGAATTTTGCTCAGCAGAGCCTTTCCAGGTGGTCTGAGCTTTGGTAGCTGAAGTGTGTCAGCCCTCAGAGCTTCCTGCTGGCTGGAGCCTCTCCCACAAAACAAACTACTTCCAGATGCTTCTTCACCTAGTAATTAAAAATTCAGGCACAATCTCACATGCTTTACAATCGAAATTCACCTGGGATTCAAGCTGTGGAAAAAGAAGGGTTTGGTCAGACTGACCTGGGTCAGAGCCAGAGCAGCAGCCGTGGGGGCTGAGCAGGGGAACCAGCATGGATGGCACCATTTATACCCAGCTTTTGTGTCCCCCATCACACCATCCCTGTTCCCTCACGTGCTCCAGCCCTGCAGCAGCTGCCCGAGAGCTGCAGGATCACAGGAAGGTCAATAAGGGATGGAGTTCAACAAGGCCAAGTGCAGGTCCTGCCCTTTGGCCACCCCAAGCCCTGCAGCGCTCCAGGCTGGGCA
>JAWWEV010000134.1:71430925-71446876 GCA_035583235.1 Hafferia zeledoni
ACATGTCACCTGTGTCACCTGCCCTGGGTGAGCAGTGCTGCCCCAGCCCTACGTGTCACCTGCCCTGGGTGAGCAGTGCTGCCCCTGCCCTGGGTGAGCAGAGCTGTCCCAGCCCCACGTGTCACCTGCCCTGGGTGAGCAGAGCTGCCCCAGCCCCATGTTACCTGTTCTCAGGGGCGTTGGTGAGCGAGGCCACGATGTTCTGCTCGATGAAGAAGAGCATGGAGAGCAGGAAGCCCAGCCCCATGGCGCTCATCACCGACCCGATGGACAGGGACTGCACGGGCGCCAGCACGAACAGGCTGTCCGACGCGTTGTAGTTAAACTTGGACACTGCCAAAGAGCACAGGGGTGACGTCAGGAGGAACCTTCTTGTCCCACCACCCCCATGGGCTCTGTCCTACCCACACCACCAACTACTGGGAGCCAATGCAGCCAAGCAGGCGTGATGTTGTGGCATGTGGGAGCCAGAAGGCCACACAGAGGGGTCCATCTGGCTGTTTTGGTTTGTTTTTTTCCTCCATCCACTCAGAACTTGGCTGCCATCCTGATCTGACAGATCACTGCTAGTTCTAGCGAGGCATTCCATGTGTTTGAGCAAAACAAAAGAGGGAAACTTTCCCTCTTTTTTTGTTGTTTTTCACAGATGCAAGGGGGTTTTAGATTAGAAAACCTTATTTCTAACTAGCAGCTAATCAACTTGGGCATTAGAAAACTTCCTCATACCCAACAAGGCATTTTAGTATAAAGTGCCCCTACTTTCCTGCCATTGGAAGCAATCCATGACTAGGGATAAATCACACATGGCCACACACCATTTTACAATCCAAGTGGATGGATGGTCATTGCATTAAAAGAAAAAAAAAAGCCATTTCTTATTTGTTTCCATACATTTCCTCACATCACCCACTCACGTCACTGCAGGACAATGCAATTCCTGTCCCCATTATCACTTCCTGATATGGAAAAGTTGATCTATCTGGCCAATGAATGGTGGCTCATTTTTAGATTTCCTTATGTGACCTAGAGCTGCCCAGATGCTCTGCACCATTTCACCTAAACTGGAGACAAAGAGGACAGACTGGGACCATCAACTACGTTGGTATGACTGGCAACAACCCTTCCAGCATGATAATTACTCTGCCCTTTGGCAGAAATTGTTGACCCTCCTTATTGTAGGAGACACACACTTTAGGTTTGTTGAGAAGACCCATTTGGATAGTTTTTCTGGAGGAAAAACTTGACTCAGCCTCGTTTGATTTGGGTTTTCAATAAACCCAAACGTGGGGAAATCTGAGCTCTTGGAGGAGTTTGTGAAATTACACTGGAAGAACTTTGCTATTTTCTAGCAAAACCTTTGTAGGATTTCATTTCTCTTTTTCATAAACCCCAGCATTGTAGAGAACAAAAACAGAACTCACTTTCGATTTCCTTGAAGATGTAGGAACCCACAACAGAGAAAGTCAGAACGGAGATGGGTAAGGCACAGTCGGACAGGATCTCACGGACTCTGGCGTGCAAATATGGGCTGCAGTTGGAAGACAAAACCACTCCATCAACACCACAGGGACTGACAACCACAACCCAGACAGCATCAATGCTCTAACAGGTGAAATTCAGTCCCATCTTGCAATTCTAAAGAGATGCTTGGAGTGAAGAACTGGTCTAATTCAGCCCTTAGTCCTCTGGAATATTCAGGCTTTGAAGGTTAGTGACAGCATAAGGAAAACACAAGGAAACAAGACACTAAGGTGGAGAAAAGCCCTCCAAGCACCCATCTGTGTGTCACTTCCACTTGAATTGCTCACTGCATTTCAAGTGAGGAACTGTAAGAGCAAGTGGAGTAAAACCCAGATCAGAGCTGGGCATTTAATTCCCAAAAGAACATTAAAATAGACCTTCCAGCACCACCAGGGATTTTTTGCCCACCAAAATGGTTCAATGCCTATTTGGAGGGAGTTACAGGGATTTCACCATGAATTCCATGGTTCACCCAAAGGTTTTTAGAAAGCCATTTGGGAGGTCAAACTGAATATAGAAGGGCATTGCTTAATGACTGAACATCTTGATTTCCAAGTGGCCCACCAAGTTCAGGGCTGGCTTTGGCTTCCACCATCACTGCTGGAAGAGTTCCACCTGAATTTTCTGGGTTACAGAACTAAGATTTAAGCCCTTAGCAATCCCTCACAGGTAACAGGAAAGAATCAGCAATCTGAGCTCTAAGGCTGAAGCAACTCACCTTTTCTTAAACTGATAGAGCGTATGGCCAAGCCAAAGGGTACCCAACATCAACATGAGACTAAGCACAGCAGTTTCACGGCCATAATGCACGTCATGAGTGCATGTCTGATTCTCTAGGGACATGGATCTGCTCACTGATGAATTCATCAAGAAGGTGGTATTGATGCCCAGGCTTGGGATAGCATCAGCTCGTTCTTTTCCCAAGTAATTGTCTCCTGTGCGCCCATGGTAGTAATATTTCTTAAAAACTGTGCAAACAACCAACAGGCAAGCATTAGGATAGGATTGTGACAGTCAAAGCAAGTCAAATAAAGTGGTTCTTTCTTGCTTGGTCATGCAGTATTAACTCTGTGCTTCACCAGCTTTATAGCTCTGCCTCTCAAGGCAGTGAAAAGAAACCAGAATTGCTTCTCTTACAGAGCCAGCGCTTCACAGATGGGGTTTTTTTCACTTATTTTAACAGGTAAAAGTCAAATTAATCTATAAAGCAACATGTTTGAACTGGAAGGATTTCCAGTGGTAATTAAGTGGTTTTGTTCCCAACAGTGGAATCATTCTCTTAAACATATATATTTTTTATATATAAACACCAACTTTGAGCATCCTGCTAAGCCAATTCCACCAGAGTTCCCTGAAAACACCCGGAGCAGCCAGGCTGCACTGATCCTTCAGTGTACAAACTGTACAGTCATTACTTTTCCTCCAAGACTAATCCAGATTTTTAACATAAGTCTTGATGATATGCAAAAATTGGCAGAATATTTAAATTTGCAAATTGAAACAGAGTTCCAGAGCAACATGAAATAAACCTGTAAAAGCAGAACCTCTGGACTACCCATAGAGAAGCTCAGAGGCATTTATATGAGTAATTAAGAGTTGTAAAGACACTCTTGCCCTTGAGCATTTAGTTATGTCCCCATTTCTATGGCACTGGCTGGCTCCAAGGGCATAAATGTGGTTTGGGATCATTTTATCTGTTTGGGGAAGAAGAGCCTGAGGAGTCACAGGGAGGAAGTAAAAACAGAAGGTGGGAGTTGGGGAGCGTCCTAAGTCCCAGGATTTGTGTTTGGATCTCAACACACACCATTCACTCTCCCAATGCTGTGGAGGATGGAAACCATCACACCAGTGTTCCTCTGTCTTTCTTTGTTTTAGCCAAAACACCCTTTCAAGGTTTGCCCAGAGAAACCCAGAAATTGAGGGCAAGACCATCCTCCTTAGGCCAAACTACAACCACCTGAAGCTCAGGCTACAACGCCCCTTATAATATTTCCCTCCATTTCCATATAATAATCAAAGTCTTGAAAGCCCCAAGCACCTCAGGTTTTCTACCAGCAGCAGCAACAGGGAAAGCAGGGAAGACAAACTGTAATTATGATATTTGAAAACAAGGAAAAGAAACGCTCTTGGGAAGGAAAATTGGTATTTACAACTGGCAGAAGCACAGTTTGTGTTCCTGCTGGTTTGGAGCTCACCCCAGTGTAAAATGCTCTGTTTTAAATGCAGAAATAACCTTTCTTGTGCCATCTTTTAAGATTTCAAAGGAGTCTGGGCACCTCACACATGGATGGGGTCAGTGGGGCAGGCAGGTCATGAGAGAACAGACCAGTGGACTCACACTGAGTAACACATTCTGAACTGAAATGCCTCACATTTTATATTTAAAGATCACAGAAGGTTTACAGTTCAAAATGTAACCTCTCCATTTGCACCAACAGCAGCAAGAAGGGAGGAGGTGACCTCTAAAGCCTGAGATTGCTCCTCACTGGGGGCAATTCCAAGCTCTTCTGGCACATTCCTGTTTCCTGCCTCCATCCTCCCAGCCCTGGCAGGGCACCCACACCTGCCCTGCCAACAGGTAAAGGGAGGCCCAGAGCAGTGCCCTGCCCCACACACTGGCACAGGGAGGGCTGTTGGAGGACTGGCACTTTCCAGCTCTGAGCATTAAAGGACACTCCTGTCCTAACAGGAAAGGTTGTGGCAGTATTTATTCCCTGGGAATCAGCTGCTGGCCAGGGTGAAAGGGCTGTTCACCAGCACAGCTGATCAGGGTCACTCAGGACTAGAGACATCCACAGTCACTGAGCACCTGAGAAACCAACACCACATACACAACTTCATTTTATACCTCTGTATTCAGGTTTGCACTGGAATGAGTAAGAAACAAATGACTTTGTTTTGGGTTGTGTGGATTCCCTCAATCTCCCACACCTGCCTACACCACAATAATGTATTTAGGGCTGATCTTTAGTGCCCTGTGTTCAGCTTGAGTGCATCACTGCATGCAATTCAGTTTGCACCCAGATCCAAACCAGGCAGGATTGTCCAGCCCCATCCTGGATAGAGGGAAAAATGGACCCAGGGAAGTGGTCACAGCACTAAGTCTATCAGAGCTCCAGGAGTGTTTGGACAACACTCTCAGGGACTGGGTGGGATTGTTGGCTGTGCCGGGCCAGGGGTTGGACTGGATGGTCCTTGTGGGTTCTTTCCAACTCAGGAAATTCTGTAATTCTCTGACTTTGCTTTACTCTTGTATTTTAATTAAAGCAATGAGAACGTGCCAGGCTGGCCAGTGGAGACCTCCATCCTGCACCTTGGACTTGCTACAAAGGATTTGATTCCTGCACATTTCTGGTTTGTTTTCACAAGGGAGCTCAGTGAATCCTGTTGGCAGCACTCAGGGAGCAGCAGAGCTGGCGGTGCCCTGGCTGGCCCCGAGCCCTCCTCCTCACACTCCCTCCCACAGCAGAGCTGGCTTTGTTTGCCTCAGCTGGCTCCCCTCTGCTTCCTGCACAGTGCAGATGTCAGGATCAAACAAACACAGCCTCGGTGGCCAGGCCACCACACGGTCAAAACAAGTGTCACCAGGAGGGGGGAGCGCTCATGGCTCGGCTCCTCCAGGCACTGCCACCTCCCCCTGCTCCTCTCCTGTACCAGGACCTTGCAAAAAAAAAGGGAGCAGGCTCAGGAAAACACCTGGGCAAAGGTGGCATGTCCCCTGGCACTAGGGAAGGCCAAAGTTGCAGTCAGCTGGATGGCTGTGACATTTAACAGCACAGAGAAAATCCCAGCTGTGTTTCCCTAATGAACTGCTCAGATTTGAGCAGTTGAGGTTGGAGTGGGAGGAAGAAGTGGCAGCAGCACCAACCAGCACCTCCTGTTGCAGAGCAGGAGTGGGACAAGAAAGCCAAACACGCAGCTGTGAGTTGCAATGCTGTCAGGTCTTTAAATATGAGCCCTGAGAGGGTTAAGGATAAAGTCTGTGCCTGCCAGCACTGGTGTCCTCCTGTGCCTGGGGTTCCACCTGTGGGTGCACTGAAGCCAAAAGGAGCTGGCAAATGTGTGTCTGGCCTTATTACCATCATCCCTATAAACTCAGAGCTTTGTGACTACAAGGGAAAATTCCATTCAAGAATACTGATTCACTAATTACATTAACACAGAATCATGGAATGCTTTGGGTTGGAATGGATCTTTAACACCATCTTGTTCCAAACCTCTGCCATGGGCAGGGACACCTTCCACTGTCCCAGGTTGCTCCAATCTGGCCTTGGACACTTCCAGGGATGGGGCAGCCACAGCTTCCCTGGGCAACCCCATCCTGAAAGAATTTCTCCCTGATATCTAATCCAACCCTGCCCTCTGTGAGTTTAAGGTCACACTCCTTCATTTTCCAGGATCTTCTCCTGTCCCCACTGCAACACTCCCAAGTATTACTCTCATATTCCAGAAAGTCTGGCAGACAAGAACAATGGATATTTCCTGCACTTTAAACCTGCCCCCCAGGCCCCTGCTATGGGAAATCAGCTGCTGCAGAAGCTCTGTGAGCATTTGCTCATTTTTACAGAGCAGCTGAATGTTCCCTTGAGGAACACCTTAGTGCCACCACAGGGAGAGACTGTCCCACACCTCCAGGACACGGCACTGACAGCACACATGAAGTAAAGCTCAAACAACAAGTAACCCAGAACAACTCCTCCCTCACCAAGCTCTGTCTGAGCAGGAGATTTTAAAGATGCAGGTGGTTCTGCAGAGGGATAAAACCCCTCTGATTGCACAACAAAAGCACACAAGGCAAATTAAGGATTCCCAATGATACAAGAAGCACCTCACTTCAAATTGCTTTGCAGTGTCAAACCTGCTCTTGGAAGGTGTTCTTGCATGAGAGATACCAAGCCTGACTATCTTTAAAAGCAAGGAGTGAGCTTGGATATATCCTGAAGGATTCAAAGGATAGCCCAAAATTAGGGCTGTTGGGCAAGAGGTCACAAAAATCAGGGAATGGAGTATTGGCCAGGTCCTCACTGGAGGAACAGAAGGGCTGCCAGTCCCATGATCTCTGCTAACATGGGTCACCTTCATAGGTACCTCCAGAGAGGTGTCAGGAATCTGTTAAAACTCCAAGGCTCGCCATGGAGACTCAGAAATGAACTCAGAAATGGGAACCAAGGGGCTGGAAAGGGCAGAGTAAATTAGGAGCTTGCTGGAAGGCACTGCAGTCCTTCTGCTGCCATTAAAGAAGGGTCTCAAAGCTCATGTGGAAATGGGAAACCTCGACCCATCATTTAAGTCCCATCCATGCAGCTTCAATAATGCATCAAGAATAATAAAGTAGATGCTCTGCATTTAGACTGGAGTGTTTTTTTTTCTGCCAGGACCATTCAAACAGACACTGGTACCAGGAGAAGACTTTCACATCATACCATTATGGTTTCTCCATCTGGTGAAAGTTTAGCTGAGACAGATTGAGTTTCTAACTTGAAATTAGAGCTGACAGAAATTCTGCACATCCAGGTGAAACTGCTGACAAAGAGCTGCTTCAACCTCACACACTGAGTTTCTTTTTTTTTCCCCCCTGAAGACTTTGAGTGAACACAGAACAAGCAAACATCACACACGTTTGTTGCCTTGTGTTTCCCTTGGACAGGGAGGCAAAGCAAAGACCTGCACTGAAGAACACTGTTGCAAGGCTTACCTTTAATAATGCCTTTGATGGCATCAAGCACAAACGTTATGGATATAAAAAGTGCAATTATTTCTTCTGTTGACCTGTGGAAAAAACATCCCAGGAATTAATACAGCTGCATTCAACTCTGTTCAAAGGAAAAAAAAAATCAGCATATTCATCCATTTACATGAAAATACACCCATTTTAGTTAAACTCCAGCTTAGGAAAGAAAACCCAGAACTTCTTCCAAGCTGGAACAATAAGGCAAAACGATCCTTGCCTCATCTCACAAAACACATTTTGCAGCAAGTTTGTAATTAAGGAGCTTGTGGAATGTATAATTTTCCCATTTGCTGAACAATCTGATCAAAATTGGGGTTTTTTTGAGACTAGCTACCTTTTGAAGAGCTTCATCAGGAGGCTGAAGTTGAAGAGGGAGTACATCACAAGGAAGAAGCTGTTCCACAGCCCGATCCAGGCGTAGAAAGCGCTGAAGTCCAAGTTGTAGTCGTCGCAGATCCCTCGGATCACTGTGGGAGTGAACATTCCTGTGTCACATCAAACCTGTGCCATCACCACCCCTGCCAGTGCCATCACCACCCCTGGCAGTGCCATCTGCTCCACAGCAAAAAGAACCAATTCCAAGACTTCAAACCCCTGTTCCTGCACTCCCAGAGGGACACAGCATCAACCCAAACTGTGCTCCCCTTCCCACCAGGAATGGGGAGAAACAACCTGGAAAAATCCTCTCTCCCACTGCTTAAAGCATCTCTCATAGGGATTGAGGCCACAAAACAAGCCTTTGGAGTTTTTTTGGGTCCCATCCATGCTCTTGCATCAGTGTCACACAGAATCCCAGACTGTTCTGAGTTGGAAGGGACCCACAAGGATCATCGAGTCCAACTCTTAAGTCAATGGCCCACAAAGGGGATTGAACCCATGACCTTGGCATTATTATAGCCAAGTTTTAACCAACTGAGTCACTGCACTCTGGACAAAACCTCATGGCTCAGGCTGGTCACAGTCCCTCTGCCTGTCCCTACAGACACTGAGCTGGCCCTTGACACCTCTGGCTCACCAATACCAGCCTGCAGTTGTACCTGGAAAGCTACTGGTCATACTCTAACAGACCAGTTGAACAAAAAAAACCCACAAACCAACCCCAAAAAACTGAAGTCACTTATCCTCAAGTTGGTTAAATGCAGCCACATGAGAAAACCATTAATGAAACAGTTTTCCTCACTGAGGCTGAAGAAATGCTTATTCTTGTGAAGTTTTTTCTATGCAGAAGTGATTTCTTTAGAAAACAAGTTTAACTAAACCAGGAGTTGGTCTTGATCCCTGTGGGTCCCTTCCAACTTATGATTATGATTTAATAATAATGGAATCAAATTCCTTCCCTCTCACTCAGCACCTGAAGCCTGAGTTGGAAGGACCTACAAGAACCATCCAGGACCACTCCAGGAATCCCACTCTGTCCCTGAGAGTGTTGTCCAAACACTCCTGGAGCTCTGGCAGGTTGGTGCCATCACCTCCTTCCCTGGGGAGCCTGTTCAGTGCCCAACCACCCTCTGGGAGAAGAACCTTTTCCCAAGGACAGCCCTTTAATATTGATTTATTAAACAAATACAACTAAAGCCCCAACAGGATCTCAAGGTTCTCATCCAAAATCCCATCCCATCAGACCCCTCATGGACACCTGGAGCAGACTTACCATTGATGTAGAGTGCCAGAGGAGCTGTGGTAAGGAGGACAACCAGAGGTTGCCCCGAAAAGAGGGCGTAGAGCAGCCCCCCAATGCACTGCCCGAAGATTGTCTTCCGCACATCTGCAGGTGGGGAGGAGGGAAACAAAGAGGGGTTTTAATCAACACCCCCCAGCCAAGGAGCATCCACAGGGCACAGAAACCAAGCACTGATTAGGAGGAATAATGTGTAGAGAGTAGAGAGATAAGACACTGTGAGAGCAAAAAGTGACCCTTTACTTGGAGCAGGAATTTCAGCTTCCAGATATTCAGCTAAAAGTAGGGTGGGCTTTGGTTTGGGGTATTTTTGGTGTCTGGGTGTTCTACATATATAGTTTTTAATCACAGAATCACCCAGACTATTCTGAGTTGGAAGGGACCCACCAGGATCATCAAGTCCAACTCTTAAGTCAATGGCCCACACAGGGGATTGAACCCATGACCTTGGCATTATTACAGCCAAGTTTTAACCAACTGAGCTGATCTCAGGGTAATATATTGATTTTATTTTAAACAGCTATAAAACATAACCAGTGTTTGTGGAGGCCTCCAGGCCAAGATTTGGATGTTGACTCCTACGAGCTGTGACAGGAGCACAAAATGCTTCAGGGCCACAGCTGGGACAAAGGATGAGGCTTTGCTCTGTATCAGTGCTTTGGATAGTGGTACTCAAATTCAGATCAAAAGCACAGAACTTCTACCAGGAAAAATGTGCAGATAATGACACAGTTCTAAAATGAGCATCATTTAAAATACAGCAGAATATATCTGTATCAGTCTGAGTCATGTGGTATTACCCAAAGCAGTGTGGAATTTTTCTGGTCTTCTAAGAAAGTCATGAACTTAATCAAGGAAAACCCCTTCAATTTGTGGGGTTTTTTGATGGTTATTTTACCCCCAGTAAATAAAAACTATCAAACTCTCAGACCTCTCAGTGCCCAGAGTTTGAACACTGCACCAAACTGCTGTACTTACCAATAGCTCCTCGGGTGTTTTCATCATTGAGTGACCCAAAGGCAATGGATGGGAGGAGACAGGCAAAATACAGAAAGATCATAGTTGTGATGTATTTTCCTATAGCTTTGTTGTTCCCAATCACACCTAGTGCAAACAACAACCAAACCCATGTTAGTGCTGCCCACGGGGCACTGAAACCCCACTCACACCAGCCATAAGTGCAGAAATTCAGGTTGAAGTGGGTCATAAACGTTTCATTTTTGCACAGCCACACTCATCAGTTCAGCTGGGACCAGAAGGAGAAGCACCAACACGCCATCAGACATTTTTGGCATCATCACAAAAGGAAATGCAAGGAGCCTTTTCCACAGTTTTGCCAGTCCCAAAAGGTTGGAAGAGGATCAAAGCAGAAATTGTAAGTTTAAGGTTTATAAACCCCCATCCCTGCCTTTTAAATACCAATTTTCGATGTATTCTGGACTACCTTCCTAATAAGCTTCACGATGATCACTTGTCTTTGCAACTCATGTCTTGGGCAGGAAAAAAACATGAAGCACTTGGTTTTTCCCCAGGTTACAGGTTTGAGTCAATAATGTGCTACTCTGAGCCCAATTAAAGGCAGCAAACCACAAAAAAAAAAATAGCACAAGAGGTCAGGAATTGAGACACTGAGCTTTGGTTTAACGAGCCCTGCTGACAGAACAGCCTCTTGCGTTTCCATCCACTCACCCCCCTCTCATCTCCATCGGAAAAAACACACCAGGCCAAAACAAAAAGCAGCCAGAAAGGGAATGAGAGTGTCAGAACATGAATTTAAGGGCCTCTGAAGTAGCTTCGCTTCCCTTTCCTGTTTTGAGGCTGTTGTGCATCCCCAGTGAGCTCATAACACACAGGGCAGAGGAGGAGATGACAGCAGCTGATCCTGCTCCAGGAGAACACAAGGCTTGCCACAGAACAGCCTCTTCACAGAGGACACCCTGGAGAAACTCATTTCCAAAGAAAACCTTGGAACAGCCTTCAGCCCCCTGTGCCACCTCCTTGATGGTGCTCCTGTAAAACACATGGACAAGCTTGGAGTTGTCCAACTCCCCTTTCTGGAAGTCTCCAGAGCAGTGAACTCCCACACAGGCATCTGCCTCAAAGCTCCTGAATTCCCATCTGAGCTTTTTCGGGATCGATCCCTTGCTGAGAGGGGTAAATCAGTTGAATCAGAGAAGGAAGGACTTGGCTCAGAGGGTATTGATGCAACACCAAAAAGCTCCATCACTGGAAGGAAACAAAGAAAGGTCTCTCAATGACTTTGGGATCTTATCTCACATCTGCTTTCTGCACCACTTGCAGGGCAGAGATAAGGACAGAAAGAGGATGAAAAACCCAAAAAATCAAAGGTGATGTGCAATGCACAGGCAGCCACATGAATAAAGGACACCTTGGGAGGCTCCTGTTCACAGACACAAATAGGAGCTCAGCATCCTTAAACTTGAGGCTAAAACTTGACAAGAGACATCTCAGGCATGCAAATATGAGCTTGACCTTCCGGGAGTCATCGGCCCAGCTGTTCCCAGGAAAATTCTTTTCAACTTATTGTGAAGATTCACAAACCACAGGTCACATTCCTGACCACTCCTGGCAACCACAGGGCCTGAAATGTAATTCTCACAGAGGAAGACTTCTCATGTGATCCTGAGTCCACCAGCTGCAGGTCCCACCTCGGACTCCAAACTGCCTCAGACCCTTGGAGACAAGGAAAGATTTGGCAGGGCAAGCAGTGAGGGGTGGTTTTATAAGCAGAGGTGGTCACATCCTTATTCAGAGGATCCTGTGTCCCTCCAAAATTCTGCTTTTTGGACAAGGGAGTCTTTCCAACATGAAAGGTCAGAGAGAACAACGCCTGGAGGCTTTGAAATCATTCCTAAGAGGAAAGGCAACCAGGATGAGAGAAGCAAATACTGTATTTTAAAAAGGTTTGGGTGGTTAAACCATAGCATGAGAGGGCAGAAGGAAGGAAGAAGCTTTGAAGAGCACCAACAAAATTAATTTATGGCTTTTGGTTTCAGTCCTTGCAAAGGAAGTAGCAGGAATCCTTAAGGAAGGCATCTCAGGGGAGGGGCAGCTTGGACATCAGGAGGAATTTCTTCAGGGAAAGGGTGGTTGGGCATTGGAAGGGGCTGCCCAGAGAGGTTTGGAGTCCCCAGTGCTGGAGGTGTCCAGGGAAGGAGTGGAGGTGGCACTCAGTGCTCTGGGTTGGGGGACAAGGTGGGCATCGGGCACAGGGTGGGCTCAGTGATCTTGGAGTTCTTTTCCAACCTTAAGGACCCTGTGATTCATCATGGCTGGGTCCAACACTTCCAGTACTTTCTTTAAGCCCTAATCAGCCAGATGGGATCCAAGGAGCAAAGAACCTTTCTGGTGGGCAGCAAAACTCACTTTGTCATGGAGACAACTACAGCAGAATGAATCTCCTGTTCCACAGAGACTATTGCTCAACTCCTTCCCTGCAGTTAAAGCCATGACCAGGTACTGCCTCCTCAAACAGACCCACCTGTCACAGGCACTAAACCCAGCATTAACCACCATTTACCTCTTGCCTTTTGAAAGTCAACACCTGGCAGAGCATTTTCAGCATCTACTGGCAGCCCATGGACTGACATGACTTCACTCAGAGGAGGGTGGGCTGCGTTCTGGTGGCATTTCATCTGTGACAGGCTCATAAAGTCACTGAGAAATGTGTCACTCCCCCTGTGCCAGGTACAGTCACAGCACAAAATCAGCTCTCAATCCAGCTGGGAAGTTGGAGTCCCTGCCTATTACAGGAGCAATCTCTTCAAATTATATCTGCACATTGAAATGGGGAGCAATTATATTCGTTAATGTGACAGATCTGTTTCACTTGTCTGGATTTCTGAAAAGTCAGAGTTTTCAGAGACAAGGGGAGAATTTCAGAGAAAACTGCAGCATTTCTGGCCTTGCTTGGCCTGGGATTCTGCATCAGGAAGTTCATGACTGGAGAACCAAAGACTGGGTTTAGAGCTCCTTAAGTCTATTAATTTTACATTTACTAAATCAAAATCACGACTGATGGACATTCTATGAAATAGGTGCTAATGTTCCCTCCCAATTCTCTAAAATATCCTGTACAAAGCAAGTTGGATTATACTGACCCACAGCACAGCAGAAAGGATATGTCTATTAAAGCCACAATTAAAAAAAAAAAGTTATTTTAATGTTAAAAACACTGTAAGGATATCTGTCCATGGGGTTTCAGTCATAAAAACTCAGAATGAGAAGCCTCTAATGCCCCCAAGCTGGGCTTTCCCTCCTGTGATGGCTGCTGGACTCTGCCCAGTGTTCTGGAGATGGATCTTCCCTAAAGGCTGTGAGCAATAAATCCCAGCTAAGTGGGCCCAGGAACTTGACTGGAAAAGGAAATCCACACTCTGAGTGGTTTTGGAGAAGCCAAGGATGGGTTCAGACTAGAGAAGAATGAAGGAATAAATCACAGGCTCAGAGCTTTCCTTTCCTCTCTCCCATTTCCCACCAAGTCCTGCTCTCTTGGAAGGAACATCCCCAGACACAACAAGGTGCTTTCCTGCATCTTTAATGCATTCCTGCCCCCACTGAGACACAAAGACACTCCAAAGAAACCCAGGGCACGATGCCCCAGAGCATCCAACGAGTCAAGATGTTCAACTTCTGTCCCCAGGTGATGATCAGGGATGAAGAGCTGCAGAGTGATGAAGGAGCTCCCTCATAACTAACCCAGGGCAGCAGGGAAGGGAAAAAGCTCATCTGCAATCCCTTCATTTTAGCTCCTTCCTCAAGAAGGGAATCCTGCCAAACAAGGTGGCCAGGGCAGCCAGGGGGGAGAGTCAGAGATTGGGCACATCCAAATCCACAGCCAACATTTCAGCAGGTTGAAGCTCTGAGCTATCTTAGACAACCAGCAGGACAAAATTTCCCTTTCAAATCCCGTTTTTCCAGTGCCTTCAAGCCTTCCATGTAAACCTGCCAGCATTACATGGATCTCTGGAGATCTCCCTCCTGCAGACACCTCTCCAAATCCCAGGGATGCTGCCAGCACAGGTGCTGGGCTCCCCCTCAGCAGCTGGTTTGGGACCCTCTGCAGGACCAAGGACAGGGAGAAATCCACATGTCCAGCTGAACTATCCACCCACCACCACTGTGTGTTGAGGGCAAGCTCCAGGAAAACAGGGAGAAACAGAGTGAGCCTCAGTTCTCCTCTTCTTCCTCCCCAAGGGATGAAGGGACAGGGCAAAGCTCACCACAAACACCTCTGGCACCTTCAACATCCCCCTGGGCACTTCAGGCACCACATTGGTGTTTATTCCTTTGTGTTGTGCCAGAAAAACAGACACTGAAGAACAAGGAGAACAACTTTTAGGAGTTTCTGAGAACTCGTATCCCAGTCCAGGCAGATTTCCCTCCTTCACTCAAATCAGCCTCAATATAAAGAAATTTTAGGAAGCTTCTGTGGTTGGACTGAGATGCAAAGAGTAATAAAAGGAGTACACAAGTGTTTTGAGCCTGTTTGACACAATCAGGATGAATGATAATCACATTTTTCTTAAGGCAGCAGAATCCTACAGGCACCTGTAGACACCAAGAATCCTGTAGACACCAAGAAGAGAACAGAAGCCCAAGGGTGTGAATTCCAGTATAAAGGAAAACTACAGGTGTTGTCAGGCTCAGCAAAAGCCAATTGTTCATCTTCAGATGCTCCTGCTGGAAGAGATCTATTACAAGCATCTATAACACCAAAATCCTGGATCAAAAGTTCAGAAAACTCTTCCTTGATCTCTGCACATTCAGTAAAAGGCACAAAACTTCACAAAACAAAACTGACAGGCTCCTAACCTGGAGTAAAAGAAGAGAAAGAATATTCCTTTTTTTTCCCAAATCATGATGGTTAAAGATAATTTAGTGGCCAGCTTTGTGCAGTGTGTGAAGAGGACCAATCCCACAAAGCTCCAACTCACAAAGACATGCTGGTCCTACCAAATCCCCACCACGTATCACCCTGCCCTTAATCGGTTTATCTGTCTAAACCAAACCCCTGGGATGCTCCTCAGATGGAGGATTTAAAGACTTCAACCACTCAAAGAGCAGCATCTGTGCAATTCAGAGCTCTCTGATGGTGCACATGTGGCTGCCTGGAGTGCAGATACACTTGGGTAGTTCAGACACCTCCTGTTCTGGCACTGCTGCCTTGAGATGCTCCAGGAATTCCACATTTCCCAGCACCTTCGGTCTCAGTTAGTTATGGCAGATGCTTTATGCTCCATCTGGTTTTCATTTCAAGCAGTTCCTTAAAGAATTCGCCCTGACTCCTGGTTTCTGGGAAGAAATGGCACATACTAATAAATAGGGTTTTTTTTTTTTAAATGCCCCTTTCCCTATTTCCTATTTAAAAGGGCACAACTGCTCCTAAAACACGAACTTCCCATTTGAGCTGAGGCAGCTCTTGAGCTTCACTGGGCTCTGCTCCACATCTTCCACTCTCCAAAAATTGGATAACAAAGCACTGACACTTTTTAACAAATACTTTTCCATTTTATACCAATTTTACACCCATTCTGTCCATGGGTTTATGGAAAGCCTGTGGAGTTGGGCTCCCCAGGGCTGAGCAGCACACACAGCTTCATTTGGATGCATTCTGAGCCAGAACACAGACCCTGGAGTGGGTTTCCAAACCTGCTGACAGCCCAAGTTGGCTGCAGGACCATGAGAGGATGTTTTAGTGGCTGTGAACCTGCAGTGCTCAGGGCACAGCCACAGCACACACTGCTCTGTCCTGAGGGGAACGTGGGTCCCCACGAGGTGTTTCTGCAGCAGTTCCCTTCTCAAGTGCTCCAGTACCCATTTGTAATGAAAAATCAGACTTTGGCAGCTCTACAGAGCAGCAGCCATAGAGCTGAAGTGTCCAGATCAGAAGCTGAAGTGCCCTGCCAGACCTGACAGAATCCTAGAATGGATTGGGTTGGAAAAGACCTCCGAGATCATCAAGTCCAACCCTTGGGCCAACTCCAGTCCCTTTACCAGA
>JAWWEV010000134.1:71663479-71680563 GCA_035583235.1 Hafferia zeledoni
AGTATTTCTATTGCAAAGTATTTGCATCATCATTTAACTATCTCTAGGAGCTGTCACACAGCCCCAGAGAAAACATCAGTGGAATAACCAAGTAAAAGAATAAAACAAGAAGAAATGGGGAAAAAAAAAAAAAAAAAGATAATAAAATTAAACAGCTGTATTGCCCTTATTTGTAATATTACTTTAAACACCAAATTCCCCGAGAGGCAGCATCCCATCTGCCCCTCCTTCGGGGTAGCATCCCTGGGCGTCGATCGCTTCGGCAAAGTAGCCGGCGCCGCCACCGCGGGACACCGCCTGCCCAAGGCCGCGTCCCGGCGCTGCCCGGATTGGCAGCTGCGGGAACCCCAGCCCGGCTCCCGCTGCCCGGCGCTCCCTTTCAGCCTCACGGCCGCTCCGCCAAACCGCCCCGGCCCCGCCCCCGCCCTTCCCCCGTTCTCCCGGGACTCGGAGCCCTCGGAGGGAACCGGGAACGCGGCGCCGCCGAGGTGGGTCCGTAGCCAGAGCCGCGGCATTCCCGGTACTGTGGGGAGCGGCTCGGGGGACGTGTGGGAGCAGCGCCCGCGGCGCGTGGGGACCTGCCATCGCCCCGGGCCCTACTGCAAACTAGGCAGGGAAAAGGATCTTTGTTTCCAGTCTTGAGTACAGTCTTGTCGGTGGTATTTCGAAGCTTCCGTGGAAACCGGGCAGTTAATAGTTACTCGTTACTTTCCCTGCTTATTAGATACGCTTAACGCATCCTGACTGTGAGGAGCAGCTGCATTAGGCACTCATTAACGTGTCGCGAACCTGATGGAGAATGTGAAAAAACCCAAAATAATAAATAGTAACTCAGGAGTGGAAGGTGCACCCTAAAACAAATGAAAAGAGCAGAGATCAGGCAGAGGGGTTATTCTTGCTTTTTCTTCCATTGCAGTACCAAAAAGCTCAGTCAAGGGTCCAGGCTGGGGACAAAAGCTGGATCCTTCTGGAAAGACATAAGGACATTTGGTGCATCTTCCCTGCTCCACAGAAACCCTGGGAGCACAGTCCAAGGGGTGTCTTCATGTCAGCTCTCACTGGCATGGCAGTGCACGATTCCCTCGCCAAAATTCCATGAAGCTCATAAAAGGAGCAAATGTAGTGCCTACATCTGCAGTCTGTGCCTCACACAGTCACCAGGACAGAGAAAGATGCCATGGCAGCAAAGAACAATGTCTGGAAAACACAGATGGAATGTGGAAGCCCCAGCAAAGCTGCTGCTGTGCCCTGGCAATCTCTCTGTAGTTTGGCCACCCTTCATGCACAGATGGCCGTGCAGGGCCCTGTGCAGCCCAGCCCCTGCCTGGGCCCTGCCTGGAGGGCTCTGAGGTTGTTCATGGAGGAGGACTGGCACAGCCTGCCCTGCTCTCGCTGGGGACTCCCTGTCCCCACCTGCCCCTCTCCAGCAGGCGCCGGCTGTGGGCAGAGCGGAGCAGGGGGCTCTGCCCTCCCCATGCCCTGCAGAGCAGCACGGCTGGCTTGGCATGGGCGAGGCTGCCCAGTTTACAGACCTCAAGGAGTGCGTTCTCTTGTTCCAGGTGAGATGGACAAGTTTTCCTGTGGGCCAGAAGATAAAGGCAAGAGGCTGCTGTGTGCTATATTCCCTTGCCACAGAGCTCACAAGGGAGGGAGTGTTGCTGTCTAAAGCTTTTCAAAAAAGTAGTACATGGAATATGAACCTGTGAAAATGTTACAGTGAGACTGAAAATTTAGACTCAGAGGTCACATCCAGGATAGGAGTTCTGTTATAGGAGCCATTAAAACACGTGAACTGGAGGATGATTCCAGTCTGCTCCAGTTTTGTGGATGTATCTCAGAATTCCCCACGTGCCCACTAAAGCAGCCTCTCTGGTGATTCCCTCTCTGCAGCATGTGCCGGGGCTCATGAGTTATGCAGGTTTATATCAAGTTAGCCTGTGTGTTGACATCATGTCATTCTAGTTTCTTAATCAAGATGCCAGGCAAGACAGAGCACCTGCCCCATGAGGCTTCATTAACTGTGCACGTAATCTTATAAAAAAGATATTACAGTGCCTATAAAATTTAATTCTGAGAATTCCAGCCCATCACTCAAACAGAAGTCCCCCATGATAACACAGCTTTCCTCAGAGCGCTCCTGATGGGTTTTATAACTTGGCTGTTGTTCGACAGGAGCACTTGGATACCATGTGCATTATGCAGCAGCTTGTCCTTGCTATGCTGCTCTGTCCACACACTGGCGGATAAGGTTTCATCACAACTTGCTGCTTCAGAACTAGAAAATGCCTTTTTCTAAACTCCTCTAATGCTGTAGTTCTTCTGCTTGTAAGGAAAAAATCCTCAAAAACTGTAAAAGTTATAATGAGTTATTTTACCACTAATGTGAAGTGACTAGACTTATGAAGATTTGGTGATTTTATGTCAAGAAAAGCACAAGCCTAAAGCCATTTATTTATGATTGGTTGTAGCACTGATGTGTAGAACAACACAAAATATCATCTGTTATATAAGATCTTGAATTAATTCTGTTTTCAGGAGCTTGATTTTGTGCTAACTCTTTTGCTTTTTTTTGTTTTTATTCTTCTGTTCATTTTTAAATAAGCACCTTCCTTTCTAGGCTAGGTGGACAACAGAGGCCATCCCCACTGCACAGCCACTCCATGTCTTGGGCTTCTCAATGGCTTGCTGGTTTATTCTCTAGTAAACCCACTTATTTATGCAGCTTGATCTGTTTTCCACATGAGAAAATTCATGTTTCCCAGGGTCTTGAAACTTTCTCAGAAAATGGCACATTTTTAAACCAGTTATCCTTAATACTCTCTAAGCAGTGGCTTTGGTGTTACACTTTTTTAGACTTGGATATTATTTGATGGTTTTGTATAACTGGAATAAATTAAGCACACAGGTTGATATGCTAGTGCAGAATGTCCTCAGCAATCACAAGTCACTCAGTTTGATAGTTTTCTTTCTGTCCCTGTCTTTCTAGTTCTGAAGAATTTGTGTCTTCTTGCATTGCATAAGATGGATGTCACTGTTAGCTCTGACAGCTGGTAAGTTCAGTTTTATTGAGCAAGAAGTTGATGTTGTATCAGCTGCCAGAACTGTTTTCACTCTCACTGCACACTGAATTGTGGTGTAATCCCTTAGGAAGGACCGTCTGTCAGTTCACTCACTGCTTAAATGAAGATGTCATTTTAGCACAGCAACCAGTTAGACTATTATACAGAATTCTTCAGCTCTTCAATCTCACCAGAGCCAGGTGTAATAGGAGGTTGTAAGAGAGGTGGGCTGTTTACACTCTGTGGCAAATATTATACAGAGAGCTGCATATAAATCATATTAATGTTGCTAAGCAGAGATTAATTAAGACACTACAATTATGAAGACATGAAATTCACTGAGCTGGTAAAGAATATAGCTAATGAGGGATCTATTTCACAAAAGCCGTTTAAAATAAGCATAGTCCTGTAAAGTGTTGAGAATGAGAGAATTCCTTCAAGTTTAGGAAAACTGTATTTGCTTCAGTATCAAGGCTCATTTTTCTCTCTGAACCCAGTGCAAATCAAAGACTCAGAATCTTGTAGGTTCTGACGACTGGATGGGGTTTGTTTCTTTGTTTGAGAAAGCACTGGGGTGTGCAGAGCTCGGGAGTGTGAAAGCCTGTTGTGGTTTGGAATTGTTATGTAAATTCTCTGCCCTGCCACTAACAGCCCAGGCCCAGCAGTTAACAAAGGGTCGTTAACTGTTGATCACCTGGGAGGCATTCAACTGCCGAGGCGGCCCCCACTGAGACTCGAACTCGCGACTTTGGGACTCAGAGACCGGAGTGCTGTCCACTACACCACAGTTAACTACCCCCACAGTTAACGACCCTTTGTTAACTGCTGGGCCTGGGCTGTTAGTGGCAGGGCAGAGAATTTACATAATAATTCCAGACCACAACAAAGCCTCATCACAAAAAATTCCGAAGACAAGTATTTTCCCTTAATTCAGTGATGTAATTTAGTAAACTCTCCTGCAAATTGTGAAGCTCCAGAAGAGACACCAATTAAAGTGGTATCTGGCAGTTTTTCATTTGACAATGAAATTATATCAGAGGACTATTAAAGCAAGATACCTGCACATATCTACATGATCCAGATCTGTACATTTAACATTATCACCAGCTCTGAAGTGTTAGCCTCACTTTTGGCATTCAAGCTGTGATCACTCTGTTTTGCCTTCACTGACAAGTGTCATAGAAATACAGAAGTTTTTTTGATGATGCTTCAGCCAAATAGAAGATTTCTTGCTCCTTTCAAGACTTACAGAAATTCTTACTCCAAAGTGCTGGAATCTCTAGGAAATACAGCATCTTTTCTCCTTTGTGAACATAAAAGAGCTCTTTGTCTTAGCTGAACATGACCCACAAATGACAGGAATGCATACTGGCCTGGGATCTGACCAGGGCCAGTATAGAAAATGCTTCAAACTTCTACTAATTCTGCTGGGAATTGACACAGCTGTAGGAAGGAAGAGTTTTTGCTAGTTCCTATTGAAAAGGTATGTGCAATTACACAAACACTTTTCTGGACACAAGTAGACTTGTATGGTTACATAGTACTGTTATTATCAAGACCAAGACGGATTTTTGAAGCATTTCTTATATCCTTAGAAGGAGAACTCGAGTGTTTTGTGCAGATTTGGTGAAGAGAAGATTTTATGAAGGCTCTTTGTTCACAAAACAAAAGAATAAACATGAAAATGCTGGCTCTTGTGCTTAAGAGGTAAGTATTGAAGAGAGATGGGGAGGAACAAACATCATATTCCAGGTCTGTGGATGACCATATCTCAGTCCTTTGCCTCTAAATTTTTGAGACAAACTATGAGGTGTTTGCTCGAGGCTGAGTGGTTTCCTCTGCTTTGTACACGAGGCACAGAAAAGGCAGAAGACCTGACAGTACATTCCGGTTTGCTCCTTTCTGTTTCTCTGTGACTTTCACAGAAATGGTCACATTTTCTGAAAGCTTGTAGGGAGATCTCTCACAGCACCAGCCGAGCTCTATGCATGCAGAAACGATATGTAGTGCTGATGGATGAAAGGGTGGATGTTTGAAAGCAAATGGACAAAAAGAGGTGGGAGGGAAATGGGTCCTGGCCACACACTGTGTTCATGTGCCGATGGGATCTGTGGTCTCCCTGGGCCTTGCAACAAGAACCACCTCTCTTCCCACACACAGATGATGGGCAAGTGGATAGCCCTCATCTTTCCTTCCCTGCCTTGTGCAGGCTGTTGCCTGACACTGGCAGCATTCCTGAGCTGTTCTAACAAAGGTCTATGTCGCTTGGCACAGCTCTGGGACACGTGAAGCACCGCCACCTCCCTGCACAGCATTCCCAGCATCGCCAGCCAGCTCTGAGAATCGAAGCTGGTGCTTGGCTGGAAGTACTTTGGGTTGGAGTTTCTAAGGCTTGCAGTGCTCCCATGTTATTGAACAGGATGAGTTAGTGCTGTGTTCAGCAAAGCTTTTGGCAGTGCAGAGAGCTCATCCCAGGTGTTAGACACTCTGAGGGACAAAGGTTGGTTCTCCACATCCACAAAGTAATACTTACGTATGTTCTTGCTGCATCATGCTGGCCTTTTTTGGATATAGCAGCTACTTCTCTCGTACTGCTGGGTATGAAGGAGCAGAGACTGTTCTCCTCAGTGTTTAGGTAGAACCTCTTTGCCACTGCAGAATTAGGAGGAGGATTTCAGTGGCTTTGCAGCAGCTGCTGAAAATCCCTTTTCTGCTGGTGATGGATGCACCTGAGCCACACTGGGGGATCATGAGGCATCTCACACAGCTCACCAATACTGTGCTGCACACTGTGCTGGCAACATTTCTAACTGCTCCAGCTGCACCTGTAAGAGAGTATCTGCCACGGGTCTTTAGTTGAGGCATTTTGTTTTCTGACCACATGCATTTTCCCTTGTCTGCATGTAGGTTTATCTTAGAATATGGACAACAACTGTTTTGAAGAAAGATCTAGGAGTCTCAGTCATTACAGTCTGCTGTACCTGAGGTTGCTTTCAAGTGAATGGGAAAGGGAGAGTCTCATTCATTGCTGTTCTTTCTTTGTTTCTCCCATTCAGAGGCAGATGGATAACTGGACATGGTAATACCCGTGTTCAGAAGCCATGAATTCCAGAAAATTGCTCTCAGAAACACGGAGAGCTTTTCCTGCTACTAAAGCCCACAGCCAGCAGCCATCAAGGATTCTCATTGTGGATGTCACATCACCTTCCTGGGCCAACACGTGCTCTGTGCTCTCCGAGGCTCTGGAAAACACGCTGTGCTTGGCTTGTGGCCTGGCAGGGCCCTGCCGTGTGCCCCTGCTGAGCCTCTACGTGGTGCAGCCCCAGCAGGAGTGTCTGCTCCCCTTCACGGTATGGCTGAAACTGGGTCTCTGGACATCTCACAAACAGGAATGCTGTATGTTGTTCTCATTCAGTAGAGAAAGTTATGATTTAGTGGGAATGTGTATCTAAAAATTAGTCATTCTCAAAAAGCATAGTTTCACAGATTTTTATGAAAGAATGAAGTTTAAAAGAAGTGTCATATTTTTGATCTGTGAAGATGCTCACATGCATAAATTGGGTTTTCTTCCCATCCAAAACATCTGTTGTACCTTTCATATGCTACTTTCTGCACTATCTGTACTGCTTCTCTATCAAAATTCTAAAACACAGCTCAAGCTGTGATAATTTGGACAGTGAAAAAATACTACCATTGTGGGATAAGTTTCAGCTATTTAAAGGAAGAGGTGCAGAGTTAAAATATTTTTGCCAGATTTGAGAAATATCCTAAAATCATATAATCACAGAATCATTTTGATTGGAAAAGACCTCTAGGATCATCCAGTCCAATCCTAAACCCAGCACTGCCAAGTCCATCACTAAACCATGTTCTTAAGCACCACATCTGAATGGCTTTTATATATAGACCTAAGTCAATAAGAACAAGCATTGCACTCTTCTGGGGCTATGCAGTGGTAGATGGAGAATGACAAGAGGCCTGTACAGTACCAGTTTGTGCCTCATAAAGCACAGAAGAATTTATGAAGTCATAGTGTTAAAAAACAGTCACACTGAACACTCATTTATACAACATTAACCTCAACACACAGAACTAACCCTTCCACTTTATACAGCAATGATGAAAACATTCTGAAATATTTTGTCAAGTTTTCACATCTCAGGAAAGGTAGAGACCAACTGGGAAAAAAAAAATCAGAGATAACAGTAATTTACCAAATGTGATCTGCAAGAAGAGTGTAGGTGATGGTGTGTCATGGTTTAACCTCAGCCAGCAACCAAGTACCACACAGGCACTCACTTTATTTTATAGAACAGGTTATAGATAAAGTGACACCAATAACTAAGGGAATACCAAAGAAACATTTTCTGAAGATACTGGGGAATTACTCTGATTAGGGGCTTTAAGAGCAGACACTTGTCTTGCTTCCTAGGATGAATTTGTTTGTAATTCACCCTGGCATGTCACTGCAGGATGGTCTCAGTGATCTGTTTCACAGCTGGTTCCAGGCCTGCTCTCTATGAGCTTGCATTGTGTCCTAGTTAGTTTGTAAGTGTTGGGGCCAAATACCTACTTTTATATTTACTGGGTATGTCCTGACTCTGGTCCAGCATGTCCTGACTGACAGCTGCCTCCGATCTCATCTGGTAATTGTGGCTCACCAGAGGACATCTGACCTTTGACATAATCCCTCTACTTACAAGTATTATGACTCTGCTGCTCATGATCAGCTGTCTTTTTTATTTAAACAACAATTCCTCATTTTGATAGTCACAGTTTTTAAAGACAGAGGAACTCTTAGATCACCGTTGGCTTTCTTCATATTACAGGCTATTAGATTTCACTAAAGTACCCATATATCATTAAACCACTTCTTCCAGAAAGCCATCTAGTCTGGATCTGAAGCTGTTACAAGGTGGAGAATCAAGTACTTCTCTTGATTTCTTCCAGTGGTTAATCATTGTCATTGTGAAACTTGCACCTGGTTTCTAATTTGAATTTATTTGCTTTAGCTTCCAGGAATTTGTTAATATATTTACTCTTTTGGATAGATTGGAAAACATGGTTGTATTTTATCCTTTCTTCCTTTAAATAGAAGCCAGTCCCTTCTCAGTCTTCTAGCTGGTAAATCAAAGAGAACAAATTATAAGTCTAACTGCAAGGCATTTTACAACCCCGTAATAACTTCCAAGCCCTTCTGTATATTCACTCTGCTGTTTTTTTGATTCCAGTACTGAACTGAGCAATGCTTTGTAGAGAGCTAAAAAATACTGCTCCTGTTTACATGACTGGTCTTCATGTCAGTTCTTTTTCCATAATACTGCATTTCTCTGGGACTTGTCCAAGACAGCAAAGCTCACATTCAAAGTCTTGAGTCCATCTGGTACACCCAGACTGTGAACCCCCACTCCCCTTCTCCCCAGCTTTGTTTGGGTTTTCTGGTCAGGGAGCCACTTCTGTATCTTAAAGTTCTGTTGTTGTACTGAAGCTGTTTTTCAGAGCTATTCTTTCACTATTATATCATGAGACTGACACAAAACAGCATCGTGGAGCACAGTGGGTTATTAAATTGTGCATTTAGAGATGATCTCGCCATAAAAAGCCAGTCCAGCTCTCCTTGGGGCAGCCATTGTACTGCAGTGGTAGCTGCTGCCTGAAGGAATAAAAGTTTTCTTACAAATGACAGCAGTAGAATAATTTTTCCTTTCTAGCATTTGGTCTGGAAGCTCATCTCTGAAGCAGAAGGGTCCACACACCTTCTGTGAGGGTTTGCTTTTTTTGGTCATCATCACTGTGGTGTGTCCTAAACAAGAAGTGTAAGAGCAGCAGAAGTGTCCTCCTGAGTAAGACCAGTGCTCCATCAGGCCAGTCTCAAAAGGAAAGACTGTTTTTGGGGAGTGCCCCAGCCCAATCCCTTCCTGCAGTTCATTCTCCTCACACTCCCCAAGATCCCCACCTGTTGTATTTAGAATGATGGAGGATACATTTGAGGCTGTTCCTTTTGGACTCTGGTTCTGGACTTGTTACCCATGAGCTTGTGGAACTCATCTTTGAATCTGTTGCCACACTCTGACTCCACATTCTCCCGAATTATTTACAGAGGTCCACAGCTCAATGAGCAGAGTACAGATATGGCAGCAGTGACTGTGGCCTGGGGATGGATGTCCCACCATCTCAGTGCTCCTATTAATGTCTCAGGTTCTGCCTCTCTGTTATGCAGGGCCAGAGGAGAAGAGCATGTCCTACTACTAGATTTTGGCTTGGCAATAGGGAGACAGCTGAAAATGTGAGGAGGAATCATGTGTGTTGTTACTGGCCTGACAACCAGCTGGGTTGGATCCATATCACTCTTCACTGCTTCACGACTTGGCTCCTGCCCCCAGTCTGAGCTCAGGGCTGTGAATTCAAAAACCCTTCTTCCACATTACAGAAAAATATTTCATGTTATTCAACAGTTTTTCATGTTCACTGTACACTGTTTTGCAGCAAGTGAAAGAAAACTTTGCACGAATTGAAGCCTGCCTTGCGGAGCTCCGTTTGCTCCCAGCGGATGGCTGTTTCCCACAGGCGGGGAATGGAGTGGTGCAAGCCGTGCAGGATGGATTGCAGCAATTCAAACAATACAGCAGACACACGGAAACAGGAGGCTCAACAAACAGTTCTGTTGAGGTAAGAAAATGCTTTATAAATGTATATCTCATGCACAGTGAACATGCCAGAACATTTTAGGTATTCAGCAGTGTGACTGTTTCAGAAATCCACTGCCCAGAAATCCTGCATGAAGATATCAAGTCCTCAAATGCCTCCATGGAAAAGGGGATATTATCTAGGGAAAACTATATGTATAGGAGTCCTGGGACAGGACCTAACAGATGTTGGTGGCTGTATTCTCAGCTGGGTGTGTGTGTGCTTGCATAAGAAGGAGGGAAGCTGCTAATAACACATGAGAGCAGATGTACACGTGTAGAAAGGGGAGCAAGGTTCACAGGAAGTGTTTTTTAAACCAGTATCAACTGATGTGAAAGAACAGGGAGTTAGATGGGCAAGAACTCATAAAGAAATGGTGTTTTCCTATGGACATCAGGAAATATCAGTTCCAAGCAATCTTTTATTTCAGACTTCACAGGCTCAGAGTCCATCTGGCTTTGGAGCTTTGTCAGTTATAAAAATTAATTGAGACTCCCATGAGTGAAATTTCAGGAGTATTTCTATTTTGTTTAGATCCTTAAACCCTTCTGGAGTCACACAGAGTCATGCTGTGAAGAGACAGACTCTCCCAGCTGTAATTGGGACTAACTTGTCCATCCAAGAAGTCTTTCTCCTGATTTTCTGCTTTTCTGTGTTTTCTTGGGGCCCTGAGGTGTTTTTTCCGGACCATTTCAAATGTGATTTGTGCTTTAACTGTAAAACTGGAGGTTGGAACAGACTGAGTGCACTTCAAACACCAGACCTTTTTTTGACACACAACAAAATCCAGGATGACTTCTAGTGTAGTTTAAGGAACAAGCTACATTCAAAATGAAGTTGCCAATGAGTATAGGGAGTTCGTAGTCCACTAAGCAATCCTTGTTCCTCTAGATTATGCAAGTATATTGTACTTCTGTTTGCAAGGGGATGTAAGACATGCTGCAGTGATAGGCTGTGATCACAGACAGGCAGAAGGCCATGTTTCTAAAAAAAGGCAGCTTTCTGCTTCAGATACTCAAGTGATTGCATTTTTTTCATCACAAGCATGTTTTTATGCAGGGTAAGTTGAATTTTTGTTTCTGTTTCCTTTTCTCAGAAGACATTTAAGTGTTTTTACTTAGACACAGTATCTTTTGAAGAAATTAAAAAATGTGGGGGGTTTACACTTCCTTCTTGGAAATGAAGCCTTGATAACTTAAGCCAGTTGAAGTAAGCCTTTACCCCGTTAAATTCAGCTGTATCGGGCAGACCACCTGTGGTGCCTGAGAACTTGACATCTTGCACATGTCGCCACTTCTGTTTCTGAAGCCTTCTCTTCTGAAAGAGGCACTTCTTGGCTTTTGCTGTTACATTTCTAAAGTAACACAAGTTAAACCAAAAAGCTTTCCACATGCTTTCCTCCACAAGGAAGGGACTTCTCCTGAGCCGCACTGCAGGGACACCCAGCCCCGGTGCTGCTGCCGAGCCAGGGACAGAACCTGGAGGCAGCAGCATTGAGGAGCTCCCTGCAGAGAGCCAGGCACAGACAGGAGTGACAGGGACAGGACCAGGGGGAAAAGTAGCAGCCTATCAGAAGCTGTTGCTGCAGGTGCCTATATGTGAGTGGCAGGAACATGAGTGCTCATGCAGGCATTGCACCTCTATTAGAAGGTTTCTGCAGTATGAAACACGGTGGCTGGTGTTTAGAGCACTGTGTGGCCTCTGACAATCTGCTGGTGCAAATCAGCTGTAACCTTTAGGCAAATGTGCATTTTTGTAGAAGTTAAAACACAAAGAATGTTCCTAGCTGACCAGTAAGCATAGGAGGCAGACTTTGTTACAACCTGCAATTATTTAAAACCCAAAGAGTAGTTAAAAGTAGAAGGAATGACTTACCCTTTTGAGATCCTCACTCAGAGGGAAACAACCACCAGCATCAGCAAAACTAAATCTCAGCAGCACCTACAGGGCAGGAAATGTGGCCAACCTGCAATAGGATTAAAAGCATTTTTCAAGTCACCAGTTGCCCATTTTTTGTCACATTAGGAAGTATAATGGCATTAAGGGATTACATCTAGAAACTGTGATAATACTAAAGGAAGTCACAGTAGCTAATTCAGCTTTTGTATGTGGTAAAATATTTTTACTGCTAGTCTGACTCAGGTTATGAAAAAGTTAAATTGGAGGTGACAGGCTACAGATGTAATACAGCCATGGATTTGATGAAATAAAGGTGCATCAGCATACCAAATGCTCCTTCTATAGCTCTGCAAAAGATAATTGTATCTTCTAGAAAGTTCAACTACCTCCAGCTTAAGAACAGTCCCTGCAAGACATTTCCATTAGTTCGTAAAGGTGGCCACAATAATTTCTTTATTTCTGGTAATTCAGAGGCAAACACTAGGGAGAAGTTTGGCTGGAGTTTACTTTGTTAGGGAAATCAGGGTTGATCTGGTATCAGCAAGGCTGCCACCGCTCTGTGTCCCCAGGCCCAACCCACTGAGAGGCTGGACTCATATTCCCAGCAGGCAAATGCACACAGAACACACGTGTAACACACATGTACAGGCATGGCTGGTCACATAGATCACAGACACTCAGAGCACTCACATGAGCACAACTGCACCCATGGCCACAGCCTGCTCCCCTCTCTGGCTGAGCAGCATGGAGACCCACCTGCAGGAATATATAAATATATATAAATGTGTGTGTATGCACATCTCTACCTCCATACCCACCGTGCAGATCACTTCAGCAGCTGGTCTCAGACACAGTCTACCCATTATATGCCCCTGGATCTCAGTCTCCCACGTTTCTGGCATCTGGACATATGTCCCCAAGACTCCAGTTTACACAGAGACACAAAGCTCAAAAAATGCTTTCAAATCTGCTTTTGAATAAATGAGATAGTGAGATTTCTCCTCTCTCCATAGATAGGACCAGTGCTATTCAAACAGACCAGGCATCACGACCTGTCGAGACAGGATTAGGGTAGAGGCAGCTCTTGCACATTCTGATTTGTATTTCAGATTACAATTCTGACTAGCCAGTCCAGCAAAGAAATGGTAAAGCAGCTGGAAAAGAAGTTAAAGGATGTAGACCTTGTGGGTCTGCGAAGAATACAAGTCATTGAGGTTTTGAAGAGGGACTTCCTGGAGCCTGAGCACGTGGAGCAGCATGTGCCAGCAGAAGAGCCCAGCAGCAGCGGTGAGTGCCAGGCAGACACAGTGCTCAGGGAAGTTTGGGCAGCAGGATAGCCACTAGTGCTTGCTTTGGTCTGATATCTATCACTTCCCTGTGTGCCATTTAATGTCACTTAGGTAAGTGAGAACTGCTGTGCCTGGAGGAACAGCAGGAAGTTCATACCACAGCACTTCTCTGGAGCTTTAGCACATTTGGGCAAAAGAAGTGTATAGACTCCATGCATTACTCCAGCTATAGGTATTACTTAAAATTTACATCATGTGCAATTCAGCTTCACTGAGGGATTAAAGAGGTAAATGCATCAAGTTTATGGGGTTGACACACTGACTCCCCCCCCCCCACTCTGCTGCTGAGCACCGCTAGGCAATTGACTGCCTGATCACAAGGTCCTTGGTGCAGGCAGAGGCAACCTGAATGCCTGAAGCAGGCAGTGGGGAAAGAGAGAGGCAGGAGGTGGGGCAGAAGAGGCCAGCAGACCACTTGCAATTTCAAGGGTCCCCTTTAGTCCTTTCTCCTGGACTACATACTGCACAGTGCTGGGAAGAGGTACTTTCAATGACCAAGTCACTTACTTCACCTCTTGATTAGATGTTTTTTGCCACTGATAATGTTCTTGTTTACCTGCTGCTTCTTTTCTCCATGTTTGGGCAGTTTTTCTTGAGCAATTAATGTTGTGCTTCTTTAGTAACCAGTAACTGCACACCAGCGAGTTCTCCACAGCCTCCACTTTCCACAACAGGTCTCCTTTTAAAGGTCTTTCCTGCAGAGGCTTAAACTCCCCATTAAGAAGACACACCTGGTTCCAAGCTCTGGTTCCCACGGCAAGTTCTCACAATGAGTTAATAATGAGCTTAAAAAACTGAGTCCCAATGCCTTCCAAAGTTAGTCCTGCTCCTGACAATGACAATATTGTTTTTACTGAGTGAGAGGCAACACTGGATGTTGTTGCCTTACTTGACTCTGGCTGTTTGTCTTTTTTTTCTGGTTACAGTAGCAAATTTCTGGTCAATTGTCACTGTAAGGGAGTGGGAGTGTTTAGGTGGGTTGCAGGTTGCCTTTTGCCCTGTGCCTCATACCCCTGGCCAGATGCTTTATTAGTGAAAGAGTGACCAAGTACACTCCAGACCTTGGTTTTTACCTGGCCATATCTCTGAAGAACTCCTCCATTAATTTGAGAGTTTTCAGCAGCAGGAAATTAAGCAATGAGAAATTCAGAGTCTGAAATTCCTGTTAGCTCCTGTTTTGTCCATTTTTGTTTCAAAGCAAAAGGTGCTGAGTAGACTCTAAATAAAACCAGAAAGGTGATGATCCAAAGTCCACTTCCAGCTCAATACATTGCAATGTTGCTGTAACTGCAACTTTCATACCTGCATTTTGGTTTTCCTAGCTTTCAGATCTCCTCAGTAAGTTCAGCTCTTTCTCGAGGTTGGTAAAATGTTAAAATGCTACATAGCAGGAGTTTAGGCTGTTTTTCCCCCATGTGCAGCACAGCACCTGACTGGGGCATCTGCTACAGATGGTGATGGCTCTCCATGCTGCCCCTGCATCCCCTCTGAGCTGCTGGCAGACCAAACCAAACACTGAGCCCTATAATCCAGTGCTTAAAGGGACATCAGCCCTTTTACTGCCAATTAAAAACTTCCTATCCCCTCGGTGAGCCATGGTTGTTATTCTGGGTTCTGTGAGAGTCTCTGCAGGTAAAACTGCTTGGCTGGAGAAAGGGAGTGCACTGTTACCACTAACTGGGAACAGGGAGTCCTGAGGAGGAGGATCGAGGTTCTACCACTCTGACCTCGTTTTAGAAGTCATTTAATATGCCAAAAAGGAGGATTACAAAAGCGTGGAAGGAACTGCTGCATAGAGTTCTGAGGTTGAGGTATTCTTCAAAAGCACTGCTCTTGTCCCTATGGAAAGAGTGCAGTATTTTGGGTGGCTGCAAATGCTGACTTCTCCAGTGAGAAGGGTTGTTGTCAGGACTGCAATAATGGAAAACCCCACGATATTAAAGTGGAGTTGTATAGCCCTTTCACTCAAAAAATGGAATGAAAACATAAAGCGGGACACAAAAAATTTCAGATGATGAAATTCTAGTTCTCTGAATAGACTCGGATGAATTATTTACTCTCTAAGAGAAGCACCAGGGAATGGACAGTTGAAATAATTTGAAAAAGGAGCCCAGCTGGTTTATGAAGAGGATTTTTCAGCTGTTAGACCTCCTTTCCTCTGTTTCTGGAAAAAAAATCCATTGTACTATAAAAAAATTGCAGTAAATAACATTGAAGTTGCAAGATCCAGCATGCAGGAAGTGCAAGATTAGTGCTGTGTTGCACTATGGAATAAACATTGCAATGCAGCACTTAATTAAGAGGTTCATCCCACTGAGGATATTTCTTCCATTAGTTTATTTAGTGGTTGTTTGAACCTACTTACATTTTTATATCCAGAGCAGGATCAGGATATCCTCTCCAGAGGCTCATTCCCAGATTAGGGCAGCTAGAAAATACTCCAATATTGTGAAACGCCACAGCTGGCAAATCACAGAATAGCTTTGAACATGCTCAGAACAGTCTGGGTAACACACAAGAACAGCTCCTTGGGAGGGGCATTTCCAGACAAATACAGATGACCTAATGAGGGACAAGGATTGCTTTTTCAAACTGCAGAGCATCTTCTCTGTGGGGCAGAGGCTAATTCTGCAATGTTTCTTTAGTTACAAAGCATTAGTGCTTGCCAGACTGCAGAGGGAGCGGAGATGTGATGTATCTAAACGCCACAGAGCGCAATGCACAGAGCATTTGTGGTGGGAATGCTCTGTGGGAGTCACTGACAGGATGCCTGGCCCTTGTATGGACTGGCCTCTAACTGATAACCTGAGCATTACTATTCTCTCTCTCTTGCCCCAGCCCCGTTACACTCTCTGAAAGCAGCTGAGCATTGCCAGACCTCTTGCTGTCAAAGGTCAGTATTTGCATGTGTTGGCGATACTGGCCCCAGCTAGTTCTGTTTGGGGAAAACAACGAACAAGCTGAAGATAAAGCATGAATACATTTTTTATGAACATAAAAAATCTTCTGCAAGTCTTAGGGATTATTTTTCTGAATGGGCTCTGCAGGTTGTTGACCATTTGGCCCAGGACTAAAATCTGTAAGGAATGCATCATCACCAGAACATGACCAGCCTGCTCTCCAGGCGTATCAGTGCAGGGAAATGGGAACAAGGCATCAGGGCAAGGGACTGATGGTGGTAACAGCTCAGGTCATGAGGAGCAGCTTCCACACAGAAGCAGGATATTCCCTTCCATCACAGTATGCTCCAGCATTGCTCCATGAGAAACTCACGTTACCACAAGCACCAGAGAAGACTGGGGTATGGCATGGTAGCAGTGTTAAAATACATTTTTGAAAGCTGCTACAAAACTAAGGAAGTAATTGGTTTACTATACAGATTTGTGAAGAACGAAAAAGAACAGAACGAACTGTCCTGTCAGCCAAGGACAGTCAGAGCAGTCGATAAGGAAAAGCATCAGCAGCAAGGACCGCGGGAAGGGCCTCACAGAGTGGGGGGAGTCGAGTCTGATTTGCTGCAGAGGCACAACCTACGTAATCCCAACACCTTCCCCAGGTCTGGGAGGTAGAGACAGGAGGGAAGTGTGTCCTGCTGTGACAGCCAGGCTGCCCAACAAGGCGTTTGCAAGTTGCAGAGCATTTGAAGAATTACAGTCACTGTAGTAGGCCTGGATTATTTGGCAGGTAGAGGGAAATGAATGAATTTCTGAGAGCTCTTGTTTGATTTGTTTTAGTGCAGGAGCAGATGCATAGTGTCATTTTAGCCAAGTAGAGATATTAATGCATAAGGAAAAGATTTAGCAGTGTAGATGGATGTAGCACTGGGTTTTAGTCCCCCACTGGCCTGGTAAACACAAGTGGGAAAAAAAGGCTATTTCTGCTATTTATTCATCTTTTCAGAAAATATATTTCACAGCCTGACTGCATGGTAAAGCTATTACTGCTACCAGTCTGTGTTTACAACTGGATATTTTGCATGTCTTGTGCATTTTGCAAATTGATCATCTTTGTTTGTTTGTTTTTCATTTTACCTATTTTTTTTATTTCATCTGCTGGACTTTAAGCTAGCCTCTTATTTGGATGCAACTTT
>JAWWEV010000134.1:71680663-71697346 GCA_035583235.1 Hafferia zeledoni
GTTTGTTTTTCATTTTACCTATTTTTTTTATTTCATCTGCTGGACTTTAAGCTAGCCTCTTATTTGGATGCAACTTTGAGGTATTATTGAGGGGGTTTTTTGGCAAGGGTTTATCTTGTGTATGACCTGCCTAACTGCTGCAGGCTACATTTCTCCATGCCTAAAAGTTGTTGCTTAACCATACACATTTGTCTGCACCTCTGGCGTGGGAGCTTAAATACTTGCCATGTCCTTGCAAACATTTTTACCTTCTCCTTTTGATTTCAATTAACAAGTCTCTAAATTGTGTGGATTTCTCTTATTTGAAATTAAATGTAACAGCGGTGGATAGTTTTGCCTGCTGGTACATCTGCAAGGATGTTCTGCCCTGGAACTGCTGTGTTACCAGGCAGCACTGATCAGTAACATGCTGAAACCTCCCCTCTTTGTGGGCCAGGTCTGGGTCAAATGTTTCTTCTGTTCCACTCAGGTCTGTGACCAGCTGCTCCTTTAATGCATGTTGAGCACCTTCAGCAGTTTAGGCTTTGGGCCATTCTGCAAAGAAATGTTCATCTTGAGGATATGGAGTAGCACTTTTCCATCACTTCTACCCAATTCTCCAGTTGTGCAATCTCTCTAATTTCCCATAGGATCACATATCCAGTGCGCCTTGCTAAGGGAAGAGAGGAAATGCTTTAAAACTGAAGAGTCTCTGAGGCCAGTGCTGTGATGGTTCACATCAGTCACAACTTGTCCTCTGGAGATGGCTGTAGACAGTCCCAGCACCCCGGTGATGGAAAGGGTGTTGGGGTGGCCTGTGTAGCAGCTCAGCTCCCAGCAGTGTCCCTGGAGTCACAGTGCTGTGCTTTGGTTTGCATGGTAATGGGTTCTGAAGCATTTCTTTTGTGATGGCAATCGAGGTACTAAGGAGGTATAATGCAGCAGAAAATGGAAAATAATGTTCTTTTCTATGGCTGAAAATATTTGTGCTTTTTCACCTTTTTCTCCTGCAGACATTGCAATCCTGGGAATGGACATCGATGTGCAAACTATAGAGGACAATGTCGTCAGCTTGGAGATGCTGTTTAAAACATGGCTTCATGACTATGGCACAGAGAGGGAACAGCTCCATCTCCTCCTTCCAGCAGGTTTCAGCCATGCCGCTGCACCCAAGAGCACCATAAGTATTTAATTTTCTCTCCCTCTCTGCCGTGAGCTCCTGAATCCCACAGCCTTAAAGGTTACCCAGGCTTGTCCTATGGGCATGTTCCTTCCAATTTAGAGACCCAGGGGGGTCTCTGGGGGACTGAGAAAGCTGAGAGTGGTCTCAGGCTGATAGGAGCCACCTGCTCAGAAGGCTGCTTATTTGCTGCCATATCCCATGGCTGCTGAGGCCATTCTGCAGCAAAAATGTGCCTGGAGGAGCATTTGAATTTATAGCCACGTAGTCAAGGGAAAAGGGGCCTTTTACATCTTGAGAGCTGAACAGCCCTAAAAAATGTGTTGCTTATATTCAGTACTAAAAGTCTGTGCTGGAATTTCAGTTAAATAAAGGCTGTCTTACAAAGGGACTTGGTTTGTATTTATATCTAGTGATTTAACAATAAAATAGCTTATGTTCTAGCTGGAGCTGCCAACAGTTTTCATAATGTATGGCAAGATTTATAAGGAATATCTTTTTTTCCTTTATCAGTCTAAATCCAAAGCCCTAATCCATCTTTGGGTGAGCACTGAAAACACCAACAGCTACAGCAGACATAGGTGTGTCCTGTCAGTTGTTGACTACACTGTCACTCCTGCAGTGCCTTGGGAAGCTGCACTCGCAGTCCCAGCAATCCCCTTCCACACCTCTCTGGTCTGGTGCTCCTGTGCAGCTGCCCATTGCTGTCACAGCAGGAGCACACTTGTCGCCTGGTGATCCACAGGCCAGTTCCAGACTGGAAGCCAAGCTCATAGAGAGTTGCTGATATCCTCCACAGCAAGCAGAGGAGAAAGCCTGGTGGGCGGTTTTGTGTGTGTAGTAGCTCCGTATCAGCCTCCAGCACAATTATGATACTGATTTTCCTTCTTCCTCATTGAATTTCTTACTTAATGGTTTGTCTTATTGCAGCTAGCAAGACAAACCAAGTTACACTGCAGTCAGGGTTTTTCACCTTCCCATGCTCAAGGAATCTGTGGAAGGCCAGAGAGATTGTCTGGAGCCGTGTCATGTTACACCAGCATTAGTGGCAACAGTGTCATGGCTTTCTCCATGGACACAGACAGGAAAGCTGTAGGAAACATGTAGCCCTGAATCCTGTGTGGCATTGGGAAACATGCTGCTTCTCCTTCTCCAGCTGGCCACTCATTGCCCAAACTGGAACTCACTTGCCCAGTTACTGACTGATTATTGTTTCATGAACACACCAAGCGTGTGCTGTTTCCCATGTGCATAAAACGGGGACACGTTTTTGCCTTGTGTCATGGTTTAGCATTGCTCCCTCTAGTTGCTAGAAAACATTCACTTTTTAAGTGCTTTGAGTGTGTCATGTGCTAAACATTGCCATTTCCAGCAACCTAAACCAATCTCCTTCTGCCAGTGTGCCTGAAGTGCGATTTGCAGGAGAGGCTGCTCGACCCAGCTCTGCTTTCAGGACTGGCTGATGGCACCATGAGAGCAGCAGATCCCAGTTCTCCCTGGCACGTGGCAGCCTGGCCAGCCACAGAGCTGCACAAACTCCGGGTGGTAAAGTAAGTGTTGTTCGTGCCTCACACTGGGTACCTGGGAGGTTGTGGAACAGCAGCTTCACTCTTCCTGGGCAGTGTCAACCTGGGACCTGGTAACATCATCAAAAAGCACTGGGGGACTCAAAGTGCTGGTGAGCAAAACTGTGATGGGAGACACCCTCAGCCCCCTAACTCTTCCTGTCATGGAACAGCACAGCCCACATGCAGACAGGAGCACAGCCACAAGTGGTGTTACCGTGGCACTGGCACTGATGACTATAACACCGTAGGTATTATTCATGCAGCAGTTGTTTCCCTCCAGTGTAAAGTTCTGTAGATTGCAGGCATTGCAATAATTCTGCTGTTCTCTCACTACCTAATGAGGCCACAGCAATTAACTGGGTATCAGAGTCTGAGCTAATTAGTTGGACTAGTAGTAAAAAAGCAAGCAAAGCATCACAGTGCTGTGTGACTTCAACTAAGGATGTGCTCGCTTTCCTGTCAGCAGTTCGTGGCTGGAAAGCACAGAGCATAGCACAATGAGTGATGCTCTCTAGCATCTTTTCTGAGGTTTATTTGTAGGGGGAAAAAAAGAGTTATTTCTGAACTATGTAGTTGCTATTAAAATGATTCTCATCCTGTCAGTAGCTGAAGAGCACTAATATGAGCCACATCCTTGCAGGGCTCTGAAGTCTGAAGGGGTCTGTGAGTCTGTACTGTATGGCTTACCCTTCATCATCAAGCCCACGAGCTGCTGGCAGCTGGACTGGGATGAACTGGAGACAAACCAACACAGCTTCCATGCTTTATGTCATAGTCTTCTGGTGAGTGTATGAAAATTGCAATGTGATGGGGAGGGATCGCCAGAAAAAGGAATAGTTACTGCACACCCCATAAGATCTGTCTAGCCTGCACCAGAAAACATATTTCAAAAGCTGCAACTCATCTTATGGGCCAGAGTTGTGTTTGTAAATCCTTCCAGCCAAGGTATTCACTGGAAAGATGCTACAGCACAGAAGACCTTAGAGAAGACCCTCGAGCCTATCAGAAATCCAGTGTTTGGGGATGTGAAGTGCAAAGGTCAGAGTTGGAGTTAGATGTGCATCTTTAACTGAAAATAATTAACCAAGGCTTGGACTGTGGAGAACTGCCCATTACTGACAAGCTGTAAAGCAAGATTGGATGTTTTTCTTAAGAACTGACTTGCATTTAATTAAAGAATACCACATACTGTCCTCAACCATACTGCAGAATAGTGTTCTTACTCTGGTGTGTGTGTGTGCCTGCTCCTGAGCCCCACAGCCCATGCTGAGAGTGCTGAAGGAAGTGGCTCTTGCCTGTTGTTCACATTAGGTTTGGCTTTTGCCATTTAGAAAAGGAAGTGGATGCTTTTGGCCAAGCATGAACCTCAGAACACTAGTGCAAACTGGAACATTGTGGTGCATTCCTATTATGTCATCGTCCCTTCCGACTCTGCCACGCTACTTGTCAGAGCAGTTGCCACCAGGGAGCTCCTGCTGCCTTCAGCCTTCCCAGCCCTCTTCGCTGAGCACCCTGAGCGAGTCCGCGGCCCCATAGAGGTGAGTCCCGGCAGCCCTGCACTCACACCTGTACCAAGGTCCAGCTGGACAAGCAGAGATCAGAGCAATGATCAGCCTTATGCTCCAGCCATGCAGCTGGTGCTGAAGCTGTAGCTATCTCTCTCGTTGCCAGGGAACACAGATCTCCTCACACCGTAGAGAGAGGTGCTTTAGCCATAGGTAAATCAATACATAGAGTACCTCTGTTTCTTCCAATAGATTCAGGCTTCTGCATTTCCTGTTGTTCTCCCAAATTGTCTGCCTCTGCTCCATGTGCTGCCAGGAAGGGCAGAGTTCTCACTACAGTCTTAGATAAATAGAGAAGGAAATGGCTGTGAGAAAATGTCTAGTGACAGCTGGAACATGATGGAGCACTCCAAAACTTCTTTCCAGCAGAGGATATATCCTATTGCTTTCTTTATGGACAGCAAATGCCTCTCTTTTGGAACAATGTTGTATGTGTGTTGTGGGGAGCGGGAAGAGATCTTGTGAAGCAGAGTTGAGGGTGATGGTGCCCAGAAAAGGTGCTCCAGCTTGATGGCTGGTTCTGGGCATGGGAAAGGATAGGACTGCACTCTGCAAGTGAATGCTTAAATCCATTAAGACCTGGTAGCAGATGCCTCTTTTATATACAGCTAAGAGTGCTTCTTGTGGGTAGCAGCACAGCCAAAGATCCCTTCTCCTATCATTGCAGGGTGGCATGGAGTGTCTGCAACACTCATCCCTGAAAAAAACCAAATCCCTCAACACTAAAAACAAACCCTCTGCCCCATGCAAACCCCACAGCCTCTATCTGTCACATCCCGTAGCAACTCAGTTCTTTCTCTTGAGCAGAGTGCCCTGAACAGCTTGGAAGTGGAAGTTGCTTATAACCCCTTACACCTAAAAAGCAACCTCTACAAGTACCTGAAGAGTTTGTTGTACAAACCTCCACACCGGCAGCAGGCTCAGCCCCGGGAGCAGCGCCCAGAGCGGCATCAGCCCAAGCAGGTAAGTCCCTTGCCTGCAACCAGCTTGGAGCATGTGTTCTGCCCTTCTGGTCAACTTCCTACAGAAGGGCTGAGGGCAGCTCCCTGGTACCCAGCAGAGATGGGTGCAGGATAAGCTGTTGCAGCTGAAACGGACGCTGCGCATATGCAGATGCAACCACTATGTGGGACAAGCCAACGCCTCCTTCCACAAGGTGCATTTGTGTTTGTCCCTGTCTTGCAGCCCCAGAGCAGAGCCAAAGCTGCAGTGGCACCCCTTCTGATGGCTCCCTCTCCCCTCCAAACATTCAGACCAGGAGCAGCACGGAGAGACTCCTGTGAGCACTCCCCTCTCCCCAAGGAGTACGAGGAGTTCCTGCAGTGAACTGTGGGCTCTGCTGGGGCTGCCACGTGAAGTCACAGCTCAACTTCTGGCTCAGCTGCACTGGGCCGGAAGTGGTCAGGCAAGACATTTGAGCTCAGCCATGGTCAGAGAGGCACTTCCCATCGTTTGTTCCTCCTTGTTGTTTTACAGTTTTGTTCATCACTGAGTCAGGCTGTAGAAAGTTTTCTGCTCTAGGACCCTCTGTCCAGAGATCCAGTTATCCCCCACAACACCATGTATTTCCTGTTCTTGTTGGCACACATCAGCAGCGTGCCTCAAATTTTGGTTTCTGAGACTGAGCTAACACAGGCCACAAACCACAGATTGCTGTTAGTGGGTATGAAGGAGGTGCAAGCAGGGCAGACAAGGCAGGCAGTAACACCAAGCTGCCCTCATCCTGCAGCAGCAGGTTCAGTGGGGTGTTTGAATAGACCTAAAACAGGGCTCTTGAATTTGATCTTGAAGCCTGGAATTCGGCCCTCCTAGGCACAACACTACGCACGATGATGATGATTTGCTTGCTTATGAGGTTGGCCTTGCTGTGCAACATCCCAGCCAATGAAGGGGTTTGTAGCAAGTGCCAAGCCAGAGCTCCAGCCCCATCTCCTCCTTCTGGACAACCTGTGCCCATGGTGCTGGTCTGCGAGCCAACACAGCAATACTTTTTGTCAGGGTTAAGAAGATTCTGAGATCATAATGCAGGATGCGGAGGGAGGAATGCACCACCACACTGGCCTAGAGCTTTTCACAGAGTTTCTGCCCAGTGCTGGCACATATGTCAGCCTGGTTTTCAGTGCAGGTGTAGGGCAGCTTCCCCTGGGAAGGCTGGAGCCGAGGGCAGCTCCACCGAGCTAAGGTGGGCTGATTTCACCCAGCCCCCTGATGCCAAGCACCAGCACAGTTTGTGTTCTACTTACTTCGTTCTGACAAGCTGTTTCAAAATAAAGTTATCCACCATAATGTTCACTTTCTACCTGTGGTTTATAATGTGTACAGCATTGCTGTGCCAGCACTGACCTGTGCTTCCTGAGAAACAGCTGCAGTTGAGCAAGGGCATGACGCAGGCACCATCCTCCCAAGGGGCTGTTCAGCAGGAGTGCAGAGCCACCAGAGCCATCTCTTCTCCCTGGGATCTCAGCTCAGTGACAGGCCCTGCTAACCATCCACTGGCACAGGCCTGCTCTTCCCATGCCCTGGCATCTCGGGCAGCTGCTTGTGGCAAGATATCAAGGGCAAATACCCTGGAAAACAGGGCAGAAACCCTTGCAGGCACAAGGATATGGGCTTGTTGGGTGCAGGCTGGTGGCGTCCTGCCTGTCCTGAACATGCTGGGCAAGGGGCAGGAGCAAAGGGCAGTGATGCACATACAAATGGCCTAGCCTGCAGTGTGTAAACCAGGCAACAATATAAGAATGACAAAATCAGGGAGGGGGGCAGGCATCACGTAGGAGTCAGAAAGCCTTTGAAAGTCCTGAAAGTTATAAGAGATGATGCTATTGCTGAAGCAAGAGAAATAAATATGCTTTCTTGCCAGTCAAGAGGAGAGCATGGCTGTGCAGGGACCACTGGGCCTGCACAGATGCTGCAGCATTTTCCTTCCTCAGTGTCACCCTTTCTGATGACAGTTGGGTCCACTCAGCATGTTTGCCACACTCAGCTTCACAGCAAGGCACAGACACAGCACACGGAGGTGTCCGTGTGTTCATCGTGGAGACTTGCATCTCCATGATGAACAAATACCCAAGGCTGTATAAAAGGAGAACCCCAGGGCTCCACTCCTGGGAGGCTGCTCTTCATTGTTTTAGTTATGGAGCCTCTCACTGGAGTCATGACCAGGATTCTGGGCAGGTGGCCTAGGCCCCCTGCTAAGCATTGCCCAGAGCTCATCTCTGGAGCAGGTAGGCAGAACTGCTCTTGGGATATGCACATGGACCCACCATGGACAGGAACATAAGCAAGGGACCACCTAGCAGCCAAAACCCCCTGCTTCTGCCCCTCATCCCAGCAGGATCTGTCTCAACCTCCCTCAGATTCCCAAAACCCCTTAGACTTTTTCCCTTCTCATGCAGCAAAGCCCCAGTGGAGATGACCCAGCACAGAACAGCCGCAAATTGGTCCGGGCTACAGCTGAGCTGTATTATCTGTCACAGGGCCGAGGGCTCCCCCTGCTACTTGGGCATTGGACAAATGGCCAGTCAGAGCTTACTGCCTTGTCACCATCTCACCAGCCTGGGGATCTGAACCTTATCTTCCAGACTTCCTCAACAGTTTTTGGCTCCTTGGGTCTGAGCTGGGGCTGCAGAAGTCATGCTTAGCCCTCTGTACAGGTACAGCACAGTGCTGTCACCTGCCTGTTATGCTGCTGTCAGAATCAACAGGCTGGTAAACCTACACAAGTCACCAGCAGCCCCGTCCAGACATGGGTGCAGCCAATATCAGGGTACCTCATCTGGCCCCACACAGGACATGAAATCTCTCAAAACCATTACTAGTACCAAAAGGCAAACCTGTTTTGACTCTCCATAGGTTTCTGCCCAAGGCTGGCCATAACACAATCAGCCAAACCCCTGGCCCCAAACCACGTAGCAGGGATCACAGTTTTTGCCATTATAATCAATGGGATCCAGAGTGGGCCATCCCAGGCCCTTCAAGAGCAGTGGGGCATTAGCAGTGGGATCAACACAGGGAAGAAGAGATCCTGTCACCAACCAGCCATTGAGCTGCAGCAGAGCTGGAGCCTGTCCCTACCCAGCCTTACGCCTGGAGGCCATCACATCCATGCCCTGATCAGCACATAAAGATATCTGCGAGCCTGACTCTCATATCCCTTAATCCCCTGGCATCAGGGCATCCCAGCCACAGCTGAATCTGGCATGCACTTTTCTTTGTCATTTCCCCTTAGCTCAGTAGCTCTGGCACAGACATATGAACAGTGGTCAGCTGCTCCACAGCAGCACCAGCATCTCCCCAACCATCCTGATAGCTCAGAGAGGCAAACGTGTCATTCTGAAACATACAGACTTTAATATTAAAATAATTTTGTATAAAAATACTTCTGAAGACTGATGGGAAGCAGTCTTCCATGGGCATCTGAGCCCTGCAGCCTGGTCAGAGAGGAAGCCAGAGCAGAGGCAGAGCAGCAGGTACAAGACAACACAAACAGGCCTCTGGCAGATTAGGAGGCAGCAGCAGAGCCAACTCCAGAGCAGGAGAAGCACACTGGCACCCACGCCAGCCACAGCTCTCTTGCTCTTGCTGTTTCACTCCAGGGAAATGCAGCCCCTCAGCAATGGTGAGCAAGAGGGGCTCTGCCTGAGCCTGAACAGTCCCCAACCCCAAGCTGTCCCCAGGCCCACGGAGAAGCACAGCTGGCACTAGGACACCAAGTCCCATCCAGGCAGATACAGAGCAGCAGCACCCTATATCTCTCCTAAGTCCTCATAAACAGGCAACAAGCTGCACTCATCCACAGACTGCTCCTTCTTCTGCAGGTGCTGGGGCTTCACCACCTGGCTGTACAGCACCTCCACATTGTTGTTGTTGCTGCTATTGAGGTTGGGTTTGGTGATCACCTTCTCAGGAGCAGCACTCCCCCATCGCCTCCCAGGGTCCTCGATCCTCTCTGCACCTTTGGGCATAAAGGGGGCCTGTGGCTTGGGCGCAGGGACTGGCTTGGGGCCCTTGGCCTTGGCCTGGAAGGCAGGTACCGAGTAATCATCAGTGCTGGGGTTGTAGGGGTACTCGTAGCCTCCCTTGCCGTCGTGGCCCTGGGTGCGCCAGGCCTCGCCCGTGGGCCGTGCCTCATCATAGATGCACGTGGAGGGGGGCAGCGAGCGGGGAGCACGACCCTCAGGCTCATCGTAGATGTGCTCCCTCTGCCCAGGTGGTGGCAGTGCCTGGCTGCCACCCTCAGCCCGGACCTGCTCGTAGGCACCTGAGTACAGGGGCACCAGCAGCCGAAGCTTCATCTCATCTGAGGCCCCTCCGGGTACCTTGGCCCCACTTGTGGGCTTGCTGTCCACGGGGTCTGAGTACAGCGGGTCCGGCCAGGGCCGGAGGCCCTTCACTGAGTCCAGGGGCTCTGAGTACACTGTGGACAAGTCACTGGCTGGCAGCACAGCACGGACCACCTTCGGCAGAGGGGAGCGCGGAGGTGTGCTGGGGACTGCAGGCTTGCTCTGTGGCACAGGCAGCTCTGGCAGAGTCCGGGTCTTTAGCAGAGACGTGGCATCTCTCTCCTCTGCCGCTGCACTGGCCCTGGGCACAAGTGCCACTTTGGGTGCCACAGTGTCATCCCCCTCAGCAGGCAGCTCCAGGCTTAGGGAATCAGCCAGGGCCTGGCGGATCAGCACCATGCTGGGGCTGTCTGCTTCCAGTGAATCGCAGCTTTGCCGGTTCTCCTCCACTTGTGCTTTCTGCTCCTGGATGGACGCTTCTACAAGGCGGAAGATCTCATTGCCCTGCTTGGTCTCAAAGGTGAAATTTCCAGGTCCTGAGTCACAGCGCCTGCCAGCTTCAAAGGAGAACATCACCTGTGGGGGAAGTAGAAGGGTCACATCCTGATCAGCACCTGCCAACTCAGCGCATCACACAGGCTGTGCTTCCCACTGAAGGGTGCACGGCTGTGGCACCAATTCTGCAAATTCTGCAAGAGACTTCACTGAACATCCTGGTCCTGCTCGCACAGCAAGGGCTGCACTCTGTGCCCAGCAGATGGGCAGGGATGCACACCTGAGGGGACAGGACTGCAAGTGCCCCAGAGGCTTAGCTGCAGGTCCTGCCGGAGACCTGCTGCCTTACCTGAGCAATGCCAGCAGCATCAACCACTGGGACCCGACAGTCTAGGAAATAATACTGAGAAGGGAGTAGGGTGAGCAGATGAGTGGTAGTTCAGCAGGGGAAGCTGCTATGGACATCTTGGGTAAGTCAGCATCAGACAGAAAGGGATGATCTGGAAGCAAGAGATACAAGAAGAGGAACACGACTTCCCACAGAAGAAAGCCCAGAAGCAACAGCTTGACTACCAAGAGTAAGCAAAGCATTTACCTACCACCATTATTAACGGTATAAAGTACTTTAAAGAGAAGTCTTGCTCAGGCCTGAACACACTTTGGTACACATGTTCCCACCAGCAGGTGCCCAAACCCTTCCAAACCAAGGGAGATTTGCTGCCTGCCTGGTGCTCTCACAGGCAGTAGTTGTCCCTGGGGTTCCTACAGAAGCCTCTGGGGCCAGACTTCCTTATGTGGGTCAATGCTGCTGAACACAAGCACAGTCAGCCCCTCTCTGCTCAGGGACCTGTGGGTGCAGCTCCCTGCTCCCCACACCCTGCAACTCTCCTCCTGTCCCAGCACAAACCCTGCAGATTAGTCAGATGGCCCCCTCAAGAACAGCTCAGCTTCCACCTCTGTTTTGGGAACATGCCACAGATAGCACCATCAGCAGAGTACAACCATCACTGTCACTGCTATGAACAGCTGTAGGGACAGCACTTCCTCCACGCCCAGCATGGCCAGGACCTCTTGCACTCAGGATAGCAGCAAGGCAGACTGGGGACTCACTGCGGAAGGACTCTGGAGAGGGGACAGATCTCCAAGGGTCAGCTGAGCTAGGAGCAGTTTTCCCCACACAGTGAACAAATCCAGAGTAAGTGGTGTCTCAAAGAGCCCCTCTGCTCTGGCCACCATCCTTTGGGAGGGAGGGACTGAACCCAGGGCAGAGCTAGAACTGCCAGAAGCCAAGGTCCCCAGAAGCTGGGGATGGCTTGTGTGCGACACAGAGGGATGTGCCCGCCCACAGCAGAGGTGGAGGAGTGCTGGGATGGAGAAAGGGAGAGAGCCAGGGTAGGGATGTGTGGTTGAGGCTGCAATGGTGTCAGTGGGAGTGGGGGAAGGACCACAGAAAGGGGCTCTGCACAGTGGAATGCTTGCCCATGCTCCTGGCAGCCCACATGCCACTGTGGCAACACAAGCAGGAGGTGAGCAGAGTCAGGGTTGACGGACGTCCCTGTGGACCCTGCTGTGGTCACCAAGGGCTGTAGCAGTTCTGGCATTTGGCAGGGCTGGCTGCACAGCTGCTACAGGCCAATTGGGTACATCAGCTCCTCATCCATTAGCAGGGAGCAGGACCTTCCCTGCAAGGAAGGAGGCCATGGCACGTGGCACACAGGGCCCCCAGTTCCCACCTTGTCCCGGCCATATCTCCGAAGCAGCCGGTAGGGCCAGACGTAGAGGACCTTGTTTGTTTGTGGCTCCTTCAGGACGAGGCTGTCACGCTCAGCCTTGAGCACGTACGTGCCGCGCAGCTCACACCGCTCCGCGGCCTCAGTCCGCTGCACCGTCACCCAGAAGGTGTTCACTGCAGGGACAGGGCTGTCAGGGCAGGGCAGAGGGAGACGTGGCCCAGCCCCAGGCAGTGCCCACCACAGCCCCGGTGATGGGGCAGCAGCAGGACAGGCCCCACAGAAGGTGGCCCACAGCCAGGGCGGTGGCAGGTCCCACCTTCGTCTCTCGAGTAGTAGATGGAGTTCACAGCCATCTCCAGGCCCGGTGCATCCTCACTGCCCTCTCTGCCACGTGGTGCCACCATGCCAGCATCACTGGGGCCATTTCCCTGACAAACGAGAGCAGATCAGGACCAGTCACCTCTCCCCACATCAGCCCCTGGGCCCCTAGGCGGCCACTGCCCCCAGCCCTTAATGGTCTGAGCCCTTCTGCCCTCCCGCGCCCCACACGGCCTGGCTGCCCTGCACCCATATTGGTGACAGACCTCAGGGCCTCCCCAAGCCAACATGAACATGGATGAACAGAGCCAGGCAGCACAGGGGAGACTTCCTCAAGCTCCTGGCAGGACCCTGGCCCCAGCTAGACTCTGGGTTGACATGATGAAGGACAGAGGGCCCTCTCGGCAGCAGAACTCACCAAGCTGCCCCCAAAGCACCCACAGCCCAGGCACAGGAAGGAGGGGAGAGAGACTGGAGCAGCTGATGACCCAGTAGCACAGGGGTCTGTGTCCTGCCCTGCACAGGCAGGGAGGGGGGCCCCAGAGGGGAAGCGAACACTTCTATTTTAGCACATGCAGAACTGAAAGTGCAATGCATACACTCTCAGCAACCATGTCCCAGCAGCAAGGTCCCCAAAGGGCCTGGGGGGAACACAAACCCTTGGTGCTACTGAGCTGTTCCTCAGAGCCAGGTGGGACGGGGCTCCAGCAGAGGGTACATCCTGTAAAAAGCAAGCTCCCACAGTTTCAGTTTAAAATCTAGACACTTCTTAACCAGAGACAAGGTCAAGCAGACACTCAGAGCTTCTTAACAAGAGACAAGGCCCAAAAGGCACTTCCAGCCCTCATGTTTGGCTCCTAAATAGAGTGGGAACTGCTAAAACCTCATGTCCTTAGAGCTGATACCAGTAGCTCCTCCTCAGCTAAAGCATCTGGTGCAGCAGGACTCCAGCCTGATATTGGGAAGTCAAGGGCCAACTGACCAGCCAGACCCTTTTAGGGCTCCATTTGACCGCACTTTTCATCATCTTCAAAAGTAAAAAAAATGCTGTTCTGAACTCAAAATGATCTCTGGTCCCAGTTCACAAGCTTACCTGCTTACCTTCTGGGCAGCAACATGACACAAGATCACATTCTCCATGCAGATGACCAGAAATCACAGCTGAGGATCTCCAGCTGTGTGCAGAGAGGCTGTGTGCAGCTCTTATGCCTCCTGCTCCAGATGTCAGGCTTTTCTAGAACACACACCAGCCTTGTAGCCTTTTGCTCATCACTTCCTAAACTGTCAGCTTGCTTCTGGACCTCAGGCATACAAATGAAGGCTCCCATATGAGGGACAGCACAAGCACATTCCTGCTCCAAACAGGTCCTCCCTGGTCTGGCCTCTATGCTGCCCCACAAGCCACTTCCAGGGCAAAGGCTGAAACCCCAACTACACCAGACAGACACAGAGTCATTTCCAGCGCCACGCCAGTGCCTCTTGGCTTGGTCAGCCCAGCACTTGCTGCACATTCTTGGCCTGGCAGCAGATTGCAGGGAGACACAAGAGGGACAAAGGGAAATAACACTGAGCAAACACCTGGGTCCCTGGGGGGAGATCCTGGGATCACCAGCTGTGCAGCCAATCATCCTGTCTGGCAGCCCTGCCCAGCACTCCAAGCCAGCTTTTGGCTGGAGCCCAAGCCAGGGCTCTGCAAATACCTCCCGGGAGGGAGAGCCAAGACCATGGGTCAGGCAGGCGTCGACTGCTCTTGCACAGGGTCCAGGTGACCCTGCTCACAGGGCACGCACTGCCCAAAACGGCCTTGGCGGGTCGAGCTGGCTGATCGTGGCTCCAAGGGCTGCAGAAGATGGGAGGCTGGAGGGCTGTGCCGGAGGCGCAGCACAGACAGGATTTCCCCAGCACCAGGCAGGAGTGAGCTCCAAGGCTGGCCCCGCGGTTGCACTGGCCTTCAAGATCTCAGGAACCAGCTGCGTCCCAGAGCCAGGCAGGGACTGCAAGGCTCTCGAGGCCCTGCTTCTGTTGCAGCAGGAAAGGCAGCAGTGGCTGGGCCAACAAAAATGCTTCCTGGCGATTACCTGGCCCCCCGCCAAGTCTGTGGAGGGGCAAGGATGGGCTCTGTACAGGGGAAAGCCCAACCTGAAATTTGGAGCTACAACCCCGAATTACTGACGACGTGCCAAGGAGTCCCGGACCCAGCTGGCACAGCAGGAGCCAACAAGAAGGGACCCGAGTCCCAGGCCCGGGTACTCTAAAACTGGGACCACTGGCGCTGTCTCTGGGTGCCTCTTCCTGTGCCGCCAGGGCCTCCTGCTGAGTGGGAAGGGATCGCTGTCCCGCACACACTCTGTCGTTCGTGTCCCGTCCTGTTCCCTTCGCCGCGGACTCCCAGCAGCTCCCTCCTCCCCAGACAGCCCCCCGCCCGCACCAGGCTCACCGCGAAGGCGATCTGGCACAGCTTCGCCACCCACTCCTCGCTTTGCTGTTTCTCGGCCGCGAAGAGGAAGGTTCTGTCGCGGGTCTCCAGGCGGAAGGCGGCGGTGCCGGCGCGGGGGCCGCCCTCTCCCACCGGGGCCACGCTGGTGCAGTCGCTCAGGCGCACGACGGTGCGGCCGAGCCGCCTGGTGCCCGCCCGCCCTGCCGCCGGCTCCTTGCAGTCGAACACCTCGAGGCGGGCGACGCCGTGCTGGCTGGCGGGGTAGAGCGCGGACCAGCCGCGCTTCCAGCGCTGCGGGGAGCGCCGTCACTCCGGGCCGGGGGCGGCTTCGGGGCCGCTCGGCCGGGCCGGCAGCACCCCGGCACCCCGCCGGCCCGGGGCAGCGAGGAGGGATAGAAGGGAGAAGGAGAGCCCCAGCGCCCCCGGACCCACCTTGGCGCCGAACTTGTGGCTGTGCTGCACCAGCAGCGGACCCTCCATGGCCGGCGGCTCCATCCCCGGCGCTTCCGCCGCGGGGCGGGGCCAGGAGGGGCAAGGGCGGGGCCAGGAGGGGCGGGGGTCTGTCTGTGGGTCTGTCCCCGAGTGTGCGTGCATGAGTGTCACCGTGTGTGCATGCATGTGTGACCGTGTGCGTGCATGAGTGTGACCGTGTGTGCATGAGTGTGACCGTGTGCATGCATGAGTGTGACCGTGTGTGCGTGCATGAGTGTGACCGTGTGTGCATGCATGTGTGACCGTGTGCGTGCATGTGTGTGAGCTCGAGTGTGCATGAGTGTGACCGCGTGTGCGTGCATGAGTGTGACCGTGTGTGCGTGCGTGTGACCGTGTGTGCGTGCGTGTGACCGTGTGTGCGTGCATGAGTGTGACCGTGTGTGCGTGCGTGAGTGTGACCGTGTGCATGCATGAGTGTGACCGTGTACGTGCATGAGTGTGACCGTGTACGTGCATGAGTGTGCCCATGTGTGCGTGCATGAGTGTGCCCATGTGTGTGTGCATGAGTGTGACCGTGTGTGTGCATGAGTGTGACCGTGTGTGTGCATGAGTGTGCCCGTGTGTGTGTGCATGAGTGTGACTGTGTGTGCATGAGTGTGACCGTGTACGTGCATGAGTGTGACCGTGTGCGTGCATGAGTGTGACAGGCGATGACGGCTGGCCCCGGTGCTCGGTGGTGGCGCCTGTCCCGAGCCTGCCCTGAGGGGAGAACGGCTCTGCCGCAGCACTGACAGCACTAACAGGTGTGACAGAGGCGTGTGCTTGCGCTGGAGACGGAAAACGCAGTTGGATGGGCTGAGGATAAGTATGGGCAATATGGAGAGAAGGTAAAGGATGAATGAGGTTTCAGAGGACAGGAAAAACGAGTGATGTCTCTGATACAAGAAAAAAGGAAGTGAAGAACTAGAGGCCACTTAGCTCAACTTCACAGTCCAAGAAAACCATGGAATAAATAGCCAGGTGCTCCCAGAGAAAGCAGAGAAGGGATGAAATCGCAGCAAACACCTCTGTGTAAAACATCCTGAGACCATCTGTGGACGGGGTAACATTATCCATGCCACTCTACCTCCAACTATGCCATGTGCCTGGACACTGAGGCCACTCCAGGGGCTGCTCCAAGCGCTGTCTCTGCCATGGCTGGCCACTCCACTCTGCCCCAACAGCCTTCTGCAGGGCCAGGCTTGAGTCCAGCATTCCCAGAACGAGGTGGGACAGGTGCTTATAGGTTTTAAAAAAGGAAGGGTCTCTTCTGTGTGGTGTGGAGGGAAAGGGAGAAAGGGTTTCCCTGCTATCCCCTTTGTTCCATGGGGACAGAGAAGGGAGGGAGAGACAAAGAGTTCCAGGCAGTTGCAGGGCAGAGAATCCATTTATACAAAAAAGGCGCTGGTATTAACAGACCTTTGGGGGCGGTCCCCGGGTCTGGCTGGATCGGGTGAAAACTGAGGGAGAGGCAGGGTCAAGGTCCCTTGACCAATAGAACTGGGACAAGGGCAGGGCTGGCTGGGACCTGGCCCTGCCCCTGCCCAGCCACGAGGCACAGGAGACTCGTACAGGGTTTACTACCCTGCAGTCGCAGGGGCAGAGAGGGGAGGGGGGCCCGGGGTCTCCGACCGGGAGCTCCTGGGTACGGGGGG
>JAWWEV010000134.1:71697356-71738344 GCA_035583235.1 Hafferia zeledoni
CCCCCCCCCCCCCCCCCCCCCCCCCCCCCCCCCCCCCCCCCCCCCCCCCGCGTGGGCCAGGGAAAGGCAATCCAGCCTAATGTCTGAGTCCTCAAAAGAACAAAAGGAACACAAAGAAGGCCGGCAGGGTGTGACACAACAGAACCAGAAACTGCTTTTTAAAACTTTCAACTGCCAGTCTCTGAGTCGTCCAAGGTATCTGTCCAGTCCTCCTGGTCCTGGACTTTCATTTCAGCATCTTCCTACAGGTGCTGGCTTGAGGCAAAGAACGAGGACCAGAAAGGCCTGTGCCCAGCATGGCCTGTGCCCAGCATGGGCTGTGCCCAGCATGCCCCGTGCCCAGCATGCCCCTGCAGCAGCTCCCTGGGCACAGATGACCCACCCTGGCCATGCGAAGCTGCTTTCCCACAGCACCACGGCCTGTCCTGCACCCAGCAGTGGTTTATATTGCTGTGTGTGTCTGGTTATAAGCCTCCAGTCCAAGGGCTGAGGCTTTCAGTGCTCTGGGCTCTCCTTGCTTTGTGCAGCCTCCTTTGTGCTGTCCTGCTGAAAGCACTGCAACGGCCTGGTGGCACTGATGGCACTGTGGCCTTGCCAGGTCACTGCTGGTCAGTTACTCTTGGGCTTCTTAAAGCTTTCATGGCCCAGGCACCATGACTTGGCTTCCTGGCATGACATTAACCTCCTGCAAAAGCAAGAGGGAGAAGCCACAGATCTGGATTTTCTGGGCCCTTGATGTCCACTTCTCCTGTGCAAGCTCATGCCTGTGGATTAGCTGAAACGGCTGCAGATGGGGACAGCTGCTGAGTGGGAACTTGGCAGTGCCTTGCTGCAGGAGTGCCCCTCTGCGCCCTCCTGGCTCCATCCCTCACACTTGCATAGTAACAAAGTTGTGTACTTTGTCCTGGTTTAGGAATGGTATTCTCCAACTTAGTGTTCCCACTGAAAAACCCCAGACCAAGAACTGGTCGCTCACTGCCCCACCCTCCCCCTGAGGCGGGATGGAGAGGAGCATTGGAAGGACAAAAAGCTAAAGATCATGGGTTCAGATAAGAACAATTTACTAGAAATGGCAATAAGATAAGAAAACGTACAGTAACAATACCAGTATGAGTGCACACGACAGGGAACGATTCACAAGCGATTGCTCCCCACGCAGAACCCAGGGCCAGCCCACTGCACACCTCGGCAAAACCGGGAAAACCCCCACCCCACCCCCCCAGTACCCGCTGCCATGGAGTGAGGTGGTCTCGAATAACCTCGAGGTCCTGCCGGTGACCCTCCTAGCTGCTGCAAAAATTAACCCTGTCGGAGCCAGGACAATTCGCCCTCTGCGTTATGGCACCGTTTGGCTGGAGGAGGCTGGATCCACCTTACAATGAGAGAGACAAACAGGAAAAGTGGTCAGAGAAAGAGCAAAATGCTGTGGTGATGTCAGACACACAGGCCCGTGTGTAGGCAGGTCCCCGTGATGTGCAGCTGCAGGACAGGGAACTAATGACGTGGCAGCACTTCTGCAAACCCGAACCTGTGGGACAGAGAGAATCACGAGCCAGACGTGTGTCAGCAGCTCAGAGCAGGGTGGCACAAGGCAAACAGTAGCGTGACATGGGCAGACACTTTGCACATGGCACATGGACCTGCAAGGCACACGGACAGGCCTGATGGCGTGGACCTGGCAGGTGCCTGGAGAGGCACCGCACCCTGGACCTGGCATGAGGGTGTGGTCAGGGCAGGTGCCGACTCAGTGGTGAACACATTACGACAACAGACCCCTCGGGAAGAGCTCTGGGGCTATGAAGTCTCGGGAAGTTGCAAAGGCAGGAGGAGAAGGAAGAGCCCCGGGGCTGCACGGGGAGAAGGCTCGCAGCCAGTGCCGCGGGGGGGGCGGGCATGGCGCGGCATCCGGTGCGCCTGGCGGGGTTCAGACCGGGAGGGTTCCGGCCCTGCCCCTCCACCATCGCCTCCCGGGGGCTCCTCACGGCCTCCGGAGCCACCTCGGTCCGCTCCGGCCCCGCCTCGGCCCCCCCCTGCGGGGCCGCCCCTTGCGCTGTGGCGGGTGCGTCTCCGCGGGCGCTGGACCCATCCCTGCGCGGCTCCTCCCCGCACCCTCCTTCCCTCCGCGCACCCTCCATCCCTGCGCGGCCCCTCCCCACACCCTCCTTCCCTCCGCGCACCCTCCGTCCCTCCGCTCATCCCTCCCGCACATTCCTCCATCCCTCCGCGCGTCTCTCCGCGCACTCCTCCATCCCTCTGCGCATCACTCCGTCTCGCGGCGCACTCTGCGCCTGTCCCTGCGCGGGCAGGGCCGCTCCTGCGCGGGCATGGCGGGGCGGCCGCGCTTCCTCTGCGGCGTGGTAGAAGGTAGGTCCCGCCTGGGGCCGCGGCGGGGGCCGGTGCCTCCCCCGCCCCGCACGGGCATTGCAGAGGCTGTCCCGGTCCACCCAGAGTGAACCGGGGCCGGAAAGGGCCACCGGGACCCGCGCCTGGGTCCCCGGCTATGCGGGAGGCGGGAGCCGGGCTCTTGCTCAGCATCCCATCTCTGCCGGGGGGCCGGGACCAGCACCCCCCGGGACGCTGCCAAGGATCCCCAGGGCACCGCTGAGCACCGCAGCCACCCCAGCAGAGCCAACTCCGCCGGAGGGGCACGGGGACCTGCTGTTCAACTTCCCGATGTGCCCCCCCTGCCCACAGGCAAGAGTGCTAGGGCTGTGCCCAGAGCTGGCCAGGAAGAGACTTGTCTCATGGGAGCTCTGTGGGCCTCAACCCTGTCCTGCTCCACGCCAACATCCCCAACTCCCGTTTCTGCCACACAGCAACTCTGGGGCTCGGCCAGACCTGGCACAAACCACGCAAAAGCATCTCCCATTCTCCTGGCAGCACAGTACCTACCCCACTGAGCCCACTGCCCACTGCCTGACCTGGGAGGAAACAGAAGCACCATGCAAAATAAACAAATAGGAAGTGCAGGGGTGGGGAAATTGACATGAGTCAGACAAGATTCATTGATACAGGAAAGTTGACCTGGGAAAGGGGACATGAGAAAGGGATGCTGCTGGCAGAGCCACTCCACAGGAACACTGTTGTCAGGGTGCATGTGGGACTGAGTGTCAGATTTGCCAAGCGTGTCAGTTCACGGCAATGTGTGAGTGAGGCCCTTGCAGGCAGGTGCCATACAGGGACTTCTGGGGCCTCACTGGGAACTGGAAATGACAAATTATTTATTATGGAAATCACTTTCTTGAGTGAAATGTTTGCTGGGATCCTCAAGTAGCCACAAATTTGGCCTAGGCACAGTAAGGTGAGTGGATGTTATTTCAAAGTAGATGGAGTAACCATGTAGATGTTCAGCAGGTAGATCATCTGTCTGCAGGGAAGATAATGTTCACTGGGTGCTGTGGTGCAGCCTGACATTGCCCAGGGCTGGTGTTGGGGGTTGTAGGGTGGGCTTCTGCCAAAGGGAGCTGGGCATCAGGGCCCCCTCCCAGACAGATGAGCTCCAGGGCACTCAGGTGCATTGGGAAAGACAGGTGCTCTTCTGGGCGACGTTGGCCTCATGCCAGATGCTGAGAGCTGGTGCCTAATGGAGTCACTGCAGTCTGTCCTTGTGCGCTGCCCAGTTTGGCAAATGCCGTCACTTCCCTGAGTATCTGCTCCCCTTGGCCTTGGCTGCTGTGAGGTGCAGTGAGTGACTCAGAAGTTGCTCATGATGCAGAGCCCATCCAAAACCAGGACGCTGCCTTGATGGCTAATTATCATTGCTGTCCAAGACATAATGGATTTTCCATGAGACTTCACATTGCAGATGCCAGATCTTGTAGAGACTTGAAGTGACTGAAGGTTCTCTTGCTAAATCTCAGGTCTGCACTGGAACACTTAGAGATTCCCCTTAACTTCCAGTTTGAGAAGCTCTCAAATCTGCATCTCTCGAAACCCACTGACCTGACTGTTCTGCCACTGTCCCCAGGTGATGGGATTTATATTCCACTGCATATTCTTTCTCACTGCCTTTGTGGACAACTCTGCACCTCCCAGGTCTTCCTACATGCAGAAATAGGAAGTGCCCTTCCTTGTCAGTGGTCCCATCAGGGGAATGGGTGCTGCATGTCTGGCAGTGCCAAGGCTCATTGCACCCAGTAACAGACTGGTTCCTGCTGTGCAGGACACAGGGCACTGTCAGCTGCTGTGCTGCTGTAGCCTCAAGCTTGTGTCAGACACTGGTGCCAAACAACCACCCAAAGCCTACAGGCAGCAGAAGGGGAAATGTTAAGAAACACTTGGGAATTTCCTGAGTCCAGATCTGTTCTTCCTGCATTCAGTTGTGTTGATGTGAGCCTTCCAGAAGGGCAGTGTCCTTGTGGCCAGCCTTGGTGCTCACTGGTGGGTGTCTGTGCTGGCAGACAGCTGGGAATGTTGCTCCCTGGTGCACTTTCTCTCTCTGGGTTTTCCCTTTGCAAGCTTATGTGGCTGTGTTTCCCGGTGGGAGACAGACTAGGTGTCTGTGAAGCATTCTGTGGAGTCACAGTCCCACCACCTGTGGGCATCCTCTGGATGGTTGTGTGTTCCTGGTCTGAACAGCCTGCCCTGAGACAGGGGTGCTGCCTCACAGTCCTGCCCTGCGCGATGCAGGGATGTGTTTGCAGGGGGTAGGGGAGAACTGTGTCGGTGTAATTTTGGTGTAGTTTGAGCTGTGCAGCAATTAGAGACATAGAAAGCAGCTTTTATAGCCCATATGGGAGTGGTGATGCTCTGCCTGACACTACAGAAACACAGAGAGATGCAGAGACACAGAATTGGTCTCTGTGAAGAAAACAATCCCCAGGCAGAAAACTGTAGGATGGAGTTCACTGGCTCTGTGCTTCAGTGCACCCCAAAATCATGCTAAAGTACTTCATAATGTGGCCAGCTCCCAACGCCTCCTCTAGGCTTGGCTTTTACTGTGCACATTCCCCCCTCCCAGGTTAAATGCTACCTTGTGCAATTCTTCCCAGCTGCTCCTTTCTGGGAAGGATGGAAGCTCAAACATTAAACCACTTGCCCAAATACCGATGTTCCGCACGGCCATAGGAAGAGAACAGATACCTGAAGTCCCCAGAGGTGAAGAACTGGCAGATCTCTGGGTTCAAGAGCAGTCACTCAGAGTTAGCACAGAGAGAGGCTGTTTTAAGGCACTTATCAACAAATGCGTTTTGCCTTTCCCCCCCACCTTTTACAGGTTTCTATGGGAGACCGTGGTCTGTGGAACAGAGGAAACTTCTCTTTCAGTGGCAAGTATCCTGAGTTTTCCTCTCTGAAGGCAGCCCATCCAGGGTGCCGTGGTGGAGGCAGGAGCCGGGTGGGATGGATGGACAGCTGCGGGGCCGTCCTGTGCCAGCAGATGGTGCTGGGGTTCCGCACAGCCCAGTGCAGCCCTTTGTTCCTCGGTGGCTGCACTGGACGTGGGACAACGCACCCCTGCCACCCTTCCCATGGCCAGCCTGCCCTACCTGGGGCCATTGGCCCTGCCACCCCATGCTATATCCTGAGGCTGCCATCCCTGCCTGGTGTGGGTGGCCCTTCTGTGTCCGTGTGAGTCTCCATGTGTATCTGTATGTCACCCTGTGTCCCTGTGGTAGAAGGACTTGGGCAGGATCTGTCACTGGCTGAGAATCACCTTGGGATGGGAGTTGATCTGTGCAGCTCTTCTCCAAGCAGCTGGTGCCCATGCACAGGCCATCAGTGGGATGAGATGCACTGACAGGACCTGCCACCAATGAACTGGGGCTCTGCAGGCCTCCTGTGGGCAGCATGATGGTGGCAGCATGGGCAGTGCATTGGTCAGTGTGAGTACTGCCCGGTGTTGGCACGGGCAGTAGGCTGGGAGTGGTGCTGAGGATGTGCTGGGCACTGCAGGGACAGTGCACTGGTGACAGCGTGGGCAGTGTCACAAGTGCAATTAAGGACTACAGATACAGGGACCAGAGGTGCAATACAGAAATATGGAAGAAAACCAAGCTGTTTTAAAGTACCTCAGGAATGAGAAGGTCTAATGATGGCCTTGTCTGGTGCTGGACTGGGATGTGTGTTTACATGATTGCACATGGGACTGATGTGTTCATGGGTGCTTTTCTTATCTGGAAAGAAACAAGATGTGGGACTTGTGTCATGGTACCTGAACTGCTTCCTAGTGTGTTCATAATGAGAAAATCTAAAACATAATCTACTGAGGAGGATAAATAAAAACAAATAAATATATCAGATGGCTTCCACATAGGAGTGCCAAAAGAGCTGTATAGGGTCGTGTCTGCCCTCCCAGGGACAATGTCCTGCTGATCTCAACACAAATTGTAGGGCTCAGTAGTGGGAGTACTGGATGAGATTTGTGTCTCCATGTGGCTGTGGCAGGGCTCCCCGTGCCGGGGCAGAGCTGTGTCTCCACAGGCTGCAGCATCAGTGAGAGCAGACCCCGTCCGATCTGGGAGCCTCGGGACACAGTGCGGCCCTGGGAAGGAGTGGGTGCTGTGTGCCAGGCAGCTCGTGGTGTCGTGCCTGGCACCTACCCAGATGCCTCTTTGCAAAGAGCCCATGTGGAGCCTGTGTGACCCCTTGTTCTTGCTATGCAGGATGAAATGCAGGGGGCTGAACTGCTACATGTACGCACCCAAGGATGAGCTGAAGCACCGGCTGCTCTGGCGAGAGCCCTACACGGAGCATGAGGCAGGTAGTGGCTCTGCTGGGCCCCACGGGGGGCTGCAGGCGTGCTGGGACCCTCAAGGTGAACCATGGTCTGTTTCCCAAATAGGGCCAGAGTGGCAGCTACTTTCATCCTGCCAGGTTCCTGCCCATTGCAGGGAAGCCCCTAGACCTTGCCTAATGCAAGGAAACGTAGACTATGCCCATCATGTGGAATTGCCTAGGAGCCCACCCAGCATGGGGAACTCTCCATACGTGTCTCTGGCCATGTGCTTGAATATACTGAGCCCCGTAGTGCTTTTTGAAAGTCCCCTGCGTCCCAAGGGACTGGAAATGGTCTCCCCTGAGCCTCTCCCCTCCCAATGCCCTCAGCTCCTTCCTTTCAGACTACTGGTGTTTTCTCTCCCTCCATCCCTTGTTCCACTCCATCCCTTGGTTCTTTCCATCCCTTGCCTTCCAGCACTCATAGACCTCCTCTGCTCTGTCCCCAGCCTGCATGCAGTCTCTCATCGAAGCTGCCCAAGAGCAGGGTGTGGAGTTTGTTTTTGCCATTTCTGCTGGTCAGGACATGGTGTTTTCCAGTGCTGGGGATCGGCTCCTGCTGCAGCAAAAACTCAGGCAGGTACCGTAGGCCATTCCTTCCTTCCAGTGCTCCCAGGCAAGGGGCACACATGCTTGAACCTGCTCCAGGGACCGTAAAGGGAGGTAAACCCCTCCTGTGATCCTTGTGCCCACGCCAAAGGGTGGTGTGGGGCTGTAAACCACTCCTGCTGCTGTGCATCAGGGAGCAGCTCTGTGGGGTGCCCGGTGGCCAACATGCTGTCCCTGTCATGGTGATAGAGAGCTGAGGGTTCCATGAGTGTCTGACTTGGGGGCAAGAGAAAGACCAGCCAAATGCCAGCACTTGCTAGGCAGCACCAGGAGCCAGTGCAGGCTGGAACTGAGCCCCAGGTCCCAGGGAAGGTAAAAAGCTGCTGGCATGATGGGTTTGCTCTGTGGGCAGCCACTACTCCCGTGGCATAGCCCAGCAACTGCCCTGCACTATGCCAAGCCCATCTGCCTCTCCCTGGTTCCTCTGGGGTCGCTGCCTCCTCTCTCTGCTGCCCAGGGATCCCAGAGATCCCAGCAGCCCGTGTCTGTGCTTGCAGGTGGCTGCTATGGGGTGCTCCTCTTTTGCACTGCTCTTTGACGACATCGACCCCTGCATGTGCCAAGCTGACAGAGACATCTTCCCCTCCCTGGCACAGGCTCAGGTCTCTGTGGCCAACGAAGTGTACCAGGAGCTGGGCCAACCATCTGTCTTCCTCTTCTGCCCTACAGGTACTGCCTGCAGCCCTGCAGCCCCAGCCTCCCTCCTCAGACTGGGGAGCCCTTGGGCTGTCTGCACCCAACCCCTGTCTCTGAGAGCCTTGGTAGCCCCCATGGCTCTCCCTGGTACCAGGACTCTCCATGCTACCAGGGGAGTTCTGGTGATCCTCTGGACTAGGACAGGACCAGGCTGTGTTCCCTGCACCCTGCTCCTCCACAGCCCCTGTCCTGGCAGCCACTCCTCTCCTGGTCCCCCATCCCTCAGGGGATGCTCTGTGCTCTCTCCCCAGAATACTGCAGCTCGCTCTGCTCTCCCAGCCCCAGCCAGTCCTGCTACCTGCAGACCATCGGCCAGGAGCTGCTCCCTGGGATCAGTGTCATCTGGACAGGTGAGCACCAGAACCGTCTCTGTGGGCGTGTGGCCCCATGCCGTGTCTGCAAACCCCATTGCTGCTGGCTCTATCCTGAGAGAGCCACCAGCAAACAGCCCCACCGTGTGCCTTGGATCAGGATGTGCAGCCCCAGCCAGGCAGAAGGTCAGGACTGGGGTCTCCTCTCCTGGCTTGGGAGTGTGGCTGGGGTAACTTGACCCTTGCGTCCATGCTCGGTGCTGAGAAGTGTCCGTGTCCGTGTCCCTGCCGTGTGTCTGGGATGGGCCACATGCCCACATACTCCATGTATGTCTGTGCCCTGATGCTCCAGGCCCAAAGGTGGTGTCACAGGAGCTCTCAGCTGCTCTGCTGGAGGAGGTGGAGGGTGTCCTGCAGCGCCGGCCCATCATCTGGGACAACCTCTATGCCAACGACTATGACTGCAGACGTGTCTTCCTGGGCCCCTACATGGGACGTGCTCCTGGCCTCATGCCCAGGCTCCACGGACTGCTCCTCAACCCCAACTGTGAGCTCCAGGCCAACTTCATCCCCATACACACGCTGGGCACCTGGTTTCAGAGCGAGCTGAGAAGCTGTGCCCACCCTGATCATGCAGGTATATGGTCTCAGTGCCCAGGCAGTTCTGTGCCTGCCAGAGTCTTTGCTAGGCCCTTTCCTGCATGGCAGCCTGGGTGAGGTGTCCCACCTCACTGGGCACTGCATAACAGCCCTGGACATGGAGTCCATCCTGTGGGCACCTGCCAAGGGAAGGTGCTTGCCCACAGCGTGGCATGGGATAGCTCCAACAAGCAAGGAGTGGGGCTGCCCAGGCTGATGAGCTGCAGTTCCCTAGGAATGGAGACGGTGGCAGCCCTGGAGGACAGCCGAGACCCATGGGAGGGGAGCTACAGCCCCCAGGAAGCCTTGGAGCTGGCGCTGCATGACTGGGTGGCTGAGATAAACCAGCAAGCCTTGGAGCCAGGTAGATGATGGACTTACACTCCCTCAACTGCCCCAGAGTGCTGGACCTGCTCTGCCGGCAGCTCAGCTGGTGGGAGCGAGGGAGCTCCATGCCCTACCTGTTTGGATGGATCTCTTGGACTGGTGTGGCAGCAGGGCATGTGCATGCTGTGGTGGGCAGGGTTGGGTGTCCATCCCATTGTGCTGCCCCGTGGGTGTTCCTGCCCTGGCCATATCCCACCAGGGGTGTCCTTGGCTGGCAGCATGGGAGCCTGGGCCAGGGCACAGCTCTGCAAGAGTGGGTTCAGCCAGGAGCAAGCTTGGTGTTTTGCAGTGTTTGCCTCTGCAATGCCTGAAACTCACCAGTCCCAGAGGCTTGAACTCAAGCCCAGGGCCTGACAGCTCCCTGTTCCCTGCCAGCTCAGGGATGGAGGGCCCCAGTACAGCCATCCTGAGGCTGTCCTGCCTGATGGGCAGCAGTTTCCATTCAGGTGCCAGAGGGGCTTCCCCCTTGCTCCTTTCTGACAGGAGGAAGGACCCCAGGACACCTCAGTGTCGGCCTCAAGGGAGGACCAAGGCTGCAGTCTGGCACAGCAGGAGGACGGGAGGTCGTGCCTGACCCTGAGCATCACGATTCTGTTCATGGTGGGGCAGACCAGCATGGCCCTGAGCCCTGTGGTGTGGCACCAGGGGAGGGATGCAGGAAGGTGACCTCAGAGCTTGAGAAAGACAGTGGGAGCAAGACACCCACTGTCAGTCAACAGAGCCCCACAGGGAGCAGGGAGAGCTGTGAGCCCTCCTCTGCTCTGCCCAGCATGGCTGGGAGTGTCCAGTCTGCCGGAATCCTGATGGCTATCAAGACCGTCCACAGCCCAGGCCACACCACGAGTTCCAGCAGTGGGGCAAACACCAGTGTGAACCTTCCCTTGCCCACCAGTAATGCCAGGACAGAGGGTGGCAGCCCTGCCCAGTCCCCCAGCAGCACACAGCCTGAGGCCATCAGAGCTGACATGCCCCAGACACCTCCAGGGACTGGGGCTGATGCAAGCTCTGGGCTCCTGGCACTGCTAACTAATGGGGTTGGCACCAGCCCTGGGCCCTCAGCAGCTCCAGCTGATGGGGCTGACACCAGTGCTGGCCCTCAAGTGCCACTGACTGATGGGGCTAGTACCAGCCTTGGCCCCCCAGCCCTGCTGACTGAAGGGGCTGGCACCAGCCCTGGCTCCTCAGCCCTGCTGACTGATGAGGTCAGTGCTAGCTCTGGCCCCATGGCACCAGTAACCCCAGAGGAAACTGGGTCTGGCCCCATGGTGCTACCAACCCTCAAGGAGGCTGGGACCAGCCCCACAGCACAGGTGACCCCAGAGGAGGCTGGGTCTTTCCCTACGGCACTGATGACCCCCGAGGAGTCTGAGTCCAACCCCGCAGCACCACTGACCCCAGAGGAGGCCAGTTGCAGCCCTGCGGCACCACTGACTCTGGAGGAGGTGCGGATGCTGGTGGAGCTCTTCTACCTGCCCTACCATCATGGGGCACTGGCGCAGGAGATCCTGGAGCACTTTCGGTGGCTCCGAGCAAACAGCCTCAGTGTGGGGGTCCCAGGCACAGCACCTGATGCCTGCGCGGTAAGGCTGGTCCAGATGCTGCTGCAGAAGGTGTCTGTCCCAGTTGGCTGACGGGGGGTCTGTCCCCAGGGCACACACAGGTGGCGAGGCCGAGCCCGGTCCTTCCAGCTGCTCTGCACGCAGACGTGTCGCCTGCACAGCCGCTTCGTCAGCACTGCCAGCCGGGCGCTGCTCTACGACCTGCACCCCTATCTCTGGGACATCCGCAACTTGCTGCTGGCCGCCAGTGCCTTCGTCCTCTGGCTGGGTACGTGGCTGATGCCCACCGCTGCCAGCCCCCATCCATCCCATGTGTCTGCACCCTGGCCAAACCCAGCTGTGTTGGAGTGCCGGGGCTCTGGGGCACATACAGGGCACCTGAAGCTTGTTCTCTGGTGACTCACTGTTCCCCCGCTGAGGAGATGAAGGTGTCTGGGACCCCACCCCAAAGTCTGGTGACTCTCTATTCAGCTGGGGGTGCGCGAGTCTCTCCCCTCGACACCTTCTCCACCACTGCCCCATGTTCCGTGCTCACCATCTTGCCTCCTTTGCAGACGGTCACCTCCTCTGCGACCCTGACCCCAAGGGCACCTGGGGAAACTGCTTTGGCTGTAAGTAGGTGTGCTGTCCTGGCTCACCCACCTGGGGGGACCTGGGTGGTGCGCTCCATCACCCCCAGCCCCACAGCACTCACCGTCTGGCTGCCCTTCCCCACACTCTGCCTGCCAAGTGAAGCAGCAATAGCCGTGGGAAGGCTTGGCATCCCTTTGTGCCCTGATGCACCGGGGCAGGATGAGGCCCTGGTGCTGCGTATGGGGCAGTCATTGAAGTAGCTCTTCACCATCTCTCACAGCCTAGAAGGAGTGCCTATTTCTAGGATATGGTTCCTCAGCGCTTTTAACCCAAGGACCCCTTAGCCTGTCTGTGAAAAGGGATCTGTGGGCCATTGGGGGCAGTAATGCCCTGGGTGAGAAAGATGAGGCTGTTTTTTGAACGCCTGCATATCACTTTGGAAGCCCATGTTCCTCTGGTTTACGGTTCCCTGGTTGCTCTGGGGGCCTTGTGACCTCTTACGAACCAAGAGCTGTTACCAGGAGGTAACCTGAGTGGGTCTCCAAGCTCAATGTCAGAGCAGGCCAAGTTGCCTTGAGCCCCATCCATGGGCAGGCAGCCATGCCCGGTACGTTCCCACCATCCCTGTGCAGCTGACTGGGCGGGAGCTCAATGCTCTGTGTCAGGCTGTAGCTTCCCAGCTGAACCAGGAGTTGTGTCCTTACCTTACACTTCTGTGGAGATGAGACCAGTCCTTTCCGATTCCCTCAGTTCAAGCCCTGCTGTGGAGGGTGTGTGGCTGCCCCCACAGATGGGGGCAGCTGCCCAAGCCCAGCCGAGGTCTCTGCCTGGGCAGGGCTGCACAGCTGGGGGCAGGTCCTTGGAGCTGTGACAGTGGGGATCATAACGCTGCTGTGTGACAGCGGCTGATCTCCCTGCCTGCCTAGGAGGTTTTTGTTCACTTCACTTGTGTCTGTCCTGCTGCTCCCAGGGTGCCAGAGTATCACTGCCCCGATCCTGCTGGGGAGGGACGCTGAGCCCTGGGTGTGTCGTGGGGGCCTCTTTGGAGAGCTGCAGGTGAGAGTGTGGCCCTCTCTGAAGGGCTGAAGGAACCATTGGGAAGCCTGTGTCCCCACCCTGCTTTGGGAAGGCAGAGCTGCCCTGGGCATCTGCATCTCAGCTGTAGTTTCTGGGGTTTAGGGAGCCTCAGAGAGACTCTAGCCAGGAAAACCTGATGGACTGTATCTCCTCTAGGCACTGCTGCCCGTGGGGAACAGCTGTGACCTCTTCTATCACCCACCACCTCTCTTCCCGTCTAGCCAGCTGTATGTCCTGCGCCCGCTGCTGCCCTTGGACAAGGTGGGAGCTGTGGCCTGGAGGGGTGTCCTGCCAGAGCTCACCTTTGCATGGCCCGTTCTGCACCTGTGCTGATGAGATAGGCTTGTCTCTGCTGACCCAGGACTGAACCCTCAGTGCAGGGTGGCACATGTGGGGAGGGACCTTGGGCTGGAGGACAGGAGCTGCGGCCTCAGCAAACCTGCATCCCTGTGATGGGGGCCTGGGCAGAGCAGGAGAGGGAGCCTGACTCAGCACTGAGCAGCAGGCACAGCCACAGTTTAACCAGCACTAGGTCTGGGTTACCAGGTTGTGGGCAATCTCCAGAGCAGTCCCAGTGCTGATCTCCAGCAGTGGCTGTGAGCAGATGCCAGGAAATATCCAGAACGGGACAAGTCTGGGTGGTGACCTCCTGCAGCCTTCACTGGTCTGCAGCTCTGGGCACTGCTTGAACCTGTGGGAGTTCATCTCCAAATCAGTCCTTTCTTCAAATAGTCATCCAGTTTATGGAGTGATTCCCCACTGCAGAGTAGCAGCCTCTGTCAGCCATGACCTGCTTGCTGTCAGCCCCTGCTCTGACATCCCAATAGCTTGATGGGATGGGAAGCAAAAGGGACATTCTGGATGTGGGGGGATGCACAAGTTTAAGTGCTGCCAAATCCAACTGAGCTCCAGGTTCCCCATGTACCACAGCCTGCAGCAAGCACCCCACTCCCTCACCCTGCTTCTCTCCAGCCCAAGGAAAAGCTAATGCCTCAAATCCAGCCAGCATGGACACGAGTGCAGCTCCCTACTAAACATGGCATCCAGCCAGGCCATGTGCTGCTGCAGAGTTGCTCAGTAGCAGAGAGGAGCTGCAAGCACAGGAGAGCAGGTTGGAACCCCCAGACTCTTCTGCCAGGAGTTCCCGTTGTGGGGCCTTGTTTGCAGCTGCCTGTCATTTAACGTGTTAAGGTTTCATCTGCTCAGGCTGAACCTTAACAACCTGAATGTCTGTGCCCAGTGAAACTCTGAGAGGAAAATCCAGCCAAGCACATCGGTCTTTTCCGGGAATGGAGCGCAGCAGGGCATGGTCCTGTCCCAGGCATTGGGTGATCAGGGCAGCCTCCCGTTTGGGATCAAGGCTTTTATCCTAGTGTCTTTTCACTGGGAGCAGCAGCAATCTGAACCGTGACCAAAACAGGACATTTGGGCACGTCCTGCTGTGCACAGGCTCTTCGGAGTTTTGAGTGTCAGTGTTGTTTTTGAGGCTGTTCTAGCTGCTCTGACTGTGACTTCTGTTTCTGCAGTGGGTGTTCTCTGAATGCCTGACCAGAATGCCAATTTCTGGTTTTAAGGGTGGCTGTGCTGTGGCGATGAGCCCAAGGCTAGCAGAAGGTGGTGCTCAGTGCATTGCTGGTGCAAATGCCACCACCCTTGGGTGGAGGAAGCAGTACCTCCATACCCTCTTCCTTCCCCCCTGCCCTCCCCTGGAAGCCACAGCCCTGGCTGTAGTCCCTCTCTGCAGTGTCTTTGACAGCTGCTGGTGGGCCGTGCTCCTGCAGGGTGTGTTGGGAGCAGCGCAGTAGGACAGGCACAGCCAGGTCTGAGGTGGGTCTGCTGCTTCTAGGGAGAGCTTTACCGCATGTGTCGTCAGAGTTTGGACTGTGACCCCAAAGTGGCAGAGATCCTTATGGCTCACCCAGATCTCCTTGGTGACAGGTGAGATGTGGCCCCTCCGGGGCTCCCTCTGGCCAGGCTGTGCTGTGCCTGGTCATGTGCTGGGGGATGCAGGACCAGGGGATGAGTTGGTGGCCTCTCCTGGCATCCCTGCAGGGACTGGCTCTGCCCCTGGGCTGTCAGTGGCCTCACTGTGTGGGAGGGACAGGGAGGGACATCCCCATGCTGATGTCCAGCAGGGCCATGGCAGCCATAGTGGGGCAGACCCACTGGCCAGTCTGGATGCAGGAGGCTGTGGCTCCCCTTGCCTGAGGGCTTATGCTGGGGGTCTGAAAGGGGTGGTCACTGGGCACTGGGTGCTGTCTTGCTTAGGCAGGAAAGAGGAGGCTACTCTGAGGTTGCCCTGGGGCAGGCTGGGCTCCAGGCACAGCTCAACCATGCTCCTGCTTTGGCTACCAGGCTGCTGGGCCCGTTCCTCAGCCTGAGCCCTGAGTACACCTTTGTGCTGGAGGATGAGAGTGGTCCGTGTGGCTACGCAGCCGGAGTGCTCCGTGCTGAAGGCTTCCTGCAGCAGCGAGACAACAGCTGGCTGCCAGCCATGCGGCACAAGTACCCCCGAGACCTGGGTGCTGGTGGCCCAGCACTGGGACAGGTGAGGGGACACTTGGAGCAGAGGGGAGTGAGGATGGGGAGGTAGAGGGGGTTCCCTCACCTGTGCTTGTGTCCCATAGGATGCCCTGGAGGAAGCAGTGCTCTTCTTCCATGCAGAGCCACTGGCTGTGCCCCCACCTGTGCTGCGGCGCTTCCCCTCGCTGGTGCAGCTGGGCACAGCCCCCCGCGTGCTGGATGTGGGGCCCAGCCGCAGCCTGGCCCTCTGCCTGCTGAGTGCACTCAGGGCCAACGGTGAGTGTGACCTCCCCCTGCTGGGGGGACTGGGACCCTTTGATCCAGCACAACCCTGTCCCAGCTGTTCCCTTGTCCAGCAACGTTGGAAGCTGGCCCCACCTGCACTCCCTCTCAGCACAGGGCTCCCCATCCCCACTCTGGGACAATCTGGTCACAGATCCCAGACACCACCCACTCCTCTTTCACATGTGGACCTGTGTCTCAGGGCATCACAGAGGCAGCCAGTGCCAAAGGGGCAGTGGAGAGGCTGACCTCCTTGTGGAGGACGATCCCAGTGCCTTGACCTCTCTCCTCCCTTCCAGGGTCTCGGGGAGTGTTCTGCCAGGTCAGTGATGCTGATCGGCAGCAGCTGAGCTTCTACAGCAAGCTGGGCTTTGTCGCCCTGCCGGTGGCCTGGGGCAGCAATCCCGGTGCTCAGCTCCTGGGCCGTCTCCTCTGATGGGGCACAGGAAGGCAGTGCCACAGGACAGGCTGACCCCCTGTCCCACAAAGTATTGGCCTGAGGGAGTGGAACAAGAGGGGCACCTCGAGCAGGTCAGGTACATGAGAGAAGAGACATGGCAGGATGTCACTGGGACATGTGCAGGGCTGTGAGGGTCCTTGGGTAGCAGGGAACCATTTCTGCCATCTCAGGAAATTTGGGCACCAGGGCCCCTGTGTGCCACCCTGACTGTTCCTGCTTGCTGGGGACCCTCCACCTTTGCTGGGGAGCCAGTCTTTCGCAGCACCCCACGCCTGTGGGAGCCTATGGGGAGTGTTTGGTGTGGTGATCCTGGAGCACGGCACAGTGCCTCAGTGCTACAGGAGTGGCCTTGTCATACAGGCTGTGCTGCCCTGCTCTCTGCATACCCTGGGGGCCTGAGGATGGGCGGCTGGGGCTGGGGCTGGCTCTCAGCACCGAGGACCTGCTTGTCTATATGGACTTATAAGGCGTGGGACGCAGTGAGGCTGCCTCCATCTTTGCACTTGGGGGCTGAGGGAGGTGATGTCCTTGGCAATAAAGCGTTTACTGGGCTCCCACCACGTCTTTTCTCTTGGGGGAAAGTGTTGGGCTGCCATCACGTCGTTTTCACACCCTCACGCTTTCTCTGCACCTCACGCTGGCTGTCGTTACAGTCAGCCCTCAAACAAAGCAGCTCCCCAAACATCCGCGTGGCCAGGCGCTCAGCAGCACCGGCTCGGCGCTCCGGCCGCGGGCAGTGTCCGCTCCGGCCCCAGCCTGAGCCAGCCCTGGGGCTTGCCCGCAGGATGGGATGCCTGGGCCCGGCGCGTGGATCTGGGGGCCGCCGCCCGCGCAGTACCGGCAGGATGGCCAAGGCGGGGCATCTGTCCAGCCATCCCACTGCAGCGTCCGGAAAGGGCTGCCAGGGGCACACCGTTCCTGGAGGTTTTTCCTTCCCTTGCCCTCCGGAGCTGGGTGCCCGCGCCCCGCCGAGTCGCCGGTCAGCCCCGGAGCTCTGTAACGGGGGCCGGGGCAGACCCTGGAGCGGAGCCCAGCTGGGGCAGGGGCCACGGTCGGACCGGCCCCATCCCTGGGAGGGGGACCCGGGGCGCGGGCCCGGCCTGGCCATCCCGGCTGCGGGGCCGGGGCGGCCCCGGACACGGGCACGGCGCGGGGCGGGCCGGGGCGGAGCGGGGCGGCACGGACCGAAATTGCTCGGAGCGACGCGGGTCGGCACGGCACGGCTCCGCTCGGCACGGCTCCGTTCGGCACGGCTCCGTTCGGCACAGCTTGACACGGCACGGCTCGGCACGGCACGGTACGGCTCAGCACGGCATGGCAGGGCTCCGTTCGGCTCGGTACGGCTCGGCTCGGCCCGGCACTCGGCCGGGCGCTGTCGCTCGGCGCTGCCAGAGGTCCCGTCCGGGGCCGCGGCGGGACCGGCCCGGCATCGGCGGGGAGCGCGAGCGGGGGCGCCTCGGGGGTGTCGCGACGGGTCTGCGGGGTCCGGTCTCACCGCTCCAAAGCCCCGGTGGGCAGAGAATGTCCGTGCCGCCCCCGTGGGTGCTGCGTGTGCCGGGGCAGGGACCGCCGGCCGTGCCCGAGCCCCGCGGGCAGCGGGACGGGTGCGGGCAGCGCGCGTGTCCCGCAGGACGGGGCGCCCCGCACACCCGGCGGGTTGTGGGTACCACACCCCAGCTGTGCTGTGCCTGGGCTGCGAGGAGCTCGTGGGCCGAGCTGCCGCTTACAAAGGCCGGTCAAGACTCAGAATTTCCATTAAGACCAGACTTGCTGTAGCTGTTGGAAGAGAGGACGGATGGAGGGATGTGAGGCAAGAGGGCTGGCGCGGCTGGAGGGGTGATTTTCTCCTCGCTGCTGGCCTTGTGTCTTCCCATCTGCTCTCAAAGGAACCCTCAGCTAAGCCAGTCCCCTGTCTCCAGCAGGTCCAGGCAAACTGGCTCCCTGCTCCGGGGTGCCTGGGACTCCAGACCCACCACCCCAGACCCACTGCCCTCCCCTCAGCCCCCTGGGGCTGTCCAGACTTTCTGGCTGATGACTAATGTTTGCACATTCCTCGGGGGTCTTTCCCTCCTGCTTGTCTCTCCCAAGGCGGCCCCTTAGAAGCCTGGGGCAGCTCAGAGCAAAATGGGCAAAGCTGAGGGCCTGTCATGGCCTGGGGAGGCTGTGCGGGGGTAGGAGCTGCAAGGAGCTCTGCTGTGACCTGCCCTACCTTAGCAGGGCATGGAGACATCAGGTAGCCCAGAAGGACTCGACCCAGAGTTGGCAAGGGAAGGGAAGTGCAGCCTCAACTCCACGCAGTGCTCTGCCCCCAAGGACACCCTGAGAGCCAGAGTGTCCTTTCCTCAGCAGGATCCCTGTCCCTGCCTGGGATGGGGCCACGCAGTGGATGGCAGGAGAAGGAACCCTGCCTTTGAGCAGTGAGGGGCAGTGAGCTCCCAGCCAGCGCTGGTCAGGCTCCCGTGGTGACCCTGGGCTGCTCCCTGGTGCTTTTGAGACCAGTTTGGTTGTGGCACCCTGCTCCCCTCCAGACACTGGCAGTGCTGACCCTGGAGCTCTGATCGATAGGGTCCCTGCAGGCAGGGAGCTAGCAAGTCCCCTCCTGAGTGGGGTGGGATGTCGGGTCTCCCCTGCTTCCTGCACACATGCTCACGGCTCCCCAGGGCTGCAGGGAAGCAGGAAGAGTGAAGCAGGCCCGTCTAGGCAGCTGGATTGCGAAAGGCCCAGCTCTGGTCTGTGCGTGCTGGGGCCTTGGGGAGGAGCGGAGGAATGGAGTGCTGAAACCATGGGACTCACCAGACCTTCTCCTGCCCTGAGTGCTGGGGATGTGACCCCATGCTCTCAGGGATGTCCGGGTTTGGGCCTTAACAGAGTGTGACTCTATCACCCCTTAACCCTCCCAAGGAAGGATAAACAGAGCGAGCTTCCTCTCCCTTGTGCTGGCGGGTTTCCCAGGTCCTTAGTCACTTCTGCGGCTCTTCTGAGTCCTCTCCGTTGTCAGTGCCTGGGATGCTCCATATCACTGTGTATTTGTCCAAGGCTGCTGCTGAGTGAGCACATTCCTGCCGGGCCACAATGGCCTGGCCCTTCCCTACTGCTGTGGCTTGGGATGTCATCCCTGTGCCGCAGGGATGCCCTGTGCTGATCAAATACGCGGACTCACCCAGGAACCTGCCTCACCAGGAGCTGCCCCTTCCCAGTGTCCGTTGGCTCTTCAGTGGGGTTTTGCTGGGGCAGACTAATGTCCGCCTGCGTGCCCAGTGAGTGCCAAATGACACACCCAACTTAAACAGTCCTTGACAACTTGCAGCCCCCTCTGGGCCCCTGGCACTCCCCATTGGCGTTGCTCACCCAGCCAGCCCCTGTGCAGGACATTTGGGGGAACAGAGCGATGGCGGGACAGTGCCTGGCCATGAGGGCTGCAGACACTGTCAGCATGACTGGGGAGGCACAGGAGCCCCCTTCCCTCACAGGTTCAGACAGAGCTAGTGGACTGGCATGGGAGCAGGTTGAACAATGCTGTGGCTCCTGCCATGCAGGGCTGCTCTCTGCCCCAAAGGGTCCATGTGCCCATGCCAGCCTCGGCAGCTCAGGTCTGAGGCTGGGGGTGAAGGGAACCCCATGGTTTTGGCTCTTGAACACCCCACCACAAATGCCAGCTGAGCCACGGGCTGGGATATGGCTCAGGCCCCGTGCACACCCGACTGGGACATTCCTGAGGTTTCCTGGGCAGTGGGAAGGACCTGGGCTGCTTCCCGGCTCCCACGCCCAGCACTCGGTCCCGTCAGCCTGTCCTCCTGAGCCCTTTCCCCTTGCAGCGGATGCTGCTGTGTATCCGTGCCCGGGACAGCATGTTGAGCGCAGCATGGCACAAGCCTTGGTCCAAGAGGAGACTGTGCCTGGCTGGAGTGAACAGCTGGCAGCAGGATGGTCGGGGTGCTGGGGTGGACTCCCCACCCAGAGTAGCAGGCAGGACCGAAGCAAAGCCTTCCAACAAAGCGAGTAGGCAAGCAGCATCACACGGCTGGAGAGGAGGAAACGCATGGCTTGTGCCTCTGAAAGTGGAAAAAGTGATGTGGACAATGAAAGCCCTGTTAGCTTGACTGCCTGGGACATGGACACAGAGCGTGTTTGGAGAGGGAGGTGGTACAGAAACAGGGAAGAAGCTGTGCTGTGTCGCAGAGAACTCACCCTGCCAGCCCAGGAGCTGTCCTGGGCTGGGCACAGGAAGGGCTTTGGCCTGCACTGACCTGAACAGGGCATATCACTGGGAAACTCTGAGGTGAGTGACAGAGCTGAGGACAGGCTGAGATGCGAGGGTAGAGGAAATGCAGTGGGGCAAGGGGCACTGGAGCCTGAGCAGAGCTGAACTGGGACCCGAGAGAAGAGATTACAGACCCTGGAGGATACATGGCTGAGTCTCAGTGGGCACTCGGTGTTCTGTTGCACAAAGCCCAAGCACTTTCTCAGGTGCCACATTCTGGTCTGTGGTCCTACGTGCTTTGCTCCTCAATGCACAGGCTTAAATATTCCTTGTAGCCAAGGACATAAGCTGCACAATGCTGCTTTACCAGGCTGTCCAGCTCTGTCCCTGTTCCTATCCCTGCTCCCCACCCTGTTTCTGTCTCTGCAGTCTGTACCAGGAGACTTTTTTCCTCCTCCTGGCACAGTTTTGCTTTGAAAAACATGTGATCCTCACCAGAAAGCCCACGGAATGATTTCCCCATGTAACAACATTTTAGTTGCAGCAGGTGACCCATTTTAATCCACTTAGCAGAAGGTGCACTGATTTTGTTGAGTGCTAATTATTCATTAAAAGGTGGTGCAAGATGAACCAAATGCCTTCCAGTCTCAGCCTGTTATATCAACACAGTTACTCCAATTAACTGAACGTGTGATCTCATAAAAGGCCATTCCCGCTTCCTGACACAGGCTATTTCTGCCTGACTGTGGGGATTGGCATTAATTGTGCTGCTGTCCTTTAGGATTGCACTGACCTCGTTATGAAAGAGCCCGGTGAGTGCCCACAGCCGCAGCAGAGCGTCCTGCTTGCTCAGGGCAAGAGCCAGGGAAGCTCCAGTCCTTGTGCGCTTGCAGCTTTCCCTGTGTTCCAAGGTGCATGACAGCTGGCACTGAGGGGACCCAGACTTGTGTGTCAGGATACTTCTGAGGGTTTATAATGCTTTCTCTGAGCAGGGCAATGTCCCCTTGGTGACCAGTGGGCAGAATAAGTTTTGTTACTGCTGTGAGAGGTAAACTCATCCTGTGCAGCTTTCCAGGTAGCGTGGAGATGAGGATGGAGCATTCCCATCCCACACTCGAGACCCCCTTTCCTAAGCTGCTAGCAGGGAGGTAGTGGCTCTTTGCACCCACCCTCCCTTTCTGTTGCCAGGACAGGCTGAGTAAAAGGTTCAGCAGGGTGTTTCCTTGCTGCCTTCCCACAAATGCTTCCTGCTGGGCTCGGCTGTTCTTGCAGTGCCGGAGCAGACAGCGGAGGTGCTGGTAATCCAGAGCTGGCTCCCAGCAACCCCGGGGTCCCACCTGTCTGGGCCAGTGCATGCTCCTGCCTGTGCTCACCAGCTCTGTGCAGTCCTCTGTGCCCTAACTGTGATAGAGGGGAGAGGTTGCCCCAAGGGGGTTGCTGTTCTTCATAGAAGCATAGAGTCAGTAGGGCTGGAAAAGACCTCCAAGATCACTGAGTCCAACCTTTGACCTTGTCAACTAAACTAAGCACTAAGTGCCTAGTCATTCTCACCACTGTGTCTGGTATAGAACTGGACCAGTGGTGCTGATCCTTGTTACTCTTTGTTATCTCTCCCTGAGCATCTCTGCAGACACCAGGTGCCCATCCCAAGGGACTTGCAGCTCCCAGTGGCACTTCTGATGTGGTGTGTGCCCAAAGGGGCAGGCAGGCAGCAGAGTTGGGCCCTGTGGGCGTTATGTTGGTGCGATGGGCATGGAAGAGGGGCTGGCATTGGGCACCATCCTGGTTCATCCCTGCCTTGGTCCAGGATGCATTCCCAGAGGTTGGTGTGGGGACCAGGCCCCCATCATCTGGAAAAGTCAACAGAGCAGGAACAAGGCTGATTCCTCTCTGGAAAAGTTGGAGATTGGTGGAGTGATGTGGCAACTGTGCCAGCCTCCAGCCCTGTGGGGGTGGCCAGGGTGATGGCGAGAACCTGTAGTGGCTATGCTGTCCAGAGGGGACTCCCTGACCCTCTCCTCTCTCTCTGAGGATTCCTCCCCAAACCAGCATGTAAAGCAGAGAACATGGGATGAAGCCTCACAGGGAAGCACACTGGCACCATGGGGTGGGTCTGCAGGAAAGGTCCCTGTGGCACAGCCCCAACTGGAAGCATTGTTGGGGTTTGAATTTGTTCTCCTTCCTCTGCTGCAGCTAAACATGGGAATTTTAAATCACCCTGCGAAAGCCAGACCTTGTGGCTTTTCATGTTGTCTAATGAAACATGGTCTGTGTGAGTGTGGCAGGCAGGATCTGTGCTCAGGGGGTTGTGGGGTGCAGAGACGTCCTGCTGGGGCTCTGTCCTGGGGGTGTTTTGGGGAGTGTGCTTTCCCACTGTAGAAAGGACTGGCTGGAAGGGTGGCGTGGGGCTGCAGGGGTGGGAGGGAGGCGTGTGGTCATGCTGGTGGTCTTGGGTGAGCACTGGTTGAAGCTTGCCAACACTGTCTGTGCAGAAATACTGCTCCCGGGCTACGGGATCCCCAGGAATGCTGCACCAGGAAGGGAGGGCAGCTCACAGAGAAGGGTTTTCACTATTGTTTGTGATGGGACTGGTGCAGGAATACCACATCTCCCTCAGGTATTCGGGGAGCCTCAGATGTTGTTGGAGGAATGGAGAAAGGCGGCACAGAGAAATGTGAATGCTCTGGCTGCCTTGCTCCTCACAGAGGGCAGGAGCATGGGCTGGGTTCCCCTGGGCCAGCAGCCATTCACTGCTCCTGCTGGATTGAGCTCCTGGTCGGTCCAGCCGGACTTCCATGTGCCCTAGGACTGTTTGAGCTCCCTCAGCTCTGGCAGCCGATTCCCCTCCTTCCAGCCACCTCTCTGGGGGTGATGCATGTCCCTGTGCCCATCTGTCCTCACTGCCCTTCGGGGCAGTGGATGCAACCAGGCAGCACGGTGGGGGCTCAGTAGTGGCTGTTGGTGGAGGGGGCTGGGGGGTAGCAGCCCCTGGCAGCACCAGAGGTTCATGGCCTGTGTGGGGGCACTGGGCTGGCCTTGGAAGGATGAGGCATGTGGCCGTGCTGGTGCTGGGCAGGGAGTTTAACCAGCACGGGGCTGAATGGTGGGGCTGGTGTTCCAGCACAGCATCCACATGGCCTGACCCTGTGTGCCCCTGCAGAGCCGCGCTGCCATGGGAGGCTGCAGCACGTGGGCATGGTGGGAGCTGCTGGTGCTGCTGGGCAGTGTGTGGCTGGGGGTGGGCAGCTCCCAGCCCAGCCCCCCGGGCCCCACGCACACCCCAGGGCCCCAGCTGAAGTTTCGTCTGGCTGGTTACCCACGCAAGCACAACGAGGGCCGCGTCGAGGTCTTTTACAACGATGAGTGGGGCACCATCTGCGATGATGACTTCACGTTGGGCAACGCGCACGTGCTGTGCCGGCACCTCGGCTTTGTGGCTGCCACCGGCTGGGCACACAGCGCCAAGTACGGCAAAGGCGTCGGTAAGAGAGGGGCCGTGGGGAAAGCCCTCTGCACTGCCTGGGCTGGAGCGTGTGCCCCGGCAGGTCTGCGTGTGCTGCCTGTGGCTGGAGGGTGGGGTCAGGCAGGTCCTGTATTTGTTGAGTGCCCAGCAGTGCATGTGTGCATGTGTGTCTGTATGTACATGCAAAGTGGGCTGGGAACATCTGTATGTTTGTGTGTGAGCTGCTGTGCAGGTGTGTGGGACTGTTGTGGGGCTGTGTGTGGCTCAGGGGATGTTGGGTGCAGTGGGCCCAGGTTGGTGTAGGCAGAAATGTAGAGGTGTAGTAAGTGCAGGGCTGTTCAGAGTCCAGAACATGGAGCTTTATGCCTGTTTTGTGGAGGCTTTATATCTGTCAGAGCAGCCCTTTTGCAGATTTGCAGATCCCCCACCCTGGGCTTTAGTCTTGGCATTTTGCTGGCCTCAGCTTTGTGCCGAGGGAAGGCTGCCCCAATCCTGCTGTGCACCTCCCTGGTCCCTGGCTGTGCTCCTTGGGCACCTTCCCTGTTCTCAGGGGATTCTGTGTGGCCTTGGCCCCCCTCACCCCCAGCCTGTGTCTGGCAGGGCGGATCTGGCTGGACAATGTGAACTGTGCCGGAGGTGAGAAGAGCATTGGGGACTGCAAACACCGGGGCTGGGGGAACAGTGACTGCAGCCATGAGGAAGATGCGGGTGTCATCTGCAAGGATGAGCGCATCCCAGGCTTCAAGGACTCCAATGTCATTGAGGTGAGGAAGCTGATGGCCAGAGTGGGTAGCACCGGGATCCCACAGAGCACCCTGGATGGATGCCTGGGTGTGGGGTGGTCTGGGCACTCTCCCTCATGGTGCAAGATCCCAAGACGACAGAATGGTGGCACTGGCTTTCCTGGTTGTGCTCCCCAGAGCTGCACCTGGGGACCCAGAGGGACGAGGGGCACGGGGTACACAGGGTGGGATCAGGTCCTTGGCCACCCTGGGCCATCAGATGTGGCCAGCAGGGATGCAGGAACTGGCCATCCTTGTGCTTCACCTGTGACTGCATCCTCGGAGCATCCCTGGGAGTGGGCTGGCAGGAGCTGGGGCAGGAGGAGCCAGGGCTGACCTGAGACCTGCAGACAGAGCAGAGCCATGTGGAAGAGGTCCGTCTGCGGCCGGTGGTGTCCGGGGCCCGGCGGCAGCTGCCAGTGACAGAGGGCATCGTGGAGGTGCGCTACAAGGATGGCTGGGCACAGATCTGCGACGAGGGCTGGGACAGCCACAACAGCCGTGTTGTCTGCGGGATGATGGGCTTCCCAGCTGAGAAGAAGGTCAATAGGAACTTCTACAAGTGAGTAAGGCCAGTAGGGAGCCCACAAGGGTGGGGTGTTGAAGAAGAGCCAGGAGCATGGGGCTGGGGCACCACTGGGGATGGTGCCAGGGACATGGGGCAGTGCTGGAAGGACAGTGGGAGCTGTGCTGTTGGGTATTGTGGCTCCCCAGAATCCTTCCCATTCCTGCTGCTCTCCAGTGTGAGGCCCAGCTGGCCATATGGGCACTCGCTAACCTATCTGGGAGTCCATGGCAGGGCTGGGGGCTGTGCCTGTCCACCTGTCTCATGCACTACTGTAGAGGCCACGCCAAGAGGGCAGCTTTTACTCCCTGGCAGTGGTGCAATATCATTTCCCTCTGATGTGGAGTGTGGGAGTCCCCATCCGAGGGGTGGTTTGGAGTCAAGACAGGCTGGGATACTCCAGCAGCACCATGGCCTGAGTGAGGGGCATGGACACACTGCCAGAGCAGTGCCCAGCACCGTGCCTGGTGCTGGGTGTGCCCTGACCAGGCAGCTCCAGTGTTGCTCTGCAGGCGGCCGAAGCGAGCAGCCAGGATGATGGTCGGGAGCCTGAGGCCAGGCAGCAGGTATGGGGCCGGGTTGCCTGGTCTGCTGAGCTGTGGCGGAGCTGGGCTGTCCGGCCCCAGTGGTCTCTGCCGTCAGAATGGATCCTGACACAAACAGATCCAGACGGAACAGACCGAAGGCCTGAGCTGTGCTGGCCCCGTGGGACAAACCCCACCCCAGGGCACCTGCCTGTGCATGCCAGGGTCCCCCAGCCCCCATGAGAGACAATCTGTCTTCCAGGCTGGCTAGGCCCCAGGCAGAACAGCTCCCATCCTGCACATCAGGCAGGAGTCCTGGCATGAAGTGTGCAGGATGCCCTGGGAATATTGGGGAGGGCTGCAGCATCCTATGGGGAGCAGGAGGCCTCAGAACAGAGCTGTCTCTCCTGGCGGATGTGGAGGGAGAGCTGGGGAAATGGGCTGCTTTCTGTAGAAAGCAGCAGTAGGGAAGCTGGAAAGGCTGCACAACCCTCCATTCCCCGTGGGATGGGCTGGCATGGGCACCAGAGCCCTTGCTTGGCAGTGCTGGGCACCAGTGGGATGGGCAGAGTATGGCAGGGCCTGTCTCAAGTGTCCTGTTTGCTCAGAGCCTCTTGCATCCTCTGCCCACTCACTCTTGCTGCCTGTCTATCAGACCCAGGGGATGGTCTGGCTGCTTTTTCTCTCTATCCCCAAATCCTGCTGCTGGATTTGGTGGTGGGTGCAGTGAGCTGGAGCCCATCGCTTCTGGGCTGTGAAATGGCACCTCTCTTGGCTGGGCCTGCTACCATGTGAAGATGTTGCCTTGCCCCAGTCCCACCACCTTCCCTGGTGCCCTACACCTGATGCAAACTTTTCATTGTGACTGTTCCCATGTCTGTGTCCCCAACAGCCATCCTTGAGTGCAACTGGTGGTGGGAATCCAGGCAGGGTTGTCCCGTGGGGTCTCCTCAAACCCCCAGCCCCAGGTCCCACTTACTGCAGTGTGTTGTTTCCTGGGTAGTTTGGTGCTGACTGCCCCTTTCCCAGCAAGCAGGTCTTTCCCGTGCAGCACTGGGGGAAATGCTTTGTGACTCCATGAGGTTGCCATCGGCTCCTGTACCTCTGTCTGGAGCAGGAGCTGGCTCCTGAGAGCCACGTGCTGCTCTGCAGGGGCTGATCAATTCGGGGCTGTGCGGCCACAGCTGTATGTGGGGCACAGGCTAATCCAGGCTGGAAGGGACCCTGGAGAGTCTTGGTCCAGCTCCCCATGTAGAGCAGGGCTGGCTGTGGGTCAGCCCAGGACTTTCTCCCATTGGTTTTTGAAACCTTCCGAGGATGGATATCCTGCAGCACCATGGCCTGTGCCCCGTTGTGATACAGTCCTCATGGGCAAAAGGTTTTCCTTACTCTGAGCCTGAAACTTGCATTTCCATTCATGCTTGTTTTCTCTTGTACTCTTCCCTCAGTGCTGGAAGAGCCAGGCTCTGTCTCTCTGGCAGCCCCTCACAGGTAGGGGTCAGCTGCTGCAGTGCCCCTGACCCACAGCAGCCCTGGCTGCAGTGGCCCCCTGCCCCCCTCCCCTCCTAGCCCACTGTCCTGCTGCTCTCCCCAGTGCTTGCACTGTGTACCTGACATCTTCTTGTCCTGGGGACCCAGAACCCGGTGAAGGATCCAGATGTGGTTTCCTAAATGTGAATGGGCTGATGCCCTCCAGCCATCTGAATCCCAGTTCCCAGCAGCCCTCTGCGGTGTCCTGGGGCTCGCTGGGCTGTGTAGGTGACAGTACCCTGCTGCTGGCCTGCAGGGCCGGTGGCCAGGCTGGATTTTGCCTGGTCCCTGAGGTTGTCAGTCCCCTGCCCTGCTTTGGGCCGCTCTGCTTTTCATTCCTTGTGGGCTCTGGGGTTTTGGCTCTGCTCTCTGAGGGAAGCAAAGCATTTCAGGATGTTGGGACTGCATCTACACTGTGTGTGCATTGGGCTCTGGGCAGCCTCCTCTTCCCAGAGGAAAGCTTGGCCAAAGCTTGTCCGCAGCTTGGCATGTGCCCGGATTGCTCCACTCACTGGCAGCGGGTCCTTGCCAGCCTGCAGCCTTCATGGCCCCAGGGCAAGCAATCACCACCTGTGCCACTTGCTTGGTGCTGCTTACCACTGTCCTGCTCCCTGGGGGCACAGTGCAGTGATGTTGTCTGGAGGAGGACATGGAAACACATCACTCTCACTTTACAGATCAAATCATGGTCGCTGGTGTTTGATCTTTTGCTGTGTGACAAGGCAGTGTGGGATGTGGCTGCATCCAGCACAGTTTCCTGGTGGGATGTGTGCAGGAAACTGCATCATTGCTGCGGAGGGCAGCTGTGTGGCACTGCTGATGGTACATGATGCTGTTGCAGCCATATGTGACAGGAAGGGGATGCACATGAGTCCTCCTGGGGGCCAAGGTGCCCAGTTCAGCCTCCAGTGAAGCCAAGGCAGGCTGTGCTCCCTGTGTCACTGCTGCTGGCAGAGGTGGCAGCCCCAGACTCTGTGATGGTTGTTTTCTGTTTTCCAGGCTGGCCTCCAAATCTCAGCCTAAACAAAAGCGCAGGGAGGACGTAGGGCCCAAGAAGAGGTAAATGGCTCCAGTGGAGAGCCTGAGAGCCAAGAGCCCCACTCAGCCCCGCCAGGGCTGTGCATGTCCGCATGCATGTCCCCATGTTGCTGAGGATGTGGGACAGGCAGTTAGTGAGGGGTGGTTGCCTGGCAGGCACCATATTCACCCCAGAGACAGGAAAAGGGGCACAGCAGCGCATGCAGCTGCAGGCAGGGTGGCTGGTGACACATCCACTTCCACTGGCCTTGCTGGCTGTGGTTCAGGGCTCCTCTTTCCTTGCAGGCTCTTCATGGAGCGGCAGCAACTCAACTACCGCCTGCACTCGGTGTCGTGCACGGGGACAGAGGTGCATCTCTCCATGTGTGCCTTTGAGTTCTACCGAGGCAATGCCTCAGCTGCCTGCAGGGCTGGGATGCCTGCTGTCGTCAGCTGCCTGCCTGGGCCCCTCTTCGCTGCTGGCAATGCCCACAAAAGGAAACAGCGCCAGCAGCAGCAGGGCCAGGTGAGCCCCATGAAGCAGGGGACAAGTCCTGTGGTGGCCCAGAGCCAGGCACTGCCCCATGGCCAGGCTGTGTCCCGGGCTGCACCCTGGAGTGCAGGTCCCTGGGTGACTGGCTCTGGAGCAGGAGGTGGGGCTGGTGTCCTGTCCCTGCACATCCCAGGAGTCATGACCAGCACTGTGTTGTGCCATGCTGCGCTGTGCCATGGCATCCCACCCGCACCATGACATTCTGCGCTGTGCCACACTGGCCATGCTGTGCTGCACCACGCCATTGACACTGCACCATTCTGCACTGTCCCACACTACCCTGTCCCCACTCCCCACAGCCCCGGATCCGGCTGAAGGGCGGTGCGAGGATCGGTGAGGGCCGTGTTGAGGTGCTCAGGAGCAGCGAGTGGGGCACAATCTGTGATGACCGCTGGAACCTGCTGTCAGCCAGCGTGGTGTGCCGCGAGCTGGGCTTTGGCAGTGCCAAGGAGGCCCTCACCGGGGCACGCATGGGCCAAGGTGAGGTGCCAGTGTGGAGGGGCCAGGCTTCCCCTCCTGGGGCTGCAGGTGAAGCACTTGTCTGGGTTCTGCTGGGCTGGGGGGAGCCACAGCTGGGCTTGTCCTGTGGGTACTGGGCTGCTGGATGCACATGGAGCATCCTGAGGGGACCATGGCCACTCGACCGCACTGTCCCGGGAAGCAATTGTGGAGACTTGAGGACACCAACTCCCTCGGACCTGCCAAGGACCGAGGGCAGCCATGGGGACAGGGTGGCCTTGGCCATCGCCGTGTCATGGGGCCCTGAGTCCTGCTAACCCCTGGCAGGGACGGGGCCCATCCACCTTAATGAGGTGCAGTGCCAGGGCACCGAGAAGTCCCTCTGGAGCTGCCCTTTCAGGAACATCACGCAGGAGGACTGCAAGCACACGGAGGACGCGGCTGTCCGCTGCAACATCCCCTACATGGGCTATGAGAACCTGGTGCGCACCACAGGGGGCTCCCGGCAGCAGGACCCCAGAGTGGGGAGGTGGGGGAGGCTCATGGGGCCCCTCATCTCTCCTCTGCACCCCACCCGTTCCTCCCTGCCCTGGGGATTCAGGGATTTTGTGGGTGGGAGTCCCAGTTGCCCCTATGAGGGGAAGGATGGAGGGGAGGCTGTGGGGGGCTCTGGGCACTGTGAGGGGTGATGTGGGGCTGCTGTCCTTCCTGCCAGCCTGTGTGCACTCCCCAGCAGGAACACCAGGAAAAAAAATCACTGTGGGCCAACCAAGAGATATTTTTTTGCCTGTGATGAAATGAGCAAATGGAGCTGCCTGTTCCCATTTGCGCTGGTCCATCGTTTCATCCAGTTTGAGCTTTTTAATGATTTTTAACTCTCTCATACCTCTCTTTTCTGAAATGATGCCATTTCAAAATGAACTGTTTTCCTTGCTTCAGTGAGACAATTCACAGACTGCCAGTCAGTTCGTTTTCCCCAAATCTGCCAGTTTCAATTAATTCCCTGCTCACCAAAGCTGTGCACTGCTCTGCTCAGTTCCTGGTTGCCCTGTCCCCATGTGCCTGAAGCCCCTGGTCCAGGGCCTGTCAAGCACCACAGCACAGACCTAGTTGCATCACTGCATCAGTTCTGGGAGCATCACCTGTAGTGGTGATGCTGCTGCCACTGCCTTTCTCCGCAGATACGGCTGAGTGGGGGCCGGAGCCGCTTCGAGGGGCGGGTCGAGGTGGCAGTGGGGGCTGGTGACGGTAGCCAGCCCCGCTGGGGTCTGGTCTGCGGTGAAGGCTGGGGTACGCTGGAGGCGATGGTGGCCTGTCGCCAGCTGGGTCTGGGATTCGCTAACCACGGCTTACAAGTAGGTGCCTGCACCACCTTGGCCAGGGCAGCCAGCAGCCACCACCACTAGTTATGGGGCTGGGGACAGGGCTGGACAGGGCTGAGGATGGGTGGGAGGTGGCATGCACAGGGTGCCTGCTCATGGCCCCAGGCCTTCCCCACAGATCCGCCTGGCTGGCGGGAGAACGGCGTTTGAGGGCCGCGTGGAGGTGAAGCGAGGCAGTAAGTGGGGCACGGTCTGCAGCGATGGCTGGACCACAAAGGAGGCCATGGTGGCCTGTCGTCAGCTTGGCCTGGGCTACTCCCTGCATGCAGTGACGGTAGGTGCCAGTGGGGAGGCCCCTAGCGATGTCCTGGTAAGCACCGGCACCAGTGCTTCCTGGACAGCTGTCTGGGCACAGAGGGACACGACTGCTCCATACTGCAGGACAGGACCCTTGTGGGCAACCTTGGGCACGGGCAGGGCTGTGTCATGGTGGGGGTCTGGCTGCAGCCTGGGCATGAGCAAATCAGGGCAAGCTGGCCACCAGCCCTGCCACCCATCCTGCCTTGCCCCTCCTCAGGAGACGTGGTACTGGGACACCAGCAATGTGACGGAGATGGTCATGAGTGGGGTGAAGTGCACTGGCCACGAGATGTCCCTGAGCCACTGTCAGCACCACGGCACCAGCCTGAGCTGCAGGAACACAGGCACACGCTTCGCTGCGGGTGTCATCTGCTCTGAGAGTGAGCGGCCTTGGGGGCAGCAGGCAGGGGGGCTGTGAGCAGTGGGGACTATGGGGGGGACGTCTGTGGGTGGGGGTTCTGCAGGGAGGGGGTCTGCAGGCGGTGCAGGGGGTCTGTGGGCACTGCAGTCTGTGGGTTGACAATGCTGTGGGGCCAGGGGCTGCAGCCAGTGAGGCTGCAGGCAGTGGGGTTTGCAGATGGAGGGCCTGCAGTGTCAGCCTTTGCAGAGCCAGTGGGGAGGGCACACATTCCCCTTGGCCAGCTCAGCCCTGCCACTGCTGAGCACTGCCCTGTCCCTGCCACTTGCCCCATCCCTGCCAAGCTGTGGGGCCTGTCCCAGAGCACCTGCCTTTCTCCAGCCGCCTCTGACCTGCTGCTGCACGCGCCGCTGGTGCAGGAGACGGCCTACATTGAGGACCGGCCACTGCACATGCTGTACTGCGCCGCCGAGGAGAACTGCCTGTCCAGCTCAGCTCGCCTGGCCAACTGGCCCTACGGGCACCGCCGCCTGCTCCGCTTCTCCTCCCAGATCCACAACCACGGCCGTGCCGACTTCCGCCCCAAGGCCGGCCGGCACTCCTGGGTCTGGCATGAGTGCCACCGGTGCGTGTGCAGGGTGGGCAGGGACAGCCTGGGCTGAGGACGGGAGAGGGTGATGGTGCAGCTGTGAGGGGCTGAGCAAAGGTGACACTGGACAAGGGTGATGCTGGATAGGGGTGACACTGTGAGAAGGTGACACTGTGTAAGTGTGACGCCAGGTGAGGCATCGTTGTTGCCCCTCGTTTGGCTCAGGGCTGTTCCTGGATAAGTAGTGTTGGGGCTGGAGGCCCCACGGTGGGGCAGGGACGGGGCTGGAGGCTGTGCCCTGCAGCTGAGGCCTCTGCTTGCCTGGGCCATCTGACTGGGGACAGCTGTATCCCCTCCCAGGGCATGACAGAGCTCTGCCCAAACTCAGAGTGCTGTGGCCTCAGATCAGGGGTGGTGAGGACCTTCCTGGCTGTGAGGGGTTAGGCGGGGGGCACAGCGCTGACACAGGGCAGGGCAAGTGTCCTATCTGTCCCAGGGACTCGTGTCTCTGCCAGGCTCTGGTCAGCAGGCACTGGCTCCCTCCCACAGGCACTACCACAGCATGGACATCTTCACCCACTATGACATCCTGACTCCCAACGGCACCAAGGTGGCTGAGGGACACAAGGCCAGCTTCTGCCTGGAGGACACCGAGTGTGAGGAAGGTGAGTGATATGGGGACCTGCAAGAGCACCCCTGCCCATGTCCCTGTCACAAGGCTGCTGGAGCCAGACTGGGTGGGCAGCACAGGGGCTGCAGGGGCAGGGCTGCAGCAGGTATGAGCTGCATCTCCTCCTGCCTGCAGATGTGGCCAAGCGGTATGAGTGTGCCAACTTTGGGGAGCAGGGCATCACTGTGGGCTGCTGGGACCTGTACCGGCATGACATCGACTGCCAGTGGATCGACATCACTGATGTCAAGCCAGGCAACTACATCCTGCAGGTGCTGGACCTGAGCTGCCCCCGCCCCTCCTGCCACCCTCCCACATGCACCCCCACCCTCTGCCCCCTGTGCCCCAGCTCTCCACATGCCCAGCCACCCAGCCCACTCTCCCACTGGAACTGGGTGGGGCTGGTGGGTGTGCTGGTGTGAAACAGTGCCTGTCCTCATGCCCACGGACATGCAGGGCTGCTCAGAGAGGATTTTGTGGAAGTTTTTCAGCTCTGAGCAGCACTGCTCATGGGCACACAGTGCTGAGGGACAGGGCCACCCCAGCACACCCAGGGCAGCTGGGGAGACATATCCTGCAGGGCTGGGGCACAGGTACCATGTCCTGGGCCACAGGTCCACTGAAGCCAGGAAGGTGGGGGACAGAGGGCTATGTCCTCACTGTCAGTGCCCCACAGGTTGTGATCAACCCCAACTTTGAGGTGGCAGAAAGCGACTTCACCAACAATGCCATGAAATGCAGCTGCAAGTACGACGGGCACCGCATCTGGGTGCACAACTGCCACATTGGTAATGCCCAGGGCATGGCTCAGGGGTGAGGGCACATGGGCAGGGGTGCCCTAGGAAGGCAGCAACAGGGCTTCAGGACAATGGGGATGGGGCGGGCATGGGCTGGGTTCTGGGGGAAGCTGTGGTGGGAGCAGAGGTGCTGGCAGAACAAGTGACCTGTGGCACCGGAGACGATGGCTCTTGCCCTCTGCCTGCAGGAGATGCACTCAGCGAGGAGGCCAACAAGCGGTTTGAGCAGTACCCAGGCCAGCTCAACAATCAGATTTCATAGGGCCCTAGGCCCTGGAGAGATGGGCATCTCCCTCCATCACCCCATACGGGTGGGAGAAAGCCACTGGGGGCCAGCAGGGAGGCCTCATGCCCAGCACTGCTGCCACCGTGTCCTGCCGGGGACTGCCCAGGACTCGCCACTGGCTACCCTTCCCCACCTCGGGGGGCTGGTGCTGGAGGCACCAACACCTGCACCTCCCAGCCTGGAGCCACCACTCCAACCACTGGCCAGAAGACTGTGCCCACGTCCCCTGGGCTGAGGGGCATGGGTACGGTGTGGGTCCTGCATCCCCCCATCACTCCCATCCTTCCCATTCCAGCTGCACCGAACCTCTTGCTCCTCCCTTCAGCCCTGGTTCCTCTCACCCCACATCCCTCCCCACAGCTCACCCCCTCAGCTGGCCCCAGGACCCACCCCCATGCAAGGACCCATTCCCCTTCCTGGCCTCAGGAGCCCCTGGTGCCCCAGGGATGGTGAGGGTGCCCCTGCCCACAGCGCTGCCCAGGGGTGGCTCCTACCCCCTCTCTCAGTTGTAATTTTATTTTCTCTATAAAGTTGTCAGTTCTATTTCCCAGTGGCTGCTGGAGCCTCTCTGGCCCAGGTGGCACAGCTTGTGCTGCAGGGCTGCCATGCTCTGGCACAGGGCACAGGTCCCCTGCCAGCCCCTGCAGCCCCCTCGATGGTGGGGAGGGGCAGTTCCCCCATCCACACTCTCCTGGCCCCACACCAGCCCGTTCTCTGCCCCCCTCTTGGCCAGGTGCCCCTGCTCTGGCAGAAGCCCAAGTGGGCAAGAGGAAGGGGCCAGAAGTAGCCCCATGGCACCCCTTTGGTGGGAACTGAGGGGCCACCCTGGCACGTCTGGGATGTGAAGTGCTGGTTCCCCTGCACCAGATCCAGGGCAAATGTCACCGAGCAGAAGTGCCACCCTGGGGCCATGACCCACGAGAACTGTGGATTCGTGACAGAGCCGCGACCCGTGTGGGAGCACAGCCCATCAGGGCCGGGTTTGGGACACTCGGGCAGGGACACTAGGACACGACACAAGGCCCAAGGGCGGCACAGCCCCGCTGTCCCCTCAGCCGGGTGCTCTGGCCGTGTCTGCAGCACAGGAGCTGTAGGGAGGAGGGGCCGGCCTTGGCTGGGCCCCGGGACGCGCCGCGGTCCGCGCAGCCGGAGCGGCTCTGCCAGACCCGCCGCGGTTTCGCTGGCCGGGGCAGCGCATTCCTCCGGCCGGGCGGGGGCTGCTGAAAGGAGGCCTGTTCTCAGGCCGGGGGAACGCGGCGGGGCAGGGGGAGAGCCGCCCCTCGCCACGGCTGCCCCGGAGAACTGTGCTTCTTTCATCTCCCACAGTCCCAGCCGGCACTGGGCAGCCCCGGCACGGGCAGGGCCCGGCCCCACAGTCCGCTCCTGCCGCCGCCCTCCTGCCTCCCGCCGCCGGAGCAGGGCAGGGGCTTTTCCAGGAAGGCAAGGAACAGCTGGAGCTGCTCCTTCTGGCCAGGGAGCTGCAGAGCACAGGGTCGGCCCCAGCTGTCCCCAGGGCCTGGGTGGGCGTGGGAGCGGACACTGGGCTGGAGCGGGACGGGCAGAACCCCGGCCCAACTTCCCACTCTCCGCTCTCCTCAACATCAAGGTCAGGAGACGCTGCCTCGGCCACGGTGAGGTCCAGCATCAACACCCCTTTCACCACGGCCTGAAAAGCAGCTGCACGGGAAGGGATGTGGGCAGAGCTCCCAGTGGAAGCGATGCGCCCAGATGGCCATGGCACAGCCACAGCAACATGGAAAAGCTCAGCTGTGCTCCAGGGAGGCGCTGCCGGTCCCGGAGCCACTCCGGAGCCACTCTCACCCACAGAGGGGCTGCAGAGGCTCGACAGCTGCCAGCCCGTACAGACGGAGGAGTCAGATCCCAGCCCTGTGGATACTGGGCAGGGGGCAGGACACCACTAATGTGGAGGAGGTACCTGAAGGGAGGCACAGCCAGCTCCTCCTCAGCCAGAGGGTCTTGTGTGAGGACTGTCAGGAAGCTCAGGGTTCCCACACAGCCCAGCCTGTGCCGGGCAACTGCTGCTGCTTTGGGAATGTGATATGCCACTGGGGACCCCTAGAAAAGTGCTTTATTGAATACCGCACCACAAGTCACCCAAGCACCAGGCCGGGCCCCTCTCCTGTCCCCTTCCAGTCCTGCACGAGATTTTAGTCTCTGCCTGGCCAGCACAGACACAGCTCAGTCCTGCCCTGGGCTCTGGGCCAGCACTGCCGGTCAGCAGCAGAGCAGTCTCTGCTACTCTGTCACCTCGGGCACGACGCTCACCAGCAGCGTGTCGTGGCCACGCCGCACCAGCATGGCCAGGTTCTGCTGCGTCCGCACCGCCTCGTAAACGTCCTCAGCGCGCCGCGACGCCGCCCCATTGATCTCCAGCACCACATCGCCGGCTTTCAGCCCAGCCCTGTGGGGAGCACATGGATGAAGCACAAAGTGGGCGAAGCACGCACTCAGCTTCATCAACCCTGAAAGGTGGAGGGGCAGGTGCAGCAGGAGCCTTGGGCTGTGGCACCAGGTGTTCCTCTGGCCATGCCGGTAAATCGGCCAACAGAACACCCAGCCTGAGCAAGGGTGCTCAGGTAGTTTCTGCTGCAAGGCCCAAGCCCTCCGGCTCTGGAGCAAAATACTTGGAGCTAAACACATCCTCTCTGGCACAGCTGCTTCTTCACACAGCCCAAGGCACAGGGCAGCACTTACTGATGGGCTGGGGAGCCGATGATCACCTTGTGGATCAGCACTCCGTAGGACACGTCAGGGAAGCTGGGGTCACGCAGCTTCAGCTCCGCCAGGATGCTGCGGAGCAGGAACTGGCATCAGAGGCAGAGCTGGAGGCAGAGCAGGGGTCCCAACCCACCCCACAGGCTCGGAGACCAGACACAGAACCTCCCCTCCTGCGTCCCTGCACACTGCTGAGCACAAGCACAGCTGCCAGCCCCAAACACCGCCCCATCCTGTCACAACGAGAAGACAAGAGTCCCAGTGGCACCAGGGAGAGACGGAAACCACTGGAGCAGCTGCCAGCTGGATCAGAGCTGTGATGATACACATCCCTACATTGCATTGCCCTTCCTGGTGTCAGACCCGCCCTCCTCTGCTGCAGTTTCCCTTCCCTGCCCTGGGCAGGCAGGACACACAACACAAGCGGTGCCCCTCTTCCTGCCAGACAAGTCACCAGAGCTCTACCCATATCTCTTCCCTGGAACCTAGAGGCTAAGCAACCCCAGTTCCTTCAACTTTCCCACAGGTTTTAAGTTTTCTAAACCAAGCTTAAACTTTGAACCTCTCACAGCTCCAGTTTGGACTCTCCTCAACAGCTTCTCACCCTCCCGAACACATCCAGGACTAGATAGCACACGCCAGCTGGATCTCTCCAGAGTTGGAGAACAGAATTCTTCCCTCAAACACTGCAGTGGCTCTGATTCCTGTGGCCCCAGACACTCAGTCTCTGCCCAGCTCTGCTCCCATCAGGTCCCTGCTCAGCCAGTCAGGGCACCCCACATGGCAGTGATCCATGCTGAGCTTTACTGCACTGTCCCACAGCCCAGTGCAAGCTGCCATCCCTTCCTGATTCCAAACAGTGGAGGTGGGAAGGGGCATCTCAAGATCATCTTGCCTGACCCAACTGCTCCAGCAGGCTCAGTCAGGGCAGGCTGCCCAGGACTGCGTCCAGCTGGGTTTTGAGTATCTCCAAGGACTCTCCAGGCAAGGTGTGCCAGGCTCTGACCACCCTCCTCACAGTAGAATGTTTTCTTGTGTTCAGATGGAGCCTCACAGGTCTCCGTGCCCACTGCCTCTCGTCCTGCCCCTGGGCACCACCAACAGAACAACGGGGTCTGTGCCTGGGCTTGTGCCCAACATGGAGATTCCCCTTCCTGTGCCAGGGAAAGGTTCTGGCCTTTTCAATGAGTGTGTTCAGAGCAGTCACCCTGTTCCAAGGCAAGCAATGCCTTGTGGGGAGACCTTCCCACTGGACAGAAACAAGCCTCACAGTCAGGTGGTTTCCCTGGACCAGCTTGCTGGCTGTGCGGAAGCTGGACCCGCTTCCCAGGAGCCATGTCTGAGGCATTTCACACTGCTCCCTGACAGATCCTGTCCCGCAATAGTGGCCAGGGAAGGAGAAGGCTGGGCTCCCTCGGGTTCTGCTGAGTACCAGCACCATCTACTGGGCACCCACCGGACCTGCCAGCAGCACTGCCTGTGCCCTCACCAAGCTCCTCAGGGGGCACAGAGCTCCTGCTCCTCCCTTCAGGGACAGCCAGGGGCTGTTTGTGGTGCCTGGGGGTGCAGGCAGCCCACAGACCCAACCAGCCCACAGGAATCATGAGCACTTTCAGAGGGCAGAACATGGCCCTGAAAGGTGTTTGGCCAGCATGGCACAACACCAGCCCCAGACACATGCTGAGCCCCATGAGGCAGCTGAAGGTTCCACAAAGGTGGCTGCAAGAGCCAAGGAACGGAAACAGGTGCTGTCCTTGAGAATTGCTCCCAGAGGTGAGAGTGCAGGTCCTGTTCGGTGCTGATATGGGCACTCGATGGGATCACAGAATTGCTTGAATTGGAAAAGATCTTAAAGATCAAATACAACTGGTTCCCCCACTCAGAACTGCCAAGGCCACCACTGACCATGTCCCCAAGTGCCACATCCACACGGCTGTTAAATCCCCCCAAGGACACTCACCCTGCCCTGGGCAGCTGTGCCAGGGCTGGACAGCCCTTTCCAGGAGGGAATTTTCCCAATATCCAACCTGACCCTCTCCTGGGAGAGCTTGAGGCACTTTCCTTTCATCCTGTCCTTTGCTCCCTGGGAGCAGAGCCCAACCCATCCCTGTCTCCCCGCTCCTGTTAGGGAGTTGTAGAGAGCAAGAAGATCTCCCTCAAGCCTGATTAAACCAGGCCTAGAGTCTAACCACAATATGAGCACAAATAGATTTGGGACCAAAAGCTTAAGCTGTGGAGACAAGCTTCCCAAAACCAGGCACCGTCGGGGAAAGATCCCATTACATCCCTGCCCCAACAGGACAGCCTTTTGGCCCCCAAGCTTAGGACAGGCACCTGGGAGTGAGGGTTAGCATCATCACCCCGATGTACCGGCGCTTCATCTCTGTGCTGCCAAACCAAGAGCCTGTCAAAGGAAACGACATGGAATGTCACATCTGTAGAACAGAGACACACTCAGACCAGTGCTGGGCTGAGTCCCACAGCCCTCAGGGCTGGCAGTGTGTGCAGAGCCTAGTCCCCACAGCAGCTCAGTCCGGTTTCTGGTACAAGTGAGAGCGTTGGACACCAGTGAGAGGTGCTGCACTTTGGACTGACTTTGCTTCCCTGGTTTGTCAGTTTTTTCACTGAGAATGTCCCTCCTTGGTGCTACAGGAGAACCAGACAGGAATCTGCCTTAAATAAATTCGGACACACAGAGACACAGAAAGAGGCAACATTCCACATGGCCAAATGAAGGCCTTGCCCTCTACACTGCTACTGAATCCTGCACTGGCACTTCCACCAGTGCACACCAGGCTCAGCAGCCTGGGGTCCCAGGTCACCCTCTACCTGCTGGAACACCAACAGAAGCTTCACTGATTTCCCATCTGTTGAGATCTAACATAATCCTCATGTAACCCTGGGGCTCAGGGTACCTGGGACACCTGACCTGCAGCAGAGGCAAGCAGCTTTGGGCAAAGCAGCAGCAGCACAGCTTTCCAGTGGCACAGGAGAGTTTCATGCCAGCTGGGACGCCAAAGACTCCTTCTTCTGCTTTCCTTGCCCTTCTCTGGAAGAAGGGCTTGGAGCCCCAGCTGTGCCAGAACTTCCCTCCTTCATCCTCCTTTCCCCAACACCCAAGCAGGGAGGCTCCCACTCACTCTTGCGCTGCTCCTCCTTTTGCAGAAACTTCCGGAGCCGGTCGGAGGGGATGGCAAAGGAGATGCCCGATGTCACCTTCATGGTATTCACCCCAATCACCTCACCATCCTGCAGGGAAAGGGCACTGGGATACTGAGCCTGGATCACTGTGGAGAGCAGGGGAACTACTGCATCAGCCTAGAGTGCTGCCTGTGCATCCACCCCTTCCCAGGCTACTGTCCCTGTGCCCTGTCTGACTCTGCCAAGGCTGGACAGGGCCCACGGGCTGAGACCACCCAGCCCCTCGCTCTGCCTCATGAGGATCAGCCAGGCCTCACCAGGCACGGCTCAGCTCCACCAGAGTTCCATCGGCTCTGGCTCCCTAAGATGCTGCACAGGGCTCTCATGCCAGGCTGAATCCTTCTCCTTCTCCTCCCAGGAAGCCTGGAGGACCCACAGTCCCTCACTCCCAGCACCCACAAGTGCTTCCATGGAGGGGCATACAGTACATCTCTGCCCCAGCCAGCAAGGGGAGAAGCAGCAGGACTCACCAGATTGACAAGGGGGCCCCCGGAGTTCCCAAACTGCAACAGAGGAGAGTGAGCAGACCGTAAGAGCCCCATCCTGCACAGCAGCCACAGCAAGAGGCCAATCCCACGGAGTGGCTGATCCCAGAGTGCTCTCAGCTCCCCATGAGCCCCTTCCTCCTCCTGGCACCCACAGCCCTGCCCCAGTTCCTTGTCCACTTACATCAATGGCGGCATCGGTCTGGATGTACTCCATGTCGTGGGCGGCAAGGCCCAGCTCGCGGCTGCCGCGCTGCGCCGAGCTGACGATGCCCGAGGTGATGGTGTTCTGCAGCGCGAAGGGGCTGCCCATGGCCACCACGAACTCGCCCTGCCGCACCTCGGCCGAGCGGCCCAGCGGCAGCGTAGGCAGCGGGTGCTGTGGGGAGCAGGGTGGTGAGCAGGGGGGATGGCGGGAGGGCCCCCATGTCCCCATGACTGTGACACACACCTTGGGCTTGATCTTAATGGTGGCAATGTCGGCCACCTGGTCCACGTCCTGCACCACAGCGTCGTACTGCTCACCGCTCGCCAGCTTCACCCGCACGCGCCGCCGGTTCGCCACCACGTGCGCGTTGGTGACGATGAGCCCATCCGGGGACACCAGGAACCCCGAGCCGTTGGAGATGGGCACATCCCGGCCCAGAAAGGGGTGCCTGTGAGGGGGGCACAGGTCAGGAAGGGTGGTGGTGGTCCTGGGGGACTCTGGGGAGGGCAGGCAGGGCTGGGCATACAGGCAGGGCTGGGAAGCAGCAGGGAACAGTGGGTATGTCTGGGCAGCAGCCTTTGCCATCGTGAGGCAGGTGTGGCCCTGGACACAGGTGACACCAGCGGGAGGGCAGAGCTGCCGCCCTGAGATGCTCCAAGAGGCTGGAGGCGCTGCATGGCAATAACATTATGGAGTACAAAGGAAATGCAAAGCGGTGCTCGTGAGCCAGAGCGCCAGGGCAGCCCGGCAGGCAGCTCAGCCAGACGGTCCCGAAAGACGAGAAGGTGGCAGCAGCGCGTGGCAGGCGCGTGTCCCCCGGCGTGTCCCCGTGTGCCGGCTGAGCGCAGGGGCGGCGGGGCCGGGCTGGGCCCTCCCGCAGCACTGGGGGACCCGCCGGGACGGCGCGCCCGGCCCAGGGACACGGGCGGGGGACACGGAGCGGGTGATCCCTCCCCAGAGCCGGCACCTGCCCACGATCTCCACGTAGACGAGCGCGGGCGCCGTTTTCTCCACCACGTCGGCGATGAAGTTGAAGGCGGCGCGGGGCGAGG